>OZ008367.1:184875245-185485362 GCA_963931995.1 Phaonia tiefii | reverse complement strand
CTTTCTTTTCCATTTTATAACCAAAACGTACAAAAACAACTATTTTTGTTGACATAAATCACAACTGTCAATAGAAACACGAATGCGTCTTGTGAACAGGGCGATTCACAATCATGGTTGAGTCAACGAAACAAGTGTTTCACATCACCGTCTGAATTAGCTATTACCGAGCGTTGTTGTGAACAATTTAATTCCAATTTTGTTTTCTATCGGAAATAAGTCTATCCTTCAAACTTCAAATGTGAAAGTCATTTTGCAAATTTCTGCTTTTGGGTCTCTCCTTGATAATATTTTCATTCGCAAGAAATGATAACAAAATTTATCTAAGATTACGTTTTGTTGCAATTTCCTGAAATTTAACATGTGGCAACATTGTCATTGCACACGTCGGAATTTAAGTGGGAAATTGAAATGCCTCTTAATATCGCGTAGCTGTCCCGTACAAATTAAGATATAATTAACTTTAGCGGGGTAAAAAAACACACTTAATATTGCCAAAATCGAAATTGCAAAACGCACTTCTAACGACAATGCTGAATTTACATATGTACGTTGGCAACTCTACTTGTTGTAATTAAAATGTCAACAAACAAATTTAGTGTGAGGTAAATACCACAACTACGGAGATTTTTTCTTCAGAAACTACAGAACTTCAACAAAACGGACGTTTGCGATTTAACTCTTAAATTCCGCAACAATTCGCAATTGAAAGGACATCGTTTGTCGTTAAATTCCTCAACCGATTAGTTTACTACTTTGGAACAGAAATGTGAGGTAGTAGAAAATGAGTGTTATATTAACACTGTTCGAAGCCCATAGGCGTGCAATAGAAATGCATCCACAGAAAATTATAATGCTAAGTAAAGTAATCGACGTGATTTATGTCGAGAGAATAAAGCCTTTTTCAGCGGCCTACAAGTCCAAACGTATGCCGGAGAGCAGTCCCCTCAAACAATGCCGGCGCCACTATTAGTGCAGCAGGTCGGTCGCTAATACAGCAACAAAAACGTATTGAGATATGTGACAATATTCCAGCAACAGCGTAGTGTGCGGCTAAATACATACACGGGTTGTACCTCATCCAGTATGGCGGCGACAAGCCTTATTATACCCGTGAAACAGCAGGTAAGCTGAACAACATTTACGAGTACAAAACAGGGGCCTAAACAAGATAAGAAAGTCGGTGGTGGTTATAATATTGTTACGAATTTCCTTATTCGTCCTTTTTGCGTTGTTTTATTCCCAATAATAAAACAAGGTTCGTTTTAAAATACGATAATTACAACGGTTTAACTTCCTTTTATTTTACTTATATAGTACAACAGTTTACTTTATTTACACCACTTTAATATGTCTTATATTTTACTATCAATTCGCGTTGCTCACTTTACGGGGTTTAATCACCGGTGGTGCAATGGGTAGTGTGCGCGCCTCTTGTACAGGAGATCCTGGGTTCGATCCCTGCTCCAACCACCTTAAAAATTTCTTTCGACGACGGTCACCTCGCTTAGTGACGGCGACACTATCGAGTATATAGCCATGAAAAAGCTTCTCAAAATACCGTTCGGAATCGGTGTAAAACTGTAGGTCCCAATCAGTGAGTGAAAACTGGAAAGCGCACAGCTCAGTGATTGTGAGAAGTTCTCCCCGGTCCCTTCATGGGATGTAATGGGAAACCATTTATTTTTTTTATTTAATCACAAACTGAACTCTCCACTCCAAAGACCTCCGCTATTTATACCAACTCACCATACTCAAATGAAGGTATATCTAGCGAATTCAAGAACCTTCTAGATGTTGTTGTTGTTGCTTATCTTTGTAGAACAATCTCGAACACAGGAGAATTATCTTTACTGAGGTGAATTCATGCTACTGGTTTAGCGAGCTGGTACGTTGTAACAATGCATACTTTCAGGTGCAGCACTAACCACCTGTTATTTACATACTGTTAGTAGAGTCATTAACAGCAAGCAAAAGCTTTTACTTATTCGTAACAATATATTCGATACATAATCGAATCGTAATATAATTGATACAACTGAACAATGTCATGCATTCCTAAACGCAACACAATCCATAAATGTATAATAAAAGTAATCAGTGCGTATATAAAAATCAAACTGCTTTGTTGACATTTAACATTTTTAAAAAATAAAGTGCAAATACAACAATGGCGGACGAAAGATAAGGAAATATTTTTGTTGATGGTATTATATTATTAAAGAAACTTTTTTAATTTTTTCAGTGGAAAATGTCATCAGGCATTTCATCAATAGTTTTAGTAAATTCTTTACATTTTTGGCACACATCTCCGCACTTTTTTGTTTGTTATTGTATATAAGGCAATAGAGCCTTATTTTTTGACTTTTAATATATTTTTGGCAAATTTTAAAATTATTTTGAGGGTTTTATTCCCATTTAATTTTTGAAAATAATGTTTTCTGCTATTGACAGCGACATTTTCAAAGCAACTCATTGCAAAAAACTGTTTCTAAACGTAAAAAATATGCAAAGTGTTTTTGACTTAGAATACGTCTTACCTTGCGGTATGAGGAGTCATGTCAGGTTTTTATTGTTGTAATCTTTATTTCATTGAATTTGAGGAAACGGCTAGATGAATTTTTTTAAAATTTTTTTTGTAGGTAAATGAAGATGTTATCTTTCGTTTGATATACATTTCATATTGGTTGATATATTTCTAGTATTTTAATTTCTCAAATGAAAATTGTTTAAACACATACACTCAAACATATGTGTGGTGTTTGGTTGAGTGTTTTTGGTTGCTCAACATTGCTTAGGAACATGTATCTAGTAAAAAGTGAAACGAACAGCAAGCTAATGTTGCTTGGCAACATGTATCTAGTAAAAAGTGAAACAAACAGTAAGCTAACGTAATAAAGCTTTTTTGCGAAAGCTTCAATAAAGCTGTTGTAACATTAATTTTGAATTGTAAAGCGTAAAGCTTTCACACAACGCTCGAATGCTAATGCGAAGACTCGATAAGGTAAACCTTTTTTAATATTAGGGCGGCCCTCTCAACATTCGCAGAACTTATTTCAATAAAAATATTAATTAAAATACATAAATTAAATTAAGTTTAAAAAAATTTAACATAATATTTTTTTTTTTAAACGGACTTGAATCAAATGCCGTTGGTAAATATACAAATTACAGCAGACAGTTGTCCGAGGCCTTCGGCCACGGACTGTCCCTGCAGGCTGTGTCAGAGACACGGCCATTAAGTTTAACGTAGAATACGCCATCCGATAAGACAGAAAACATATATAACAATAAATGATAAATAATATAAGCAAATGAATTTATTACAAAGTAAACAAAACTGCCCGTGTAGGTGGAAAGTTTGTGATAGCCATTAACTTTGGAGTGGCCAGAAATGATTTCCTTCATTAGGCAGTCCAAGCAGCTCACTACTTCCACGCAGTATGTCCTGGGCAATGGCTTTTCGGAAACCTCCGTTATTTAGCTAGAGTAAGAAGGCGAAACAAATGAGCAGCAAATCAGGTTTAGTAGGTGACTGATGTCACTGAAGCTCATCAAACAATCGGGCATATTATGTTATCCTTAGAAGGCGGATGACCCAACGGCGGATAGAAACCAAAAGAAGAAAATCCAGGTTCGACATATTGCATCCTGGTCAGCGTCTGATCCATAATGGGCGGCTGCAATCAAATATCCTGGGAGTAGGTAAAATGCAAAAACCCGGTGGACTGGGTTTGCCTCCCGCTACCGTTCATAATGACAGTGAATATACAAAAACGAAAAAGAAAACATAAACAACCGCTTTTTGTTGATGACCCCCGCAAACGTTGTAAGGACCACGATTTACGGATATGCACTTGGAATGTAAGAACTCTATATAGATTCGGTGCAAGTATCCAACTGGCAGATGTCCTCGAAAGTTATAAGGCTGACATTACCGCTATCCAGGAAATGCGATGGACAGGACATGGCTGCACAAGAAAAATAAACTGCGATATATACTACAGTTGCCATGAAAACAAACATGAATTTGGTTGCGGATTTGTAGTTGGCAAAAGACTGCGACACCTAGTCTCTAGGTTCAATCCCGACTGAAGAGAAAGATGATGATGCCGAAGACATATTCTATGAGCTCCTAGAGGAAACGTATGACCATTGCCCTGGCTATGACATTAAGATTGTACTAGGAGATTTCAATGCCAAAGTAGGAAGGGAGAATGTGTTTTATCCAACTATTGGCAATTTCAGTCTACATGCGGACATGGTCATTAGTTGTACCAGATTCCAGCATAAAGACATCCACAAGGCTACTTGGGTATACCCTGATCAAAGAACGAAGAACCAAATTAATCACGTGGTAATTGATGGACGTACAAATAACCAGAGGAGCTAACATCGATTCTGATCACTACCTGGTAGCAGGAAAGGTTCTAACAAGATTAAGTACAGCGAAAATCGTACGAAATCAGACGCAGAGGAAGCTGGACATCGGAAAGCTGCAATTACCAGAGTTAGCCACAGCCTACTCAAGAAGCTCACGCAACTTTTGGCACAGAACCCACCCCACCCGATGACGATCTGATGCGCAGTGGACACCCATTTCCGACTCTATAAAAACTGCCGGTACGCTGAAGAGTATCACATTGAAAATGATGAAAAGAACGCTGCACATATGGCAATGCTTCAGTCAATTGCAACGCGAGCTGAAACTGAGCGGTATAGGGAGAAAAGAAAGGAGGTAAACCGTCTCTTTAGGGGTAAGAAACGGCAGTGGAGAACGCTCGAGAGTGAGAATAACGAAGCCCGAAAATTCTACCAAAACGTCCAAAATTTATCTAATGGACATGGTTCAGGGCCCCTTCTGTAAAGAAAAGGACGGAAATCTCATCGCAGAAGTACAGAGCATGTTGGGAATCAGTGTTCAAAATTGCTCGCTCGCCCGCGCTCTTTCTCTTTTAAAATAAAGAGGACGAGCAGACGAATGCTCAATGCCCTCGGGCAGAATTTCACACTAGCTCTGGTTCTCGGAGACAGTCGTTAAGCAAGCTCTTGTTTGGGCAGTTTAAAAGATCAGTTCTTAACAAATACACAAAAATTTTGACGATTGAGGATAATTTGCTCTAAATTCTCCCGTTACGATTAGTCCATAGAGTGTGAGAGGCGATTTGCTTTTTAAACAGTGTTACCACATATTTTAGGGAAAGTTATTCCATGTGGGATAATAAACGGGATAATAATGAATTACATTTTTTATTTCTACATTTATTTCTATGTACTGTATCATTATTTGTTCATTTGTATACATATGTATTTACGTACATATGTATTTTTATTATTCTAATGAAAATAAGATCTCGCACTACTAAATCGCTAAAATTAAAACTAACACAAATGTATGGCAATACTTCGTGCATTAAATACTTTCTCTTTTTTCGCATCTCTCTCTCTCATCAATAAGTGGTGCTCATTATTTGACTCGGTACTGAAAGAGCAATTCAAACGAACGGCTCTGCGTTCTCTGTCATTGCGCGGGTGGTCTGTACGAAATGCACGTCATCTGACAAAGAGCGGAGCAATTGTTATGCTCCGGCTCTCTAAATTTTGAGAGCCGGGGTGCTCGCGTGTGCCCGCACAAGAGCAATTTCTAACACTGTTGGGAATATGGAGATCAATTCTCAGATCACAACATGGACGATGACGTCGATTGCCCCCTCCTAACCAAGACGAGGTCAGAACAGCTATTGCCCGGCTTAAGAACAACAAAGACACAGGAGCCGATGGATTACCGACGGAGCTGTTTTAGGCTGGCGGCGATGAGCTGATAAGGTGCATGCATCAGCTCATTAGCAAAATTTGGTTAGATGAATGCATGCCAGGCGATTGGAGTCTCAGTGTACTATGTCCCATGTGCCAACTATCGTGGAATAAGCCTTTTATCCATAGAATACATATAAGGTTCTATCAAGTATAATGTGCGAAAGACTAAAACCAATTATCGCTGACCTGATTGGACCATACCAGTGTGGCTTTAGGCCTGGAAAATCGACAACTGACAAGATTTGCACGCTACGCCAAATCCTGGAGAAGACACACGAAAAACAAATCGAAACCTATCATCTATGTATCGATTATAAAGCGGCCTTCGATAGTCCGATACGGGAGAAACTCTATGAAGCAATGTCTGAGCTTGGTATTCCTGCAAAACTCATACGCCTTTGCAGGATGACCTTGACGAACACCAAATCCGCAGTGAAAGTTGGTAAGGATCTTACCGAACCTTTCGAAACTAAGCGAGGCCTCAGACAAGGTGACACCCTATCGTGCGATCTCTTTAACATCTTAATAGAGATTATTCTGAGAAATGCTGCTGTTAACATGAATAAAACCATCAGCAGCAAAAGTCACATGCTGCTCGCGTATGCTGATGATATCGATATCAGTGGGCGCACAATTAGAGAAGTTACTGTGGTGTTTTCGAAAATTGAGAAGGAGTCAGCAAAAGTTGGTCTGTCAGTAAATGGGGACAAGATAAAATTAAGGATTTCAGCGCGATTAGACCAAAGCGTGAACGTTGATAACCGTTATAATTTCGAGGAGGTGAACGAATTCATATAACTCGGATCTGTCGTAAACAAAAACAACAACGTCAGCCTTGAGATCAAGCGGAGAATTGTGGTTGCGAATAGATGTTATTTTGGGCTAAACAAGCACTTTAGAGATAAGCCCTCTCTCGAATGACGAAAATCCAACTATACCAAATTCTCATATAACCCGTCTTGCTTTATAGCGCAGAATCCTGGGTCTTATCGGTAGCAGATGAAACATCTTCGGGAGTCTTCGAGAGAAAAATACTCCGAAAGATTTATGGCCTTATAGTGCACAACGGCGAGTATCGGTGACGCATGAGCTGCTAGGCCATGTCCGTAGAATGGATGAAGACGAAGCAGCACGAAGGCAGGCGAAAAATAGGAAGACCAAGACACCGCTGGAGGAATCAAGTTGACGAATCCCTGGGTACACTTGGTATTATCAACTGGAGAAATAAAGCAAAAAATCGAACTGGTAGGCGAAATATGTTATCTTCGTTTTATAAGGTCCCAGGACCCCCCGGGGTTGTTCGAGACCGGATAAGTAAGTAAACAACATACTTGTTTGCTTTGTACCGAAACAGTTTTTAAACCGCATCACTGCAATGTGTTTTGACGTTTTGGAACTCACCCACACTTTTGAAAAACTTTGAAACGGATACAATAACAACAAAGGAAGATGTTAAATAGTTTGCTGAGCAGCAAACAATTGCCGCCGTATTTGGTGATGATGAAGGCTATGAGGCAGGCATTATGCTGCCATTCAAACACCCATAACACAACCACAGTCAGAAGATCCACCTGGTACCACCACCATCGTAGTAAATCACGATGGGCTTGACCATGGTACAATAAGATGTTCATGGTAAAGTCGTAAGAACAGCTGTTTTCATTTTTTTCATGAGGTTCTTCGCTTCGGCTGTCATACTCACATGTATTTTGTTTTTGTACTCTTTTGCATTCTTGTGTTGTTGGTATGGATTTGTGTAGAGTTTGACAGCTGAAGCGAATAGAACAAAAACAAAATGCCTGTTGTTGCTGCCTACAACAACAGCAACGCGCGCTGCTATTGCCATGAAGATATTATTGTACCATGGGCTTGACAAAACTCTCACCATGTGGTGAAATACAGTTCCACCTCAAAGACAAACTGTCGTAAAATTATCTTAGAAGTTCTTAAACGTTATCCCCATCTGGTGAATAGCAACAAAGTGCAGCAGCAGTCACAATCGGATAGAGGTTGCTTTGCTTTAGCTGTGTTACAGTTAAGTGGGCAATTAAATCGTATTGATCTTCAGACTTTAGAAGACATCAAACGTTGATGTAGTTTTTGACAAGTCGATGATTTTCAGAGCCGTTGGAATAAACCCATAAATATGATATATACACAAAATCTATTAAAGTTTTATATGATTTTGTTAATTTTCTTTATAAAAAGTTTTTATTTCAAAAGCTTTTTATAGGACAAAACACATGTGAACTTGACAGTTCGAAAGTGGTTTGCAATATAAACAAAGCAAATCAGCTGTGCTTGTGCGTTCACCATCTATGAATGCATCTTGATATGTACTTTGTTTTTGTACTTTTTTCTATTCCTTTGTTGTTGGTATTCTTACGTGTATAGATTGACAACTTAAGCGATTGAACAAAAACAAAATGTCTGTTGTTGCTGCCTACAACAACAACGTCTACTGCTAGTACTTGCCCTACAAGAAATGAATGATGGAAACTAACACACACAATATTTTTGCACTGATCCACTTGCAACTATTTTATACTGAGTTCCATTTGCAAGAGTGAAACAACCCTACAAGAATAGTTTCGGTCATTCGACTGTCAGTGTTGATGGAAACTTGAATTTGTTGACGTTTAAAAAGTAAAATTTGTGCATCCTCGGCAAAGTGCAACGGCAAAAGTTTCATTATCGTTAAATATCGTGGAATGAAAATAAACAGTGGAAAAGAATAAACTTATGTGATCCAAAAAACAAAGATAATGATTATGAAAAATGAGGCATTTAAAAGCCATCAAAAAGTAGTGGAAGATTCTGTCTGGCTGCCTGGCCAAACTCAGGACAAAATCATTAATGAAGTCGGCAGCATGCTCCTTTTCCTGAGCATTACAGCGGTGCAAGAGTTAGAGCAGAAATTGGGAAACCCAGATTTTGCTCAAGCAATATCAACAAACTAAAATTTATGGTTCGATATTTTAATATTTTGATATTTATACATACTTCTTCACAGAAAATATACTGAAAGAGGCGCCAGAGGATGTCAGCAGTGCCTGCCCCCCAATGTTCACGGATAACCTGCTTGAAATATACAATTGGGATGAGAGGTTGGAAAAGCATGCGATAGGGAAGCTTATGTGGTTCAACAAGACTGCGTGGTATGTACATATTTTTGTCTATAAATGATTAAATAATTATTAATTTATATACATTCATATATACTTATTATTATTAATACATATATTTATATATCTCCTTTTCAAATTTTAGATGTGCTAAAAGACAATTGAACGAAGCCACCATAGGATGAAGCAGAAGATTTATTAAAAAGAAATTTTAAATAAGTATTTTATTTTGCCCAGTTACTACTTTATTCATTTTGAATCGATTATTCTTATTCATTCACTCCCATTCTTGACTAAGAATCATTCATTGTCATTTATTATACAATTAGATATTAAAAATATGTAAAAATATTAAAAATATACCATAAAATCATTAATAACATCGTCTTTTATTATAAAAGCTATACCCATCACCTTTGACTGATATATCCATCAAATTTGATTAGTCAACTGTGATGGGTATATCTATCAAGTATGATTAGTCAACTGTGATGGATATATCTATCAACTGTGACTAATACTCATATAATCTTTGATTAGTGAACAGCACTAGAGTGAGCAGCTCAGATATATGTTTTATAGGCGACCGAACCCATAAGTTCGAGGGAGATACAAAATCACACGTACACAAAAGTTTCCATCAACTTTTTCATTTCGGCTTTAAGAATGTGATAGAAACTTTGATGGATATACCCATCAACAATGACAGTCAATTGACCGGTCAAATGACTGTCACTGTTCTTGTAGGGTGGTTTTTTTTTTCCTGTGTTGCCGACACAGCAGTATTCCAATTAGAATACAACATTTAGTACCATCAATATCAACGCTGTTAAATCTGTATCTACTACTGAATCACAACAACCTTGATGCCAACTTCACTTGTAAAAAAATTTTTTGATGGCGACAGCAATTCTTCGTCAGTCATTTTTATTCTACAATTAATTTTTTGCATTTTTTATTCTTTTTTGTACACACTTTCCTTTGATTGTAATAATTTTAATTTTCCATAAATACCGCAAAATAAGAAAACAAGTGGAATACGTGAAATATTAAACGATAAATCAACAGAAAGCACTGCGGACATATCGTGTGCAGTGAACCACATAAGAAAAACTTCAAAAAATTCCCGTAAAAGCAGAGTTATAAAATTCGTGCAATTTGTTCGTTGATATCACTTCTGTAGTTCGCTTGTGTCAATATTCAATTGTGTGTGAAATAACTGTGGAACGAAAAGCAACAGAAAAACAAGCAAAGAATATCAAGCAAATTCCATAACACACAAACTAACCGAATTAGAAGAGGAAACAGAAACATAATGGTTGATAAATTTATAAATATGTGGAAAGTTCGTGAATTGGCGGATAAAGTGTAAGTGAAATTTATATGATTTGATTACGATAGCAATTGCACCCAATCACACCTACAGCCTAGACCAAGTGCATTCGGCTAGTGGCTTTCAAAGATTCACTCTTTACTCACTTGTGGTAAATCAAATTAACAAATATGTGTCATAAATCCGGTCAAGGTAATATCGATGTCGCCGTCAACGATAGCGACAACTACAATGTGCAAGACAGGCAGGCAGACTCTGCCTCTCGCAAGAGCCTCTCTGCAGACACACAAGAGTACATACTAGACCAAGAATAAAGACAGGCTTGAGAAAACACTTTAAGTGTCGTAGTGTCTTGTTTTTATTATCATATTTAGCTGTTTATTGCGGGGACAAACAGCTTTGTTCAGGTTTTTTTTTTGCTTCGTCGTTTAGGTATGATAGTATGAGACTTCTTCTTCCATTGTAGTTACTTCTGCTGTTTTGATGTTTGTTTCTTGTTTTCTTTCGTCTGTGATTATTTGCGCTTGTTTTCTCCTGCCGTGAATATACTATCATTAGTAGTACACTAAACACTTGTGTGTACCCGGCTTGTGTATGCTTTTGTATTCCTTCATTTGTTATCTAAACACTCTAACCAGTGTCCCCTGGTGTTGCTGGCAAGTATTTTCACATACAAATTCATACATACGTGCTGGGCAACCAGCCGACTAACAACTTACTAGCCACCTGTTCCTCGCATTACACCTTATTCGGAATTTCACTGTAGCTTAACAATAACTAGTTGATTGGAATTTGAGTATTTTTACTTAATATATTCGTTCAGAAGCGAGAAATATCTATTTCGGCTCGTCACTATAATCAAGAAAGAAATGACTTGCTTTTGTTTAGTTTTATTTGGAAAAATAGTGATGTTCGTGAAGATAAATTCGAACGAACTAGCAATGACTCAAACCACGTTGGTTAGCAGCAGGACTCTATTATTGAGTAAATAGAGTTGGGTCGTGTAATCGCAACCCTTTCGTATCGTTATCTGTATTTTGGAAGCGCAATAAAATGGAAGCATAAATCCAAACTTAAATATTAGAATATGTATGTATGTATACCAAGTCAATAGAGCATTTAAATGTTATTAATAATAGATTTTTAGAAGTCTTCGTCAAATTTGTTTTTGCAGAATTGGGCATTGACATGGGAGAAGCTCGAGAGTTTTAATTCTCTTTTCATGTTCACAAACTCGACAGTGGTCTCTTCTCAAAGAAAAGAGGCTGGTCGGGTGTATCCAGTTGTAATAGCGATAGTTGATGGTGTTGAGCAAATACAGGACGATTGCGTCGACCCCCCTTCCTAATCAAAGTTATAACTAGAATTGTTGTTGTTTAAAGTTGGAAAGGTGCATGCATCAGCGCATATACAAAATCTGGCTAGACGAATGCATGCCAGACGATAGGAGTCTTAGCATACTGTGTCCTGTTTTCAAAAAAGGCGACCATCCTTTTTCAAAACCGGCGGCCATCCATCGCAGACCTTATCAGTGTGGCGTTAGGCCTGGAAAGTCAACTACACCTATCACATCTTTGTAGATTATAAGGCTGCCTTCGATAGCCCGGTACTTGGTAAACTGTACCAAGCTATGTCGGAGCTTGGTATTCGTGCTAAGCTACCACGCCTTTGTAGAATTACAATGGCCGACACGAAATCCTCAACAGAGATTGGTAAAAATCTCACCGAACCATTTAGTATGAGGTGAAGTCTCAGGGAGGGCGACACCCTATCATGGGTTCTTTTTAACATATTAATTGAGATTATCATGTGAAAGTATGCAGTCAAAGCGGATAAAACTACCAGCGGCAAAAGTCACATGTTGCTCGCGTATATTGATGATTTAGATATCATAGGGCGAAATCTTCGAAAAGTTTCTGAAGTATTTCTGAGAATTTGGAGGGAATGAGATAATGAGGGTTTGACAGTAAACGAGTACAACACAAAATTAATGGTTTCAAATGGAGGAACTTGAGGTAGTGGACGAATATATTTACCTGCCGTGAACAGAGACAATAACGTGATCCTAGTAATCAAACGGATAATGGTTCTTGCAAACAATTGTTTTTTCGGTCTAAGCTAGCACATCACAGAGAAGACCCTTCCTCGAGAAACGAAGATCCAACTATATCGGAAACTCATACAACATGTCTTGCTTTATGGCGTAGAATCCTGGGTCATATCGCATGCTGATGAAACATCACTGGGAGTCGTCGATTGAAAAATACTCCGAAACATATCAAGAGAAAAAAGCTCCTAAACATATAATAGAAAACGGCGAACATCGACGACGGATAAACCATGAGCTGTATAATCTGTATCCCGACGTCGACGTAGTTATAAGTATCAAAATAGCGCATTTACGCTGGCTAGGCCAAATCAGTAGAACGGAATAGAATGAACTAGTGCGAAAGGTGTTCGGAAGACATCGAAAAATGGGATGACCAAGAGTTTACTGGTAAGACCAACTGATACCAACTGGAGGAGAAAAATTTATGATCCCGCCCGTTGGAGAAACATGTTATCCTCATTTTGTAAGGCCCTTTGAACTAAAGTATTGCATCAAACCATTCGTTTTACCACATTCACTACTGCACTCGTTGAGTGGGTACACTGAAGCGAGTAGTTTTTATAAATCAAACAAGATCTTCAGTGGAGCCAACCAAAACTGTACGGTTGGTTACCGTCGTAAATATATTTTCTCTGACTACACGTCACAGAAGTTTTTGGATCCGACGAATAGAGTAACCACTGCACTTGAGAAATGTGAGAACATTGACAGCAGCATGAATGTACCGATAAATGAGAAAGTTTTCTTATAAACTTATAAACTATAATGATATTGTAAAAGTAATAGAATTACTTTTCTATATTTTTTGTAAGCAATTGTATTTTCTCCGTTGTTTTTGGCCCCTTTGCACCCCTCACATTTTCTTTTACTACTAAACAAATTAACTTCACTCGCTGAACCCGTTATGGAGTACACTGTATTCGAGAACATTGTCCTCGAATACTTCCGTTTTACAAGACATTTGTTCTTTTCGGTCCGTTTTAGCAGAAACAAACAAATCAGTGTACCCATTTCCGTTTTCACTCTGTTTTGCTCTCACTCAAACAAGTATCGACACTTCAGCGATCTACGAAAATCACAGAGAGTAAGTGAAATGTTGAATTTGTTGTTGTGTGGACGTTCTTGAAAACAAAACACTGGTTCCCATACAACACTTGTCTTGACACTTCTAAGTTGTTTGAAGCCATCTAGGTAAGTAATAGCGATGAGGATATTAGTATCCATAATAGGCCATCATAGTTCTTTAGAAGTACAGCTATTTTGCGACAGTCAGGCAGTAGTTGGTCTTATAACGAATCATCCTGCCAATAAAACCACTATTGTCTGAAATAGCCATAGCAGAGTTTCTTCCAGCATTTGACCACATGTGTTTCGTTTGCAGTTATAGTGATATGTTCGTGAACCTTAGGTTTTACGTGTTCAATTTTATGGTTTTGTGCTCCGTGTTTTTTTTTCATAATAGAAAGGACTTCTGCTTGGAAAACCCTGCAATTGTGATTCAGTTTTAAAGACACGTAGAGTTGAAAGACGTCTCTGAAAATTCTTGTCATGTCACGTAAGCACCACCAAGTGAAGTCATCTGAGGCATTTTGCACTGACTTCTCCTTTTCTTTATAAGGTCGCAGATAGACTCCGAATCTAACTAGCAAATACATAAACCGAAACAGGAATCAAATATAATTTAAAGACATTATAAAACGTAATTTAAAATGTTTTGTTTGTTGACCGAAGGGAATCGAACACATGGTACATGGCTGAACTAGTAGAGGTTGAACCTTACATGTATATTTAAATAACTTATGGCCAAAGGCGGGCGCATATGGTCTTTGTTACCCAGCGCTTCTTAAATCTTATATTGTACAAATTTACTTTGTATAATATATTTTAATAAATAAATAGTAGTGGTTGACGAATTTGCTACAGAGAATTTGGCGTATGCTGACGACATAGACATCATTGGGCGAAATTTGCGAGAGGTTACTGCAGTATTTTCAAGAATCGTAAAGGAATCAGCGAAGGTGGATCTTGCCGTTGTTGAGGGCAAGACAAAATTGATGGTGTCAAGGTGATGACTAGAGAAACCTCTCGACTTGGTCCGCACTTGAACGTTGACAACCGATTTAATTTTGAAGTGGTAGATGAATTTGTCTACCTTGGATCCGCCGTGAACAAGGACAACAACAAGGACAAATAGATGATATTTTGGGCTCAGTAAGCAGTTTAGGAACAAAGACCTCTCTCGACGGACAAAAGTCCAGCTATATCAGAATCTCATTTTAACTGTCTTGACATATGGCTCCGAAACTTGGGTCATATCGCAAGCGGATGAAAAACACCTGGGAGTTTTCAAGAGAAAAATTCTCCGTAAAATATATGGTCCTGTTAGGGAAAACGGCGAGTACCGACGTCGCTGGAACGCAGAGATATATAAACTATATTCTGACGTGGACATAGCTAGACGAGTCAAATTGGGCCAATTGCGTTGGCTAGGCCATGTTGTCAGAAGCAGGAAAAGAGGACGAACAAAAATCCGATGGAAAGACCAGGCAGAAGAATTCCTCCGTATCCTTGGTGTTACCCACTGTCGAGAAAAGGCGAAGGATAGAGCCAGTTGTAAGAATATGTTGAAATATGTTTAATTTGTTTGCTTAATTAATATGTGTAAGACGTCTGACCTCATGAGGTTGTAAAATATTGAATAAAAGTAAGAATGTGCAAAATATGTAAATATATTGACATCGTGACTACACAAAATTAAAAATGGAGAATTTGGTTCGATGTCGCGCAATTTTTTCTAAAGTTCGAAGTACAAAGAGGAACGTAAAATAACACGGATAACAAATCATAGTAGTTTAATCTATGAATCAAAGGTCAATAAATAACATTTAAATGTATTTAAAACATGGGCTACTTCCAGTCACATAGTTTATTCTTTCATTACACTCTGTTCCGTACTAATACTTAAAGTACCAAGTCGAGCAGCTGTTTCATCGAAACACATTGAGAGGTTTGAGAGACGATTTTTGTATGGTAACTCATCACTCAAACCTCTCATAACTTTTTATGAATAAGGCCGTAAATCTTTAAAGAGAGAAAATTTAACTCATGACATTTCCTTTCACTCTCTTCGTGGTTCGGTCGGTGTGATAGAGAGATGTTTGACGAAAAGTGACTTACACCAGGTGGAATTGCAATAACTTGCATACATTTGTGTTGTATTTAACACAATAATTTTAACACACAAAACGAAATACTGTTGTTGTTATTTAGTTGGTTGTTTTGAACCATTGTCTCTATCTGGTATTATTGAAGCAATTCTTTTCAACATCCACCATTCATATCACACCAGGCCAAATGTCATAAATTTGCTGAGAGAACTGTTAATTCTAGTATAAGACTTAGTCTAAGATTTTAATCATTTTGGAGTATCCCTACGGAAAATGTGCTGTCAATTGTTTAAAAGTACCAGTCCTGAGGTAGGTGAAAAGGAGATATGTCTCCAAACTGGTTCCAAAGTGTTAAAAAAGAGTCTATTTTGCTGGTAGGGCGGGACTAAGAGAAGGAAATTGGAGATTGACTAAATGGATCTTGATCAACTGGATCGAAAATTTAAGGTCATTATATTTACGAATTATATTGTGGTTTTCTGTAAATCTAAATTCTAATTTCTAAAAAATTAAAAGCGATAGAATTGTTTTCGTATTTAATCTTGCGATAACTTAGCGAATTATCGATTTATTTTAAATAAATAAGTAATTCAATAAATAATCAATATTCTCAGAGCTTGAGGTCAGCTTTGCTGTTCTTGCATTTTTTTTTTGGTATATTTATTTAGCATGCATGCTATTATTTTTCAAATTTCCTTCGATATAAACATTTTTATTAAACACTTTAATTAATTATATAATTTGCTTATTTCGTGAATGTCTGATTTGACAGATAATTAGTTTTATCCTTCCGCTGAACGAATATGGTTGTGTATACGCTTGAACAACGCTGGGAAATATTGCGCTAAGTGGGCCTGCGATCGACGTACAGAAGATGCCGATTTTGTCAAAAAAAAAATCATCTTTTCAGATGAAGCTTATTTTGATCTTGGCGGGTATGTAAACAAGCAAAATTGTCGCATTTGGGGCACAGAAAACCCGCACGCATACATTGAAAAGCCGATGCACCCAAAACGAGTCACTGTTTGGTGCGGATTTTGGTCCAGAGGCATAATTGGGCCATTTTTCTTCGAAAATTAGCAAGGAGTGGCCGTTACAGTCAATGGCGATCGTTATCGGGCCACGTTGAACGAATTTTTGTTCACAAAAATTGAAGAGGAGGATATTGGCAACATTTGGTTTTAACAGGACGGCGCTACGTGCCACACAGCCGAAGCTACACTAGATGTTTTGCGCCCTGTTTTTGAAGATCGCATTATCAGCCGCAGAGCTGATGTCGTTTGGCCACCTCGGAGCTGCGATTTGACACCGTTGGTCTATTATTTGTGGGGTGCCCTCAAAGATAAGTGTTACGCCGACAAGCCAGAGACAATTGACGCTTTAAAGGACAATATTCGTGAAGCCATTGGTGAAATACAGCTGCACACAATCGATAATGTGCTTAAAATTTTTATTTTGAGCTTTTTTGTATTTTTTCCAAAACTGTTAAAGCCATTTTTGAAATGTGGATATTTTTGAATCCAGTTTTATAGAAGATTGTACCTTTCCAACGGTATATAATTTGTCTATACGGAACAACAAGTGTAGGTATCACTCGCAAACCTAATACAGAAATAACAAAATCAGGTCAAAGTGTTAGATTTGCGAGTGATACCTACACTTGTTGTAATTATGAACACAGACATAGGGAACATATTAATAACGGTAAAAGATGTTTGTCTTTCATGGCACATTCTCAAAAGTAAAACATCTTTGTAATCGGTTCATAAGTGTAGATGTACCAGGCTTTGAAAGTTTCAACAGCACCAAAGTGGTCAACTTTGACACCCTGTGACACCAACTGTGTTAATACAGGTTGGCTCTTAAACGTCTAGAACATTCCAAAATGATCAGAACAATGCTTTAAAAGTTGTGATATTATTACCGTGTTTTTTTACAATCGGCCCCACTGTGCGGTAGTAGGGACCATCATCCGATTAAACAGCCATGACTCAGATGTGCGTGAATATATTTAACCAATCTTACTTCTAAATTGAAAATATTCCATACTTCAACATTTGCTTACTTTGATATTAGGGTCTTTAAGTGTTTGCGAAAAGCCTCCCCATAATGTATGTAAGAACACGGAAAATTGTTCGTTTTCGCACATTACGCGAAAAATTTTTGGGGTGTCTTGACTCCGAATTCAAAATTTGTCATACATAAGGGTTTGCGGAGAAAGAGTGTCAAAAACGCGGAAGCACTACCTGTTTTCGCACAAAGGCCGAAAATATTTTTGGGTTGTCTGGAACGAATTTTAAGAATATTTGTGGTTGGAAACTCTTTTTGTACATTTTGATTTTGGGAATTTATTTGTATTCACCTTTTTAACCCATATGGGATTCGGGCAGTTATTACAAATAAAAAACCAACCCGTAAAAAACAGTTTTTGAAAATAAATTCTTTATATGAAGTACCACGCCCCTTTGTCCAATCCCGCCCATATTTGCAGCAGATCTTAGAATATGTACACCTAACCAACATACCTAATTTTGTTCAAATACCGTTAACAGGAACAGAAATAATAGATTTTTAATTTATGATTTGTATGGGAGGTACCACACCCTTTTGTACATTCCCACCCATATTTTGATAGTTCATTTTTGGGTTCAAAGGGTTAAAAATCAATCCAAAGCTTTTTCGACATTCATGCAGACAAGTGAAGTTAATATAAAGAATTTAAAAACAAACCGTTTCCCATTACATCCCATGAAGGGATTGTTGAGAACTTCTCACAACCAGTGAGATGTGCGCTTTCTAATTTTTCACTCATTGATTGGGACCTACAGTTTTACACCGGTTCCGAAAGGTATTTTGAGAAGGTTTTTCGTGCCTAAGTACTCGTTAGTGCCGCCATCACTAAGCGAAGGTAGCCGTCGTCGAAGGAAATGTACGGTGGTCAGCGCAGGGATCGAACCCACGTTCTAATGCACAAGAGCCGCACACACTAGCAAGTGCACCACAGACGGTTACGGTTATTACAAATAGCCATTGAAGTTTGACACGTTTTCTGATTATGTATTTTCATAAAAACGCCATAGAAATGAGAAATGTATAAGCCAGAAGTTATTGGTTTCTTAGATGTTGCACATCATATGTAACCACTCATTTGTTGAGGAAGACACGGTTTGTATGTCTCGTCCACTGAAATAAAAACATCGTAATATCGCCAGAATTACTATCAATCCCCACCTCGCTTTCATTGATAAATCCTATAAAAAAGTATTACAATTTATTTAATCAAGCCAAGTATTTTTAGCACTGGACCGATTAGGTATATCAACTTTCAATTTACAAATACAAATACCTACAATAATGGTGCCCATAAAAATGAGTGCAAATGTTTAAAACAAACTAACTTTGAAATTTGGAAAAATAATATTAATGTTCAATTATCTTACACAAACTTATCAGTTGAAACAAAAAATGAAACACAGATAGATAACAGTAGAAAAAAAGAAAAGAAAAGAAAAGAAAACAAAACAAAACAAAACATAGAAATGTGATAAAACCGATAATGAATTTATTTGACTCGTGCCAAACAAAAGATTTTATTAGTTATTTTTAACCTTAGATTCGTTCGTAAACGAAAAACACTTCAAATCGTCAGTCATTGTTGTTGTGACATGACATTTTGAAGTGAAATAAACCCGATGTGGTGGTATTACAAAAATAATTCCTGCATTTATAATTTTCATATTTAATATTCCAGCTAAATGAAACGGCTTTAACAAAAAGAATTTCCAGTGACGGAAATAAATTGTATATTTATTTCCGTCACGCTATAGGACAAGTACGACAGAACTCGACGCGGGGGTGCTAATATTCAAATAAACAATGATTGTGTGTGTTGACAGTGGTGTTGGGAGAAGGCGCTTGCTTTGGTTTCCAATATTTTTCATTACTTAATGCATTTTTCAAGTCGTCGATACTTGTATATTAATTTAAACTACTCTAGTACTTTTAATTACAATGATGTGTTTTCTGACATAGTTAAAGTGGAAGAGTGAGAGATAGGGGGAATCGTGTATGTCGAACGTACTAGTTCTGAATAAAAAGAGTTGCTTGTACTTAGTAATAGTTACTCAATAGACTTGTTGAAAGTATGATGTGGTATGCATGCAAATCCCACGAACTAGCTTCCCTAACCTAACAGTTGTGTTCGTATTTGTAGTGGAGATAAATTGGAGAAGACGCGCTGCGCTATCTGAGTGATAAATCAGCTATTGTCTTATTTTTGGATTGATTCAATCTATTAAGTTCCTGATGAACCTGATAAAACACACGATAAATTGGCAGACATTTGAGATTCAAAATTGTTGTTTACATTTGAATTTACGACAATTTAATTGAACAAAAGAGGTGTAGAGAAGTAAGAGAGGAGGAAGAAATGCCCTGGCCTTGTGTTTCGGGATATTGTTTTCAATTTCTCTTTGTGTAGTTTCCGTTTTTGTCTTGATTGTGACATTTCATGGTTATTACTTTTGTGATAATTCATTAATTCGCAATTGGAAAAATTCAACGTATGAATTACGTACCAACTTTAAAAGAGCACTAAAAAATATGGCTGCAAGAAATGTTATCGGTTAAAAGATCTCTTACAAAGTATACGAATTTTTTAAAAATTTCTGAAAGGAATTTGTATTATCATCTTCTTAAAGAGTTACGCTCATCGCTGACTCACTGACTCTGTCACACTTTTATGTCACACTTTTATGTCACACTTTTTGAACACTTATGTACATAGAATAATACTTACCATAGAAGCTTTTATTCGCTCAATAAATTAAACGTCATAGGTACGATGGAAAGTAAACATTGGATGGTGGAAAATATGGGTTCAATAATATGTGTGTGAAGATAAATTCGAATTTAACTAGCAGAGACACAAACCAATTATGTTAACAGAGGTCTGTAATTACATTAACAGAACTATGTGAGATAGCAAAATTTTGGAAAGGTTATAGAAATTACCGATTTTCTCGCGATTAGACAAATATATATAACTAAAAGTTATACATTTTATAGCAAAGACTTATTAAAGGACATATCAGGACTTCAAACAAAGTTATTCTTTGCCAGGGTGGAAATATGAGGGTTTCTTACATAGAAAATCTTGGGAAGATTTTGGGGCCATAGCGCCTAACTGGGAAGAGTTTAGTGATTGGGACTAGTATCAAATTAAAGCTATTGACATCTATTTTCATTATTTAATACCCTCATTTCCGAAAAACCTCCAGAATATCAAATTCGACGAAGAATTTAAGAAATTGGTGTTTCGGATGGACAAGATGCGTCCATGGCCACCAGGAAAAAGTTTAGTGATTGGGACTAGTATCAAATTAAAGCTATTGACATCTATTTTCATTATTTAATACCCTCATTTCCGAAAAAACAATTCTTCGTCGAATTTTAGCTATCTTACATAGTTCTGTTAATGTAATTACAGACCTCTGTTAACATAATTGGTTTGTGTCTCTGCTAGTTAAATTCGAATTTATCTTCACACACATTTCAATAATACCAGATAGTGCCAATAGTATACAACGATCAACAATGGAACAACAACCGAATTTCGTGTTTTTGTGGCAAACTAGTTATGTTAAATACAATACAAATGTATACCAACGATAAAAGTCAACAAAAACCTGCAAAATATATTTAAATTTGTCAGTTCTACACCAAAACGACAGGAAAAAGTTAAGTGAACATATTTTGTAACTCCACCTGGTGTAAGATAATTTTAAATTTAATTGCTCTCATTTCCACAAACCTACGATGAAGAGTGTGAAATGAAACGTCAGATGAGAGAATAAGTTTATCTACGTATGTGTTATTCTATGCTTATGTATATATATACACACAAAAAAAAAACCAAAAAAAAAAACGAAAAAAAAGGAAAAAACAAAAAAAAAACGAAAAAAAAACAAAAAATTGCATAGATTGTTGTGTCACTCTTAGTTGGAAGATCCAATTGAGGTGCTTATTATCTGTGCATGAATACATACATACAGTCGCTCATATTTAAAGTCGGGCAGTACCATGAAAATATTTCCAGTCCAAATATTTCTGTGTTTATAAAAGAAAATATATTTTATTTTTTACCCCTTTTGTTACAAAAACTCTTGGCTTTAAAAACAACTACAATGAAATATTCTAAGTACTTTTATAAAAAGCACATGAAGTCTAAACTAAGCCTTCCACTCTTTTTGCTTCACATTGAAAGTCGGGCATAATAAAAAATATTAAGAAAAAAAAAGTTAATATTTTGTTGCTCCGCCTTTTTGGTTCTCTACAGCTTGTAGGCGGCTTGGCATTGATTGAACAAGTTTTTTGCAAAAATCTGGATTAATATTGTTCCATTCTTCAAACAGAGCATTTTTTAGCTGATCTTTTGATGAACAGAGCCTGTCCTGCATCCTGCGTCCTAATTCGTCCCATAAATGTTCAATGACATTGAGGTCGGGTCTTTGTGCAGCAGTTTTGATCACCTTCGGACAATTATATAACAAGCAGCTCTTAACATCGTGTGCCGAATGATTCGGGTCGTTATCTTAATAAAATTTGAAGTTTGATTCAATGCCAAGTTTTTTTACGCTATCTTTCAGATTTGTCTTCAGAATCGTCAAATACACATTCTTGGTCATTATTCCTTCGATAAAGTGTAAGTTGCCAACTCCTGAAGCCGCCATGTTTGACCGTTTTTCTCAAATTTTTTGATTCTAGTACTTTGCTTGGTTTGCGCCATATTTTACCCCTTCCATCGCATCCAAATAGATTAAATATACTTTCATCAGTAAACAGTACCTAATAATAGATTGTTAAAATCATAAAGCATTATTTTTTGTCCCCACTTACAGTGCTCCAGAAGTAAAAGTCCTTGGCCATATATTGATGGGCCAAAACAAGTCGGGTATTTTGGTTCTTCTTGCTAATGAGGTGCTTCTTCCGTGCAACTCGGCCATGAAAGTTATTTTTTCGAAGAAATCTTCATACTGTTTCTGGGTTAACCTCTGTCCCAGAAGCTTCTTTGACCATCGCAGTTAGATTTGGTGCAGAAATAAAGGGATCATACTTAACTTTTCTTAAAATCATACTCGCATCCCTAGAGGAGAGTTTCTTTAATCGGGGTAGGCGTTGTTTTTTGGCAATCAACCCATCTTTTTTATATCCAGCTATGATGTCATGAACCGTTGATTTGCTTTTCTTCACTAGTTTCGAAATTTCGCGTTCAGATTTTCCTTCTAAATGCTGATCAATAATAATTATTTTGGGTTCTTCCAAGGTGGACTGTTTAATATTACGTGGCATTTTTACAGAATATTTTAATTGACTTCACTGAGCACTTGAGAAGATAACAATGACCAATAATTTTAAAAACAATTACAGAAAACGAAAAATTAACGGTATATTTACTGACTTCTCGCTCAAAACATTGCTTGCCCGACTTTCAATGCGAGGCAAAACAGAGAAGAAGTCTTAGCTTAGACTTCATGAGCATTTTATAACGGTACTTAGAATATTTCATTGTAGTTGTTTTTAAAGCCAAGAGTTTTTGTAACAAAAGGGGTAAAAAATAAAATATATTTTCTTTTATAAACACAGAAATATTTGGACTGAAAATATTTTCATGGTACTGCCCGACTTTAAATGTGAGTGACTGTATAAGGTACAAGCTGACAAACGTGTAAATCATTTACACGTTTGTTGTAATAACAAACAACAACTATGTCTCTCTCATCTTACAGAATTAGCTTTTATTAAAAATCGATTAAAATTAAAGCATGTTTCGACGGCCGCCATAGGCGCGTTCCAATCCACTAGTTGATTAATAATTGAAACGAAAACCTATAATGTATTTACAACAATTAATTAATAAAATGGAAAATAATGGGTAGTTAAAAATGTCAGTAAAACATCATATTATTTTTTCGATTGGACGCGCAGTGCAGTCACTTTTTTATTTTAGAGATTTTATTATTTGGCGATTTTTTGAAAAAAAAATTCTTAGATACGAATTATAAACCACTTTATGAAATTTAGAATCCCTTAGAATTCCTCAAAAATTGGTTATTTTTCCTATGGGACGCTCCGTTTCCGAAATATAGATTTTTTCTAATTTTTTCATATTTTCGATCAAAATTGTGTAACCCATTGGGTAACCCATTACCCATCGCCGTGGGTAGCTACCCATTATTTTATCCATTCCCGGTGTGTAATGTGTAATACTGATGGGTAATTCCCTATCGTCGTGGGTAGCAAGCCTTTATTTTCCTCATTACCCTGTTGGTAATGGGCAATTCCCCATTTATTGATAAGGTCCATCATTGGCATTTATTTATGTATGAACCACAAAATCGTTCAAAGGGCTTCCATGGCTTATTTTAATCAGACATGATTTGTTTTTGTTATGTCATTACAAAAACAACAAAACAGATGGTTGCCATCAACAATATTATTGTTTCAAGCTCGCGGTGCTCTTCGTCAACTTTCATCATTTCCCTTACGGGAATTTTTATTCGGTCTGTTTTCTAAAACTTACAAATTTATTCAAGCTCAAGACCTTTTTAAATAATATAAAGCTTATTATCTTTATATTACTTTCAAAAAAGTCGAGCATAAAAATGTTCCAATGATACCAAGGCTGTCTGTATAGCTATTTCGGATCTTGCCAAGATCTTCATCAGCAGACATTTTTGGTATGTTTTTGGTGAATTCTTCAAAAATATATATCCAGAAACACTCATCAGATATAATACTATATGCACAAATATGTGGAAATATATTTCAGTTACAGTTATTTTAATGTCGTTCCTGAAATGATGAAAGTTGATCGATGAAAGTTGATCAAGAGCACCGCGAGCTTGAAACAATAATATTGTTGATGGCAAGCCTCTGTTTTGTTGTTTTGTAAGGCAAAACAAACAAAAAATCATGCGTTTAAAACCAATGGGTTTACAAAACAACAAAACAGAGGGTTGCCATCAACAATATTATTGTTTCAAGCTCGCGGTGCTCTTGATCAACTTTCATCGATCAACTTTCATCATTTCAGGAACGACATTAAAATAACTAACTGAAATATATTCCCACATATTTGTGCATATAGTATTATATCTGCTGCTATTTTATCACCCAACACTGTGCGAAACCTACAAGTTCGTTTGAAAGTGTGTGGGATGAATATAACAAAAATATTAAAGCATAACTTTTTTTGGAGTCAAAAAATTATAGACCAAAGCGAAAGTAAATCAATAATAATTTAAGTTATGGTATTTAGTCATGCCAGCCACGGTGATGGCTGATGTCAGTGTTATTCTGTAGAAAGGATAATGACTAGACATCAAGCCGTCTCCAGCAAAAATGTTAATATGTACATATATTTTAAATGTAGATGTTATGACTGAGATTGCTTCTAACTACTGTAGAATATTTCATTTCATTTATTGTATGTATATTAAAAAGCCGTATAGCCCAATTAAGCTATGTTATATAGGACATACAACATTTTCATAAATTCTTATAAATTAGGATAGTTCCAAAATATAACAACATCAAAAACTAGTTGGGTGCAAAATTCGAAATATTTAAATTTGGATAGATAGTTTTTAGAGTTTTCAGATTCAGTAAATTAACAGACAAATGTACGAAATTTGAGAATGATGTTAGTTCCGAAATGGTGAGAAGAATATAATATTACATAATGGGTAGTGTGCGCGCCTCTTGTACATGAGATCCTGGGTTCGATCCCTGCTCTGACCACCTTAAAAATGTTTTTCGACGGCGGTCACCTCGCATAGTGACGGCGACACTATCGAGTATTTAACCATGAAAAAGCTTCTCAAAATACCGTTCGGAATCGGTGTTAAAACTGTAGGTCCCAATCAGTGAGTGAAAAATTAGAAAGCGCACAGCTCACTGGTTGTGAGAAGCTCTCCCCAATCGCTTCATGGGATGTAATGGGAAACGGTTTTTTATGTAGTGATATATCTTTATATGGGCATTTCCAGAGAAAGTGCCACCCTATGTCACATCACGTCACCCTCGTTAATTGGTTATATTTTATGATTATTTTCTATTCTTTTCCTAAATACAGAATGTAAGTAACTACATATTTATTAAAAGAAAATAAGACAATCAAACAAACTGGTCCTAAAATATAAGTAATTATCGAGAGTGACGTGACAAAAGGTTGACCTTTCTGTGGAAATGCCCATATATATAATTCTACTGCACGTGTGTTTGTGACTGAACTCCTCGTAAACTTCTGGATCGATTTGCATCAATTTTTTTGTATGCGTTTGGGTGGCGCCCTGGGTGGTTTAGATTTACTATTCGGGCCAATTGGACAAAGGAGCGTGGTACCTCCCATACAAATCGCTTGAAATATTATGCAGGACAACGTCTGCCGGGTCAGCTAGTATAGTAAATATATATCATTCGTTCCAGGAAAGAAAGTTGAAAATAAGTGATTTTCTGAATTCACATCCTCCGATTTTGTTTATATTGACAACAGAGAGACTCTATGGAGCCATTAAGAGAATCCCATTATCAGATATTTGTAATTTAAAAAACTCGCGATTTTATTCGCGTTTTTCATTTTTGAAAAACCTAAAAAAATTAAAAAAGTTGTGTAGTTTGGAGAGCTATATTTTTTTAAGTAGATGGACTGTTTCAAAAATTTAAAAAGTTTCTGAATGATACGGTTGTCTGTTTGTAGAATCCGTACTCTAAAAATGAGGGCTTGATTTCAGAAATGCAGTTTTATACAAACTGCACTTTTTGAATGCATTTTCCACTTCTTTTTCCCCATGATTTTAAAAAATTTAACATCATTGCAAAATTCAGAATTTTTTATAAAAAAGACAAGTAATCTTTTTTTGGGACAAGGCAGCTTACTATTAGTAATGATTTTTTAAAAAAAGACTTACTTGATTTTTCATATAAAAAAAAATTAAATTTATTTTTTTTTTAGGATTTTGAAAATGTTTGTACAAAATATGAAAGAAATTTATTTGGTATGTAACTTTGAATTGCTATATTTTAAACAGTTTTTGTCGCATTACTATTATTTAAAAAGTTACTGTAAGGTATTGTTGTCATTTAAAGTGTGTTTTTCTAAAATAATGCTGATTGAGAATAATGCGAATGCAATTACTTGTAATATAAATGATATTTTTGGATGCACTTTGGAAAAAATTCTAATGTACAGAAAAAAAATTGTTTTTCTTTTGATTTTTTTGTAAGTAGGCTTACATTTTGATGCCCAATACTTATTCCTAGGAAACTACATGCTACTAGAATTGAATGATGAAAAAAGAAGAAATCCCGCAGTGTAGGAAATGCCAAGGCTTTTTCCATAGCGCCTCGAATTGTTTCATGGAGCAGAAATGTGTGAAATGCGATAAATCGCAATGTGCGTGAAGATAAATTCGTATTTAAAATAGCAAAGACACAAACCAATTTACTTAGCAGAGCTCTGTTATGCAACTAACAGAGCTCTGTTACGCACTTTATTTTAAAGTTAAATCGGCAGTTTATTGATTTTTTCAATAAAATAATCGATGCAGAAATTTAAAATACAGTAATTAATGAAAACACACTCCAAGCTAAATATATTTGCTGCACAAACTAATATATGTGCAACCAAATCCCAAATATTGGTATTTAAATATGTCACATATAATGGGGCTATTAGGGCAAAATATGGTGATATGAAGAATTCTCCACGAACCAAACATATGCCAGTCGATAGTCCTTAAGGAGTGTCTTCGAAATATAAAATCTAGAATTTCCCAAGGACCTTCAGAAATCCAGAATTTGAAATTTTCTGTGTGAGGTCCCTGTGCAAGATTTTGGCCCACTGTGGTCAAACGAAGAATTCTCCAAGAACCAAATATATGCAGTTGGGTAGTGCTTGACACATCCTTTCAGAATATGCCAACCACATATTTCAGAAGACCTTCAGAACCGAAAATTTTTAATTTTGAATTTCATATACGAAAACAGTTTTTCGCCCACTGTGCCCAAACGAAGAATTCTCCACGAACCAAACATATGCCAGTCGATAGTCCTTAAGGAGTGTCTTCGAAATATAAAATCTAGAATTTCCCAAGGACCTTCAGAAATCCAGAATTTGAAATTTTCTGTGTGAGGTCCCTGTGCAAGATTTTGGCCCACTGTGGTCAAACGAAGAATTCTCCAAGAACCAAATATATGCAGTTGGGTAGTGCTTGACACATCCTTTCCGAATATGCCAACCACATATTTCAGAAGACCTTCAGAACCGAAAATTTTTAATTTTGAATTTCATATACGAAAACAGTTTTTCGCCCACTGTGCCCAAACGAAGAATTCTCCACGAACCAAACATATGCCAGTCGATAGTCCTTAAGGAGTGTCTTCGAAATATAAAATCTAGAATTTCCCAAGGACCTTCAGAAATCCAGAATTTGAAATTTTCTGTGTGAGGTCCCTGTGCAAGATTTTGGCCCACTGTGGTCAAACGAAGAATTCTCCAAGAACCAAATATATGCAGTTGGGTAGTGCTTGACACATCCTTTCAGAATATGCCAACCACATATTTCAGAAGACCTTCAGAACCGAAAATTTTGAATTTTGAATTTCATATACGAAAACAGTTTTTCGCCCACTGTGCCCAAACGAAGAATTCTCCACGAACCAAACATATGCCAGTCGATAGTCCTTAAGGAGTGTCTTCGAAATATAAAATCTAGAATTTCCCAAGGACCTTCAGAAATCCAGAATTTGAAATTTTCTGTGTGAGGTCCCTGTGCAAGATTTTGGCCCACTGTGGTCAAACGAAGAATTCTCCAAGAACCAAATATATGCAGTTGGGTAGTGCTTGACACATCCTTTCAGAATATGCCAACCACATATTTCAGAAGACCTTCAGAACCGAAAATTTTAAATTTTGAATTTCATATACGAAAACAGTTTTTCGCCCACTGTGTCCAAACGAAGAATTCTCCACGAACCAAACATATGCCAGTCGATAGTCCTTAAGGAGTGTCTTCGAAATATAAAATCTAGAATTTCCCAAGGACCTTCAGAAATCCAGAATTTGAAATTTTCTGTGTGAGGTCCCTGTGCAAGATTTTGGCCCACTGTGGTCAAACGAAGAATTCTCCAAGAACCAAATATATGCAGTTGGGTAGTGCTTGACACATCCTTTCAGAATATGCCAACCACATATTTCAGAAGACCTTCAGAACCGAAAATTTTAAATTTTGAATTTCATATACGAAAACAGTTTTTCGCCCACTGTGCCCAAACGAAGAATTCTCCACGAACCAAACATATGCCAGTCGATAGTCCTTAAGGAGTGTCTTCGAAATATAAAATCTAGAATTTCCCAAGGACCTTCAGAAATCCAGAATTTGAAATTTTCTGTGTGAGGTCCCTGTGCAAGATTTTGGCCCACTGTGGTCAAACGAAGAATTCTCCAAGAACCAAATATATGCAGTTGGGTAGTGCTTGACACATCCTTTCAGAATATGCCAACCACATATTTCAGAAGACCTTCAGAACCGAAAATTTTTAATTTTGAATTTCATATACGAAAACAGTTTTTCGCCCACTGTGCCCAAACGAAGAATTCTCCACGAACCAAACATATGCCAGTCGATAGTCCTTAAGGAGTGTCTTCGAAATATAAAATCTAGAATTTCCCAAGGACCTTCAGAAATCCAGAATTTGAAATTTTCTGTGTGAGGTCCCTGTGCAAGATTTTGGCCCACTGTGGTCAAACGAAGAATTCTCCAAGAACCAAATATATGCAGTTGGGTAGTGCTTGACACATCCTTTCAGAATATGCCAACCACATATTTCAGAAGACCTTCAGAACCGAAAATTTTAAATTTTGAATTTCATATACGAAAACAGTTTTTCGCCCACTGTGTCCAAACGAAGAATTCTCCACGAACCAAACATATGCCAGTCGATAGTCCTTAAGGAGTGTCTTCGAAATATAAAATCTAGAATTTCCCAAGGACCTTCAGAAATCCAGAATTTGAAATTTTCTGTGTGAGGTCCCTGTGCAAGATTTTGGCCCACTGTGGTCAAACGAAGAATTCTCCAAGAACCAAATATATGCAGTTGGGTAGTGCTTGACACATCCTTTCAGAATATGCCAACCACATATTTCAGAAGACCTTCAGAACCGAAAATTTTTAATTTTGAATTTCATATACGAAAACAGTTTTTCGCCCACTGTGCCCAAACGAAGAATTCTCCACGAACCAAACATATGCCAGTCGATAGTCCTTAAGGAGTGTCTTCGAAATATAAAATCTAGAATTTCCCAAGGACCTTCAGAAATCCAGAATTTGAAATTTTCTGTGTGAGGTCCCTGTGCAAGATTTTGGCCCACTGTGGTCAAACGAAGAATTCTCCAAGAACCAAATATATGCAGTTGGGTAGTGCTTGACACATCCTTTCAGAATATGCCAACCACATATTTCAGAAGACCTTCAGAACCGAAAATTTTGAATTTTGAATTTCATATACGAAAACAGTTTTTCGCCCACTGTGCCCAAACGAAGAATTCTCCACGAACCAAACATATGCCAGTCGATAGTCCTTAAGGAGTGTCTTCGAAATATAAAATCTAGAATTTCCCAAGGACCTTCAGAAATCCAGAATTTGAAATTTTCTGTGTGAGGTCCCTGTGCAAGATTTTGGCCCACTGTGGTCAAACGAAGAATTCTCCAAGAACCAAATATATGCAGTTGGGTAGTGCTTGACACATCCTTTCAGAATATGCCAACCACATATTTCAGAAGACCTTCAGAACCGAAAATTTTAAATTTTGAATTTCATATACGAAAACAGTTTTTCGCCCACTGTGTCCAAACGAAGAATTCTCCACGAACCAAACATATGCCAGTCGATAGTCCTTAAGGAGTGTCTTCGAAATATAAAATCTAGAATTTCCCAAGGACCTTCAGAAATCCAGAATTTGAAATTTTCTGTGTGAGGTCCCTGTGCAAGATTTTGGCCCACTGTGGTCAAACGAAGAATTCTCCAAGAACCAAATATATGCAGTTGGGTAGTGCTTGACACATCCTTTCAGAATATGCCAACCACATATTTCAGAAGACCTTCAGAACCGAAAATTTTAAATTTTGAATTTCATATACGAAAACAGTTTTTCGCCCACTGTGCCCAAACGAAGAATTCTCCACGAACCAAACATATGCCAGTCGATAGTCCTTAAGGAGTGTCTTCGAAATATAAAATCTAGAATTTCCCAAGGACCTTCAGAAATCCAGAATTTGAAATTTTCTGTGTGAGGTCCCTGTGCAAGATTTTGGCCCACTGTGGTCAAACGAAGAATTCTCCAAGAACCAAATATATGCAGTTGGGTAGTGCTTGACACATCCTTTCAGAATATGCCAACCACATATTTCAGAAGACCTTCAGAACCGAAAATTTTTAATTTTGAATTTCATATACGAAAACAGTTTTTCGCCCACTGTGCCCAAACGAAGAATTCTCCACGAACCAAACATATGCCAGTCGATAGTCCTTAAGGAGTGTCTTCGAAATATAAAATCTAGAATTTCCCAAGGACCTTCAGAAATCCAGAATTTGAAATTTTCTGTGTGAGGTCCCTGTGCAAGATTTTGGCCCACTGTGGTCAAACGAAGAATTCTCCAAGAACCAAATATATGCAGTTGGGTAGTGCTTGACACATCCTTTCAGAATATGCCAACCACATATTTCAGAAGACCTTCAGAACCGAAAATTTTAAATTTTGAATTTCATATACGAAAACAGTTTTTCGCCCACTGTGTCCAAACGAAGAATTCTCCACGAACCAAACATATGCCAGTCGATAGTCCTTAAGGAGTGTCTTCGAAATATAAAATCTAGAATTTCCCAAGGACCTTCAGAAATCCAGAATTTGAAATTTTCTGTGTGAGGTCCCTGTGCAAGATTTTGGCCCACTGTGGTCAAACGAAGAATTCTCCAAGAACCAAATATATGCAGTTGGGTAGTGCTTGACACATCCTTTCAGAATATGCCAACCACATATTTCAGAAGACCTTCAGAACCGAAAATTTTTAATTTTGAATTTCATATACGAAAACAGTTTTTCGCCCACTGTGCCCAAACGAAGAATTCTCCACGAACCAAACATATGCCAGTCGATAGTCCTTAAGGAGTGTCTTCGAAATATAAAATCTAGAATTTCCCAAGGACCTTCAGAAATCCAGAATTTGAAATTTTCTGTGTGAGGTCCCTGTGCAAGATTTTGGCCCACTGTGGTCAAACGAAGAATTCTCCAAGAACCAAATATATGCAGTTGGGTAGTGCTTGACACATCCTTTCAGAATATGCCAACCACATATTTCAGAAGACCTTCAGAACCGAAAATTTTTAATTTTGAATTTCATATACGAAAACAGTTTTTCGCCCACTGTGCCCAAACGAAGAATTCTCCACGAACCAAACATATGCCAGTCGATAGTCCTTAAGGAGTGTCTTCGAAATATAAAATCTAGAATTTCCCAAGGACCTTCAGAAATCCAGAATTTGAAATTTTCTGTGTGAGGTCCCTGTGCAAGATTTTGGCCCACTGTGGTCAAACGAAGAATTCTCCAAGAACCAAATATATGCAGTTGGGTAGTGCTTGACACATCCTTTCCGAATATGCCAACCACATATTTCAGAAGACCTTCAGAACCGAAAATTTTTAATTTTGAATTTCATATACGAAAACAGTTTTTCGCCCACTGTGCCCAAACGAAGAATTCTCCACGAACCAAACATATGCCAGTCGATAGTCCTTAAGGAGTGTCTTCGAAATATAAAATCTAGAATTTCCCAAGGACCTTCAGAAATCCAGAATTTGAAATTTTCTGTGTGAGGTCCCTGTGCAAGATTTTGGCCCACTGTGGTCAAACGAAGAATTCTCCAAGAACCAAATATATGCAGTTGGGTAGTGCTTGACACATCCTTTCAGAATATGCCAACCACATATTTCAGAAGACCTTCAGAACCGAAAATTTTGAATTTTGAATTTCATATACGAAAACAGTTTTTCGCCCACTGTGCCCAAACGAAGAATTCTCCACGAACCAAACATATGCCAGTCGATAGTCCTTAAGGAGTGTCTTCGAAATATAAAATCTAGAATTTCCCAAGGACCTTCAGAAATCCAGAATTTGAAATTTTCTGTGTGAGGTCCCTGTGCAAGATTTTGGCCCACTGTGGTCAAACGAAGAATTCTCCAAGAACCAAATATATGCAGTTGGGTAGTGCTTGACACATCCTTTCAGAATATGCCAACCACATATTTCAGAAGACCTTCAGAACCGAAAATTTTAAATTTTGAATTTCATATACGAAAACAGTTTTTCGCCCACTGTGTCCAAACGAAGAATTCTCCACGAACCAAACATATTTCATATACATACATTCATACATATGTATGTATGGCAGTCTATTTGATTATTTGTAAAATGCTTGTGTTTAGGGTTTACTGTGTTCAATAAAAAAGACCAAAAATCAAAGAAAGTGCTAAATAACGAAATACACAAATAATCAAATTTCAATTAAAAACTGTAAAAAAAATTGGAAAAAACTGGAAATTGTGGGGTCAGAAGAAAGTTGACTTTTTTGCAAGATGAAAGCTCGACTTCGAAACCATAGGTTTTGTGCCCAATGCTATAATAGGTAAATATCAAATTTTAGGACGCTTGTTGCTCATTCATTGTAGTCCAGTAATATAAATGCGTCGTATAATCTCAAGAGTCTTAAGTGCTACAACTTTGCAGAATTTAGTCATATCCAATTGCTTCAATTGGCACACTTATAATTTAAATTTCTCATAAATTAAGGATAAAAACGGTAAAATGTTTGTTTCTACATTCATTAAGTGGACCTAACTATAATTTTTGTCGATTACTGTATTTTGCAAAGTTGTCAAGAAATTTGTAGCCTACAATTCTTTCGAAGAGAGTTTCTATGTATTAATTGATATTTGCTAAGACAACAGTCAGAATATTCCACCTAAAGTTGAAATTAATTCAAAAACTTCAAAGTAATTCAATATTTTTATTATAAATCTAAGATGTATACAATATTTACAAATTTGTAGTAATACCCATAAATATATACTATGTAAGTAAGTAATATGAATATTAGTATACTATATATACATACATAAATTAAAGGAATAATGTTGAATTAATGTTACTACAAAAAACAATATTTATTAACGGATTTGCCAAAATTAATTATATTCCTTACTTTGTTTGATAAAGCAGTGCTTGTTGTTGTTAAACTTTTATATTTTAATATTTTTTATATATACATACATACTACGTAAAACATTTTAAATGAAAGTGTATTTAAATATTTTAAATTCCAAAGATTTACAAAAATAAAAAAGGAAGTAACTAAAAATCAGACTTTAATAAAAATATTCAGTTTTTTGGTAATCATTTTTTTATAACTAGAAAACCCGAGTCCGTTTTTGTTTTGGAGGATATTCTGTTGCTGTGAGATCGACTGGTAATATTTGTCACGAATTTGGATGATATTGAAGTTGAGGTAAAAAAATATTTCGCTTCAAGAATTTCTAATATTCCTTCCGAGGTTTGTATGTTAAGCTGCACCGATATAACAACATTCGGGTGTTAACAAAAATATACAAACATTTAATTAAATACATGGAACGTCTGTTTTCGATTTGTGTTTTATTAAATTAATATTTGTAAAAAAAAGAATGTAAAATAATGCAACTTCAATTCAAATTGTAACTTCAATTTCAGAATTTAAATTGTTCTGGGAATCTAAATTTTTTCAAATTATTTAAATTTTGTTTTAAATGCTTTACGGTAGGCGGAAGACATTGTTTTAAATTAAATTTTATAGGTGATTAAAGACAGTTGTTGGAAAAAGAAGCAAATTTGTGGAATTTATACTTTAATGTACAGTTAAAAAATTAAGGAATTTACAAATGTAGAAAACTAAATTAGTCTCAAGTTTCATAATTCGAACGTATATAATTATGATATCTATTAGGCAACATGTATTTGCAATCTTAATGTTTTCGATTCATTTGTTCAAATCTGGTATCTGAAACCACACTGTTTTCTAGAGAAGTTTAAAAGAAAATTCTTTGAGGGTATCAATAAATTTCAATTAAAAAATAATGACAACTTTTAAAAAGAGTGCTAAAGTGCTGCCCTAATTTTGGGGGTCCTTCACCAAATGATTGCAGTAAAAAGCTTTTAGCTTCGAAAAGTTTGAAAAGAATTTCTACCTTATATTGCGAGTACTACACATTCTGCCATATATTGTTATTTTAGTAATATTTCTAATACAATGGCTGCAATAATAGGAAAAGCTTTCATTCGAAAAGCTATTCATTTCAAAAGTTTCTGTGGGTTAGTAAATCCAGAATTTGTTTAACAGTATAGTCCAACCCCCAAAATGTAGACCGCTTTGAAGTTACAGTTTTTTCATACAGGCGGCAAAAGTTTTGATTTTCCTGACAGAAATTGCCTGAAAATTTAAATTTCTGAAGTATGAATATATTGATGGGATAATATTTCTTGTGACATTTCATCTGTAACATTTAACAAGGATATTTTATTTATTTAATACTTTCGTAGAACTTTCGAATATGCATTTCTTATTTTAAGGGGATATTTCAATAATAATCCTTATTAAATTTTACTGAAAAGCCGCCATGACAAGAATTAGTTTATCCATATATTTATACATGATTTTTGAATAAATTTCGTAAGATATCTGGAAGGAAAATCAAAAGCTTGGAGGCCTGTATGAAAAAACTAACTGGGAAGCGGTCTATCTTTTGGGGGTTTTACTATACACACTTAATGTAAACATTTGGTGAAGAAACCATCAACTCCCAAAATATAAAACCTCAGTTGGTTAGCATTATTACAAATAAGCAATCTAACAGAATTATATTGTTACGTTTGTTTCACTTGGTCGTGAAATTTCTGTACAAAAAGTGCATCTAAATAGGTCTCTGTCATGTATTTTGTTATACAAGAAAATTCTACAGGGATCACACACTGGTCGATCACAATCTGCACATACATTTGTGAAACTTTGGAGACCACAATGGAGGCAAATTACATGATAGCTTTCTTGGAATATTCCAACAAAAGCGTCATCAGTGTTTCTCAATTCGCATTGATATACAGAAACATTTTTTACTTACAAATCGAGAAACGATGGAATTTTTGTTTAATGCTTAATGTTAACATTTTTAACTACAGAAACTAGGTACTGTTTCACAAAGCATGTAAAAAATATATATAAAACAATAAGAGCATACCCCACGTCTTCTACTTTCCAATATTTTGATTTTCTATATCACACAGAGTAAATTAAACACTATTTACCAAGACCGAAATATTTTCAATGAAGACACAGTATTTTTATTTATTTATGAAGTGTATATTAATATATATTAAATATGAACTTTACCTTTAAAAGTGCTTATTTAGGTTACAAGGTGTTAACGGAAAAAGGCCTGAAAAAGGGCAATAATTTAAAAAAGAGCTAAAAAGCCCCTAGCTTCCAAAAAAAGAACTAAAAATGCCCTAAATTGGCAACTCTGGTTGCCTACGTACAAAATCTAATCTGTGGGCTGAAAAGTTCGTTACAGATGATGTTATAGGTGAATGCAAAACCAAAAGGGATTTTGTTGTTGTTGGAGGTCCAAAGCTGTCAAACTCAACACAATGCATAACAACAATAAAATTTAACAAAATGGTTAAAAACAAAATACAACTGAATTTTACAGTTGAGGACCACAACAACGCGACTAAAATTAAATCAGATGTTCTACTGCTACCACCTGTATAAATAGTTATTGTTACAGATCTAACGGTAGTTTAACGGCCGTGCGCAGCCGCAGTCACTGCAGGCGCAAGCATCATAGATTTATGTGTTCTTCTAGTCATTTTGCAATCAAAGTTTTAGTGGTCAAGTTGATAAGTTTAATTTATGTTGAAAAATGGAAAGAGAACTTTTTTTAAAATATTTTACAAAACTGTATTATTTGTATCTAAAGGAATACAAAAATGATTCCTTAACAAAATTTTCAAAAGTTACAACAAATGACGTGTACTGTGACTACATCGAAAAGTTAAATAAATGTAGATTTGTTGGGTCTAATAAATTCGGAAATAATTTTGTTCGAAGGAAAAGAGCTTTTGAGAGATTTAAATACACGGTAAGTAAAATATTTAAACAAAAGTCAATTAAATTGATTTTCTAAGGATACACGTAAACATACATATATTAGGACATTTATAATCTATTTGATAGGATTAATATAGTTCAGTGAGTGGTTAGGAAAATATTTGTTTATTATAACCATTGCACAGAATGCTCTATGAATAGGAGTGTTTTTTTCGTAACTTATAAAGTTAATATAAAGTGTTTCGAAAAAAACCCACAGCCGTTAAGCATTATCAATTTTGAATCACCTGATAATGATTAGTTTATATTTGCTACTGGAAAAATCCTTTTTGATATTTGGAATCTAACTTGTGTTTATACCATCTTTGGCAACCATTAAGCATGAAAATTCTGAACATATAATTTAGGACTTCGGGCAGTTGATGAATCCATCTTCCTCCTCAAACGACCATACCGTGTGTTTACTGAAAAGATCACATTAAAATTATTTTGGAAAAATTTTATTTTCTGGTTTGTTTGAAAAATGTCTTACCATTTCTCTAGACATACTAATTTTTTATAATCAACCTTATTACGAATGTCGTTATCGTATTTCGACTACGACAGTTTTGTAAAAGATTAAAGACAAAATTGGCGTGTTATCATTAATCTTTTACAAAACTGTCGTAGTCGAAATACGATAACGACATTCGTAATAAGGTTGATTATAAAAAATTAGTATGTCTAGAGAAATGGTAAGACATTTTTCAAACAAACCAGAAAATAAAATTTTTCCAAAAAACATTCGTAATAAGGCTGAACGTCATGAAAATACAAAAATAGAGAATGACGAACATTTTATGTTTCGTACAATAAACTTGATGACACTTTTACCGGGGGTATTCTCAACTTGTATGAGTTAACTTGAATAAGTTACGAAAAAAACGCCCCTGATATTTTAAGCCAAAACTCGCCTAACTACCGAAAACCAAGAACTCTTTAGTATTCCATATTTATATTTTATATTAGGAATTGGAGTGTATAAAAAGTGTGACATTAAAAGATACTTGATCTAAAACAAACAAAATTTGTGCCCTATTCGATAACTATAACATGTGTCTGTTGGGGTGTGGTCAATTATGTGTTGGTTTTTATAACGATTTAATTAAAAATAAGTTCGCCCGAAATTTGCGGATTGGATAAAGTTTTAAGGTAAATGGTTCCATAATGATATAAAAAATATTCAACTTGGGCATAAATGCCTTTTATTTAAAGTCGTAATGCCTCCAATATACATAACACACTACACTACATAAACGGTTGCTTGGTGAAAGATCTCGTTGAATAACAAACACATTTTCGGCACAAGACACACACGGCGTGTCATCCGGAGAATATAAAGGATAAAATATATTTAAAAATTTTCATAGTTGCCGTTGCCGGAGTTTTATTACTAGGTCTGTTATTTAAACTTCTATTGTTATTTTCAAATTTATTCAAGCAGAAACCCATATTCTATCTAATATAAAGATTATGCATTTCGTTTATATTATTTTTAAAAAATTTGAGCAAAAAGTTGTTCGAATCACACTTTTGTTCCAATTAATATCAGCAGTTAAAGAAAATTTGACAAATTGTCAATATATTTCGAATTTATATGCTATCGGCCTTATTCATAAAAAGTTATAGGAGGCTTGAAAGACAGTTTATCATACAAAAAAATCCCTCAAATCTCTGACAACTTCTTATGAATACGGCGGGAAGAATTTTACAGGACCAAACGAATAAATAATTAAAACAGAATCATCAATGAACAGGATTGAACTTCTCAGTGAGCTGTGCGCTTTTTAGTTTTAGACTCGCTGATTGAGACCTGCAATTCTAATTTTAGAAATAGAAATGTATTAGTAACACTTCCGCCAAAAATTTTAAATGTTATTTAAGATAGTAATGAATGTTAGTTTGCATTAATAAAAAAGTACTAAATTATATACTCTACAACGCATATTTTTAATACATTTTTGTTTTATGGAGGAAAATAGTTAAATAAACTAAAGTATTTTTGGAAGTGCCCTACAGAATAACACACTTAACTTTCAACATTATTAAAATAAAGTTAATTTGTTTATGTAGTATTTTCAATTTATTCGCTTTTCTAAAACTCTACAATTTTATTTTACACATCTAGGAATCCAAATCTGAAACTATTTGGGATGTTCTACTCGACTTTTTTCAATATTCTTCAGAACACAAAGTATTTTTTTACTTTGAAGATATTCTTAAAGTTTTGAATTGCGCAGATTTGATTACAGAAATAAAGAAGTTAAACCCAGATAATATACAGTTTATGGCTGACCAACCACTCCCCATACATGAAAACTTGTCCTCCATAGATGTTGAGCAAATAGATGATATAGTTTTTGGAGACAAGACCATAGATATCACTGATTTTGAAACACCTATTTATGAAGAAATCGAAGGTACTGTGAAACATCCATATGGCGATCAAGATAATGACGAAAACAAGTCGCATGCATCAGTTGATAACATGTCTACTACTTGTTTCAATAAAAATATTGTTTTGTGTTCCACTAAAAATGGCAGCTTCATATCAAACAACAATACAACCAACTATGATACCCGATTAGAAGAGTACGCACCATTGCGAAAAAAAATAAAGTGTAACAAACGGCCAAATAAAGTTGTAGAAATCTTGTCGATAAAACCCTCAGTTGTTTCACAGTCTGACGAAAAGGGGACTGTAAATGTTTACACCAACTATGGCGAAGAAATTAGTTTCGACAAGAAGGATGAATTTTATATAAAGTCGAACATTTTGCAGTCTGGGGACTATGCTGTTGGCATTAAGTACTTCCAGGACATTATACGAGAAAAATATAAAGGAATTAATAACGTATGTCCTATAAACTTTGCCAGCAGCAGGCTAAACAAAAAAAAATCAATTTTAATTTTGTATGGCCAATGCAAGTATTTTAAAGACGGGTGTTTAAAATTAAAATTTTCTATGGCTTTAGATGTATGTCCGCTGATGGTGCAAATATTTTCATCAGGAACAAGGATATGTCATCCAAAAATACTGAAAAAACATCAGTTACGAGGTGTTTCTAGAGCTCTGGAAAAGCGAATAATAAAACATATGAAAGCCTCAAACTGGAGGGATTTAAAACTGTGTGGCCGATCAAAACAACTAAAACGATTAGGTAATAACCAGAAATTGCTAACAAAAGAGGCAGCAAGAAAAATGAAGCAGGAAGAAATGCGTTCTCTGGACTACCATAAAGATATTCACATTGATTTGTGTATGATGTCTGCTCAAGAGAAATGGAAGGGGTTTATCCAAAATGGACTGTTCCGAGAAACGTATTTATTTTCTGAAAGACCATTAGCCATTCTACAAGAAAATAATAAAAAAATTATCAAACATAGCCGAAATACATTATTTTTCGATGCCACTGGCAGTATAGTGCCAAAATTTGATTCGAATTCCAAAAGAATATTTTTATATAGCCTCGTTGCTCACATCAGGAGGTCCAAAACTGAATCGGGAATATTGCTGCCAGTAGCTGAAGCCTTTTTGAGTAGTCACTACACAAACGACGTGGCTTGTTTTTTGTTAAAAATTGAAACTTTTTGCATTAAAAAAGGTATCGCATGGCCAATAGCTGCTCGAATATGTACAGATTGGAGTACTGTACTAATAAATGCTACTCTGAAAATATTTAACAGCAACACCAGGGGTAACACATTAGAAGGCTATATTTCTGCGTGCTATGAATATAGCTCCACTAATACAACACCAAAAATGGTAGTTATTCAAATATGTTGCTCCCATTTTTTAAAAACTGTTGAAAAAGACATTAAGTTTTTAAAACTGGAGGATGATGTTAGTAACTATTTTAAATGGCAACTGTTTTGTGCTGTCAATACGAGCGATTTCAACGATTATTTCCAATGGCTAAAATGTATGTTTGTATTGTTGTTGAATAAAAATAAGACCATAGAAGTTCGGAAATGTTTTGATGAACTGAAATCGTTGAAAGAGTCCGAGAAATTTGAAATGATGGAAACAGAAGATAAATTGAAAGAAGAGAACACCCTTACAGCTGCTTATAAAAAAAGTCCGTTTTATATTACAGCTATAAACATAAAAGACAAAGTGGAAAAGAACAGGAAAACAACTGGACCCAAAAATGAATATTATAGCCCAGAGTTTTTTAACATTTTGCTAAAAAAATATGTTCCATTTACACCTCTGTGGACTAATTTAATAGGTGTTTTTGTTGACCCTTCAAATACAAGGATTTCCAATAGTCCGGCTGAAGGATACTTCCATCAAATAAAAAATGTAGTTTTAAACCAAGAACGCTATATCAGACCATCGACATATATTCGAAAGTCTAAAATATATGTTGATGCAAAATTAGCAGAAATTGAAGACTTGTTCTTGGACGAGGAAATTGAGTGTATTGCAAAAGAAAAAGCTGTGAAGTTGGATGAGGAACAGTGGATGAAGACACCAAAAAAAGTTAAATCCAAAATTAGTAAAAACTTAATTTACCAAAGATCTGTAAATCGGTTCCAAAAATCAGTGTTTTCAAAACACAAATATATTTTGCTAAAATATAATAATGTCTACGCCAAAACTCAATGTCGTACTACAGATGTACCTATTGTTAGTTTTAAAGAATTTCTTTGTTTAGAAAAAAAGCAACAATTGTACGGACATGTAGTAGACATATATCTATCAATTTTAATTTTGCACTCGAAAAAGAATGCATTTTCTATAAGCTGTGAGCAAGGAGGCAATTTTTTTTACCTTAAAAACATTACTAATTTGGATTTACCTCTTGCAAAATACGAACACCTATTCATCCCTGTTTTCGAAACAGCGCACTTCACACTTGTGTATATAAATACAAAGGAACGCTGTTTTACTTATTTAAACCCAATAGGGGAATCAATAAAACAAGTAGAGAGGTTGTTTGAAATTTTCAAAATTCATAATAATCTTGGTGGTAGTTGGAGATATGAAAAAAGAGATCATGCAAGTCAAACCGACGGATTTAACTGCGGAGTTTTCGTTTGCCAGTTTGTGGAAGCTTTGTTGCATGATAAAAATCTTACAGAGTTAGATGACCCAAACTCTTACAGGGACAAAATAAAAACAATATTCATCGCGAATACGGATAATATGGTGGAAATTTGCCTCCATTGTGGTCTCCAAAGTTTCACAAATGTATGTGCAGATTGTGATCGACCAGTGTGTGATCCCTGTAGAATTTTCTTGTATAACAAAATACATGACAGAGACCTATTTAGATGCACTTTTTGTACAGAAATTTCACGACCAAGTGAAACAAACGTAACAATATAATTCTGTTAGATTGCTTATTTGTAATAATGCTAACCAACTGAGGTTTTATATTTTGGGAGTTGATGGTTTCTTCACCAAATGTTTACATTAAGTGTGTATAGTAAAACCCCCAAAAGATAGACCGCTTCCCAGTTAGTTTTTTCATACAGGCCTCCAAGCTTTTGATTTTCCTTCCAGATATCTTACGAAATTTATTCAAAAATCATGTATAAATATATGGATAAACTAATTCTTGTCATGGCGGCTTTTCAGTAAAATTTAATAAGGATTATTATTGAAATATCCCCTTAAAATAAGAAATGCATATTCGAAAGTTCTACGAAAGTATTAAATAAATAAAATATCCTTGTTAAATGTTACAGATGAAATGTCACAAGAAATATTATCCCATCAATATATTCATACTTCAGAAATTTAAATTTTCAGGCAATTTCTGTCAGGAAAATCAAAACTTTTGCCGCCTGTATGAAAAAACTGTAACTTCAAAGCGGTCTACATTTTGGGGGTTGGACTATACTGTTAAACAAATTCTGGATTTACTAACCCACAGAAACTTTTGAAATGAATAGCTTTTCGAATGAAAGCTTTTCCTATTATTGCAGCCATTGTATTAGAAATATTACTAAAATAACAATATATGGCAGAATGTGTAGTACTCGCAATATAAGGTAGAAATTCTTTTCAAACTTTTCGAAGCTAAAAGCTTTTTACTGCAATCATTTGGTGAAGGACCCCCAAAATTAGGGCAGCACTTTAGCACTCTTTTTAAAAGTTGTCATTATTTTTTAATTGAAATTTATTGATACCCTCAAAGAATTTTCTTTTAAACTTCTCTAGAAAACAGTGTGGTTTCAGATACCAGATTTGAACAAATGAATCGAAAACATTAAGATTGCAAATACATGTTGCCTAATAGATATCATAATTATATACGTTCGAATTATGAAACTTGAGACTAATTTAGTTTTCTACATTTGTAAATTCCTTAATTTTTTAACTGTACATTAAAGTATAAATTCCACAAATTTGCTTCTTTTTCCAACAACTGTCTTTAATCACCTATAAAATTTAATTTAAAACAATGTCTTCCGCCTACCGTAAAGCATTTAAAACAAAATTTAAATAATTTGAAAAAATTTAGATTCCCAGAACAATTTAAATTCTGAAATTGAAGTTACAATTTGAATTGAAGTTGCATTATTTTACATTCTTTTTTTTACAAATATTAATTTAATAAAACACAAATCGAAAACAGACGTTCCATGTATTTAATTAAATGTTTGTATATTTTTGTTAACACCCGAATGTTGTTATATCGGTGCAGCTTAACATACAAACCTCGGAAGGAATATTAGAAATTCTTGAAGCGAAATATTTTTTTACCTCAACTTCAATATCATCCAAATTCGTGACAAATATTACCAGTCGATCTCACAGCAACAGAATATCCTCCAAAACAAAAACGGACTCGGGTTTTCTAGTTATAAAAAAATGATTACCAAAAAACTGAATATTTTTATTAAAGTCTGATTTTTAGTTACTTCCTTTTTTATTTTTGTAAATCTTTGGAATTTAAAATATTTAAATACACTTTCATTTAAAATGTTTTACGTAGTATGTATGTATATATAAAAAATATTAAAATATAAAAGTTTAACAACAACAAGCACTGCTTTATCAAACAAAGTAAGGAATATAATTAATTTTGGCAAATCCGTTAATAAATATTGTTTTTTGTAGTAACATTAATTCAACATTATTCCTTTAATTTATGTATGTATATATAGTATACTAATATTCATATTACTTACTTACATAGTATATATTTATGGGTATTACTACAAATTTGTAAATATTGTATACATCTTAGATTTATAATAAAAATATTGAATTACTTTGAAGTTTTTGAATTAATTTCAACTTTAGGTGGAATATTCTGACTGTTGTCTTAGCAAATATCAATTAATACATAGAAACTCTCTTCGAAAGAATTGTAGGCTACAAATTTCTTGACAACTTTGCAAAATACAGTAATCGACAAAAATTATAGTTAGGTCCACTTAATGAATGTAGAAACAAACATTTTACCGTTTTTATCCTTAATTTATGAGAAATTTAAATTATAAGTGTGCCAATTGAAGCAATTGGATATGACTAAATTCTGCAAAGTTGTAGCACTTAAGACTCTTGAGATTATACGACGCATTTATATTACTGGACTACAATGAATGAGCAACAAGCGTCCTAAAATTTGATATTTACCTATTATAGCATTGGGCACAAAACCTATGGTTTCGAAGTCGAGCTTTCATCTTGCAAAAAAGTCAACTTTCTTCTGACCCCACAATTTCCAGTTTTTTCCAATTTTTTTTACAGTTTTTAATTGAAATTTGATTATTTGTGTATTTCGTTATTTAGCACTTTCTTTGATTTTTGGTCTTTTTTATTGAACACAGTAAACCCTAAACACAAGCATTTTACAAATAATCAAATAGACTGCCATACATACATATGTATGAATGTATGTATATGAAATATGTTTGGTTCGTGGAAAATTCTCCGTTTGACCACAGTGAGTGAAAACTGTTTTCGTATATGAAATTCAAAATTAAAAATTTTCGGTTCTGAAGGTCTTCTGAAATATGTGGTTGGCATATTCTGAAAGGATGTGTCAAGCACTACCCAACTGCATATATTTGGTTCTTGGAGAATTCTTCGTTTGACCACAGTGGGCCAAAATCTTGCACAGGGACCTCACACAGAAAATTTCAAATTCTGGATTTCTGAAGGTCCTTGGGAAATTCTAGATTTTATATTTCGAAGACACTCCTTAAGGACTATCGACTGGCATATGTTTGGTTCGTGGAGAATTCTTCGTTTGGGCACAGTGGGCGAAAAACTGTTTTCGTATATGAAATTCAAAATTAAAAATTTTCGGTTCTGAAGGTCTTCTGAAATATGTGGTTGGCATATTCTGAAAGGATGTGTCAAGCACTACCCAACTGCATATATTTGGTTCTTGGAGAATTCTTCGTTTGACCACAGTGGGCCAAAATCTTGCACAGGGACCTCACACAGAAAATTTCAAATTCTGGATTTCTGAAGGTCCTTGGGAAATTCTAGATTTTATATTTCGAAGACACTCCTTAAGGACTATCGACTGGCATATGTTTGGTTCGTGGAGAATTCTTCGTTTGGGCACAGTGGGCGAAAAACTGTTTTCGTATATGAAATTCAAAATTTAAAATTTTCGGTTCTGAAGGTCTTCTGAAATATGTGGTTGGCATATTCTGAAAGGATGTGTCAAGCACTACCCAACTGCATATATTTGGTTCTTGGAGAATTCTTCGTTTGACCACAGTGGGCCAAAATCTTGCACAGGGACCTCACACAGAAAATTTCAAATTCTGGATTTCTGAAGGTCCTTGGGAAATTCTAGATTTTATATTTCGAAGACACTCCTTAAGGACTATCGACTGGCATATGTTTGGTTCGTGGAGAATTCTTCGTTTGGGCACAGTGGGCGAAAAACTGTTTTCGTATATGAAATTCAAAATTTAAAATTTTCGGTTCTGAAGGTCTTCTGAAATATGTGGTTGGCATATTCTGAAAGGATGTGTCAAGCACTACCCAACTGCATATATTTGGTTCTTGGAGAATTCTTCGTTTGACCACAGTGGGCCAAAATCTTGCACAGGGACCTCACACAGAAAATTTCAAATTCTGGATTTCTGAAGGTCCTTGGGAAATTCTAGATTTTATATTTCGAAGACACTCCTTAAGGACTATCGACTGGCATATGTTTGGTTCGTGGAGAATTCTTCGTTTGGGCACAGTGGGCGAAAAACTGTTTTCGTATATGAAATTCAAAATTAAAAATTTTCGGTTCTGAAGGTCTTCTGAAATATGTGGTTGGCATATTCTGAAAGGATGTGTCAAGCACTACCCAACTGCATATATTTGGTTCTTGGAGAATTCTTCGTTTGACCACAGTGGGCCAAAATCTTGCACAGGGACCTCACACAGAAAATTTCAAATTCTGGATTTCTGAAGGTCCTTGGGAAATTCTAGATTTTATATTTCGAAGACACTCCTTAAGGACTATCGACTGGCATATGTTTGGTTCGTGGAGAATTCTTCGTTTGGACACAGTGGGCGAAAAACTGTTTTCGTATATGAAATTCAAAATTTAAAATTTTCGGTTCTGAAGGTCTTCTGAAATATGTGGTTGGCATATTCTGAAAGGATGTGTCAAGCACTACCCAACTGCATATATTTGGTTCTTGGAGAATTCTTCGTTTGACCACAGTGGGCCAAAATCTTGCACAGGGACCTCACACAGAAAATTTCAAATTCTGGATTTCTGAAGGTCCTTGGGAAATTCTAGATTTTATATTTCGAAGACACTCCTTAAGGACTATCGACTGGCATATGTTTGGTTCGTGGAGAATTCTTCGTTTGGGCACAGTGGGCGAAAAACTGTTTTCGTATATGAAATTCAAAATTTAAAATTTTCGGTTCTGAAGGTCTTCTGAAATATGTGGTTGGCATATTCTGAAAGGATGTGTCAAGCACTACCCAACTGCATATATTTGGTTCTTGGAGAATTCTTCGTTTGACCACAGTGGGCCAAAATCTTGCACAGGGACCTCACACAGAAAATTTCAAATTCTGGATTTCTGAAGGTCCTTGGGAAATTCTAGATTTTATATTTCGAAGACACTCCTTAAGGACTATCGACTGGCATATGTTTGGTTCGTGGAGAATTCTTCGTTTGGGCACAGTGGGCGAAAAACTGTTTTCGTATATGAAATTCAAAATTTAAAATTTTCGGTTCTGAAGGTCTTCTGAAATATGTGGTTGGCATATTCTGAAAGGATGTGTCAAGCACTACCCAACTGCATATATTTGGTTCTTGGAGAATTCTTCGTTTGACCACAGTGGGCCAAAATCTTGCACAGGGACCTCACACAGAAAATTTCAAATTCTGGATTTCTGAAGGTCCTTGGGAAATTCTAGATTTTATATTTCGAAGACACTCCTTAAGGACTATCGACTGGCATATGTTTGGTTCGTGGAGAATTCTTCGTTTGGGCACAGTGGGCGAAAAACTGTTTTCGTATATGAAATTCAAAATTTAAAATTTTCGGTTCTGAAGGTCTTCTGAAATATGTGGTTGGCATATTCTGAAAGGATGTGTCAAGCACTACCCAACTGCATATATTTGGTTCTTGGAGAATTCTTCGTTTGACCACAGTGGGCCAAAATCTTGCACAGGGACCTCACACAGAAAATTTCAAATTCTGGATTTCTGAAGGTCCTTGGGAAATTCTAGATTTTATATTTCGAAGACACTCCTTAAGGACTATCGACTGGCATATGTTTGGTTCGTGGAGAATTCTTCGTTTGGGCACAGTGGGCGAAAAACTGTTTTCGTATATGAAATTCAAAATTTAAAATTTTCGGTTCTGAAGGTCTTCTGAAATATGTGGTTGGCATATTCTGAAAGGATGTGTCAAGCACTACCCAACTGCATATATTTGGTTCTTGGAGAATTCTTCGTTTGACCACAGTGGGCCAAAATCTTGCACAGGGACCTCACACAGAAAATTTCAAATTCTGGATTTCTGAAGGTCCTTGGGAAATTCTAGATTTTATATTTCGAAGACACTCCTTAAGGACTATCGACTGGCATATGTTTGGTTCGTGGAGAATTCTTCGTTTGGGCACAGTGGGCGAAAAACTGTTTTCGTATATGAAATTCAAAATTTAAAATTTTCGGTTCTGAAGGTCTTCTGAAATATGTGGTTGGCATATTCTGAAAGGATGTGTCAAGCACTACCCAACTGCATATATTTGGTTCTTGGAGAATTCTTCGTTTGACCACAGTGGGCCAAAATCTTGCACAGGGACCTCACACAGAAAATTTCAAATTCTGGATTTCTGAAGGTCCTTGGGAAATTCTAGATTTTATATTTCGAAGACACTCCTTAAGGACTATCGACTGGCATATGTTTGGTTCGTGGAGAATTCTTCGTTTGGGCACAGTGGGCGAAAAACTGTTTTCGTATATGAAATTCAAAATTAAAAATTTTCGGTTCTGAAGGTCTTCTGAAATATGTGGTTGGCATATTCTGAAAGGATGTGTCAAGCACTACCCAACTGCATATATTTGGTTCTTGGAGAATTCTTCGTTTGACCACAGTGGGCCAAAATCTTGCACAGGGACCTCACACAGAAAATTTCAAATTCTGGATTTCTGAAGGTCCTTGGGAAATTCTAGATTTTATATTTCGAAGACACTCCTTAAGGACTATCGACTGGCATATGTTTGGTTCGTGGAGAATTCTTCGTTTGGACACAGTGGGCGAAAAACTGTTTTCGTATATGAAATTCAAAATTTAAAATTTTCGGTTCTGAAGGTCTTCTGAAATATGTGGTTGGCATATTCTGAAAGGATGTGTCAAGCACTACCCAACTGCATATATTTGGTTCTTGGAGAATTCTTCGTTTGACCACAGTGGGCCAAAATCTTGCACAGGGACCTCACACAGAAAATTTCAAATTCTGGATTTCTGAAGGTCCTTGGGAAATTCTAGATTTTATATTTCGAAGACACTCCTTAAGGACTATCGACTGGCATATGTTTGGTTCGTGGAGAATTCTTCGTTTGGGCACAGTGGGCGAAAAACTGTTTTCGTATATGAAATTCAAAATTAAAAATTTTCGGTTCTGAAGGTCTTCTGAAATATGTGGTTGGCATATTCTGAAAGGATGTGTCAAGCACTACCCAACTGCATATATTTGGTTCTTGGAGAATTCTTCGTTTGACCACAGTGGGCCAAAATCTTGCACAGGGACCTCACACAGAAAATTTCAAATTCTGGATTTCTGAAGGTCCTTGGGAAATTCTAGATTTTATATTTCGAAGACACTCCTTAAGGACTATCGACTGGCATATGTTTGGTTCGTGGAGAATTCTTCGTTTGGGCACAGTGGGCGAAAAACTGTTTTCGTATATGAAATTCAAAATTAAAAATTTTCGGTTCTGAAGGTCTTCTGAAATATGTGGTTGGCATATTCTGAAAGGATGTGTCAAGCACTACCCAACTGCATATATTTGGTTCTTGGAGAATTCTTCGTTTGACCACAGTGGGCCAAAATCTTGCACAGGGACCTCACACAGAAAATTTCAAATTCTGGATTTCTGAAGGTCCTTGGGAAATTCTAGATTTTATATTTCGAAGACACTCCTTAAGGACTATCGACTGGCATATGTTTGGTTCGTGGAGAATTCTTCGTTTGGGCACAGTGGGCGAAAAACTGTTTTCGTATATGAAATTCAAAATTAAAAATTTTCGGTTCTGAAGGTCTTCTGAAATATGTGGTTGGCATATTCTGAAAGGATGTGTCAAGCACTACCCAACTGCATATATTTGGTTCTTGGAGAATTCTTCGTTTGACCACAGTGGGCCAAAATCTTGCACAGGGACCTCACACAGAAAATTTCAAATTCTGGATTTCTGAAGGTCCTTGGGAAATTCTAGATTTTATATTTCGAAGACTCTCCTTAAGGACTATCGATTGGCATATGTTTGGTTCGTGGAGAATTCTTCATATCACCATATTTTGCCCTAATAGTCCCACTATATGTGACATATTTAAATACCAATATTAGGGATTTGGTTGCATATATATTAGTTTGTGCAGCAAATATATTTAGCTTGGAGTGTATTTTTATTAATTACTGTATTTTCAATTTCTGAATCGATTATTTAATTGAAAAGATCAATAAATTGTCGTTTTAACTTTAAAATACAGTGCGTAACAGAGCTCTGTTAGTTGCTTAACAGAGCTCTGCTAAGTAAATTGGTTTGTGTCTTTGCTATTTTAAATACGAATTTATCTTCACGCACATTAAATCGCATGATGTCGGAAAATGTAGCCTATCCAAGGCTGATGTAATCGATCGTGAGAAGCTCTACTGCGTCCTTTGTAATAAATACGGCCATCCCGCGTCCTAATCCGAAGGGTGTCATACTTGATAAGTGGATATCCGACAACGAATTTAGATTTAGGTGTAATTTGTATGCATCTGTATTCCCATCATATCCGCGATGTGGTTCATTTTTGGATGTATGTATTGCAGATGGTAGAATATTTTTTTTTATAGGGAAAATGATTCCATTAACTGTCTGAAGACACTAGATTATGATAGTGATCATAATGCCTTGCAAATAATCATTTCCAAAAACTCACAAATGGAACCCTTTGATTTTCTGAATGCGACTCCTGATATGCTTTTGAACTATAGGAAGACAAACTGGAAAAAACTTTCCAATATTATTATAAATTCGATTCACAGTAATCCGTTCATACCGAACAATAGAAATCTAACCAACGGCGAAATAGATTTTCATTTGAATAGGCTTAGCAATATGATTATTGATGCAATTATGAAAAGTGTACCGGAATATGTAAAAGGGGATCAACTGCGGCACATAGTTACCCCAATTATCAAGAGACTACAGTCTGAGAAAAGCAAAATGCTAACAGCTATTAAAAAGCATAATAGACTACAGAGAATACTCCCACAAAGTGAATTGTCTTTTTTGAAGAATAGATTAAAATTAGTAAAAAAAAACTGATAGAGGATAATTTTATAATCTCTATGAACGATACTTACAGAAGGAGACTATCACGGATAAGTCCAAAACATTCGTCTCATATGTCTTCTGAGATACGTAAACAATTCAAAAGTCAAACTCCTATGGACCTTAACTTACTGAAAATATCGTCAAATTATGTATGTCTGCTGCATAGAGCGGAAATCAATCCTCGTACATTAGAAAGAGATTCGGTGTCTGATCATTATATCATAAGGGACAAAGTCCATATACTGGATGTTACAGGTGCATATTTTGAATCAGTATATTCGTCCAAGAATATTGACGCTTCTAATAATATACACAGCAATGTTTGTGAATGTTTCTCCTCGTTTTTGGAAACAAAAACTAGGCACGAGAACGAGCAAATAAGCTTGGTACAATTTGATGAAAATAGAAAGTCTAACGAATTGGATCCTTCCATCACCAATAGTTATTTCATTACTCGAAAGGAACTCTTATACATATTTTCCAAATTGAAAGGCAAATTATCATCAGGCAATGATAAAATACCAAACATTGTATTGAAGAAAATACCACCGATTTTAATTTCTGAATACTTAACGTTGTTTAATAATATGCTCAATAACGCATACTTTCCGGAATCGTGGAAAATTGCTAAGATTGTAATATTACCCAAAAAGGGAAAGGATAACACTGACCCAAAAAAATATAGAGCAATCTGTTTACTTCCGAATATTAGCAAAATTTTTGAAATTTGTACAAATAAAGCCATAATTGAAATTTGCAAAGGGGAAAAACTTATATGTGACAAACAATTTGGCTTCAAGTTTAATCACTCCACTGTACATGCAACAAATTTACTTGTTTCAACCGTGAATTGGAATCTGAATAAAAATTATTGTACTGGTGCATGTCTTATAGATTTTGAAAAGGCGTTTGATAATATATGGTTGCCTGCTTTGATTTATAAATTATTGAAATACAATTTTCCTATCCATTTTGTTATTCTTTTGTATAAAATGGTCAGTAATAGAGAATTCGTTGTATGTAACAGAAATAAAACAAGTTCGAAAAAATTTAAAATGATTAACGGGCTTCAGCAGGGAACTGTTAACGCTCCGATACTATTCAGTATTTTCATTCATGATCTACTTGAAAATGTTGAAAATATAATAGGATTTGCTGACGACATCATAATTTATCACTCTGATAATAATATAGAAAAAATTAACAAACATTTGCAAAATACGTACAATGTTGTTGAGAGCTATGCGATTAATTGGAATATGAAAATAAATATAGACAAATGCGAATTGATTCTTTTCCGTCCACCGGTGGGTAAATGTAATTACAATGTGAAAACTAATTGGAAAAAATTTAGTATAAAATCTTTCGCAACTAATCAGACGATTCCAACTAAAGAAGTTGTAAGATATTTAGGTATATATCTGGATAAATTTTTATATTTTAATATCCATGTTAATTCTCAGCTGGAAAAAGCAAGGAAAGCGTTTGTTATGTATAGAAGTATGTTCTATTCCAAATATGTTGACAAAGATGTTAAAATTCTTATGTACAAGTTATTTATTCGTCCAATCGTAACTTATGGTTGCTCTATATGGTTTAACATTTCACCTGCATATATGGAGAAAATTCGGAAATTTGAGAGAAAATGTTTGAGATCCTGTACCTCCCTATATAGATCCCCTCATACTAACTACACTAAATACATTTCAAATAAAAATTATATAATTCCGCAAATGTAATTCGAATAGACAACTTTATAATTAAGCTTATAAGAAACCATATATTGAAAAGTACAGAATGTAATATAAATAATTTGATAAAAGCACCGTACTACGTAGATGATCAGTATATAATAAATACACTAAAATCTGGTTATGTTCCTCCTGAGGCCTTTCTGTATATGGATAAAAATGGGTATATTCAGAATGATCTTGGTATACCGATTTTTTACCATTTATATAGAAGGGCTAATAATAAATCATTTAGTGAGACCCTAATGTCCGACAATGTGATAAGATTTGATACAAGCATACCTGACATAGACTGCAATGAATCACATAAATGCAAATTTTGGTGGTTTTCTAACTAACCTTTCTTTTAATCTCCTTAACAATTCTTTTATATAAATTTAAAAAAACCATAATTAAGTGATGTTTTTCTGTGTACTTTTTCATCACACATTATACATATAATTTTGTATATATGTACATACGTACACTTTTTTAAATAAATGATTTCTAAAAAAAAAAACTTTATTGTAATCAAAAATATGCTAGAGTGTTCTACTATGGACCAGTGTGTAAATTATATACTATATTTCCTTATCTATTTGTTTATTTGTAGCGATAATATACCATTAAACTTTATAAAGAAATAAACTTAAAAAAAAAAAAAAAAAAGCGTGTATACACACCTACAAATGTACACATTTATATCTATTTTGAAATTTTGAGGGGCTCCAAATCCGACTTAGAGCTATGGTCTCTTGAGCAAATAGATTACGTTTTTGCTATACGCTTCATCAAAAAAAAAAATTAACCCGCCCTAATGTATATGCATGTAGTGTTCAGATTAAATAATAACAAAGTGGAAAACTAGTGAACATTTAAAGATGGGAGAGAGCAATAGCTTGAAATTTATAGTTGTTGTCGTAGTAACTTTTGTATGATTACTTTGGAAATAGAATTGACTTTGGATTAGTGAAAGCTCGTTGGACTTCAATCGACAACAAAACACTGCAGTGCTATCTTTTAAAAATGATTTAATGATTAATAGTTTAATAATTAATTAGGCAGATCACATACTTATTACTTACAAACATAGGTTGTTCACATTTTTTTTTATCGTTTTGATATCATATCCGATACGACATTCAAATACAACCTCAGCTGTTTGTGTCCTATAGAAACCGCTTTTACAAATGGTAGATCTAGATTATAAACCACAGGCCCAGTTTAATAATACGTAAATATGTCAGAAAATTTTCTTGTGCAGCCAAAACGTTACTTGTGTTAACAACAAACTCATGTTCCAGAGTATCAAATTTAGCATTATTTATTCTTACAAATAACAAATATAAATTGTATTCGATGTAAAGCTGTCAATTATAATAACAAATCTCCCGATTCATTCATTATTGTACTACTATAAATGGGCCTTATCTATATTTCATTCGTCAATTATTTTCTTACAGCACAAATGTTGTCATGAATTATACAGAAATTGAAGGAAAAGTACGAGAGGCGACAAACGATGATCCGTGGGGTCCCACAGGACCCCTCATGCAAGAGTTAGCACATTCTACATTTTCATACGAAACATTTCCCGAAGTAATGTCAATGTTATGGAAGCGAATGTTACAAGACAATAAAACTAATTGGCGAAGAACTTATAAGGTAAGTAAGGTAGAAAGACACATTACAATTCGTCACTACAATCAATATGTATTCAAATCGTTGTCTCTTACAGAGCTTATTGTTGTTAAACTATCTCGTGCGCAATGGTTCGGAGCGTGTGGTTACATCGTCGCGAGAACACATATATGATTTACGTTCATTGGAAAATTATACTTTTACTGATGAAGGTGGAAAAGATCAGGGTATTAATGTTAGGCATAAGGCAAGTCATGTTTATATCGACAAATAATTTTAATAATTAGTATGACAGTATATCTAATTTCTATTTTTCCAGGTTAGAGAACTTATAGACTTTATACAGGATGATGATCGTTTACGTGAAGAACGTAAAAAGGCCAAAAAGAATAAGGATAAATACATTGGTATGAGTAGTGACGCCATGGGCATGCGTAGTGGTGGCGGCGGTGGAGGAGGCGGCTATGGTGGTGGCTTCAACGATGGTGGCTGGAGAACGTCACGTACTGATCATGGAGAAAATTGGTGTAAGTTATAATTTTTTAAAATTAAATCAAAGTTTAATTTAGAAAACCTATTATACATTAGCTAAGAGACTACATTTTAAATATTTATGCATTAAGGTGTAAATCATTTGACATGGGACATTCAAGTCAGAGATCGAATCCACGTTCTCATGCACAAACCCACGCACACTACCATTGCACCACCGACGTCCACAGTTTTTAAGTAACCCCATATTAATTTATTCGTCCCCACTAAGAGATTTGTCAACGATCGTGGTTGCCTTTTGCTCTCGTTCATGACCAGGTCAAATATATAGTAATAGCTTCGCAAACGAAGAGATATAGAAAATAATTAAATAATTATATTGTATTAATTTCGCAAACAAAAACAAAATATTTTTCGTTCGAATTTACTTTGACTTTTCGTACGTTTTCTTTATATTTTACCACAGACTCTGATTCACGCTCTGCCGATCGTTATGAAGATGATGATGCTCAATATGAGGGTGAAAAAGAGTTTTCCGATAGTGATTCACCGAGTCCGAGGTAATTTATATTTTGTAACTTTTAGCTTTTAAACTTATTAATCCGTTGTTACCCTTTGACTTTATAAACAGAAGAAAATACCGCTACAACGATCGTGCCAGTCCTGCTGATATTGCCACTGAGACCCCTAAATCTGGTAGTATTAATATGAACATACGTCCTAAGCCTCCTGCATCGACCACATCTACGGCGACGGGACCAGTTACAAAGCAACCCCAAAATAACAAAGTACCTGTGGGTACAAAGAAAATCGATATGGGCGCTGCAGCCTCATTCGGTAAAACATCAAAGTCGTCACATCCCTCAAACGCCGCTGGTATTCATTCACCCACACATCGTGATACTCCTGCCGAGGGTAATAATGATTTAATTGGCTATTCGCCAATTGATAACAACAATAGTGTGGGCATATCACAATTTCAAAGCAATAACACAACCACCGCAAATAATAACGTTGATAGTCTATTTCGAACATGTTCGCCAAAATCAGAAACAAACCTTAATAGCACAGCTATTATTAACGACGATTTGGATGATTTTAATCCCCGAGCCACTGAGCAAGCACATTCAGATTTTGGTGATTTTGCATCAGCATTTGGTGGTTCTTCGTCAGCGGCAGAGCCTCCCTCCGCAACTTTAACGGCCAAATCTTCCGCCGCAGGTAACGATGAGTTTGCTGATTTCTCTGCATTCCAAGGTAGTTCAACTACTTCGACAAGTAATACCATTGCCGGTGGCCTGGAAGGTAATCTTTTAACCACCGCTACCCCAGCCAACGATGCATTTGACTTATTCAATTCAAAACCTTCAACGAATTCCAATAATACTGCTATGGTTGGTGGTGCTACAACAGCAACAGATCTACTTGCAGGACTAGGAGATCTTTCTATACATCAAAGTATGCCAATGGGTAAGTTATATATTATATTTTGTGTTTAATAGTTTATTTTTCCAATTTATTTTGTAATTTTAAAGCTTTTTCTTTAACATTTTCTTATAAACATAAGTGTTATGCCTATATACATTTTGTAAATAAGATCAGTTAAAAAAAATTGTTTACAAAGTTCTTTAACGTTTCTAAACATTTTGTAAATAAGATCGCTTAAAAAGGATGTCCATTTCGAATGTTGTTTAATGTTTTAAAAAGCTTATGCGGTTTTTTTACATAAAACGTCAGCTTATATGTAGGGTAGGAATCTTTCAGTTCAGTTCAGCTTCAGTTGCTTTCAAATGGTTACAAAGTTTAGAGTTAAACATTGTGCGTAACTTGTACGTTTGATGTTACATAAAAAAAAAATGATTTTCCATTACACCTCAAGAAGGGATTTTGGGAGAGCTTCTCACAACCAGTGAGCTGTGCTCTTTCTAGTTATACTGTCACACCCGTTCAGAGCGGTATTTTGAGAAACTTTTTCATGGCGAAATATGCGATAGTGTCGCTGTCACTCTAAGGGATGTGACCGTCGTCGAAAGAAATGTAAAATGGGATCGAACCACGTTCTCATGTACAAGGGCCGCACACACACTACCATCATCTACGGCCACTTGATGTTACATATACGCAGCGATCAAAATGTACTGAACTCTTTTGTTAATAATTAAATATCTTCAATGTTAATTTAGTGAATATACTAGAATGGGGTTTGTTTTGTTATACAGATAATAATAATTATTAACAATAGAAACCTAAGTACAGTTGTCGAAACTAACTCAGATCGTTTAAAGATAAGAGTAATATTTTTTATTAATGTCAAAAGTAAAATTTATTGTATTTGGGTTATAAAATTCTAAAAGGTAGACAAATTAGCTATAGTTTAGATAAATGCATACAAATATAAAATGGATTTCATGTCGGAAGATTTTGGTTTGGCCATATGAATTGTTTTAGAATTAACTTAATAATCGCCAAAATGTTTTAAAAAATCTACATTCTGTTGTCAAAGTATATTATAATGGGGAACATGTATTTTTGAAAATACTGCAGTAAAATCTGGTTTAATTTTTTGAATAATTAATGCGTGAGCAGGAGTGAGTTTTGCTGTTGTTGGTATTGGTCGTTTTCACTACAGCTATATTTGGTATTATCTGCATTAATATAAAGGGTTTTCCAATTTGAGTGCCATGATTTCTTTAAAAAAAACACACACTAATTGTTAAGGAAATTCAAATGTTGTTTATTTAATGTGAAGTACAATCGATACAATTAAGTTCTGAATAAAACGTCTTTCAAATGGCCTCCACGTGTTTTTTTGCAGGAATGAATTCGATGAGCCCAATTTTCGAGGACTTCTTCCACTATATCAAGTCGTTTGTCGTGAATAACACGTTCAATATTGACTTGCTAAGCTTGAAGAGAGTCTGGTTTATTGCTAAAGACCAATAACTTCAAATAACCCCACAAGAAATAGTCTAATGGTGTTAAATCACAACTTCTTGGAGGCCATTCAATGTCACAATTTCTTGAAATAATCGAATCTCCAAACTTTTCTCGCAATAATTCGGTTGTTGCCAATGGCCGACTGAACCGACTTCAGTTCTTGAGTGATAATAATTATATACGGATGCAAGCCCAAATCCTTTCTCAAAATCCTCCAGGTTGTGGTTTGAGACAGTCCCAATTGTTGACAACGCCTTGGAATCTATAAATTGCGGTCTTCAGCAACACTTGCCTGAGCGGCAGCAATATTTCCATGACTTCGAGCGGTTCTTTGTCTTATTGGCACTTGAATATTATGAAAAGAAAATGTACGCTCGTAATTTGCAACAATTTGACGAATAACGAGCACGATCGATTACGACCATAAAATGGCAAAAGCGCACAAAGTTGCAATTGGAGAAAGATTATTTTGAGAAAACAATTTAATAATTTGTAAACGTTGCTCTTGCGTATATCTCTCCATGATGGAATTGTAAACATTACTGAACACAATGAGACAAAATGACCGATCACGACATACTGCAAATGGCCGAAACGTCACTTAGAAATCATATTCCTCAAATTTGAAAACCGTTTATTAAATAAATCACACTATTAACACGTGTACTTGTCTGAAACCTTTAGTTGGTTTTAGTTTTAGTGTTACTCATTGTTATTGGCTAGCAATGCTGTAACATAGGTGTAAAGAGTTTTCTTTTAAACCAACAGCACTTTGTCACTCAGTATTGGAGTGATACATATGCAATTCAAATCATATGCTTTTAATTCACTTCAATACTGAGGCACGACTTGTCGATCTATTGCTGATAGTTTTGTATAAACAAAATCCATTTGAAAACGCACAAAATGTACCTCACCCCATCTCCGATTTTTATAGTTTTGAGTACAATGATAAAATTTTTCAAAATAATACTGACCACCACTTATTTGGATTTGTAATTTTGAAAACAAGTGCTAAGTTTTTACTATAATAAGTATTATATCTCTCTTTTGGAAATGTCTGGCACTAAGCTTTAAAATATAAACGAAAATAGTGCATGACAAATTAATTATTTTAAATAAAAAGACATGGTCAGTTTCACAGTTGAAAGACTCCATTTAAAAGAAATTTTAAATGCCCGATGCTTGTCATTTAAATGTCATTTAATATGAAAATTGTCTGTGAGCTTTTAAATGACGAGTGTGATCTCACCCTGAAAGCATCAACTATGTAGCAGTAGCATTTGAAACTTGTAGTTTTTACATCGCAAATAAATATATAAAATGTAAAATCAAAAACTTCACTTAAAGCTCTAATTTAATGGAAACAAATGCCAATTGGATGCCTTCAATTTTTCCAATTTCAGCAGATGAAGACGATGATACTAGCGATAAGGAACTCAGCTTTTCCAAAGAACTAAAACGAGATTTAAACCAAGCTATCAAGGAGTTACAAAACATACAGAATATCCAATCTGGGCAGGATGTGGAAAAAGTCAAAATAATAATAGAAAGTCTATGGCGTAAAGGAGCTTTGCCCGGATTTTCAACAGCAGAGAAACTTTGTAATTTGGATAAAGATGTAATTCATTGGAATTTAATAGCCAACAAGGAATATGCTGATTTATTGCAAGCCACCGCACTACTATTTAATACAGAATGGCCTAGATGCGGTAATGGCGCCACGGATGAGATTTTAATCTTAAATTTATTTAAAATTGATTATAGTTTTGATTTTATCTACGAGTCATGGCTTTGCTTAATGCAGCATCTGCCTGATAAGCCACAAACTATAATGGATATATTTAATTGTTTAATGAAAGATGACAATTTATTATTTGTAACGTTTCTCAATATTTGCAAAGATAAGGTCAACATACTAAACGAATTTAAAGACACTATACAATCCATTCCAGAACCAAAATTGGAACAATTTAATGTTAAAGCAAAACATTTTTTGCAAATGCTGATTTCATTGCCCACACGTCTTGCTAATTGCCTCAAAGGCCAAGTTACGGATATGTTTTTAACAACTAATTATTGTCAGACGGTGTTACAACATTTCATTAAAGCTGTATGGTTTTTAATTCACTGTGATGAGACGACAGTGCATGAGTACTTTGATATTAAACTCCTTTCTGAACTTTTATCTCGCTCGGTTACTGAATTTTGCAAAGAGGAAGAAGTAGACTCATTGCTTTTTAAATTCATGCAAATCATAGAGGAGTTGTGCCACATCCCTAAAGCACAAATATTGATCCAAAATATTTTTGCGAATATAGATGATAATATATGCATATATCGTTTGTCTTTATGCATGCTGAAAGCAGATATAGACATTTACACAGTATTGGGCCCTTGTGCTAAGGATAGCAGCTCATGGAAATTTTGTTTTACCCATAAATTATCGTTGCAGAGAATACCTTCGAATGATCAATGCCTTCTGGGTATTGTAAACTACATTGTTAAACTGGGCTCTTCCATGCTGAAAGAACTTTTTGAAAATATTTTAAATATATGGGCAAAACGCACAAGTTTACAGAAGCTTTCACATAGCGAACATCGCAATCTGTCGAAACTGCTTATTTTATGTGGAAAGTTTTACTTTGGGGATAAGGTAGGTGCTGTCAAAAATGCAGATGATTGTGAAGAAATTAAACGTCTACTACACGAAGGTCTCCGTCATCATTTAGAGTCTACAAACACCGAACAAAGGTACATTGGTATGAAATGTGTTGAGGAAATATTTAACTATTTATGCAGCGAAAACACCAAGGATGAAGATCGTTTAAAGTTTGACTATATAGCCGTATTGGAAACTTCAAATGGTAAAGTTTTAAAAGAAATTGATGAATTGCTTGAAAAAGCTTTAAAACCAACCAAATATATACAACATATAAATTCACATAAACTGGAAGAACATTTAGAACGTTTTATGACCTTAAGCGAGAATAAACTATTGCCGGCAGTACCAGTATATACCAAGCAAATACAAACGTCAAAAGCAGAAACAAAGGAAACTGAGGTAAATCCTCCCCTCGCAAAATCCCCTCGAATGGAACTGGATTCAGATGATGATGACGATGATCTGAAACCTTATGATATGTCTAATGATATTACAACACTGATGGAAAAGAGACCTAAATTTTTACTCGACCTACTCAATACGCTCTCTAAAAAATGTGAAAATTATGAAATATTTGAATCGGCTTTGTCCTCGGCCGAAAACCTAATACGCTGTCAGTTGACACGTTCAGATTCCAGACTGGCAGTAGATTTAATGCAATTGTTTCTACCCCTGGATATGGAATACTATTTTGAAAACTTTGAAGAAACCAAATTCAAATGTTGTGTGGCGATTTGTGTTGCCCATCCAGCAGAATGCTCCGAATATATTTGCCGACAATTTCATACTGACAATTCTTGTTATAGTGTAAATCTAAGGATACTAATGCTGCAAATTTTATCAGCTTCGGCCAAAGAACTGTCAGGAGTAACAGAAATTGATAATAAAATGGAAACAGAAATATCCAACAGCATATTGATGCAAGGCTGGCAAAACAACCACATGCGCAAATTTCAATTTGAAAATGAACACCAAAAACGATTGACAGAGGCGCAACAAGTCATTAAACAGCGGTTAAAAGAAAAAACCAAAAGATATTGTGCAAAACTTAAATCTCCCCTTGAAGAGGGGAAAGCCAATCGCTTCCACGCAGTTGTGGGTAACTTCTTTTTTTCGCTCGTACGAGGAGACAGAACAAAACAAATGTTATACGTGAAATATGATCGTATTGCCCATGACATCGATAAAATGCTTATGGTCAACTTTATGCATACTCTTTCCATTTTTGTTATGTCTGCACAAAATTGTCCTTTACTCCCTGCTTTAACTCGCGAAATTTTCGACATATGCTCCTTTGTACGCTTTAGTCCAGAATCTCGAATACGTCTATCATGTTTGCAGTTGTTAGGCATTACGTTAGTTACTACACCGGGTTATGTATTGATTGAACAGTTTAATGATCGTTTGTTAGATCTTAGATATTGGCTTGAGGATTTCACTAAATCACCTTTATTAGGTGGAGAATCGTCAGAAGAATGTCGGGAAATTGCTGGCCAAATTTTAAATACATGTTATACAATAATGAATCCCGGTAGTGGAAACGAGTAACAGAATAAGAACTATGAACTATGAATTTAATTTATAATATTGTTTAAAAAAATAAATAAATGGTTTCCCGTTACATCCCATGAAGGGATTAGGGAGAGCTTCTCAATATAATATTGTCTAGTTTATAATAATTAAATGTGTTTTTAAAAAATTTAATTAAAAGTACAACTTTTCTTAATAAACAGTTTTTTCTTAAATATTAATGTTTCTTGTTTTGTTTTAGCTGTTATAAACGGTTTAGCATAATAGCGTTTTAACGTACATATAATACCAGAATACCCTCTGCAAAAAAAGTAACTGCATAAGAAAATGCCAAATATTGTATTGAAAGAAAACAATTAAGCTCTATATTTGTTTAAAACTGGAATAAGCTTTGTGTGAATGGAAAAACTACAGTGGCTCAATAAAGTAGTCGGAGACCAATACACTTCTCATTCCTTGTAATATTTAAACTTCTAAAGTACAGTTTATAAAATAATTAATACCATATTTTAAAAAACAAAAATAACATTTAATGAAATTCAGTTTGTTTCAATATTAAAATAAAAACTTATTAAGTGTCGAAAATTCACACCAAAAAAAGCAATCGGAAATCTCATACATTTCTAAAACAAATAGTATTTATTAGGGACTCCTTTACTAGCTACAACTGCTTCCAGCCTACGATGCATTGATTCTACGAGTTTCTTACATACGGAAGGATCAATTTCCTTCAATGCCTTTTCGACTTGTGTTTTATTAGAAATCGTATATTTTGTAAGCTGACCCTCTAAATGTGCCAATAAATCTTTAATGACATTTACAGCTGCGGTCAAAATAATAGCACCACGCACAAATTTATATTGACTCCGTTTACATCTGTTTAACAGTTGGGCCAATTTAGCTCAAAACACGATAATAAATTCTTTGATGTTAATGGTTTATTATCATAAGAAAATTATTTGGTTTTTTCAACAGTTTATAATTTGCTAATTAATTTAAACAAAAAACTTAAAAACTACCCAGTCAAAATAATAGCACTTCATTTCATTTTTAACAAAAAATAGTGGTCTTTCTTAAAATAAATCAAAAATTGTACTCAGATATCTTGTTGATAAATTAATTGTGTTGTTTCAATACTTTGTCGCGTGACCTTTGTTTGCTATTACCGCGGCACAACGCCTTCCCATGGAATCGACTAAATGCTGGCATCTTTCAACTTTGATGGAACTCCAAATTTTCTGCACAGCCTCCCAGAGCCCTTCAACGCTTGTTGGTTTTATTGTTGATACACCCTTTTTTATATCCGTCCACAGATTTTCGATAGGATTCAAACCTGCGGACTGTGCAGGCCACTCCATTACATTGATAGAGTTATCGTTGAACCATTTTTTTGCCATTTTGCTGGTGTGTTTGGGGTCATTGTCTTGCTGGAAGACCCACACCAGCGGCATTTCGTAGGAAGCGTACGGCAGCATAATTTCATCAAGGATTTTTACATAAACCGATGCATCCATAACGGGTTTGATCCAATATATGGGACCCACACCTTGATATGAAAAGCAACCCCATACTATAAGACTATGACCTCCATGTTTTATTGTTTTTGAAGTGAGTTTTGGCATGTATTCACTGTTAGGTGCCTACGGACAAAAGATCTGGAACCCTTTCCACCAAAAAGGACAATTTTGGATTCGTCAGTCCAAAGCACATTTCTCCACTTTTCCTTTGGCCAATTTTGATGTGCTTTATCAAAAGATATCCTTTTAGCAACATGCTTAGAGGTAAGGAGCGGCACTTTTCGAGGACTACAGGCATTGAGGCTGTGGTCTCGAAGTTTGCGGCGAATAGTTTCCATGCTTGCCGGCACATCCAATGTTTTTTTGAGCTCCGTGGCTGTTTTAAAGGGATTTGCTTTAGTAGTCCGTACTAAACGCTTTACCATTAAGGGTGACAAAACTGACTTCCTACCACGAGATTCAACTTTTTGCTCATATCTTAGGGCATTTATTATCATTTTATTGGAACAGCCCAGCAAATTCCTTATTTGGGAAAATAAGATTTACCCTCGGACGCAAATTTTTGTATTAGTTCACGTTTTTCCGGCGAACAATGCTTTCCGCGACCCATAACTATACAATTTTTATAAAAGTATTACCTGATTTTGAAGAAAGTATATTAAAAAATTTTTATTACCTTTTGTTTTCACTTTTTTTCACAAAATTTTGCTAAACAAATTTAAAAAAGCCTGCTGGTATTTTTTTTATTTGACTGAACTGTAGTAGATCCTTTTGTAAATGATCGATCATTTCTAGAGAACCGTTAACTATCTTGAGGAAAAAAACTTCTCTTAAAAAGAATAAACAGAGTACTACGTCATCGCTTAGTTATGTTCAAATAATAAGCACAGAATTTAATTTTTTATTGGAATGACAATAGTTTTCGACGTTGGTGCTATTTTTTTGACCGACATTGTTTCCGACGTTTTCTACACGCGTGGACAATTGTACAACAACCACATTCGAATCTTATGAGGTTGTGTTTAGGGTAGTTATCCTGTTAAAAGTTGAATGTGTCCTTTATGCCAAGTTTTTCGACATTTTCAACTAAATTTTGTTGTAAAATTCTCAAATATTTTGTTTGCTTCATGATTCCGTCTTTAATATGCAAGTTTCCAACTCCCTCTGGTGGCACAGCCCCAAAATAATAACAGAACCGGCTTCGTGTTTCACTGTAGCTTTTGAGTTTTTTATTATTTCAATTCTTCGTTAGGCAGAACAGATTGAATTTGCTTTCATCTGACGTTATTCCAGAATAAATTATTCATGTTCCTGTATTTTTATTAGAAAATTGTACGCGCTTCTATTTATTCACATTATTTACAAACGTTGTTTATTTGCAACTCTGCCATGGATTTGGGTGCAGTGTAGCAATAATCTGATTGTCATAAATATCATCGAACATATTTTACCATTATTCTTGCTAGCGATGTGCAGAAGTACTAGTACAGCATGTCCGATTACTTTTTTTGAACGAATAATCGACACTTGTTGCATTTTTTGAAAAATTAATTTTGGGTTTCTTTAACTAATGTAAATAACATTAAACAAAAATTATACTTATATACTTGGAATAATCATTAGTCGATTAGTCGAATACTTATACAACTAACAGCCGAATAATTGAGTCGTCGGTAGTTAGTGTGATAGGTTTAACATCTAAGGATAATTTTACTTGTCTATGGTTAAATTCTACCAACATCATCAGTCCAGGCAGAAAATGAATGTCGGGAGTTGTAAATAAACATCAAAAAAATTATTTTATTTTAAAAAGATATCAATACCACATCTAAACGTTATCTAAATTGTCGACCTTGGCATCTATTTTTGACTTTGGAAAACCAACAGTTTGTTTCTGAAATTATTTCGCATTCTTTTTATTCCGGAAATTCTTTGATTCGACAAGGAGTTTCAAAAGAAGTCATCCGATGTTGTTTTGCTCTCATTTTTTCTTTTCTAAATGAAAAATTCGATTCTGTTTTTTAGTTATGTTTATTTGAACCTTTAGAATTTTATTGGTTAAGTTGAGAAGATGATATCGGTTAAATGGGCGCCGTCACAATTGATTACCATACGGGCTCGTTTTATGGCATTTTTGTTCATAATGATTTGAAAATCATAATGAGCGATAAGGCTCATTTTCACCTCTTTTGAAACACCTTGTACTACCTGCAATAAGACTGTAAGACATACGAGGGTGAAATTTTATGTTTCGGGATTTGGCAACCCTAGTGTTGCAATCTGGCAACTGGCAGCTCTATCGTAAAGTTGGAAATTCTTGAGGTTATGCGTACTCAGAACGTTTTGACATACGAGCGCTATTTGTGTTGTTTACAGTAACTGAAAAGATTCATCTCGGCCCAAAAATTGGATTAAATCGTGAACATTTTCGTGCGAATATTTTTTACAACTTTCCACGTGGATTAACTCAGCAACAGTGCATGGATGAACTTATTTAAATTTTTGGCGATGACGCTCTATCAAGGGCCAGTGTTTATCGATGGTATGGTGAATTCAATCGTGGTCGTAGTTCTCTCCAAGACGAATTTCGTGAAGGTCGACCAAAATCAGCTGTTGTTCCGAAAACCATTGCTGCTGCGCGCGAACTGATTTTGCAAGATCGTTATGTGACCTATCGTGAGATTGAGACAACCTTAGGCATTAGTGGGACCAGCATACATTCAATATTGCATAAACATTTGACTGTCGTTTGTTCGTCAAAAAAAATTTGTTCCCACACAATTTGCCAATCGCTCAAAAAAAGGCTCGTGTCGATTGGTCGAAAGAAATGCTCCAAAAATACGATCGCGGTGCTTCGAAACACGTCTATGACATTGTGACAGGTGATGAATCCTGGATTTACGCGTATGAGCCCAAAAGTAAACAGTAGTCAACTCTATGGGTGTTTCAAGATGAGCCAAATCCAACAAAAGTTGTTCCCGCCCGAAGCACTTCCAAGCAAATGGTCGCCTGTTTTTTCGGAAAATCCGGACATGTCGCAACCGTACCACTAGACAACGCAGAACAGGGAATTCTGAGTGGTACACAAACATTGGTTTGCCAGTTGACGCCGAAGACGGCTCACTCTTCACCACGACAATGCGAGCTCTCACACATCGGCTGAAACAACTGAATTTTTGAGCACCCAAAACATTGATTTGATGGGTTATCCGCCGTATAGTCCGGACTTGGCACCGAATGACTTCTTTTTTTTCCCGTACGTGAAAAACAAACTGAGAGGTCAACGTTTTTCGACACCTGAAGAAGCGGTTGCTGCATTCAGAATGCATTTTTTGGAGATACCTCAATCAGAGTGGCAAAAGTGTTTCGACAATTGGTTCAAACGCATGCAAAAGTGTATAAATCTTCATGGGGAATATTTTGAAAAACAATAAAGTGATTTTCGATGATTAATATTTGTTTTTGATCTCTAATCCCGAAATATAAAATTCAACCCTCGTAAAAATGTCGACAAAGAAAAATTCTAGTTTTCCTTTGGGAAAGTTTTTGCGTTGATTTAAAGATGATAGTATGCCATTTTTAATTTCACTTAAAAAAGAAAACCAAAGTTTTGAAATGTTGAGATTAAGCCTTAACAACCATTTATTTCAGAAATGACATCAGTCAAAAAATAGCAATGCCAACAAAAACTTAAAATATATTTTTGCAATTCACGAAGTTATTTTAAAATAATAAGTTAGATATCGATTTCTGTTTAAATTTTATACTTAGTTGTACTGCAGTTCTTGCTTATTACTGCTTCGCAACGGCGTTTCATTCAACTAGTGTTTTGCACCTTTCATAAGGTGTTTCTGTCCATGTCTCTTTAATTATTATTAAATCATTATTGTCTTTGGACTTGTTAGTGAGACCTCCTTTTTCACAATACAAATTTTCGATTGAATTGTGATCCGGTGACTGCGAGGGCCATACCATGACATCGATATTATTGTGTTTCAATGGCCTTTTTGCGAGTCGACCCATTCAACTTACTTTACTTACTTTTATTGACTATATTACAACCTCTTGAGGTCAGACGTCTTACAGTCTTACAAATATTAACTAAACAAACAAATTTCAACATATTCTTCCAACTGGCTCCATCCTTCGCCTTTTCTCGCCAGTTGGTAACACCAAGGATACGGAGGGATTCTTCTGCCTGGTTTTTTCAGCGCAGTCTTGGTCGTCCTCTTTTCCTGCTTCCATCGGGTACGTTATCAAAACCTTTCGCGCTAGCTCATCTTCATACATTCTGATGCCATGGCCTAGCCAACGCAATTGGCCCACTTTGATTCGTCTAGCTATGTCCACGTCAGAATAGAGATTATATAGCTCTGCGTTCCAGCGACGTCGGTACTCGCCGTTTTCCATAACAGGACCATATATTTTACGGAGAATTTTTCTCTCGAAAACTCCCAGGTGTTTTTCATCCGCTTGCGATATGACCCAAGTTTCGGAGCCATATGTCAAGACAGTTAAAATGAGAGTCTGATATAGCTGGACTTTTGTCCGTGAGAGAGGGCTTTGTTCCTAAACTGCTTGCTGAGCCCAAAATATCATCTATTTGCAAGCACAATTCTCCTATCTATCTCCAGGCTGACGTTGTTGTCATTGTTCACGGTGGATCCAATGTAGACAAATTCAACTACCACTTAAAAATTAAATCGGTTTTCATCGTTCAAGTGCGGACCAAGTCGAGAAGTTTCTCTAGTCGTTGACACCATCAATTTTGTCTTGCCCTCATTAAGAGCAAGACCCACCTTCGCTGATTCCTTTTCGATTCTTGAAAATACTGCAGTAACCTCTCGCAAATTTCGCCCAATGATGTCTATGTCGTCAGCATACGCCAGCAACATATGGCCTTTCGTGTTAATGGTCTTGTTCGTATTGACTGCAGCCTTTCTCATTATTATCTCCATTAAGATGTTGAAGAGATTGCACGAAAGTGTGTCGCCTTGTCTAAGTCCTCGCCTGGTACAGAATGGTTCAGTGAGGTCTTTCCCCACTTTCACTGCTGATTTGGTGTTCGTCAGAGTCATTCTACAGAGGCGAATCAGTTTTGCCGGAATACCAAGTTCAGACATAGCTTCGTTCAGTTTTCCCCGTATGGGGCTATCGAAAGCAGCTTTGTAATCGACAAAAAGGTGGTATGCATCGATGACAGACCCATTCAACAGACATTTAATATTTTGCATACGGAAGCATAATATTTTGTAGTATTTCTACATATTGGCCAACGTCTATGGTAGCTGTTAGCCAATGTTTTGTTCCGACTCCTTAATATAAAAATCATGCCCAAACCTTTACAATTCATACTCCATGTGTGATAGTTTTGGACGTATCCGAAGGGCTTATACTGTATTCGGTTGGCGTCTTACAAATTGCCGAGACACTGCATATCTATACACATAATTTTTGATTCATCTGTCCACAAAATGTTCCTCCACTTTTAAGGTGGTCAGAACATGTATTTTTTATAAGTGGCGCTTGTCTCGGACTTTTTTATCCGTTGCTCCTTCTTGGGAGTATATGGCTTCCACCAAGCATTTCCATCTTACACGGTTCACCGCTATTGTTTTTGCTTCTACCCATGTTAAATTGTTCTGTCTTAGTTCTTGGATTTTTGTGCATCTCCAGGTGTTTCTTGGTCGATCACGAATTCTTGAGCCTTATTTTGATTTTTTCGGATGGTGTGTACGATCCACCTACATTTCCTATTCCTCATTGGTCACGTTCCACAGTTCTGTTTTACTTATGTTGTTAGGCCAGAATATTTTGCATATGATTCTGTGGTACTTGTTGATGAATTCATTAAGCTTTTGCGTGATGTTATGCGATACAAGCCAGGTTACGTTACCGTAAAACGGAGTCGATTTAACACGTGAGTTGAATTTTCTGAGCTTGTAATCATGTTTTTTTTTCAATTCCTGATGATGTCTTTCGACGAAAGACGAAATATTGACAAATAAATTAAAATATATACAAAAAAATTTACCTCGAGCCTAATTATTTCAAAATTAAGATCTAAGTACTCCTTTTCTTCTAAATGCTTTCCATATGGTGTCAAAGGCCATCTTGAAGTCGACGAAAAGTAGATACAGGGGTACGCTAGTCTAGAGTTTGTTATATAATGATGCGAAGAGTGTTGGCCTGATCTACGCAGCTTCTATTTGGCCCAAAGCCTACTTGTTCGTCCCGCAATATGTTCACTATTCTGATTTGAAGCCTTTCCTGTTTTATGACTACAAGTATCTTTTCTATGGTGTTAAACAGAGTAATTCCTGTCCAGTTGTTGCACTCTTTCAAGTCCCCACTTTTTGGTAACTTTACAGTGATGCATTTCTTCCAAGTTGAAGGCAGTCTTTCATCCTCCCATACTGATGTGATGTCAGGTCGTAGAAGTTCATCCGTGCTTTCGATGCCAACCCCTAGAATTTCCGCTGGTAGTCCATTTTCACCTGCTGCTCTATTATATTTCAATTTTTCAATCGCCTCTTTTATCTCATTCAGATTGGAAGGGTTGCTCGATATTTTTCAGTTTTTTTTGCGATGCTGCTCTGATCTATTTCGCTGTCCTCAGTAGCGTCTATGACGTTGCTAATTTCATTGAAATGTTCTCTCCATCTCTGCGTCTGTGCATCTTTGTTCGTTAGTAGAGTAGCATTATGATCAGCAACTGCTTGGTTCCTATTACACTTTCGATTTGTGAGACATTCGATCGTCTGGTGTAGTTTTCTCATATTATTCTGACCAGCTGCTTCTTCTGCTATTGTTGCTAGCCGTTCCAGGAACTTTCTTTTGTCTCTTCTTGCAGCTTTCTTTACTTGTTTCGCCAGCTGTTGGTATTGCTACCTCCTAGTTTCAGTTCCATTCTTTGAGAAATGATGTTCCAAGTGTCATCTGATATCCCAGATTTCCTATGTGGCTGCACTACACACAGTGTTTGCTCTGCTACTTGATTATATGTTGCTGTGATATCTTCCCATGAGTGATGTTGGTTTGGTGGTAGGTGTTAATGCGTTCTTACCATGGTTAATGCGGTCTTAGCTGCATTGTTCTGGAGTTGCTGTAGGTAGAGCTGTCTTCGTCTTGTTTGCCTGATAATTCTTCTTTGACATTTAATTTTAATCTTGATTTCGCTAGTGATACGCTCGTGGTCACTGTCTATGTCATCACCTCTTCTATTTCTGACATCCGACAAAGAGCTTCTTCATCTTCTGCTCATGCATATGCGGTCGATCTGATTGCGTGAATTTCCGCTCGGGGATGCCCATGTATATTTATGTATCTGCTTATGCGGGAAGATTGAGCCACCTATGACTAGTTTAAATGTCTGACACAGTTCTAGTAATCGCTCTCCGTTGTTGTTTTTGACTCCACAACTGTGAGTTCCCATGGTGGTGCGGATGTTGGTGTTGTCGCTTCCTATTTTCGTGCCTCAGACTTATGGCGTACATATACAGAGGGACAAATATTGTCGTTATTTTTGCAGTGTCGGGCGTTAGGGGGTTGTTGATCCTGAACAATTTCCGGTGAATGGTTGCAGGTGATACCAATGGTTTTCTGCCACGTGTTTCAGTCGTTTTCGTACGTTATATGTAATTTCCGAGGAACACTGGAATATATTCTGATTTTCCCTATATGATTTTTACTCAAATATCAAACTTTAAAAGAATTCGTTTTCTTCATCACAATCGTTCATCATCTCACTTAATAAAAAAATAACACCAAATTATTTCAAAACCAGTGCAAATCTGATAAGAGAGAACTACTCTAAAAAGTGGACTAATCCGAAAAATGTAAAATTTCTTCAGAATTTACAACATCATCAAATATACAGTTATTTTTGTTTGTAGTCACCTAACACGTCTCTTAAGTGCACCTTAGACCAGAGGATTGTCGGGCCGACTCATCTCCCAGTGTAAGGTGACGTCGGGCAGTCGACCGACTAGTCAGGCAAAAATCAAAACTAGTTTGATTTTCTGAAAGTCGGCTAGTGTAAGGCGAAACAATGCCCGACACAAAAGTCGGCCGACTGGTCCGCAGGGGTAAGGTGCCCTTTAAACCAGTGCTAGCAACAAAATAAATTATCACCCAAAAAAAACATAATAAAAAACGTTCTTGCAGTTGTGTGCTGCTATTATTTTGACCGTAACTGTTTGTATATAAGAATGCGGTGTATCAATAATAAGGCTGTTTTTTATTCCTATATGGTATCGCCACATACGACTTTCCAAATAAAACTATCCAAACTTAATACTACGCAATGTGGCAACATTTGCTGTAATGGGTGAAAAAAAAATGTGATACGGCAACACGTTTGTAGCCAGTGCCAAGAAACACATTGTAGCAGCAAATGTTGTTGTAATTTGCAAATTAAGCTATAATTAACTTTAGCGGGGTAAAAAAAAACACACTTACAGCCAAAGTCACGATCTCGAAAGAAAACCTAAGCGACCGAAAGCCAGTCACTCACTTTCGTTCTTATCCCAGGCTTTAAATGTTATTGTGTGGTTGTGTGTTTGCAAAATCGTAAGTCACTAACTATTTTCGCTGTCGGCTAGGCGAACGAAAATGTCAAAACCAGTCACTTGTCTTTTGGTTGTCGCATAGCTGGAAATCAAATAAAAGCTTGAAACAAAAACAATTTATATAGAATTCAATGGAAGAAACACAATGGACAGAAAATAATGTCATTATAATAAATTTGTTATTAAAATATATTTCCATTTCAGCACAAAAACGCCAACTTTGCGGCATCTGCAGATACTGGCTCCTCGTACCCTTCTCTCTCGCTCCGTAATTAAATGGCGACCGTCAACTTTATGTTATTGCTTTGAACAACAACCACACAAACACACGTAAAACCATGCGAACGACAAGTCGAAAGATAGTGACTCGCGCTTTTTGAAACGAAAGTGAGTGCCTGGCTTCGTTCGCTTGGATTTTGTAGGAGAGGGTGTGAGTGGGGTCAGATTTTGTACTGAATTGTATATGTTTTCGTTCGCTTGTTAGTGACTCCCAAATCAGCTATTTGTCGCATAGAAAGAAAGCGAACTTTAACATTCGACATCGTGACTTTGGCTGTTAATGTCTTCGTAAAGCTGCTGTTTTCAACTTTATCGACTTATAAAACTTAATCTAATTAAACCCAAACAAAAAATGCGACGTCGATAACTTTGTCCATTTATTAACTTTAATTTAAAACTTGTACTTATCCATTATATTAATTAAGGTAGGAGATATAAAGAAAAAAACAAAAAAATGCTTGCGCTGTTAAATGTACGCAAATCAATACTTTGCCATGTGTCTTCAGCGTTTCTGTTGTTGTAATGAAAATTTAACAGGTTCTGTGACAAAAGGAGAAATTATGTGAAGAAATTGTAAAAATTGTGGTAGCCCTGCTTCGACTATCCAATCTGACATAGGGTGTTGTAAGTGTGGACATTTTTTTTTTTTAATGTATTCATTTGATGTGGCCGTCGGTGGTGCAATGGTTAGTGTGCGCGGCTCTTGTACATGAGATCCTGGGTCCGAACCCGGCTCTGACCACCTTAAAAATTTCTTTCGGTGGCGGTCACCTCGCATAGTGACGGCGACACTATCGAGTATCTAGCCATGAAAAAGCTTCTCAAATTACCGTTCGGAATCGGTGTAAAACTGTAGGTCCCAATCAGTGAGTGAAAAACTGGAAAGCGCACAGCTCAGTGATTGTGAGAAGTTCTCCCCAGTCCCTTCATGGGATGTAATGGGAAACCATTTATTATTTTTATTCATTTGATGTAATTTACAACCTTATAACAATATTATCAATTCCATTAAATATATATTAATGGTAAATATATTAACTTATGGCGATTTCGATTCTGAGAAAAAAAATGCAACATTTTTTCTGCCCTTTGCCCCAAAAGTGCCTTTTGTGTTCGTTTGTGAAAAAAGTGAAACCCCACTTGAAGGTTTTGTGTTCGTTTCTGAGAATGTTGCACTCAAAAAGTGAGAAATGCAATATTTCTATGTTCGTTTCTCACCCTAAAAAAGGCACAACTTTAAAGGGGCGATGGCTACATTTTGTATGAGGGCAACATTATTTTTTATAAACGAAATCACCATTAGTAAAATTGCAAACAAGTACAACAGAAAAGAGAAAAATAAGACTATTAATAGACTATCTGCCTTATTCATAAAAAACATTAATGTAGCTCTAAAGCATTCATCAGTTATTGAAAGCTTTAAGATTTGGCGAAGGTTTTATTAGAACCGTATTCATAATGAGTATTTTAACTAGGGAACAGATAATTGACTGACAACCCTGTTTTATGTATTCTCACAGTGCTTGTGATGTAAAAACAAGATAACAATAACCGTTAGACCGAATATTTGCTATATTCATAAATTTGTAAGAAGTGTCAAAAAATCATATTGAATTGGATTTCAGTTTTGGGTAGTCGAATATAAACCCGGATAATAGGTTGTAGTTTCAATGTTTTGGTTTTATATACATTACTATGTAAAAAAGGTAATTTTTGGTTAAAAATTTTAAAAATTGGAACGAAACTATTTGGTTTCTTAGCAGGATAATGTGACACTATAAAAAATAAATGGTTTCCCATTACATCCCATGAAGGGACCGGGGGGAACTTCTCACAATCACTGAGCTGTGCGCTCTCCAGTTTTCACTCACTGATTGGGACCTACAGTTTTTACACCGATTCCGAACGGTATTTTGAGAAGCTTTTTCATGGCTATATACTCGATAGTGTCGCCGTCACTATGCGAGGGGACCGCCGCCGAAAGAGCAGGGTTCGAACCCAGGATCTCATGTACAAGAGCCGCCCACACAAACCATTGCACCACCGACGGCTACTATAAACGCTGCAAATATACACAAAATAATTCCAATTGTTTACATATATTGCTTAAATATTTAAGTACGGCACGCGTGAAATGTAAAAAAATTATTTCTTTTGTGTATTAATGCGGATAAAATAATCTTAAAGAAGGGTTAAACGTTCAACAAAAATGGCGACGTTAGAGAACTCTTAACAGAGGAATTTTTCGATTATGAATAGAACTTTTGGGCTTTACCCCCCAAAAATGTCTCGCAAATCTCTCACAACTTTTTATGAATGAGGCGGCAAATATATGGTCTATGGTCACATTGTGTAACATAGAAATCGAAATGATAAAGAAACTAAGTTACTTTTGTTTTAATCAGAGGATGAATAAAGTAAAATAAAATATAAAAATATAACCTCCTGTATTTTATTACACCACATTATAAACACGTATTAGAGTTGCAAATGTTTTGTCTGATAATGTAGTTTTTGAGAAATGTTAGGTTATGTTAAGGGCATGCATCCACTAGAGATCCGAAGATCTTAGCAGATGATCCACTTGGAGGCCAGTTTGCCCATTGTGTTTTTCCTTTAGAAGAAATATAAGAAGATAGATAGAATGAAGAAGGATAAATAGATTCACAGTGTGAGAGTACAGGCAGGGGTGAGTGTAGTGAAGGCAGTTATGGGGGTTCCAGAGAGAGAGAGAGAAGCGGTGAACATCCGTCCCCCTGAAGCCGCATCCAACGCAACCCCCTCATGAACCCTAGTAGTTCCCCGATGTCAATGTTGTTAAGGGCATGCAGCCATGCCAATATCGGCACCCCGAGGTACTGCGTTCTCCTATAGGACAGGACTGAACATTAACAGCAGAGGTGATCCACTGTCTTAATATCTTCCTCGGCCTTACATAAGTGGCAGAAGTCGTCTCTTCCCTTAGTGAAACGGCCTGTGAATCCGTGCACATCGCAGTGTCTCGTCGCAACACTAGTGAAGAGTCGCAAGTCCGCCTTTATCATTTGTAGAAGATGTTTTGTTCTACTCTCATCCAGTTTAGGCCAGATCTCCCTAGATACCCTACAGTCCGATCTCGATTCGGTAGTCATTTGTCAATCAGTCCATACAGCAACGAAATCGGCGGTCTAGTAGGCGCCAACAAGAACCGATCCGCACTTGAACAGCCCATTTTCTCAAGAGAGTCCGCCATATCGTTCCCATTAATACCACTGTGGCTGGGAACACAGCAGTCTTAGTGCGTTATTCATAAAAAGTTGTGAGAGATTTGAGAGACGTTTTTTATTTGGTAAGTCGTCTCTCAAGCCTCTCATAACTTTTTATGAATAAGGCAGTTACTCTATAGGACAGATGATTTGCACAGATTTGAGCTGATCGCGTTGGGAGCCGCTTTGCTGTCCACAAATATCACAATGTGACTAGTGGTTAATAAATCCAGCTTGTGAATCTATCTACCGCTCTCGTGGTACTCAACTTCATGCAGGCCACTTTCCACCGATTTACCCTTAACGTAGGCATGCTGTCCTGTCCTCCACTTAACTATGCCGGGCTAATCCTGTTAATGTGCAGGTCAATAAGTCTCCAGAACTTTCAACAGAAAGCATGAGAACCTGATTGGTCTGTAATCCTTGGGAGCAGCGTGGCTTGTCTTATCCGATTTTGGTATGAAGACCATAACTACCACCCTCCATGTATCCGGAACTATATAAATGGAATGAAATAATCAATGAAACCCGCGCATTTCAATAGCATTATCGGCAGCATACCATCAGGTCCTGGCGACTTATAGGATTTGAAGCTGTTTATGGCCCAAAGAATCTTTGGCCCATCTATCACCTCATTTATCTCTTCCATGTGTATCTGTTTGGACACCATGGTCATTGAAGCATTAATGATCGTGTGCTCAATATTGACACAGCATGGAAAATGGGTCTCCAATAGTAGTTCCAGTGTTTCAGTACCAGAATCGGTTCACCAGCCGTGCGCCCGTCTTACGAAGCCAAGAACTTTTGGGTCCTTGGACAACACCCGACGAAAGGGTGCTGCCTCGTTTACCTCGAGTATCGTTTCACAGAAACTGATCGATGACGCGCGTTAGTCAGAGTCCGACCTTTTCGCCCTATTGAATAGAGTCCGCATGGACGTCCGCAGTTCGGCCAGCTCCTTAGCACACAAGACTAGCTCGAGTATCGTTTCACAGAAACTGATCGATGACGCGCGTTAATCAGAGTCCGACCTTTTCGCCCTATTGAATAGAGTCCGCATGGACGTCCGCAGTTCGCCCAGTTCCTTAGCACACAAGACTAGCTCATATTACCGGGAAAGGTAAGGGGACAGGATTCAATGTAGGTTTTTTGGTGCGTAGTTTATGTCAATATCAACATATTACGAACAATGTACACAAACAACATATGTGCTTATATATATTTTTTTATTGAATTGTTTATTATGGTGTCATTTCTTTTGTATCCAATACCCTTGATTACAAACTCGTTAATGATCTTATTTTGAATTTAAACATAATCGGTTTCGGTTTGGCCGAAGTTCGCTTCGGCCCAAAAAACCGCCTTCGATCGAGCTCTATCGATGAGGCTGGGTGATGGATTGGTGGTACATCCGTGGGTTTATGTGATACTACATTTTGGATGGGACCATTGGCTTTATGTATTTCAATTCTGGCGGCATTTAGATTTACTAGAACGTTGGACACTGGCTGTACGGTTTCATGATGTGCGGTTGCCCATTACATCCCATGAAGGAATCGGGGAAAGCTTCTCACAACCAGTGAGCTGTGCGCTTTCTAGTTTTATACTCACTGATTGGGACCTACAGTTTTACACCGGTTCCGAACGGTATTTTTGAGAAGCCTTTTCATGGCTAAATACTCGATAGTGTCGCCGTCACTATACGAGGTGTCCGCCGTCGAAAGAAATGTTAAGGAGGTCAGAGCAGGGATCGAACCCAGGATCTCAAGTACAAGAGGCGCGCACATTACCCATTGCACCAACGACGGTGGTTGGGAAAAATTGCCAGCCCTGGAAAAGTTTCCCAATGGAAAAAGTTCCTCTTTCCCAACAAAATTTATGGGGAAGAAATATGTGTGTATGTGCGTTAACATAGTTACATGAGATAATTTTGTTGTGGTAAATATGTTACTGTCATGAACTGACAGGGTGCCATATCACTTCCTTCGCTGGAACAAATCTATATCGGACTGGAAGTCTTATACGTCTGCCGCTGGTAGAACCCTTCGAAACAGCTTCCGGTGAATCTATGTCTGTTGAGATAGGTTCTTCTGATGTGACACTGAGATCTATGCTATTAGGCACTTCGGTATTGTAGTCTGGACTATGTCCCTGGTCATACAGGGAAACATTTGGAAGGGAAACATCTGGAATTCTCGTTTGTATTTTCCTTCGCGGTCATACAGGGAAACATTGTTGTCGGAAACATTCCAGTTTATATTTGTTTTGTTGACATGTATATTATTTTAATTTTTGTATGTATATTTTTTTAATTTACAATTCAATTTAGTATATTTAATTTTCCTTTTTTACCGCGCACTTATTATGAAATATAAAGCAGAGAAGCAAAGCTCGCCGAAAAGAAATAAAGCAAATGTCAAAAACCAAAGCAAATATGACAATAAGAATGAAAGCACAAAGCGTGTATCCGAGAACAGTCAATAAATTTCATATTCTCTTCCCCACCCGCCCTTCTCTATCAAATAAAATGTTTCCCTTCCAAATGTTTCCCTGTGCGACCGGTGACTATGCATACTGGGTGTTTGACATGTTGGCGATTGTTGCTGGGTTGTTGTTGATGGCTCAGGAACGTCTGATGTTGTGCAGAAAAATTACTTTAGGCGAGCAATGCTAACTTTGGAATCGCGATTACGAATGCGGACCGTCGTACCGGTGAGTCAACGAATGTCTAATGGAGTCGTTCCTGAGGAAGACGTGCGTCGACGAATAAAACCCCTTTGAAATGAAAGTCTGATGATTTGAATGATCTGCGGTTTCACACAACCTCACTAGTAGGTTCTTTTGAATTAGTTTAGTTAAAGAATTTAGCCGGAATTGTTCAGGTTGTGCCATACACAAGTTCTGCTGGTGAAGCGTTTATATCAGGTTTGAAAACTACACGCAATCAAAGCAAATTGGTTGGCAAACGATTTACCCATTTAGAGTATGTGCCAGTCGGTATTAAAGTACTATGGTGAACAACAATTTGTTATGGTGAGAAAAATTGTTGCTGTGCCAATCGATATTTTTTGACAATAGTAAATTTTGACAGCTTCATCATAAGAAGCCTTAAGACGCAATTCATAGAATAATACATACCATAGAAGCTTTTATTCGCTCAATAAATTAAACGTCATAGGTACGATGAAAAGTAAACATTGGATGGTGGAAAATATAGGTTCAATAATACCATATAGTGGCAATAGTATACAGCGATCAACAAAGGAACGACAACCGAATTTCGTGTTTTTGTGGCAAACTAGTTGTATTAAATACAATACAAATGTATACCAACGACAAAAGTCAACAAAAAAGTGCAAAATATATTTAAATTTTTCAGTTCTACACCAAAACGACAGAAAAACGTTAAGTGAACATATTTTGTAACTCCACCTGGTGTAAGGTAATTTTAAATTTAATTGCTCCCATTTCCACAAACCTACGATGAAGAGTGTGAAATGAAACGTCAGATGAGAGAATAAGTTTATCTACATATGTATGTATTATTCTATGACGCAATTGAACTATAATTTTGCGTAATGAATATTTGTAGAAAATATTTGCCATTGATTTTACCAATTATTATGCGAATGCGATCTTTACAATCCATGAATATTTTCATTCTGTAAAAATTTTCATCTTTTTTTCTTTGTTTTGTTTACAAATATATGATGAACAGAGCTACAAGTCGACATAAAAACTTGATTTTGTTATTACAAAATATAAAACTGCATGTAAATGCTAAAGAAACTGACAAATATATTTATTAAAATTTATGCAGTCATCGTAATCCAAATTAGTATCTAAAAAACTTTGGGGCGCATCACCGCAATACAAATATTGGCGGCGGCGGCAGTTCGGTATCGCTTTACACAACCTGTTTGTCAGCTGGTGTGCTTTTGTTAAACGTCAAAAATTTACCCAGCCCCATGGGCTAGTGACATTTCATTCGCCACGAAAATGTCATATTTTTACTAACCTGTGCACTTTGATACCGATTGGCACAGGCTCTTAGACGTATCGTGACATAAGATGGATATCTTCAAAGTTCAGTGTCATCTCTCTATAAGACCGTTAGATTGTGAATGGTACGGCGTTGTACGTAAATCGGTTGATCCAATCGTATGCATAAGTTCGGCGAAAACATCGGATTCGAATTGTCGACCTTGGTCAGATGTTATACGTGCTGGTACACCAAATCTAGAAATCCAATGCTCGTGCTATCGCATCGGCGGACATGTCACGAATTGGAACTGCATCAGGCCATCGACTGAAGTGGTCAATGATGATGAACAAGTATTGTCCTTCACATAACGGAAATGGACCAACAATGTCGATGTTTGTGTGAGAAAATCGTTGTTGCGATGATTCGTACCCGACAGGTGTTGACTTGATATGGCGATGCGTTTTAGAACGTTGACATTGCAAACAATTTTTGATGAAATTGACGTGTCTTTTCTAATTCCAGGCCAGTAAAATCTTGAGGTCATAAATTTTGCGGTGGCACGGCTCAAAGGATGAGATAAGTTGTAAATTGTCGAAAGAATTTGATGTCTGAATTCCATAGGGATATAAGGACGTACAGGATACGTTGACGTATCGCAAGCCAGTTCTTCACAACCAAGGACGAGTAAATGTTTAAGAACCAGAGAATTCATTTTCGTACCTGCAGTTTGTAGTAGATGATACATTTCTTAGTCATTCATCAGAAAATTTTTTTCAGTTTAATTTTTTATTTATTTAAAAATTTGGGATGTATTTGCAATAACTGAACCTTTAGAATTGGATCAGTCGGTCAAATCGGGCCAGTTTGTTAATTCGGCACACATTTTATACCCATAAGAACAAATAACATCGACGACGGTGTGAATTTGGTGACGGTGTCAAACAGTTGATTTTTCGTGTATGTTTTTATTATGGTTTCAATTTTTTACTAATTGGCAGAGTTGCATCAAATTGTACACCAGTTTAAAATAAGGTTAAAAATTAATTTTAGTTTTTACAGATTAAAATTGTATGAGTAATCTTCTGGGTTTGCGTGGTTTGCGGAGTTAACCTTCGAACAGCGCTAATCTTGGTCGGTGTAAATGTCATATTACTGTCATGAACTGACAGGGTGCCACAGAAATTTACCAGAGTGAATTTGTTTCTTCTTATTTTATCAGACAAAAAAACGAATTCACAAGAGGGTAAACTTGAAAATGGAGGAAAAGAGATAGCAGTTAAGTATGTGTTGACATTTCGAACGCGGAAAAGAAATTTATTTGTGTTTATGTGACATTGTGGAGACATCAAATATATTCATGGAGAACAATTACATTTGTTTAGATTTAATTTAATTTGTTTAATTTAAAAAAAAAAGAGTTGAAAGTGGAAGGCTATTAAAAAAAACAGCTGTTAATTTGTCATCTTTCGTAGTGTAAACTGAGATATGAAAGTAGTATTAATGTTGGGAAATGGAAAATATGTTGATCCTAAAAGGCTTAGTTTATTTGCTGAATTTTTATTAGAAAAATACACTCAATTTAACTTACGAATTTGTAATTAACTGTCGTGGTATCAAATTTTTCGTAGTAATTTTGTAATATTGGTGTAAATAAAGCAAATGGCTTGTGTCAAATCCCCGTTTTATTTGGGTGAGTAATTTTTACGTGATTGTCGTGAATCTCGTGAATGTGAGTAGGATCAAATTTTGTTAACGCGTGCGTTAACGTGAGTCTCGAAAATATCTTCGTGCGTAATCGTGTGTGAGTGACCTTTATCCTTTCGTGAGCATAAGCCAAAACTTACTGACGTGGCCATCTCTAGTTAGAACAGTACTGGCAAACTACTAACGTGTAGTACTGGCAAACCACTGGCTTTTTGTAAGAAACAGTGTTGTATTTTTGAAGCGTCGACAATTGTTGCATGCCAGTAGTTTGACAGTACTCATTTTTTCATTTTCAATTTATGCCTGGGTAACTTTATGAAAATTGAATTAGTGTATTATTTAATTGCGATTTATGTTTATTTTTTTAATTGAAATAACATTAATTTACCGATTAACACATAATTAGGCCAATAAATAATATACAACAGTGTTGAAGCACATTCTCAAAATATGTACTATATTTTGCATTAATTAATTTATTTATTTCTTATTTATTCATTGAAAATTTTAACAAAATTAATTAATTAATTTGGGTTTGCTTAAAAACAACAACAACAACCAATACAAAAGCTTTTCTCAACATACCGGGAATAGTACCGCCGCGGACCCATTAGGTAATGAACAATGTAAACAAAGCTTAATTCAAAAACAAAAGCACACAAAAAACTACAATCACAAGGAAAATTCTCATACCATGTGTTTTATGATAAGTATGCAAATGATCATCATAAAACTGCATATCTGTCAAAGTACTCGTTATGGTTTTTGAATTTTTCATTTTCTACTCTTAAATCTTTTGTATGTAATACTTTCGCACAATATAACACTGCTTTTTTCAAGATCAAACAACGTATTTGCCGCAAGTTTTGCCACTATTAGGTAGATGCTTTAGATTTATAATACTATATATACTTATACTATACTTGTACATTTCCTATCCACGCAAATGCCTTTTGTTTTCTTTCAGTACTTTTATTTTTAGATTAACATTAGGAATACATGGTTCTGTTCTGTTTTTTAATTAAAGTCGAAATATACATATAAAGGTTCCAGTAAATGTTTGTATTCTGACTTTCAAAGAAGAGAACACAAAATAATCACCCTTATTATGTATGTCGTAGACGAATAGTGACAACTGTCGTAGTCGAACCCGAATTTACATTTTATTGGTATTGTGTAATACTTTCGACGTGAGTGTTTTTGTAATAGATTGTGGGTGCACATTTTTACAATGTATGTGTCACCCTGCCAACAAAACAGATCAACTGATAGAAACAAATCAAAGTTAAAAAGTTTTTGTAATCGTCGGTCGTGTTTCTTTAGTAAATTTTAAAACAAATAATAAAAAATTCTAATGAAGAACATGAATGCCAGGGCATATAATACATAAAATATTTACCCTACGAAGTTCCATGTACATAAGTTTATTATGCATTTATCTGAGAATTAAAATGTAAGAGTTCTTCTTCAGATTTATGACCAACTTTACATGTTTTCCGGTATGTGCTAAGAACAATATCACGTAAACTTTCAGAATCGTTGAGGTCAATGCGAGTGAGTAAAACAATACGACTAGCAGCAACAATGCGAATCCTTGCTAAAGGAAGTTATGAAAGAGGTGCTGGGAATGATTTCAATGTAGGCCTTGCACAACCTACTCCTAGAAGGAGGGCCAACAGTATTGAGCTTTCGTTTCAGATCGTACCATTTTTCTTTAATCTGTGCTCTCCGTGTTTTTATGGTATCCATTGGCCAATAGCTCGTTTTGCATCATAAAGTTGACAAGAGTTTCAAATTGTTTGGGTGTAGTTTTGTTCATCCTTAAATATGTATTAAAATATTAAATATGTATCTGATATAAAGCTAATAATTGAACTTACATTTTGATATTATCCATTTTTTGTTTTAAAATTTTGCACCCTTTTCCGATTTTTTTATATTTTTCGACGTTGTCACAAGTAAAATTCACTACGACTGTTTTACTCAAATTTCACAGTCATAAACGACATACACAATACCAAAATTGTAGTAGATCTACAACAGAGTCGAATTTCGACATCGGTAATGCCGTATTTAAAAAACGACAAACATTCGACGTGACTACGACATGCATAATAAGGGTGAATGACTATCGTAAGCTTGTAAACATTTTGAGTCCAAATTGTATGGTATTTGACATTTCGACTCTAGGGTGCTGAAACCCCTATAAATTTGAATTCGAAAATAGAAACAGAAGCTAAATAAAGGGTAATCCAAATTCAATCTACCAGCAATATCAATTTTTTCGACTAATTTAAATTTGGATACATATGTATATATGTATGTCATCACGAACATGGTTCACACCATTTTAGCAGAGAGTAATGAAACTGTTTTGCAAAAATATCAATTGAAATCACAGAGAAATCAGTCCAACTGGAAATCAAACACTTTTAGCTTCAATAGAAAAGGCAGCAATCACTCGGATTCAATTCAGTCGTTAGCTTGTATTTTGTAGAGAAACACACCCATGTTCTATCTACCAACGTGAATTTGATTCAGTTGACATTCAATTCACGCAGATGGATGCACCATGTTCTGTCGAACTTATTTTGGAATGTGAACATACTCATACACTCCGGTTCACTTATTTAAAGGCACTAAAAATTCCATATTCAGCAGCCTGTATCTTTTGCAATTTGTAACCGATTGCAGAATTTTAAAATAGAAAGTGAAAGATATAAAAAAAAATCATGACAAATGTGGTTTCTTAACTAAATAACTTTTTTTGACCAATTTATAAAAAAAAGTCCAAAAATGTCCTTTTTTGGTTCACTTGAATAAATGCACTTTAACTAATTTGAATGATAAACAATTTTTCTTGTTTTTTTAATTTATTTTTCTTTATTTAAGAACTATTGTTTTTAATAGCTTCAAAAATACGGGATTTCATTTAGAGATAAAGAGAAGGTATGCAATCCAACGAAATTTAATTCGAAACATCCTTAATGGCGTGAATTAGTGACTGCTTGTCATCAAATTGTCTACGTCCTTCATAGACCTTACGAGATAACCAACCCCAGACATTTTCGATAATGTTTAGATGTGGCGAATAGGGTAGCCAGTCAAGAATATTAACATTTTGGCGCCTTTACTACTCTGGCGTTGTGTATAGGAGCATTATCCTGTTGCAATATCCAACATGTGGGACCAAATAATTCACTGAACTTCGGAAAAGCCGATTCCAATAACGTTTTATAGCTTGCACCAGTCATTTTTGCACTTTGAAATTCAAGATCGATGGTGCCATAGTACGTAATAGCCTCCCGGCTGTGATGTCGGTTCAAAAAACACTTTTCCTTGCGCAGATCATGGAAATAATGGTTGTAGCCATCAGGCCCATCCAAATTAAACTTATTCTCATCTGTAAATACAACGGTTCTCCAGTCATTTACATGACATCTTGGCTGCACATCCCATACCATGTAGTCTCTTGCGAATTGAAGCCGCATTAAGCATTAAGTGGCGGAATTTTTTATAATTTCAGGTATTTAAGATACTCATAGCTCTTAATTACTCTGCGTACTGACGACTTGCTCGCTTCCCTCCAGCTTGAGCTCTTATTTTGACAAGGATAGATAAAGACAGACGTAGATAAAGACAATGAAACCCTTCCTTTAAAATGTTTTCCATACCCCTCGGGGTCCTTGATGTATTTGTCGGCAACTGTTGGGCTCCGTCCAATTTTTTTAACTATTGCGCGGTTAGAATATCCTTCGGAACGGTAAACATAGATTTTAATTTTTTCCGATAGATTTAAAATTTTTTGTTTTGCCATTTTGACTCGTAAAATGACAAACAAACAAACGCTCCCTACAAAAAAAACATCGCTTACTTTAAAAATAATAAAGTGCCTGCCTTTATTCAAGTGAACCAAAAAGAATAGCACAATTTTTGACTGTTTTTATAAATTGCTCAAAAAAAGTTCTTTAGTTAAGAAACCACTATTGTCATGATTATTTTTATATCTCAAGATGTCTAGCTTCCATTTCCATTTTAAAATTCTGCAATCGGTTACAAAATGCAAAAGATACAGGCTGCTGAATATGGAATTTTTAGTGCCTTTAAATAAGTGAACCGGAGTGTACATACATATATTTTTCTATCATGAAACGTGATATTGCAACATTCATGTTTTATTTATATATAAGATCAAATAAAATTATCTGTTGCACATAATAAAACCAACAACAGGGAATAAAACGGTTACAAAAAATTAAATTTTTGTAAATATATTGTTTTTGTAATGACTAGAAACAACAATTGTTTTTGAAATAATGCTTAGAACTAATTTAAGTAAAGTATAACTCAATAGAAAACACGTAAAATTATCTTCCGTTAAATGCGTTTGTTGGATAAGATAAAGAAAAGTGCCTCCATTTTACTTAAGTTAGAACATAGTCTCGGGAAAACATTCCATTTTCACTTACAAATGGAAGATAGAACATGGTTGATAGTGATCAAATAGTGTTAAACTTTTAACTGATATTAGGTAAAGCAATATTTTTCAATTCAGAAATGTAGTATCGACAAGTTTTTCAAGTTTATGTTACATAAAATATCAATTCCTCTTCAGTTTTTGCAACTGAATTGAATCCGAAACACTTTTGTGTTTTACGTTTTCTGAATTAGCTGAATACATATTTGAAATCACTATCGATATAACGTGGCATAATATAACAATAATACAAATTAAATTTAATGAAATCGCAACAACCATTGGAACTTTTCAAAGTAGATAATTGTTTTGGACTCGTGCCGTCCCTGGCCAAATTCCGAACAGTTATTTGGGTTAATTTTACAATTCCCACCCAAAAAGGTTTCAGTTTACTTTCCCTCCAGACAGTAAGCATTTGAGAGTTATTGTTATTATTATGTCAGTGCAGTTTTCATCGTTATTATCTTTATACAGACTTGTAGACATTGTGTTCATTTGCATTTAATGATTTTGTGAATTCAATGGTAATGCCACATTTTGTGGCGAATTTGGAATAACGGCTCCTGAGCTTTTATATGACATAAGGAGTTCAAAATTCATAGGCTCAATAAACTGTGACGATCTACAATAAACAACTAACCAAAATCTTTATTAAATGTCAATGCTTTATTATGGCTAGTTGCATTAATTATACAAGTTGTGTCCAAATTTAAAATAGTTATGATGAAAGATCTTGCCGAGTATTTCTAAATCACCCTCTATATGCCATGCATGTATTCCATGTGATATTACCAGTATTTTATTAATTTATTGTGTGTGTGTTTCTTTTTCTCTTACAATTTTAGACAATATACTTCCACCAATTGCTGGCACAGGCAACAATAATCTTTTACAACCAGTTAGTGCTAATAACAATCAACAACCACCACTGTCTGCCGATGGCCTCAATACCACAACGCCCAGCAGTTCGGCAGCACATGTTGGTTCCACATGGTCAGATAATTTGAAAGCGGGCGATCTAAAAATAGATTTAGATAATTTACTCTCAAGTAAGGCCAATAAATCAGATAAGCCTGCGCCATCGATGAATGCTTTGAAAGTGCAAAGTCCTGCTGCAGTGCCACAATTAATGAATCAACAACAACAGGTGCCACTCACAATACAAACTCCCACAATGGGGAATTTTGCAGCATTTGGTGCGCAAACAACTACTCCTGGCATATCGCCTGGTATGGGCGGTGGTGGCCCAGCGTTTTTTAATAAAACATCACCTAACATTCCAACACAACAATCACAATTTGCTAATTTTAATCAAATGAATAATATGATGCAACCATCAACAAAACCACAACAAAAAGGATTTGGTGGCAACAGCAACAGCAATAATAACATCAACAACAATATGCAATCATTTGATTTCTTTCAATGATATCTAATGGCTTAAACTTTTTGTTTTTTCTGTGTGTATTCCCACAAAACTTTTTTGTATTAATTTAATTTAAAATGAAATATGTAATTGTCTTTTCCATTTTTTTTTACATATATATTTAATTTTTTCTTAAATTCTTTCCCCTATTTGTTTGCAATCCCTTATTGTATCTTCCAATGTTTTCCAATTTATTAGCAAATATTTTATTAAAACAAATTGTATTATTAATGATGTTGAATTATTGTATACATACTGCATATATAAATGATATTTTTTTCTGAAAATGATAATGATCACAAAAAAATTAACTTGGAGTTGTTTTTTAATTTATAAGTATTTTCATGCACATTACTATGTGGTACAATCAATGCATTTTTGAAAGAAATGTGATTTTTTTCATGCAACACAAAATTATTCGAAGTTTGGAAAATTACTTAAATTTTTAGCTTATCGGAATTGTACTGTATTATTAATTCTTCCCTAATCGGACAGCAATAACATCTTATATTATTAAGCTTGATATTGAAGGCTATACATTTCGAAAAAAATTCAAGTTTATCTAAAAAAAAAATAATTTGGATATAGATTGAATGACCAGTGGATCCAAAATTGATCAAAAATATTTTTTAATTGCCTAACAACCACTAATCCTTCGCACATTGTGGCTGATTTTAATAAATAAAACTCACGTTACTCCAATTTTTAAGCGGATTCAGTTTCAGAAAGAGATAATGGACCAAAAAGAAAACACAATGTTTTTAAAAGCAATAAACATCTGGGTTCGATACATCTGTTTCGTATCGATATTAGCTTTTTGGAAGCGCGATAAAATGGGAAGTTGTATCCAAATCTAGGAAGTAGTACCATTTATCAAGTCAATATAGGGATATAATTTTATCAAAACTAGATTTTTAAAAATTGACATCAATCTGACACTTTAATGGCCAGTTTTTAAGTGGGTAGTTAACTATCGGATTACTTAATCGTAATTGAAAGATAATTAGAAGTTAACTTTGCATTTTGTTTTTCAGTGGCAAGTTAAAGTAAGCCGTCATATTGCTAATGATTATGGCAACCCTTATATTCTTATTAGACCAAACATCTGTGTTGGGCTAAATACCAAAACAACAAAGAGGAGCAACCAAATGGAATTATGTAAAATAAGAAGTAAATGCATAAAATCGAAGTCATTTTATCAAAAATGTGTATAAAATAATGTTGCCGCAACAATTTAACGATCTAGACTCAAAGTATATGTATGTACAAATACCCCAAACCAAAACATGTATTTTATGCAATCTTACATTTCTCATTTTGACAGTCAGTAATGTGATTGTCAAAATCATATGGGTCTGACTACAAGTTAACCAACCAACATTGGGTGGTTAAATCATTGATAACCATTGACTGAAAAACAAATTTCGATGTTTAACCACAATTAACTAAGAAACGAACATCACCACTAACTGAAAAACTGGCCATAAAAGTACATTCGAAATCCATATTACGATACGAAACGGAGGGGATCATTCGACACCAGTATTTTGACGAAATTAAATTGGATTTATTGTTTGAAATTTCTTTTTTACACACAGCATAAAGATTATAGATTTACGGCCTTATTCATAAAAAGTTGTGAGAGGTTTGAGAGACGGTTTTTGTATGATAAAATCTCACAACTTTTTATGAATAAGGCGTTAGACATTATCAGCCCTGTCATGGCTTTCGTACGAAAACGAAATGAATTCGTAAATGCCATTTCGTAACGTTTGCTTCTATGACTTTCGTACGTTTTGGTAAAAACGAAAAACAAGTGAATGCATTCTTTTCAAACGAACATCTGACAGCTCCATGAGAAAAGAATGGACAAAACAGAAACAAGGAAAACAAAATAAGGGAAATTTGTTAGAAACTAAAAGAAAAAAGTAACTTTAGACGAATGTGAACAATTAAATTACTTCAAGTGCTGTATTAAACATAGAAAGGAGTATGCCAGGAATTTCAATAGTAGCAGTTATCGAGCACCAAAGGAGTCAGTATTTTGTTCAAAAATTAAACCGGCGAAGTTTAAGAGACTTATCAACATATGTGGCAATGTTGTGCAAAATCGTACGTGGCAACGCAGAAGTATGACAACTTTTCGTGTTTCGTGCATATTCTTTAGTAAAACTTTTTAAAAAAAATTTTTGTTAAAGAAACAGTTTTGGAAAATTATATTTTTAAAAGAACTATTAAACTAGACAAAATACTTTAATCAATAAAAATATAATAAGTAGTGTTTTCTCTTTACATTTGTCAATTTCACTGCAGTTTTACCAACTGTTTTGAATACGCAATAATTTTGCGTTTTTGATTTTCTGTAGGACAAAACGGAATTGATTTCACTTTCGAACGAAATTGCGCTCTGTGACATGGCTCTATATTTATGGCCTGTCTTTCAGCGGGTAGTTAAATATCTGTTTACTTAATCGTCATTGAATGTTAATTAGAAGTTAACTTTGAATTTTGTTTTACAGTGGCGAGTTAATGTAAGCCGTCATGAGGACTGTCTGCGTACTGATAATTTGTAACAATAGCTGTGTTCCTTTACTTTTCGGGTAAAGTTCGGGTAAATGAGAGTAAAAGCAAAATTCACTGTCAAATACTCAAATTTACCCAAAAGTAAAAGAACACAAAAAACCACTTTTCTTACCCGAAAACAAATGTCACAACACAAAACATATCGCACCCTAACTACAAAAGAGTCATAACTCAAAATTTTCAGATTTTAATTTTTTGCTTAAAAACAATAACCAAAGACCATTTCTATCCGCTGTAAAAATCTGACGTCGTTTACTCTTTCTTTTCGTCAAAAAAATTGCCGTATGAATATGTCTATTATTGAGTATTTTCATACATATTTCTAGTTAACAAAATCAGTTTTTTGGCTCTACTGAAAATTTGAAAATTTTGAGTTATGACTCTTTTGTAGATAGGGTGCGATATGCTTGACAACAAATCTTGCATATCATGTTAATTTTCACTGTTCATTTGCACACTTCCCATCTTCTTTAAATAAGCACTCTCAAAGCAATCTCTTTTCAAGTTAATAAAATTGTAAATTCAATAATTTTTTTTCACTTGCGTTATTTTTTTTACAAATAATACATATGTTTTTATGTTGACGTTTCGAACAGCTGATTGTTTGACACTTTGCCCAAACTTACCCGAAGAAAAAGTCTGGGTAAGTTCGGGAAAAAGAGAAACGCATTTTGATGTTAAGAGAAACAAAAAGTCGCTCTCATTTACCCAATTTTTTTGCGTACGGGAACGCTTTTGGGTAAATTTGGGTTCCCGCGGTAAAGTAAAGGAACAAAGCTAATATGTACAAATTGTTACTGGATGTTGTCTGTTTACACCAAAAAGACAGTAACGAGAGAGCAAGAGAGAGATTATTTTTGATAGTTCGATGATAGAGAACTTACAATATTTTACTGGTGAAATTTTTGCCAGTAAGATTTTGCAACAAATAACATATGTTTTATGAAAACAAACAAAATTAGAAAATATAAAAAACACAAAATATCCAAAAAAAATCATTGGATTTTCATGTTTTTAGACAAAAAATGATTTGTAATGCTCTGTAATGAACTTTTAACTATTTGTTTAAAAAAAGAAGACAGTTTTGGTGATTTGCAACAGCGGTTGTTTTGTCGAAATGCGACGAAATTAACAATAGTCGCATTACGACTACCGTAATCAGGGGCCTAATCCCCGCTGTCGTGATCGATGGCAATCGTTATCGACTCAAAAATATTCGAAATGTCACTCGATAACTCTGCAGCTGTCGAGAAGTCAATTTTATACAGGTTTTTCTGAAAAACGCACAATTGCTAATTTTGCTAATTTTTATTAAATAAACAACTTTGGAGATTCAATTAAACATTTTGGAGCTGAATATGCATTAACAACATAATCTTCAGGCGAGAATAAACCAGAATTTTTGTCAAAGAAACAATTCTGACATCAGCAGAGGAACTTCTTGTAGACGCAGCAGGAATTATATGTATGTTGGGTTCCTCTTCTGATTCCGACGTCAATCCATACAATTAAAGACTTCACATTTTGAATTTATTTTCTAAATAGTGTTGCACTTGACGATTTTTGTCCTGCATAATCATACGTGTTTTGGAAAAGAAATTAATATCGGCAAACGTAGAAACGCATTGAACGAGAAAAATTATATGACAAAAACACAATTTCCTAAGATAACTTTTTTTAAAACGTTCTTGTTTGAACTGCTTATTTCGGAAGAGAACACGAATAATAACACTCCTTTGGGCATTGTTGTTTTAATGCTTCTACACAAATTATGAAAAACCTTTCAGTTCTTTCCCAAAATTTATCAATTCTCGGTTACTTTATGTCATTTTTGGTACTTAAGCCCGGTATTCAGTTTTTATGAAATTTTCGTTGCGTGCATAAAAATATCGAAATTTTCATGAATCGAAAATTTCTCTCACTTATCATTTGTGGCCGTCGGTGGTGCAATGGTTAGTGTGCGCGGCTCTTGTAGATGAGATCCTGGGTTCGAACCCGGCTCTGACCACCTTAAAATTTCTTTCGGCGGCGGTCACCTCGCATAGAGACGGCGACACTATCGAGTATCTAGCCATGAAAAAGCTTCTCAAATTACCGTTCGGAATCGGTGTAAAACTGTAGGTCCCATTCAGTGAGTGAAAACTGGAAAGCGCACAGCTCAGTGATTGTGAGAAGTTCTCCCCAGTCCCTTCATGGGATGTAATGGGCAACCATTTATTTTATTTTTTTATCATTTGCTTGATACTCACCTCAGCGGAAATTTCGCAGGCTTGTTATGGCAAAATTATTTCGTACGAAAACAATAGTTTGATAATTTTTTTAGGACCGGAATTTAGATATTTCAATAGTTTTAACAACTAAAAGTAACGCCACACGTGTTAAAAATACAATGGAGTTCGTACAGGAATTATAAATTAAATATTAGCAAGGTAAATCAAAGATAGGTGGTTCCGCAACCAAATTTTCTGTTTAGAGAGAAATGAAAAAATGTCTTACGAAAATTTCGCAAGAACTGAATACAGGGCTTTAATGTAGGTTATACAAGGTTATTAACAATATTGTGGACAACAACTCTGTAGAAGTCGGTGGTTGTCGATTTCTATCATGTGAGATTTATAGGCTAAAAACCGCAAAAAAAAAATATTTATTTTTAAATTCTTTATATTAACTTCAACTGTCTGTACGCCGAAAAAACTTTAGATTGATTTTTAACCCTTTTCCCGAAATCGCAGGCAAACTAATGGCGAAGACAATAATGAAATATCAAAATATGGGCGTGACTGGACAAAGGGGCGTGGTACCTCCCATACAAATCACAAATTAAAAATCCATTATTTCTGCTCCTGTTAACGGAATTTGAACAAAATTAGATATGTTGGTTAGGTTTATATATTCTAAGATCTGCTGCAAATATGGGCGGAATTGGACAAAGGGGCGTATATAAAGAATTTATAGTCAAAAACTTTGTTTTTTACGGGTTGGTTTTTCTAAACTTTCTTCTATTTTTTTTATATTGCATAAGACTGTAATGCAAATATGAATGACAATTGAATCGGTATTTGGAGATATAAAAACATTCTGATGAGGTAGAGCAAAACTGAACAGGATTGGTTTGATTAAGATTATAAACTAATTTTCATTGCAATTGTTCAAAAAGGATGAAATTGTTCTTTTTGCTTTTTAAAAAAGCAGTTAGTATTTTTTTCTTTTTTGTTTCTGTCTTGCAACACCTAGATAGGTTTAAAGATTGGAGTAACGCGAACATTTTATTAAAAACGCCTCAGCTGCACAGTGTTTTGGAAGCAGCTGTTATGGAAAACATCATCATAATAATAACTAAATACTAAAACTTAATTAAAGTGGATTTCATAATTATTTTTTTTATGAACAGCAAGAAGATACAGTATCTTTTTATTCGCCTAAAAAATACCATGGTCACGAGATTTCTGGTCCATTGGTCCATGGTCATCTCCATTCGAATTTATGAACACTTAAGATTTTATTAAAGAATATTAAATAGGGTTCTGCAAAATCCACGTCAGTAAATTGACGGACGCAGGATTGGAGGTGCATAAAAAAAGGTTTCCCAATACATCCCATGAAGGGATTGGAAAGAGCTTCTCAGAACCAGTGAGATGTGCGCTTTCTAGTTTTACCGTGAGCACCGGTTCCAAACGGTAGTATGAGAAGCTTTTTCTTGGCTAAATACTCAATAGTGTCGCCATCACTAAAGAAATGTAAGGTGGTCAGAACAGAGGTCGAACCCACATTTATAGGTAGAAGAGCCGCGCACACTAACCATTGCACTAACAACGGCCACATTGGAGATGTGTAGCTTATTTTAACATTGTAAAAGCTTTCACTTAATCTACCAAATGAGGAGTCGCAGAACAAAATGTGCCTTTTTTATTATTTCAAAATGTTGGAAAATCCAAGATTATTTTTTTCTTCCGATTATACGATAAAATTACGACATTCTCTAGTTATAATCTCTAGTCTATGAGAAGAGAAGAAAAATTATCCAAATAAGATTTTCTCCAAAAGAACTTAACCAAATTCATTCATGTAAAGACATAAAAATACATTTTGAAAAAAAAAAAACAATACAAAAAGTCACATTTTGTTCTGCGACTCCTCAAATGTATTTGCTTAAAACCATTAAGAATATTTTGTCCTCGGAATACTGCAGAAACATCTTGTGGTTTTCACATAATTATATGTGTACGGTTTTATAAAAACTGTGTTCACAAATGTGCAGCAATGTTTCTCAGTACATTGGTCTGTACATTTGCAATTGTAAATTTTAAAACTCACAAAAACAAAAAATAAAGTGGTGACGATTAAAACTATTTTCTAGTTATCAGCGTTCACCCATTGTATTTGATAATATTAAAACCATTCGTCTATTTTAGACGGAATTACCCACCAGCGTTATTTATATCATTCGCAGAGGTGAATAGTATATGACGCTTGTGGTTGATACTGCCAAACAATTTAAAACAAGCCTTGATTACTATTATCTCCATTAGGATGCTGAAGAGATTTGCAAGATTAATTTTGCAATATCTAACACCATGTTACTTATGTAACGATTCCGGCTTTTTGGAATAATAAACTGAAATTTCTTAGAATTTCCTACTGTTTAAGTGTGTAACGAGTAGGGTTACCATTCAATTAATCATTATTCGGTTAATCGATTAATCGTGTTATAAAATTAACCGAACATTTTAATAATTAAATTTTCGATTAACGATTAACTCGAACAAATCAGTGCGATTAATCGATTAATAAAATATAAGTACAATGTGTCAACTCTTATTATACGAATTGCCATCAAATTTCATAACTTTATACACATTTCCAACAGATTTGATAGTTTGTTGAGAGAAAGCGTCTCATAGTACATAAATCAAAAAAAAAATGTCTCGAAATTGGTTCATTAAATTGTGTGTAATAGTCAGATGAAATTTCAAGACCCACTGGTACCAAAAAGCAAAATTTGGTCATAATTAATCAATCCAATAGGGTGTTATAGTGTGATATAGTTTCAGAGCCCTCCCTAGACGTGGCACTTTTGGGTCCAAACTTTAAGATTTCCTTAATTTTGGCTTGGTCACTAATTTTCATGTTTCTGCAACCACGATTTTTGATTTGTACCTACATATATTTTATATAATTAAGTTACTTTTGCTACGTTTTGTTTTCGTTTAATAAATTTGTCCAGTACAATGTTTGAACACTGTTTTTTTTTTATTTTATTCGTATAATCGATTAATCGAATAATTTGATTGCGTTTTGTTCGGTTAATTGTCAGAATGAAATTTACGATTAACGATTAACCTATTAATCAAAAAACCCGATTAAATGGATACCCTAGTACAGGCCTACTGCCGTATTCATAAAACGTTGTGAGATTTCTGAGAAGTTTTTTGTATGACAAATCGTCTCTTAAACCTCTTATAACTTGTTATGTTATGAATGTAAGGAATATGAAATTTATAAAAATATTAATTTAATTTTCAATTAAAATTTTAAAATTATTTTTGAAATTTAAAATACATCAATTGGAATTTAAAATATCTATTTGAAGTTTGAAATACATCAATTGAAAATTAAAAAACAATAATTGAAATTTAAAAGACGTCAATTGAAATGTAAAACACATCAATTGAAATTTAAAACATCAATTGATATTTAAAATACATCAATTGAAAGTTAAAACGTATTTTTGGAAATTTAAAACATATCAATTGAAATTTTAAACACATCAATTGAAATTTAAAAGACATCAATTGAATTTTAAATTCGTCAGTTGAAAGTTAAAAATTATTACCCGATTTATGTATATATTTTTAAATTTTATGATGCCCAACATATTATACTGTCTAGAAGTATACTGTGGATCTAAACACCAAAATATGAGGGGACTTCAATTAGCTTTTAATAATAGAGTAGTGCGCTATTTATACCCAAACAGACTTTTTGACCATGTAACTCCCTCAGTTAACCGATTCTTGGGTTGTAGTTTCTCAAATTTTGTACATTTCCGATCTCTGTTGTTGTTTTACAAAATGTTCAAAAATCAATATCCTACCTTTCTCACGAATTTGTTTAAATTTGGCCGTTCATCACGTACGAATCAATTAATAATTCCTAGAGCGAGGGGTTATATGAATAGGTCCTTTCAGGTGAGAATAGCCAGATTGTTCAACTTGCTTCCTTCGACACTACGAGTATTTAACTTCACTAGCGCAACGTATCGCAAAAAGCTTCTTCAACACTTTGGAGAAATAACGCAGTAGCTGACAATGTTTCTTTTTTTTTTACAATGTTCCTTTGATATTTTTTTACATTTTATTTTTGCTTTTGGAAATTGTTGATTCATTCAACTGATTAAATAATGTATACACTATTTTCAATAGAGCTTGTGTAGTTTTCTATTTGAAATTCTATTTTTTGAAAACACCTTTGGGAACTCTGAATTATTATTAGTCATGAATTATATAATCTCTAATTTAACTTTGTTATCAATTAGTTTTTTGATCTTGCTATTTAATTAAAAGATACAATTGTTATGTAATTTCTTATTTAATGAAAATGTGTGTTATAAATGGAGTAGTTCTTTTGTAATTTATTTGAATTGGCCGAAAGGCTTAAAATTACAAGCGTGAATAAATAAAAATAAATAAATTGAAGTCTTAAATTTCAATTGGTGTGTTTTAAATGTTAATGGAATCTTTAACATAACAATTGATGTCTTAAAAATCTATTGATGTTTTTTACATTTCAATTGGTGTATTTCAAGTAGAATTTTCAAATTTCAATTGATGTACATATCGACACGTTTCCGGCAGAATGTATTAAGCGACAAAATGGAAATTGTTCGGGGAACGAAAAAAACTTTCTGACAAGTAGCTGATTTGTATTATTTTTTCGGTTATTACTATTGCATTTGCTTAATAACTCAGGACTTGGTAATGCAAGGGACATTCTCTGTATATCGAAATGTGGAGCTTGGCATACATTTTGAGAATATGGAAAAAAGTCATTGCCACCAAATATGTAGATTAATACATTCTGCCGGGAACGTGTCGATATTTTAAATTTCAAATAGAATTTTTAAATTTCAATTGATTTTTAGTAAATTTCAATTGGAAATGTTGTAGAAATGTTGCCTTACATAAAACAACTCTAGTAACTGTGAGTTAACAAATCACCAGTTTGTTATGCACAGACATTTAACGATTTGATAAAACTTCGAAGTCTGGGAAAACTGCCTCGAACATACCTTTATTCTACTTCTACTCAAAATACCCCGTAAATGCTATCTTTTAACTGACCAGTGTGTTTCTTTATCCATGTGGTGCAGCTATATCGTTGCATATCTACATAAGTATCCTTAGCCGTAACTTATCAAGGTTTCCCATTGCATTTGATGTAGGCACTTGGGTGGGCTTCTCACAATCTTTGAGCTGTAAGCTTTCTATTTTTAGATTAACTGATCGAGGCCTTCGATTTTTACACGTATGTACTTTGATAAGGTTCTTTATAGCTTATTTTTCACTATTGTTGCCGTCACTAAGCGAGTGGAGTGTCGCAAAAAAAACGAAGTCGCGTGCAATGAGGGGCTAAAGCCCGCTTACTCACGTACAAGTGTCGCACCCAAGGGGTACCGATGAGACAGCTGTTCAAGTTAGTACTTGGAGAACAAATAGAGAATGTGCTATCAAAGAAGACTCGTTGATAGGGACTGGGTTGCGTGGTGTGATTTTCAAACTTCTGCTGCCGAGTGTCAAGTCAAAAGTACAAAACACATCAACTGGGAGACAATTTTGCCAACTAAATCGATTAAAAAAGGGATATTCAGTGAAAAAAATCAAAATGTAATGAAGTGTTAGAGTTAAGTTATTTGTGTAGATCCCAATTAACACGAAAATTGTTGAAATTAAAGATTGCTCTCATTCTCTATATGTTTTCCTCGTAGGTCTCGGAACTCGTTAGTACAAAAAGTAACTAGTGCACACTCTTATAGTATTACTCGGTGGTCGCACCTGTTCAACATTGCAACTCTTATTTTTTCGCATTTGTGTTTATTCACATTTTGTCATTTAAGTTGCAACTGACTACAGAGTCACCACGTTTACGTATTTGTTTTTTGTTTAGTGACGTTTCAAATATTCTTATAAAAATGAGCTGTAATTTGAGCGGATATTCCTTTTATTTAATGTTGAGTATAAAAAATGCTCCTACTTACTGAGAATTCGCCGTAGTCCGATATGCGATATGTTAATAATGTATGTAGTATGTACTTTATATGATTTTTATTTTACTTTTTACCAAATTAAGCTCCGTCCCATAATGTATTTTTGGTTAATTTTAGGTTAGGTTGAGGACACGGTTAAACTCAGTTCAACTACTTATATAATGTAATCACGATTACCACTTAACACTACACTTGGTGGTCTGTTGACCCATTCCGATTGTCCTGTTGTTCATTTTTATTATTAAATATTTGTTTCAAAATTAAAGGAAAACATCTTAAAGATTGTTTAAATTAAAAAGTCATAGACAACACGAATGCAAATAATATCGAATGACAGAATTATGTATAATTTTTTATATAATATAAAACTCTATTTAATAATAAAAAAAAATACAAACATATAATTACAACAGTTGAAATTACACTGCATAATTAGTTATTAAGAAAGGTACAGACAGACATACATATAAACATACATAATATATACAAATCTAATAAACTTTACAAATTTAAAATTGAGTAGATATTTGTAATTAACTAAAGTAAAAAAAAAAAATAAAATAAAATAACTATAACAAATTTTATTATTTTATGTGTAATATAAAGGTTGTAAATGTGTTAAAAGATGAAGAAAAACAAAACAATTTTAATAATTATGAAATATGTGTAGTTTGATGAACTTATTTATTTATGTAACCATAAAAATAATATTTACATTTCAAAACTGATAAAACGTAATATTAATCAAAACTAATTCAGAGAAATTAAGAAAAAATTAAAAGGTAATATGCTAAACACTTTTAACGCTAAGATTTTATCAAAGAATCTAGCGAAAAACTCAACAAACCGGACGCCAATAATAACACATCCATTGTAGGGCCCCTCCCCCATGTGTCGTCGTTCATTAAGTATCTATCGTCCGCAATTTGTATAGAATTTGAAAAAAAGATTAAACTATTTATGTATATTTATATACACATGTATGTATAAGTATAAGTTGAGTAGATTTACAATTTGTGTTACTTTATTGTCTGTAATAAATGACCAGTGGTTTTAGCTTCATTTGGTGTTGGATTTTCTTTACCTTTTACTTAAGTGTTCAATATTACTATAAATTTGAATGTCAACAAGTAGTTTATAAATAATATTTTCTAGTTCATTAAATTTTATACATAGTTTAATATGCGCATACGTATGTATATATATACATTGACAATGGATTCGCACAATACAATTTACCAACTGTGCAATATTCTAATAAAATTATATAGAATTGACTTTTTAAAAGTAAGAAATTCAAAAGAAGAATTCCATTTTGTATTGTTTTCTTTTATTTGAAATTTATTTTTTCTGCTCTCAACTTTAGACAAATGCACCTCGTAATTTTGTATTCGAAAAGTTTATTTAAACTCAGTACAGAAAATGAGCTGATGTTTGAAACTTACATATCGAGCGCTGACCGCCAACATATCGTAAGCGACAACAATTCGCATAACAGGTGTGATGTCGTTCGCGATCGCCAAAAATCTAACGACTTCAAGCGTACACTGAGGTGAACTGATGTATTTTTCTTAAGCGTAGCATCAAAGAGGCAAAACAACGATGAAGAAATAAAACTGAACATGTTTATTTTCATTGTTTATAACAACTCGTAATGTATGCGAACAATTTTTATACAATATATTAATTTACAAATTTTATTGACAATATTCCTCATTTAATTTCTCATACACATCCGATTTAATACAACACATCTGATTTAATTGATTTCCAAAATTTTAAGCTACTAGAAATTTGGAGTTGTCTATATAATAGACTAGCTGGACTCGACAAACTTCGTTTTGCATTCGAAGTTTTTGTAACGGTCTATAGAAAAGCCGTCAGAACGATTTTTGAAAAGGGGGCGTGGCACCGCCCACTTCCACCCTGGCTTTAATTCGAATTGTACGAACAAAATATATACCAAGTATCATCTTTATACCTCTGATAGTTCATGAGATACAGCCGTTTCAAGTTTCAAGTTGTATGCCACGCCCACTGATCGGATCCCACCCATTTTTGTTGAATTTTTTAATTTTGCTGCCACATGCATCCACACGAATTTTCAAGGCGATTGCAGTCCACCAGATATTGCGTTTTCAAAAATAGAGTCCAATGGGCGGGGCGACGCCCACTTGATTATCAAAAATTCAAGTATGTACTCTATTTTCACCACCGACATAGCTACATTCTGTGAAAATTTCAAAAAGATCGGTCCAACTGTTTTCGAGCCTATACGGTACTACAAAATGCAAACATACCCAGTGCATAAGATTCAGTCGGGTGGACCGGACCGACTTAATCATACCCTCACATTAAGTCATCCATTGCATGGGAGTTCTGTTAAAAAATGCCCATACTCAAAAGTGACCATCAAATATTGCCCTAAATATTATTGAATACCCACATTAGTTACGATCCTAAGTGTTTTTGGGGAATTTTTTTCACTCCCAATATTAATATGCGAGGTACAAAAATGAGCAGGACAAGTTGTTGCCAAAATTTTGATCAGTACCAAATTTTATTAAGATCGGTTATGATTTATTGGAGATATCGAGTCGACAAACCGGAAATACGCCCAACTTTAGTATGGGAGGTAATAAACTGGGCGTGGCACAATAGTCAGTTATTAATTACATAGTAGCTTTTAGCAAAATATTGCCTAGTACCGAATTTTATTAAGATCGGTTGTAGTTTACGAGACTTATCGTGTCGATCAACCGGAAAATTCTATTTGAAATTTGAAATACATCAATTGAAATTTAAAAATTCTATTTGAAATTTAAAATACATCAATTGGTATTTAAAAAACATCAAATGAAATTTGAAAGACATCAATTGAAATGCGAAAGACATCAATTGAAATTTAAAAAACATCAATTGAAATTTGAAAGACATCAATTGAATTCCAAACACATCAATTGAAATTTAAAATACATCAATTGAAATTTGAAACACATCAATTGAAATTTGAAAAACATCAATTCAAATTTGAAAGACATCAATTGAAATTTGAAAAACATCAATTCAAATTTGAAAGACATCAATTGAAATTCGAAAGACATCAATTGAAATTTAAAACACATCAATTGAAATTCAAAACACATCAATTGAAATTTAAAAGACATCAATTGAAATTTGAAACACATCAATTCAAATTTGAAAAACATCAATTCAAATTTGAAAGACATCAATTGAAATTTAAAATTCGTCACTTGAAATTTAAAAATTATTCACCGATTTTATGTATTAGATTTTTAAATTTCAATTGGTGTATTTTAAATTTCAATTGATGTGTTTTAAATTTCAATTGATAAATTTCAATTGATGTTTTTCAAATTTCAATTGATGTATTTCAAATTTCAAATACAATTTTCAAATTTCAATTGATGTATTTCAAATTTCAAATAGAATTTTTATATTTCATTTGATTTTTTTCAAATTTCAATTGGAAATGGTGTAGTACAGACTTTCATAAATATAGGTACGTTAGAAACATAAAGCTGTTTGTTCTATGAATAGTTGACCTTTCAAAATATATGTGTGTTTAGATTTGTTTCGGCTTGAGGTCATAAGTGAAAAATAAAACAATGTATAGGATTGTCTTTTCGCCACGATTTTATTAGTTACTTCCAATATTTCGAACAAATTCGTTGGTCATTTTCAAGGATATTTCGAGGTAACACAAAATGCGTCGAAACTTTTCCGCAAGCTTATGTCAAGCAAATCGTGACGAAAAGACATTGTTTTATTTTTCACTTGCGACCTCAAGCCGAAACAAATCTAAACACATAAACATAAAATGTTTTGAAGAAAAGCTTATCAATTCAAACCCTCTTTGTAATTGTGTTGTACCAATTTTCTGGTCACTAGTCAATTGTTTTGGTGTTTTACTTGCAGTAGGTGATTTTGACAGTGTTCGAAAAACTGGTGTTGCTGCTGTATTGCCATTAACAAATCAAGAAATAAGTTAATTCGAAAAAATTTCGAAAATGTTATTTCACATGAAATCGGTATTATTCGCAAATGCATCATCTGATGTAGATGCTTGATTTTTGAGAATTTTGTTTCCAATTACCAACTCAAAACACCAAACGTGCTGGACATCAGATGCAGAGTAGTAAGGCATTGCTCCAAAAATCTCTAAAATTTGTCCAAGATCTCTAACATCGATCTGATAAATTTTTCGCTTTCTGGCTCTCATTTACTGGACTTTTGGAGTAAACGAACACGATTCAGTAAAAGCTTCAAGTATTCGAACAGTGCTTTTATGTCATGGAAACCGCAGTTTATAAGGGGATTACTGTATTAATATATTCTCTATCACTCATTGACGTTTTTCAGATTTTTGTTAATATGTAATTCGGTCATTTGATGGCAAAGAATATTTGCTTGGTAGGATACACAGAGCACACAGAAGGATTGGTATATACACTTAAAACAAGTGCACAGAATGTGCCACTGCAGGTAGAATTTGAAGAGGCCTTCGCCAAAATTAGGCAAGTTCGACGTATTTTATGATCCCAAACTCCTCTTCTATAAAAATGTGTTCAGAAATATCCACATTTCAGAAATTTTTTGTAAAATAAAAAATAAATGGTTTCCCATTACATCCCATGAAGGGACAGGGGAGAGCTTCACACAATCACTGAGCTGTGCGCTTTCCAGTTTTCACTCACTGATTGGGGCCTACAGTTTTACTCCGATTCCGAACGGTATTTTTGAGAAGTTTTTTCATGGCTAAATACTCGATAGTGTCGCCGTCACCGCCGAAAGAAATTTTAAGGTGGTCTGTTTCTTAAACACTTCAAAAAAGTCAAAATAAATAATTTTGGAAAAATCTTTTAAAAATTTAATTTAAGTGCGTAAAAAGATCATTATTAAAGCAAAAACAAAACAGTTGTTTCTATTTATTTCTTGTCAAATTTTTGGCAAAACGTTAGCCCTGTTCCCGTACGCACTACAACGTACTAGTTTTGCCACTTTTACGACTTTTACTCGAAAAAGCGTTCCCGTACTTAAGAAAATAGTAAAAGTAGTAAGAAAATTTAAGAGAGAACTGAAAACATGGCGTTCTCTTTTAAAATTTTACAAGTTTTTACTCGAAGAATTGTACCATAGAGTAATACTTAAGAGTTTCCATTACTCTCTTCGATGCCTCTTCATGACGACGAGGTAGTAGCCCATTTCATAGAGCTTTATTTGCTGGTGTATTTTACCAATTTTACACTTTCGTTGGACATAAAACGGATAGAAATCAAAGGGAATGCGTATTTTCTTTTAATACAAACAACATAAAACATAATTTAGCTGTTATTAGCATCAATAAATACTATTTAAAATTAGTTCCTGTATTCGTTGCTCTATCATTCTCCATCATCGGCCTAGTACCTTTTCGATCAGCTGTACCAAAGAATCCCCGTGAATGTACTCAATTTTGCACTTTCACGGCACGAAGAGAGCATATGTATTTCAATACGTTGTCCCAGGGAGAATTAGACAAGAAATAAATAAAATAAAACTATTTCGTTTTTGCTTTGATATTGTCCTTTTTACGCGCTTAGTAATGCAAATATTTCAAGCGTACACATTTCTGCTCCAGACTGTAAGTACTTGCATATACATATAAATAGTATCTTACTAATAAAGAATACAAATCGGTAGTTAACTTGATAAAATTCGGAAATTTAGTATAGATATTTTATAAATTTTAAAAATTTAACAACGATTTTTGTCGTTAACAAGTTACAGAATTCCTCTCTTTCTTTTCTTGGCGTGCAATTTAAGAACATTTCAATCTACAATAAAAATATATTTAAAAAACCCTGAGTGAAATTTTTGACAAACATCGGAAGTGAAAAATTTGTTTAACATTTTCCGAGACATTTTAAATTGACAGTCTGGTTCTCTGTCTCGAACGAAAGTTTTCGTTCGTGTTCTATACGACAGAAAGTTGGTTTGGGTTTCACAATCTTGTCGTTTCAAGTCGAATGAAAACATACAATTTTTCAGTACAAAATTTTGGTTTCTCTATTTCGAATGTGCTGTCACTTGGGAACAAACATGAAGTTAGGCAATCGAAAATTTCGACTTAGGGAAACCAAATTTGTGTCGAATGTGACTGATTTTCGTTCGCTTAGCTATTCGTTCGCGATAGAGAAACAGGCTGTAAATTTAATTAAACATAAATTGAATTAAACATAACTTTAAATTAAATGTATTTTCCGAAGCATTGACTTTCAGAAAATTTTAAAAAATTACTAAAGAAAATACTGAATTTTTCCTTTTCAGGTACAATTTTAATCTATCAAGAATATCTTAATGTCAGTAAAAGATATTCCGCAATATTTGGCGTATTTTTTATTTGGGTTGCATAGCAGATTCTCAAAAGTAAAAAATCTTTGTAATTGGCCTATAAGTGTAGAAAAAGTGTACTGCTTTGAAAATTTCAACAGCATCAGTGTTGAAATTTGATATCCTATAGTACCGTGTTAATAATATAATATTCTGAAAGCCAGTCTCCTCCTCTACGAATGTCTAGTACATTCCAATATGTTCAGAACAATACTTTAAAACTCGTGATATTATTACCGTGTTTTTCCAATCGGGCTCACTGTGCGAAGTGACCTGTAATAACTACCAGCTGCACTAAGGGCTATGCTAGGAAATTTGAGACCTGTTGATATATATTTTCTGTTCAGTCAGTATCACTTGTCATACGGAGTATAAACAAATGGCTAATTATTTCGATGAAAAATCAAAAAAAAACATTTTTTTGTAAAAACAATCACCCAGCCGCAGTGATAGCAGAACAGGCCAGTTAATGGCCAAGTGGCAAAGCACCCTCAACAAAATAATATTCATTTAAGTTTTTTACATTATTTTCGTTTAGTCTCGACAAGAAATAGTATTCAAGAAGTACTTTTTTGAAGTGATATTAATCCAAAATAAGGTAATCGACAAGTTTTTCTTGAAGCGTTTGTTACATAAAATATAAATTCCACTACGTTTTGCATTTTACGTTTTTTGAAGGTCTCTACCTATTTGATTTTACATTCGAACGAAATTGAGCGGACATAGCTGGCATTTTAAAAAAATATTTCAAATTAATTTCCATTGATCGTCAACTCACCCCCGAATTGCACAAATTCACCAAGACAACTCAGATCTTTAATTTTAGATACATTTTTATTCTACTCATATTATTATAAAAACTAACAAGTAAATGCTTTAGCACTGTAGATTGTTTGTTAAGCCAACAAATTATATCTATACAAATTGTAGGAAAATACATTGACACTTAGGTATGTAAAACTTGAAAGGGTGTATCAGGAGGCGCTAAATAAAACTCCTTAAATAAACTTAGGTCTAAATAAAAAATTGAAAAGAAGAAAAATAAGATTTGCATTGCTGGAAGCATAACAGACCTATTCGTTATCCTTATCTTTATTTTTATTCTTCTTCTTTTTCTTCTTCTTTTTAGGTTCACCTTCATCACCATTTACAGCTTCAGCCGCTTCTTCTGCACCATTCTCTTCGGCATTAGCTGTTGTACCATTGCCATTAGCAGCCTCAACTTCAGCATCATCGTCGAGCTTACGCTTCTTCTTCTTGTCTTTCTTCTTCTTTTGCTGTTTACCTTCGGTAGGTTGTTGAGCGGCTTCGCTGGAAGCCAATTCAATAGCTTCTTTCATAACTTCAATGTTCTTGCGGGGAACTTCACCCGATTCATAGAATTTCAAACGATCTTCTACCTGCTGTTTCAATGTATCACCAAACACCGATGTGGGTTGTTCTAAGAAACAATCGATGCGCGAGGCAATTGAACACTTATTAGCCAAGAAACGAGAAATGCGACCCTTATTTTTCAAACCAGCACGACCAATGAACGACGAATGATAGAGAAGACCGTACTTGGGAGTGTTTGACCGTGTCTTCAACGCTCTGAATAATGCCTTTTCGGCACCCAAAATTTGTACTGTTGATGCTGGATATTTTGCCAAATTTGTTAAACTGCCAGCGTGAGATATTAAGCGAGCACCAACTTGGTCACCAATCAAAGATTGCAAATTAGGAGCAACGCATTCCATTTTGTTGTGCAAGTAGGTGGCAAGTTTTTTGCGATATTCCGACAATTTCACCACACGCTCAGCGAAGAGTTCAATGTTCATTAGATCTACGATAGAAATATCCATGCCCATGGACATTTTAGCAGCATCGATGATTGCCTGAGCCTTAGCAGAGTCCATAACAATTTCCTCCAGTTGTTCCAGTTTATCTTGGGTCAATGTTTTGCGATCTTTGATAAATTTAGCTGATTTGGCGAAAACATAATTGTCAGGTACAATTTTGACCAACTCTGGGAAGTGGTATGAATACCACTCTCGTATACGCATCGAGAAGGTATTCACGTCTTTATCCAATTGATCTAACAGAGCAATGGATTGGATAATCATATTATCGGAACGATGAACATTGAACTTGACCTTGGCACGAGAGTAACTGTGACCCAAACCAAGTTGAGCAATGCCGGCCGATGTATCAGTGAATCCTGTATAAAATATAAGAATTGTATAATAAATATTACGATCTGGATGTTGTTGAATAATGAAAAAGAAACCTAAGTTATTGTATGGCATAAAATGAACGCCGTATAAACAAAATAGCCCAATTTTTTTATGAATTAAAATTTAAAATTCAGTTACAAATTGCGGACGTAATCTTTATATTAGTTTTTTCATTCTAAAATTAACCATTTTTTCCTAAGGTAAAATATCAGCCGTCACAGTTTTCTAATTTATTTCGTAGTAGTCAAATCTTAATGTTTCACTTCTGCTTCTTCAGCTGTTGAACTTTTGCATATAAACGGAAGAATTCACTTTTGTGTGTTAAACAAATTGGGTTTGTGTTGATGTCAATTCGATTTCACTTTTGAACGGAACTGTGCTGTGACTGTATATGTCCCTATGCAATGAGATGTATTTTATGGACGTTATAAAACTATCTTTTATATACTTTAAAATAAAAAGTAATTGTCCTAGGCGAAAAATACTTATACAAATTATGCATTGGAATTTGTATGTAGTCTACGCAAACCTAGCACTGAAAATAATATATTGTCCAGAAATGTGAGATGAGTGTAAGAAATTCTACTCACCTTTAACCAATTTGTGGAAATGAAAACGGATGCCTCGTATAATTTCCGGCACAACACCGAAGTGACTGCATTGAACGCCAATGGCTTCAGTGATGGCAGCACCCAATTTGGCATCAGCAATACCCAATTGACACTTCTTTTTCTTTAGTTTAGAGAAGAAATCATCTAAAAATACCGTCAGATCCTGCGGAACGATACCTTCAGAGATGGCATTAATATTTTCCAAAGCCGAGATGGCCGTCTTAAATGGTGCAAATCCAGCCAACTTCACGATCGAGTTGAATTTGGCCAAATCGGTGACGGATGACTCGACTTGGGGCAAAAACATGGATACCTCCTCAAACTCCTTTACGGAGAATAAGGAGAAGCCAGCCGCATGTTCATACAGGACGTATAGTTGCGACTGAAATGGATAAAAAGATGTGATAGTGGAATTAGTGAGTATTTCCAGGAAGGGTGCTTTTTCGAGGTTAATCATTGGTCGACTGGTTGTTTATTTTGATTTTTGCCATGTATACCAACAATACAGCAGAATTGATTTCAAACTTACCATATTCTCCGATTTATATATGTTCACCTTTTTTGGTTTTTAATAAAAGATTTTCTCGTAGATTATCTCGTCCACTAGCCCTAAAATTTTCCACGTGCACGTCCAAAAAGAAATACCATTCAAGATTGACACAAACCTCGTTGTTTTTACACAGAACACTTTATGTGTACAGTACGTGTCAAAATAGTACACTGTGAAAAATACTCTTCAGAATAGTAATTCATACCGCAACCGAAATCTAACATTTCGATATTTCAGGCAAACAGCTGAGTTTTGTAATACAACATTCGCACTGGCTTCGATTTTCTTGATTTTGCCACTTTTGTTGATTTTAAGCAGAAATCAAGAAAATTTGCTTGATTTCCCATACGTTTTGACAGACGACAAATCCGGTATTTTTTGTGCTTTATGCAACGCTAGTTTATCTCACACTACGAACGAATAGTACATTTGTTTACAACCATTTCAATCACGGCGCATCGATGTGGTGGTACCACTAGAATACCCGACTTATATAATTATTGCATTTGTTAGGTATTTATTGTTTCTGAAACATATATTTTTTATACTTTTTTTAACACTTATTCCTGGAATACATTTGTGCTGAATTTTATTGTCGGAAAATACCAGACAAAGCAAAATCCCTATTGTTGTAGGCTTGGTGTGTTTGTTGTCGTAGTAACCCTACCTCGTCAATATGCCTGGTCTTTCAATAAAATCAGGAAAACTCCCAATGCGAACACTTCAGATTTTGTTAGGATATTTGATACGAAATCAGAAAAATATTTTCTAGTGCGAATGAGCTATAATACAGCATTCGCACTGACATCGATTTTATTGATTTTACCACTTTTGTTGATTTTAAGCACAAATCAAGAAAACTTGCTTGATTTCCCATACGGTTTGGCAGACGACAAATCGGGTATTTTTCTTATTTGTCTGAAAATCAGGCAAAAATGCTTGATTTGGTTAATTTTACACTTATTATGGTTAATTTTACACTTCATTAGTTATTTGTGATAAAGCCCCGTATTTAGTCGTTAGTCCCCTTTTCCACTAGCAAATATTTCTTTGCAAATTCTTGAGTTTGTAGGCGAGAGGGGTGGGAGGAAGAGAAACAAATCTTTGTCAGTTCAGTATTTGCTGTTCTCGCAAAGTCTGCTTTGTTCTTTTCGCTGAAACAAATTTATTTGACATTCGTTTTTACTGACACAGACGGTTTTTGTTTACAAACCTGTTGGTTGTAGTGATTGTTTGAAGTAAATAAAAGAAATTTAATTTATAAATTACAATTTTTAAACCGATTTTAAATTATTTATACACTTCTTAGGAAAATTCTTTAAATTGTAAACAGTTTTGACGTTTCTTTCGTTCTTTGGTATTTTGATTCGTAAAATACGACAAAGAAAAATTTGTGAGTGGAAAAGCATCCGTAAATACCAAAAGAGAAAAGAAAAAATTTGGCAAAGAAATATTTGCCAGTGGAAAAGAGGACTTATGAAATGTTAGTTATCATAAGAACTACGTACATAGAAATAAACCTTGTGTAAAATTACCCACATTCATGGTCTGATATCATCCAATGCACTATTCAACATAGGGTCAGCTATTTAATTGGGCAATATTACAAATTGACGTGGTGAATCCATTGGAAAATTGTCCTTGTAAGTATGTAGATTTATCCGACAAAGGAAGGGAAATTTTCAGAGTTTATTGTAGGTGTATTGATTTGATATGTCCATTGTTACCAAATACTTACCACATATTTCAAAGACTGGGACAAAGCTTTACAAAGCCTGGGACTGCATTCTTATAATATCTTTATAGTTTGTTTAAATGGTACTATAAGAAAAAATCTGAATATTCAATAAAGTGTTCGCTAATAAAATACAACAACCTTTGTTTCTGTAAATATCTTATGGACTAAACATTTGATATGAATTCGTTTTTTAAATAAGTAATAATTCACCGCTGTTATTGATATTCAAATAATAAACAGGGTATTTACCAACATTATAATGTAACTGCTGTAGGTAGTGTGTTTTGCACTTCTGATTTAGGCTATAATGCCATCTTTTCTCGTCTTCATACAAAAAAACCAAACCCAAATTTGGCTTTCGTTGATATAAGAAGTACATGTATAAAAAATAACGCAAATTTCGCTCAGTTTTCATTTGCTTGGTACTCAGTTTTTGGCGAAAATTTCGTAGACAAAATCAATTACAGGGTTGTTACGCCAAAATGATTTCGTAAGAAAACAATTATCAATAATTGGAACCGGAATTTCGACAATTTTCAGAACCAAAAGTAATACGGCATTTACACTGACCAAGATTAGCGCATTTCGATGCTTAATTTGCAAATCTGTAAAAACTGATTATTAATTGTTAACCTCATTTTAAACTGGTGCACAATTTGATGTAACTCTGGTAGGTATAAAAAATGCATCCATAATAAAAACATACACAAACCATCAACTGTTTAACGGACGGAAGCTGGTCGAAATTTTTTCGATGCGTCGCCCCTACCAAACAAGTTTTCATGTTTACGCCGCCGCCGATATAATTGGCTCTCATCAGTTTAAAATGTGAGCCTATTTGACCGACAGATCCAATTTTAAAGGTTCAGTTTTTTCAAAAACATACTGAATTTGTATAAAATTGGGAAACCAATATCCAGCAATTTAATTTTTGTTTTGCCGCCGTCTCCGATAATTTGGTCTCGCACTGAATTGCTCGAAGTTGGTCTAACCACAAAGTTGCCACCAGAAATGATAATTCAATCTGAAATTGGGTTGTGTAAACGGCAAAGATTAGAAAACAAGGTTATCGTTAACCGTTAATACACTGCATGCGTTAAAAATAAAATGGAGTGTGTAGAGGAATTATAAACGAGGCAAATCAAAGTCCATTTTTTGTTTAAGTGCTTTGTACCTCCTGTTGTATAACAGTAATTTAGCTTCTAAATCTTCTAAAGGAACAGGACTATTTTACGGCTTACACACCGAAAAATCCCAATTTTTGGGGAAGAGGTAAAGTACCAAACTCACCGCAAATGCATATTTTTCGATTTATGGGCCCCCAAAGACCGGTTATGTAAAAGGGTAATGAGGGTATTTTTATGTTGTAAAGCTTTCTGCGTGGATTAGGGATTTTATCCCCGGGGGAGGTCCAACACCGGCTTTGCGACTTCAGCAGTTTTTTTCAATTATACAACTTTCTGCGCGGCCAGGCTTCGGCCTGAATTAGGGATTTTCTCCTCTGGGGTATGTCAGTCTTTTGCGTTATAATTTATGCGTTTTATTGTTAAAATAATAATAAAATAAAATACTTTTTCTTTTTTTTAAATCAAAAACAATATTCGATAGTTTTTCTCTCTCGATATCTTATAAAAAGTGTTTAATTTGTTGCGTTCATTTTGACCTGTTTTATACGAAAATATTATGATGTCAAAAGCTTTATGCGGCATTTACACTGACCAAGATAAACGCATTTCGAAAGTTAAATCGGTTAACATACGCTAACCCAGCAGATTACTCATATAATTTTAATATGTGAAAATTTAAGTTTAATTTTTAGCCTCATTTTAGATGGTGTCTACAAATATGCAAGGCAAATTTATATGTGGTTTATCAACGGTAATATTGCCCAATTAAATAGCTGGCCCTATGTTGCCTAGTGAATTGTTTGATATCAAACAGTGAATTTGGGTAATATTTCATAAGGTTTTTTCTGTATTGCCTTTTTGTCAATTATAAACTTTATATCTTTCGAATTGTGTTTTGTGTGTCTTGTCATTAATGTATGTGTTCAGTAACACTTCGGTTGAAATAATTACCAACGTGATAATAATATTATCGAGGAAATAATTTACTCGATCTTGTATAAAAAAAATTATTAGAAACCACACGATAAAAGTATGATTTGCAAATTATCAAGACGCTTCGAATGATCGAGTGAATGTAAACGCCCTATTACATCAACTTGTAATTGTACAGTCCACTCACCATAATACAATAGGCATGGTAAAATAATTAAGGTAAACTCATTAGAACAGCTGATTTGAATATTTTTCTTGCTTAGGTGTTTCCCTTATGTCAAATTCACATGTATTTTGTTTTTGTACCTTATTGTTTACTTTTACAGTAGATACACACATGTATAAAATTTGACAGATTATGGACACCAAACACAAACAAAATGCTTGTTTTTGTTGCAACAATTCCCACTGCGTTTACCTTACTTATTTTACCATGACAATAGGGCTTGCCATAGAATAATACATACATAGATAAACTTATTCTCTCATCTGACGTTTCATTTCACACTCTTCATCGTAGGTTTGTGGAAATGAGAGCAATTAAATTTCAAATTAACTTACACCAGGTGGAGTTACAAAATATGTTCACTTAACTTTTTCCTGTCGTTTTGGTGTAGACAAGACAAGACCGTTTCCCATTACATCCCACGAAGGGATTGGGGAGAGCTTCTCACAACCATTGAGCTGTGCGCTTTCTAATTTTTCACTCACTGATTGGGACCTACAGTTTGTACACCGATTCCGAACGGTATTTTGAGAAGCTTTTTCATGGCTAAATACTCGATAGTGTCGCCGTCACTATGCGAGGTTGACCGCCGCCGAAAGAAAATTTTTTTTTTTAAGGTGATCAGAGCAGGGATCGAACCCAGGATCTCTTGCACAAGAGGCGCGCACACTACCTATTGCACCACCGACGGTTTTGGTGTAGAACTGAAAAATTTAAATGTATTTTGCACTTTTTTGTTTACTTTTATCGTTGGTATACATTTGTATTGTATTTAACACAACTAGTTTGCCACAAAAACACGAAATTCGGTTGTTGTTCCTTTGTTGATCGTGGTGTACTATTGCCACTATCTGGTATTATTGAACCCATATTTTCCACCATCCAATGTTTACTTTCCATCGTACCTATGACGTTTAATTTATTGAGCGTATAAAAGCTTCTATGGTATGTATTATTCTATGGGGCTAGCCAAGGCATATCTAGTAGAGGTTAACGCATTATAACAGCTGATTTTTGTTTCTGATGACTCTAGCTGTCAAATTCAGTGTATTTTGTTATTGTACTTTTTTGTTTACTTTGTTTGGTCATATGTATTTGTGTTGAATTTGACATTTAGAGTCATAAAACAAAAACAAAATCCCTGTTGTTGTTGCCCACAACAACAGCAAATCCTACTGCGTTACCCTCTACGAGATCAGCCTTGGGGCTAGCTGTGTTTTGACAAAACGTGTAGTACTTACCAACACTGTGAAAAATGGAACAATGGTGATAATAAGGACGGCGGATAATTGCGAATAAAAATAAGGTGTAATCGATGATAAATTACCGTAAAATGTCAAATCAATAACAGAGAAATGCAATACGACTGGAAATAAAATACAACAAAGAAGCAAAAACAAGGAACACAGTTCTGCTTTTTGCTCATCTTCATCCAAGTGGAAGTGCAAGTGATTGACGTTGTTCGGTTTCCTTTTAAGATTTGATTGATATCGCGACCGCTTCTTCATGTCTTTTAATAATTAGCAAGAAAAGAGGAGTTCAAATCTGCAATTTTCTACTACTAACCGGAAATAAAAAGTTTAATAATTTTGGAAGTAACAAAAAATTGTTTAGAACGGCATTTGTAACAACACATGCAAACATACGAACATGCGTTTGTGCTCCTTCATATGTAGTCACTAGTGTTGTACGATTTTATTTGATTATATTGCTTATTAAAACCAAAAAAATAAGAACAAAACTCAAGAAAAAGAAAACAATTCGTCACATCAGCTAAAAATAAAATTACCGTCTACAATATAATATACACCATAATCAGCATCATCATCATCGTGAACAACAAACAACGAAGGCACTACTACCACAATTACTACTTGGAGGTCTACTCACGGTATTGTTGTTGGAATCTTGTGTGTTTGTTACCCTCACTCATATCACACAAACAACCATTAAACTGAAGCGGAGGAAGAGGAGTGGTTTGCTTTTTGTTACAAGTCGCCAGTAAATCTCAAATTGTTGCTGTAATTGTTGTTGATATTGGGTTCATAAAGAGCGAAGGATTAATACAGAACAAAAAACAGCACATCAGAAATGGAGTTCTTATTGTAAGTACCATCGATGAAATGAAAAGACCCCCGAATGTTTGCGGAAAACAGCGCAAAAACATCCATTCGCTTTACAAAGAAGTGGCGTAGTTTTCTTCGTTTTTTTTCTCCTTTTGCATTAAGATTTCTCTATTTGGAAAGTGCAGCGACCTTCTCTTCTGCCTTTTCCTTTTTTTTTGTTTACCTATTTCCTTCCTGCCATTTGTTGTAGTTCCTATCATTTTCAGTTCCTCAATAGTTGCCAGACAGTTAAGCGAAGGTGCAGAATAGCGCAATATGTTTGTTATCTTTGTAATGGGTGGTATGAGAAGATACCAGTTAGAGGGCCGGTTCGTGATAACACTAAAAGGGGAGTATATTTATGAATGGACAGAAATAAGCGAAATTGTACGACTTTTTGGCCGCGTGTTCCAATACTAAAGGTTTTTTTAAATCTGAGTTGAGAACTTTTTTTTTTAACTTTTGGAGAAAGTTCCACTTGCATTCGTTTACTCAATAGGCATATTGAGTTTCGATATAGAAATATCCTGAACACTTCCTAGTAGGAAAAACACTTGACCGAAACTAATTTAGAACTACCATTTCAGTACCGTATAACCAGTTATCCAAAACAAACGTAAAAATTAACATTGGGAAGTCATTGACTTGGAAGAAGCCGTTACTTTTCGCCACTTTGAAAGTTGTTTACAAGTTCCAGACCGCTTTTACTATTTCACATTCTAGGTGAACTGAAACTACATCATTGCCAATTGAAATTAAAAAAAAATCTATTTAATTTTGAAAATTATCATTTGAAATTTAAAATACTGTTACGAATTTGCTTAATCGTCCTTTTGCTGGCGCTGTTTTATTCCCGTTAATAAAAGAAGGTTCGTTTTAAATTACGACAAACAGTTTCAGTTATTATTTACAACAACGACAGTTCACTTTAATTACACAACTTAACATTCCCAATTGTCTATATTCACACACCTCAGCTATTTACAAGACCCAACATCTTCAAATATTATCTACCAAATTCGAGACCGTTTTATTCGTTGTATTTTGTTGTTGTTTATGAATCCACCACGGACCAATGCTGCCAACATTATGGTCCTCTGGAAGCGAATAGTTGTTTTTAGAATAGTGGAGAGATATCTTAAGCGAATTCGTGGGTTTGGTTTGGCGTGTATGTATGTAATTGCAAGGCATACTTTCAGGCGCAACATTAATCGCCCTGTTTAATTACGTTATGTTAATTTAGGCATAAGTAGAAAATTTTTGTTAATCTAACAATGCATACATCAATTGGAATTTAAAATTTCTATTTGAAATTTAAAATACATCATTAGAAATATGAAAAACATCAATTGAATTTTAAAATTTATCAGCTGAAAATTAAAAATTATTATCCGATTTTGTGTATTCGATTTTTAAATCTCAATTTTTAAATTTCAATTAATGTTTTTTAAATTTCAATTTACGTATTTTAAAATTTCAAATAGAATTCTTAAATTTCAATTGATGTATTTTATATATCAAAAAGAATTTTTAAATTTCCATTGAATTTTTTTAAATTTCAATTAGAAATGGAAAATTCACAAATCATTAATTTATGAATTACTGTTTTTTGTATCAAGTACGAACGTTTCCCACTGCAATACTACGGGGAAAACGAATGATATAACGCTTTTATGTAGTGAATTAATTCTGTACGTACAATTCCCTGTTGCCAATAATTCTTATTTTTTGCGTTATGTTTTCTAATAATTTATTAATAATAAATAAATGGTTTCCCATTACATCCCATGAAGGAATTGGGGAGAGCTTCACACAACCAGTGAGAAGTGCGCTTTATATTTTTTATACTCACTGATTGGGCCCTACGGTTTTACACCGGTTCCGAACGGTATTTTGAGAAGCTTTTTCATGGCTAAGTACTCGATAGTGAGTTTGATTTCAAAGCTAAAATTTCCTTCATAACATATACTACTAGTACAAAAGAAAAGGGCATGTTGAAGTCAAGCATTTGCGTGCAATTATCCATCACAGAAAAGTTTATATTGTTACGAATTTCCTTATTCGTCCTTTTTGCGTTGTTTTATTCCCAATAATAAAACAAGGTTCGTTTTAAATTACGATAATTACAACGCTTTAACTTCCTTTTATTTTACTTATACAGTACAACAGTTTACTTTATTTATGACACTTTAACAAGTCTTGTATTTTAGAGCTAGTCTTTCCAAATGCACGACTTTCATTTTAGCTCTTGGACTTTGGCTTTTCTGGATTCTTTAAACCACGTCATTTATTCGTTTGACAGCCTTGTAAGGGCCTTCCCAGTGAGTCTGAAGTTTTGGAGATAAACCCTTCTTGCGCTGTGGGTTGAACAGTAAAACTAGCTGGCCTTCATGGAATCCTTCTGAATTTGCCGCTCGGTCATATCTGGCTTTCATTTTGTTACTCACCATTTTTAATTTGTTGCGCACAAATTCATGGAGATCATTAAGATCCCTCATATCATGGTAATTGACATCACTGTTCGCAGGGTCAGACGCTGGTATGGTACCGAACTCCAAATCTCCAGGCAGCTTCAGCTCATTTCCGAAAATTATTTTAGCGGGTGTTCGCGAAGTGGAGTCATGGGTGGCCGTCCTATATGCCAAAAGGAACTTCGGTATATGTTCATCCCAATCTCTTTGATCTGCGCTGACTACTTTTCTTAGGTATTCTTCAAGAGTTCGGTTGAATCTTTCAACCATTCCGTCAGACTGAGGATGCAATGGTGTTGTTCTTGTTTTCCGAATACCGTATGACTCACACATTTCTTTGAAGATGGTCGATTCAAAATTCCTACCCTGGTCCGAATGGAGCTCCGAGGGGACACCAAAACGGCATATCCAGTTATCCACAAACACTTTAATTATAGTCTTCGCTTCCTGATTTGGAACAGGGTATACTTCGGCCATTTACTGAAGTAATCCATAACCACTAAGACGTACTGGTTTCCAGAGCTACTGACTGGAAATGGACCAGCCACATCCATAGCTATACGCTCAAAGGGTGCACCTGAGTTGTATTGCTGCATGTGACCATGACTTCTTCGCGTTGGTCCCTTAGCTGTCATGCATTGGGTGCAATTTGATATCCAATCGGCTACCGCTTGTTGACAGTCAATCCAGTAGAACCGTTGCTTTAGCTTTTCAATGGGCTTGGTTATTCCTAGATGTCCTCCGCTCGGGTCATTATGGAATTCTGTCATTATCTCTTTTTCCTTGGAGGAAGGTACCACTATTAACTTTTTGACTATTTTACCATCCTCACTTTCCCATAACCGGTGTAGGCAACCGTCCAATAATTTTAGGCTGTTCCACTGGGCCCAGTATGCTTTCATCAGGGGGCTCTCTGAGGCGATGTCATTGCGTGTTGGTCTTTCACCTTTTTCTTTTGGAGAAATGATTTTTGCCAGTATAGGGTCGCTGCTTTGTGCTGTTGACCAGTCTTCGTTTGATTCTAGTCGAAGCAGACGTACGTCAATGATGTTTTCTTTCACCTCTGCTTTTGAGCAGTGTTTGCATTCCAGCTTGCATGGACGACGTGACAGGGCATCAGCATTACCGTGTTTTCCTCCTTTTCTATGCTCAATGCTGAAGTCGTAGCTCTGCAGTCTTTCAATCCAACGAGCAAGTTGCCCTTCGGGGTTCTTAAATTGCAGTAGCCACCTTAGCGCCGCATGATCGGTTCTTAACTGAAAAGGCTGGCCGTACAGATACTTGTGGTAGTGTTTGACACGCTCTATGGCTGCCAGTAGCTCTCGTCTCGTAACACAGTAATTTTTCTCTGGCTTTGAGAGTATTCGGCTGTAGTACCCAATAACTTTTTCTTGGCCATTGATTTCCTGCGAGAGCACGCCACCTATTCCGTAACCACTCGCGTCAGTATCCAACACGAATTTCTCTCCAGCAACAGGATATGCAAGCAAAGGAGCCGTGCATAAATATTGCTTCAGTTTGTTTTTCGCTCCAACCGTACGGCCGATTTTTAATTGTCAACTCGTGAAGACTTGCAGCCACTGTGGCGAAACCCGGCACAAACCGTCTGTAGTACGTACAGAGTCCTAGAAAACTGCGTAATTCATGGAGATTCTGCGGTCGTGGCCAATCCTCCACTGTCAGGATTTTGTCTTCATCGGTGGAAATGCCATCTGCTGTCACTCGATGTTCCATACGTTGAAGGACTTCTTTAAGATTCTTCAGGTGTTCATCGAATGTTTTCCCCATGACAATGATGTCGTCTAGGTACACCAAGCATGTTCGCCAATGAAGTCCTTTCAACACGCACTCCATTAATCGCTCGAAGGTGGCTGGAGCGTTACATAGTCCAAATGGCATTACTTTAAACTGCCACAGACCATCCCGTTCGCTGAATGCAGTTTTCTCCTTGTCTTTCTCGCTGATTTCTACTTGCCAATAACCACTTTGCAAGTCCAGCATGGAGAACCATTTTGTTCCTGACAACGTATCCAATGTGTCATCAATTCTTGGTAGTGGATAACTGTCCTTTTTGGTGACGTCGTTGAGCTTTCTATAATCCACACAAAATCGGGTACTTCCATCTTTCTTCTTAACTAGTACCACCGGCGAACTCCATGGACTTGAAGAAGGTTCGATTACACCATCCTTCTGCATTTCAGCTACCAGTTTTTTCACCTCATCTCTTTTTGCAAGTGGAAGACTTCTGGGCGCCTGTTTTATTGGTCTCGCTTCCCCTGTATTGATGTCATGCTTTACCATTGATGTTCTACCTTGGCATTCTTTTTTCAGAGCGAAGGCAGACGCATGCTTCCACAGTAAATGCTTTGCTTTGTTCCTATCAGAAGGCTTTAGTTCTCGCACCCACTCACTGAGATGCGACTCCAGCACTTTCTGCTCCTTTTCTGATAGTTTGCTGCAGTCAGAATTAACTTCACAGTTGATGACCGCCTCGGCTGGTGTACATTCTGCAATTTCTGTGCGGTCGCTGATCACCTCCTCGTTGTTGGACAAATTTAGAACTCGTACAGGCAAATATCCTTCATTATTAGTCTTTACTAGAGCTTTGGCAGTAATGATGTTATAGTTTTTTGTATTTGCCGGTTCAACTACCCACAAACCGCCGATCTCACAATCTCCCTCCATTCGGGCCCAGACTATGGTTTCTGAGTTTGGTGGCAATTTTACATCTTTGTGAGTGATCAGCCTTTTAATCTGTGTTGTATTGTCGTATCCCACATTGAGTGGAATTTCCACATTAGCCCACGTCAAAATTTGCTGCCCCATATCTAACTTGAGGCCTTGGGCAATCATAAAATCTGCGCCAATTATCACTTTATCTACAATGTCGGCGACAATAAACACGTGCTCGATGCTCATGTTGGCAATGGCTAACTTTAATTTAACTTTACCATGTACAGTTGCTGGTTCACCCGTTGCTGTGCGGAGTCTTACACCATGTAACGATTCCATTGGTCCATTTACCAAATCTGATCTAATGATAGATTGTGACGCGCCTGTGTCCATAGTCAATATGCGCTTCCGACCACCGATAGCTCCGTAGACAGCGAGGTTGTTGTTTTTCTGTTGTATTATTGAGATGCAGATCGTGGGGCCCTCGGTTGTGGGAGCTAGTCCATGCCCCTCTGGGCTAGCTCGTTTTAGTTTATTGCCACGTTGGGGTGAGCTCGATCTTGATCGTTTTCGTGGCTCTCTGCAGTTTCGTGCAATATGACCAGGTTTGTCGCAATTGTAGCACTTTGGTCTGGGCTTACTTCCGCCTGGTAACGCCTTGCTGAGGGTTTGGGTGATTTCTTTAAGATCGTTTATTGCACCCTTCAAATCTCCTGCCTTCGACTCCATTTTTTCAGTGCTAAAATTAGCTCTACTGCTTTGTCGTTGCTGTTCCACAAGTTCTTAATTGCGACCATTTCGAATTGGAATTTAAAAACATCGAATGGTGTAGAGCCATCGAAACTGGGAGCTTTCAGAAATTACTCGCACCGGACCCTCTTGCAACTGAAGTTCACTAATTTTTCTTTGCAATTCGCTTACATCATTTTTTAGTTCCCGTTCGACTTCCTCGAACTTATGTTCGACTTCTTCAATCTTCTCGAATTTATCGTTCACTTGAATCTCCATATTGCTCACAACTTCGGAGATTTCTTGCAGTTTCTCATTTGTGGCATTTGATGTTTCTTGAATAATTCTACAATTCTCCATAATTCTAGAATTCTCGCCAAATTTCTCGTTCATAATTCTAGAATTCTCGCCAAATTTCTCGTTCATAATTCTAGAATTCTCGCCAAATTTCTCGTCCATAATTCTAGAATTCTCACCAAATTTCTCATTCATAATTCTAGAATTATCGTCCAATTTATCATTCATAATTCTAGAATTATCGTCCAGCTTCGCGTTAATAATTCTAGAGTTTTCGTTAAATTTTTCCATCATGGCTGCAAACATCGTCGAAACATCCATATTACCAGTTGCTTCCTTTGCAGGTACCTCCATTTCTTCTTTGCACTCAAACTGGTATTTGTCAAGGTCAATGTTTCGGCGCTTGAATTCTTCTATTAATCGCCTCTGCAGCTCTACCTTATTACCAGTTGTCGGTTGATCCAATTTACTCAACTCCTTTTTCAGTTGTTCAACTTTAAGTTCTTCAAACTTCATCGTTGTCCTTAATTCGTAATTTCACTTCTGACACCAATGTTACGAATTTCCTTATTCGTCCTTTTTGCGTTGTTTTATTCCCAATAATAAAACAAGGTTCGTTTTAAATTACGATAATTACAACGGTTTAACTTCCTTTTATTTTACTTATACAGTACAACAGTTTACTTTATTTATGACACTTTAACAAGTCTTGTATTTTACTATCAATTCGCGTTGCTTACTTTACGGGGTTTAATCACAAACTGAACTCTCCACTCCAAAGACCTCCGCCATTTATACCAACTCACCATACTCAAATGAAGGTATATCTAGCGAATTCAAGAACGTTCTAGAATCTGGATGTTGTTGTTGTTGCTTATCTTTGTAGAACAATCTCGAAGGGCGGAGAGTTATCTTTACTGAGGTGAATTCATGCTACTGGTTACGTTGTTACAATGCATACTTTCAGACGCAGCACTAACCGCCTGTTATTTACATACTGTTAGTAGAGTCATTAACAGCAAGCAAAAGCTTTTACTTATTCGTAACAATATATTGGTTGCTTTTTTTTAACGAACTTGCTTTTTTGAGAATCATTTTTATACAACAAACTATCAACTAAATTGAATACCTCATTACATAGTAGTGGAATAGATTTCAATGCGAATGTCAAAAAATGTTCTTAACCACTTTATCTTACTTATCCGGTCTCGAACAACCCCGGGGGGGTCAGGGACCTTACAAAACGAAGATAACATATTTCGTCAACCAGGTCGATCTTTTGCTTTATTTCTCCAGTTGGGCAATACCAAGTATTTCGTCAACTTGACCCCTTCAGCGTAGTCTTGGTCTTCCTATTTTTCATCTTCCTTCGAGTTCGGTTCCTAACCCCCTTGTGCTGGTTTGTCTTCATCCGTTCTACTGACATGGCCTAGCCAGCGCAATCGCGTTAATTTGATCCGCTTAACTTTGTCAACGTCGGGATAAAGCTCATGCAGTTCATGGTTCCTGCGTCGCTAATACTCGCCGTTGTGCACTATATGGCCATAAATCTTCCGGAGTATTTTTCTCTCGAAGACTCTCTGCGCCATAAAGCAAGACAGGTTGCATGAGACTCTGGTATAGCTGGATTTTTGCTTGCTTACCACAAAATAAGATTTATTCGCAAGCATAATTCTCCGCTTGATCTCAAGGCTTACGTTTTTGTTTACTTCAGATCTGAGGTATATAAATTCGTCTACCACCTCGAAATTATAACGGTTATCAACGTTCACTCTTTGGTCTAATCGCGTGGAGGCCCTGCTCGTTGAAACCATTAATTTTGTCTTGTCCTCATTTAATTTCAAACCCAATTTTGCTGACTCCTTCTCAATTCTCGAAAACTCCTCCGCAGTAACATCTATAATTGTGAGCCCAATGATATCGAAGTCATCAGCATATTCCAGCAGCGTGTGACTTTTGCTGTTGATGGTTTTATTCATGTTGCCTGCAGCTTTTCTCATAATTATCTCCATTAAGATGGTAAAAAGATCGCACGATAGGGTGTCGCCATGCCTGAGGCCTCGCTTAGTTTCGAAAGGTTCGGTAAAATGCTTACCAACTTTCACTGTTGATTTGGTGGTCATTCTGCACAGGCATGAGTTTTGCAGGAATATGAGTTTTGCAGGAATGCCAAGCTCAGACATTGCTTCGTAGAGTTTCCCCCGTATCGGGCTATCGAAGGCCGCCTTATAATCGACAAATAGATAATAGGTATCGATTTGTTTTTCGTGGGTCTTCTCCAGGATTTGGCGTAGCGTGAAAATCTGGTCAGTTATCGATTTTCCAGCCCTAAAGCAACACTGGTATGGCCCAATCAAGCCAGCGATAACAGGTTTTAGGCTTTCGCACATTATACTTGATAGATTCTTATATGCAATGGATAAAAGGCTTATTCCATGCTAGTTGGTACAGAGACTTGGATCACCTTTTTTAAATATGGGGCATATTACACTGAGACTCCAATGGCCGGGCATGCATGCGTTCATCTAAACAAATGTTGCTAATGAGCTGATGCATGTACCTTATCAGCTCATCGCCGACAGCCTTAAACACCTCCGTCGGTAATCCATCGACTCCTGCGGCTTCGTCGTCCAAATTGTGATCGATTGTCTCCTCGTCATCTCAGGTACCAGAAGCGCGAAGAAATGATCTGTCCATATTCCCAACATGCTCTGCACATCTGCGATTTCCGTCCTTGTCTTCACAGAAGGGGGGCCCTGAACCATGTCCAATATTTCCGTTTTCGACTTTTTGGTAGAATGTTCGGGCTTCGTGCTTCCTTCTCTTTGTCTCAATTGTCTCACACTCGTGCTTTATCAACTGCCGTTTTTTACGCCTAAAGAGACTTTTTACCTCCTTTCTTTTCTCCCTATACCGCTCAGCTGCAGCTCGCGTTGCAATTGACTGAAGCATTGCCATACGTGCGGCGTTCTTTTCATCATTTCCTATGCGACACTCTTCATTGTACCATGGTTTGTTGCGAAGCGATTTTTCAAAACCAAGTACGGTTGTTTTAGAGTTGGAAATGGGTTTCCACTGCGCTTCAGGATCGTCATCGGGAGGGGGTGGGTTCAGTGCCAAAAGTTGCGAGAGCTTCCTTCCTTCCTCTGGTAACTGCAGCTTTCGAATGTCTAGCTTTCTCTGCGTCTGGTTTCTTACGATTTTCGCTCTACTTAATCTTGTGCGAACCTTTGCTGCTACCAGGTAGTGATCAGAATCGATGTTAGCTCCTCTGATCACTCGTACGTCCATTACACTAGATGAGTTCCTTCCATCAATTACCACGTGATCTCTTTGGTTCCTCGATCTTTCATCAGGGGATACCTAAGTAGCCTTGTGGATGTCTAGCTGGAATCTTGTATCACTAACGAACATGTTTTTTGCCGCGGCAAAGTCAATCAGTCTCATACCTCTGTCGGAACTGTCAGCATGTATACTGCAATTGCCATTAGTTTGATGAAACACATTCTCCCTGGCTACTTTAGCACAAAAATCTCCTTGTACAATCTTAATGTCATGGCCAGGGCAGTGGTCATACGTTTCCTCTAGGCGCTTATAGAATATGTCTTTGGCATTGTCATCTTTCTCTTCTGTCGGGGCATGCACACAAATCAGGGAATTATAAAAATATTTCGCTTTTATGCGGATTGTGGCTATACGGTCACTCACAGGATTGAACCTAGTGACAAGATGTCACAGTCTTTTGCCAGCTACAAATTCATATTTATTTTTATCATGGCAACTGTAGTATGTGTCGCAGATTTGCAGCCATGGGCAGCCATGTCCTGTCCATCGCATTTCCATGGTAGCGGTAATGCCAGCCTTATAACTTTCAAGGACACCTGCCAATTGGATGCTTGCGCAGGATATATATCGAGTTCTTACATTCCAAATGCATATAAATCGTGGTCCTTATAACGTTTGGGGGGTCGTTTATGTTTAATTTTTTATTCCGTTTTTGTATATTTACTGCCATTATGAACGGTGGCGGGAGGCAAACCCTTTCCACTGGGATTTTGCATTTTACCTATTGCCAGGATATTTGATTACAACCGCCCATTATGGATCAGACCCTGTGCAGGATGAAATATGTCGTACCTGGATTTTCTTTTTTGGGTTTCTATCCGCCGTTGGCCCATATGGTGGTTTATCCACCTTCTAAGGACAAAAGAATATTCCCGATATCTTGATAAGCTTCAGTGACAGGATCACCTAATAAGCCTGAGGCGTATCAGTGGTCACATAACCAATCAGGGTGTTCATTCGTTTCGGCTTCTCACTCTAGCTAGTGCAATACTTGATGTTGGTGTTATGTTTGATGCTAAAAAGCCTACTCACTTTTGGCTTTTATAAAGCTGCATAGATTTGAGACCACAGATCCTTATGTATTAAGCAATAGTCTGTAAGGAATCGTATGATCGTAACTCGTAAATCGTAAAGATGAAATAACTAACGGAGGTTTCCGATAAAGCCATACTGCGTGGAAGTAGTGAGCTGCTTCGACTGCCCAATGAAGGAATCATTTCTGGCCACTCTGAAGTGAATGGCTATCAGAAGCTTTCCACTTCCATGGACAGTCCCTTGTCCGTAGAATATTTATGTACAATTCATAAATATGTAATGAAATAACAGTATTTATTTATTTATTATTATTAATTTCAATAATCAAGCCTACAAGGCCGTATATGGTTACCAATATCTGCAATACAGTAGTATCTTCATTTAGATAACAATCATTTAAAATAAACAGCATAAATACTGACTTTAATTTATAATAAAAAATACAAATAAATTAAAGTACTGAGAAAACGTTAATACAATATAGACGAAGAATATTATTTAAATTATATACATTAAAATATCGTAAATAAAAAATTGATAACATTATTTCTTTTATTTAGTTATTTAAGATTGTACTTTAGTGATTAGTTCGGCTTAAGGTCATGTAAATAAAAACAATTTATGTAAATAATCATCTATTCGATTCATAGACGAATACAATTCACAATTGAGGTCGAAAGTGACAAGAACGAAAATGCCCTAAAATTAAATTGGTACCAGAAGCCCTCGGCTTCGAGCCGTCTGATAAACTACGACTCAAAACACCCCAGACGTACAATTATCAACACCTCGACAAACTTCATATCACGAGTATTGAATATTAGTGATGTTTAGTGCCTTGACGAAAGTAAAAGGACGATAAGGAACATTTTGGGGATGAATGGTTTCCCAAACAATTTAATAGAGAATTAAATCAGACGTGTTTTGAACTAGGACAATAATTCCAAGTGAAATGAATAACCCAAAATATACAAGTCAATGACGTATATTCCCGGACTATCGGAACGATTAAAACGTGTCAAATATTTACGACAAGGAAAATTATGAACTAGAATATATATTTGGCATCACTATTTCACAACTTTTCAGTAGTACAAAGACAAAAAGGAAAAACACAACGTAGTGTATAAAATCAAGTGTAATGGGGACGAGTCTGGCATATGCCAAAAGGGTCAACACAGAATAAGCTGAAGACACGATTATCTTCACACAAGTCTGACATAAAAACACTACAGAAATAATTTAGAACAGAAAACAGCCTTAGCGGCCCACTGTGCAAGAACTTCTCATAGTACCAACTTACATGACGTAGAGATACTAGCTGAAGTCAGTAATTATAACAGACGCCTTTTATTAGAGATGATGCACATCAACGACGCTTCTTCGGAGAAAAGACTAAACTTTAAGAGAGACACTGAGAACCTAGCTCAAATGTATAGGTATACAATGGAAAAACATAATAATCGACGTTAGTAGTCAGCGAGCTTTGTGCGTGATGTTCAAAATACATAATATATTTTAATGTTTTCATTGTGATACTTCCTACATATAAGATTTACGATCTTTTCTGAGAATATATGTGCAATGAATTGTTTAATTGTTGTGTTTCAAATTGTTTGTGTCTATCGACTTTTTTGTAATTAGAATAACTTGAATTTAAGATAATTTCCATGATGTTTAATGTTGTTCTTTGTTTTTTTTTTGTAAAATAGATCCTTGATAATGACTAGCGATGCTAGTTGAAATATATCGGAATAGATGATTATCCAGTAAAACGAATAAATTGTTTTTATTTACAAGACCTTAAGACGAACTAATCACTAGATTACAATCGAAAAGATTACAGGTCAACTATACATAAATATTGGATTTAGTTATTTATTAATTTCAGTTTCCAAGTCGTTAAGTACACATACGGTTACAAACTTCTACAAAATATTAATAGGGGGAAATAAAAATAATATTGTCATTGTTGAGCATAGTAAAAATAAAGCTGGATACTCCATAAGACAAAAAAGCGAGACTACGTTTAAAACCTGCAAAAAAAGATAGATGTTTCTTTCTTTAAGAATTTGGGTGAATATATGTTTTGTGAATTGAATCTAAGCCAACCAACGGAGTCCGCAAGGTGCTCCGTTAGGACTCCCCACACGGTGCGCTAACGCTCCTAGGGAGGCTCCGAAAGGAGTCCCAAAGGAGCATATCCACAGGAGAAAACAGCACGCTCAAAATATATGAAAAATGGGTACCCTAGGTACGTCGGTGGCCGTCGGTGGTGCAATGGTTAGTGTGCGCGGCTCTTGTACATGAGATCCTGGGTTCGAACCCGGCTCTGACCACCTTCAAATTTTCTTTCGGCGGCGGTCACCTCGCATAGTGACGGCGACACTATCGAGTATCTAGCCATGAAAAAGCTTTTCAAATTACCGTTCGGAATCGGTGTAAAACTGTAGGTTCCAATCAGTGAGTGAAAACTGGAAAGCGCACAGCTCAGTGATTGTGAGAAGTTCTCCCCTGTCCCTTCATGGGATGTAATGGGAAACCATTTATTTATTTATTTAGGTACTCCTTTAGCTCCTTTAGATAACCCCCAAGGGCTACGTGCAGACTTCTATAAATGAGTGTTTTCGGAGTCCCTACACGCTCTTTAGTATAGCCTACAAGGACTCCGTGCGGACTCCTATAAATGAGTGTTTTCGGAGTCCCTACACCTCCTTTACATAACCCACAAGGACTCCGTGCGGACTCCTATAAATGAGTTTTTGTAAAAGTAAATGAGTAAATCTTCTGTTTTTTTTTTAAATATTTTTTTTAGAAAGTTATTGTGTGTATTTTTCAATGATTGCTTTGTTTTTAAACAAATTCATGATTCAACGCACCTAAAACAATCCCATGCGGAGCTCCTTCGGACGCACTTTATATCTGCACTCCGCAAATACTCCTTGGAGGAGCGCTGTGGGTGTCCCTACACGCTCCTTTTTTGGAGCACTCCGAATTTGGTTGGCTGAGCTATTAATGGCTTGAAAGTCTTGGTTTCTACGGTTTACTGTCATATGGTGTAATCTTTCCGTTCCAATACTCTAAGCGTTGCTATTATGAGCAACTATAAAAAAATGGCTCAACATTCAACAAAGACTTGAAATTAACACTTTGAACTTTATTCAGAAAATGAAAATTGGAAACGATCCAGAATATTTAATCGAACAATTAAGATATGTTGGCGAAGTACAGCCCTATCAACTAAGAAATATGGAAAATTTTAGACTACAACGAACAACAACAACTAAAATGCAACGCTCCCTCTTCTATAAAGGATTGCAACTATACAACATGTTACCTGATAATGTTAAAATCGAAAGAAATATAAATGCTTTTAAAAGAAATTGTGTATATTTTGTTAAATATTATAGTACAATAACGTAAAATTGTTAGTTTAATTCTCTTGTATGAATAATTAAGGTATTTGAAATACTAATAAAGTAATAATAATAATAATAATAACTATAAAAACAACTTATTCGAATTAGGAAAGCGTGCATATGCTCGCAATTCTGGAGTAAGCTACTCGCCTCGGTTGTGAATGACTTTAGCCTTTTTATCTTTGACTATTGGTATTGTGAAACAAATTGTTAAAAACATTATGAATATTAATTATGATTATAAATGCGTTAATCCTAGACTAGTAGAAAAGATTTGGCCTGAGCGCAACTTTCAAGACATCTACTTTACGCTAGAAAATCTTTATGTAAATTTGGATCTTGTTCACACAATTGCTCCATTTCGAAGACGTTTCCTTCGCGTGATCGTGCTTGGCGAGTGTGAGAACTCAAACTCAAATTAAAGACATTTGTAAGTTCAGGAATCGAGACAAAAGTAAAATCAGGAAAACAAAACGTCAAAAATTCTCAAACGTCGAAAGTTTTGACTCTTCTTAATGAAAATGGAGAAGAAGAAGGCAGCATGTTTGTTGCGATGGTGTCCAGTCAAGTATTTGTGCAATGGACAGCGGTTATTCTTATGGGTCAGTTTTTGGAGCCGTAGTTTTCTATTCAGTATGTGAATGATATGTCTGGTCGTATTATGTGTAACAATTGTCATTTTTTTGCCCTTGCTGATTACTTACAACAAATCGTCAAGATGACTTTATGTTCATGGACATTTCTCTCAATACCATCCACACGATAAATATAATGTCAAATTGGATGAATGATAACAGACTCCAGATCAATCCACATAAATCCATGAAAATTTTCTTCTACAATGTACGATATGATGCAATTTCCATTGGTATACGTAGCAGACCGGTTGGAAATTGTAGACAATTTCAACTGCCTTGAAATAATTCTGAATTCGCATTGCACATCAATATTTTCCATTCGAATAAATTAACACGATACACAAGCACTATAAATTACACTGCCACAAACGGTTCAATTGGTTCAAAAGAAGACTGAAAATGAAATGAAATATAACTATTTGTTTATGGTATTCCTTCTCTCACGTGAAGAATCTTAATCGTTACGACTACTTCATGAACTAGTTAAATATGTATAATTTCCGGTGCCAAACAAGAAGAAATGGCCTGGAACCAATTAACTCTCAGCTAACAGAAATTTTGTAAATTTAAAGTGCGTCCAAAACGGTACTTATTCCTACTGGGTTTAAGTTATTTTACTTTACAAACTACTGACCAACAAACTTGTTCATACTTCACCGCTAGTTTATGAACTATAATTATATATTGTGTTTTCATAGCAAGATCACGACACATAATTACTGGCACGTCAATAGGAAGGATTTAAAGTTTGGTTTGGAACAAGTCAAATCTGTGACAAAGAAATCTTCGATCGGAGCAGGTCTATTTCAAAAAGGGCACTTTAATTTTTAATAAATATAAAATTTGTATAACATAAACAGGTAGATGCCAAATGTACGTCAAAAAGGTCCGTATCATAGAGAAACTTTGATTCATCTGACGTTTTCTTTCACACTATTCGTGGTGCGAATTACAAAAATTGTGGATTTAAATTTTTCATGTCGAAATGCCGTTGCTGATTAATTGTTGAGTGGTTTGAGCTATTGCCTATATCTGGTATTATTAAAGCAATACTTTCCAACATCCAACCGCCCATCTGCAACACACCAACTGTCATCAATTTACTGAGAGAGTTGGCGTCTCTATACGTCATTACTCTATGGTCCGTATTCATAGAACTCATTAAACTTTTGATAAGCAAAATGTCCATACAATCGTCTAACAACACCCCACACTAGTATTATGAAAATGAACCAAGTTATTGGAGAAACTTTCTTTTAGCAGCAAAATTGGATTTTTCCTTTTTTTTCCTGGTAGAGCATTAAATGCGGATTTAGAAAAAAAAGAAAAAAGTTTGCGGAAGTCCATATTTTCCGAAATATAGGTCTCCAAAGCTTGAATGTATAATCGCGCATAACTCTGCCATTTATTATCCGATCCTGATGAAATAAATTTCATAAATCGTTAAATTTATATTCCAACTAGTCGGGCAGGGGGATCAAATTCCCTCTGAAGCTTAAGTCGATGTGTGACAAAATCAGAAAAATCGCGCAAGTTTTTAGAAATAATTTTTTTATTTTGTGTAAATACTACAACAAAGGACAACAGAAATAAAAAACAACAACGACAAAAGACAACAACACCAAAAGACAAGAACAACAAGTTGATTAAACCAAAAAAGTGAGGTTAAAAAACATTTTTTAAAATGAACCCTCAATGGGTTTATAAAGGGAAATATATTTATATACAGAGTTATAGAGTTTCACAAGGGCTTTGTAATGATACATATTTCAACCAGATCCGATGATAAATACCTGAGATATGACCGATTATATACTCAAGCTTTAAATGCCTTTATCTCAAGAAGTTGGACCTACCGCAAAAAACAAAACTTTTTTTTCAACTCAGCGCAAAAGCCTTTACCATTGGTCAAATTTTGGTGCAGATCTGATTTTGCTGCTAAAATAGTTTTATGCCTAAAGCGATTCCGAAATCAAGTTAAACAATAAGAACTTCATATTAAATTATTAAATCAAAGTTTTATTTCAATTATAAATCATTGTTTGCTTGCAGTGGATCACGATCGAGTAAAACATTCAAACCCAAAAAGAATATACCCGAAGGTACACACCAATATGATCTCATGAAACATGCTGCAGCCACGCTTGGATCGGGTAACTTACGCAATGCAGTAGCTCTACCAGATGGTGAAGACTTAAACGAATGGGTAGCAGTAAATAGTGAGTTAAAACTTGATATTTCGTGATAACCAGTTATTTGTAAATTACATTTGCTTATTCATATTTGCAGCTGTCGATTTCTTCAACCAAATCAACATGTTATACGGCACAATAACCGAATTTTGCACTGAAGAAAGCTGTGGTATCATGTCAGCCGGCCCAAAATATGAATACCATTGGGCCGATGGTTTCACGGTGAAGAAACCCATCAAATGTAGCGCCCCCAAATATATCGATTATCTTATGACCTGGGTCCAGGATCAATTGGACGACGAAACATTATTTCCCTCCAAAATAGGAATACCATTTCCAAAGAATTTCCTTAGTAATGCTAAAACCATACTGAAACGTTTATTTCGCGTCTATGCCCACATATATCATCAGCATTTCTCAGAAGTAGTGACACTGGGTGAAGAAGCACATCTCAACACATCATTTAAGCATTTTATATTCTTTGTACAAGAATTCAATTTAATAGATCGCCGCGAATTGGCTCCATTGCAGGAACTTATTGATAAGCTAACGGCTAAGGATGAACGGCAAATATAGGATTCATTGAAATTGGGATCAACGTCCCATGGCATGGAGTTTTGAGTTTAAAGAAACTGTTTTTTTTTTATTTTATTTTTTTTTGTAAAATTATTTTCATACTATGTATAATTTGGGCGAAAATAGTTTTAAACATAATATTTTTGAACAACATTGATTCTTGGTATCTCTAATCTTATATTATTTTCATAAAAAGCCACCGGTGACAAAGCAATCACTTTTTTTGTACAGTTAAGATTTTGCTTTAATTAATTACAATGGAATAATAAACAAATTTATGATTTTTGTTTGAAATGAATACATAATACACATATTTTGTTCTGCTTTAATACAAGATTTGCCACTTAGTTGTCTCATTTTATCATAACAATTATTTGTTTTTGTTTAGGGAATCTGCTACGATTTCAAGGGAGGAACGAACACATTAAAAAAAAACTATTAGTTCATAATAATTTATGTTTTATAGGATTTTTATTTAGATAATTGCATCTCAAACTCTTTTATTTATAGTATATAACATAATTTAGTTGCTGTGTATTCCACCCATCATACCCCAATTCAAATCACATTTCTGAGGAGAGATAAGGGATGGTTCAAAACGTTTATTATACTCTATTATGTTGACAACACTGTATGAGTTTTAAATTCAATACTCGCACATCCTAGAGATTGCAGCACGGACGGACACTATTTCGAATTAGTTCAGATATGTCCTGAATTTGGTATTAATTGTCATGCTGACAAAGTATGTAGTAGAGTTTGAAAGATTAATTCCTTTATATTGACTCATTTGTTGTTATCAATTCGAAAAGCTGTTGCTTCTAATACAGTATAAGACTGAAACTATTAAAAAAGTGTTTAATCCTATAAATTATCTTATTGAAAATGATTGTGGCATAATCAAAATATTCATATACATACATACATAACTATTTGTTATAGCCGCCTCTTTTTTTTTTGATTTTTTGCAACAACACAAATTTTTTACTTTAAACTAAAATAAAACGCTTAATTTAATTACAATTTATGCAACTATCACTACTATTACGTATAACATACATACTTATAAACAATTACATTTAATAAATACACAAAAATCAAAAAACAAAACACTACTTTTATTTTTCATCGTGTAATGTCTCACCTGATACGACCGACGGTTGCTATAATTTATTAGATTAACATTATACATACAAAAAAGCTCTACCAATAATCCTTCAGTTGAGTGTCACGAACCATTACTATTTTAATCGATTTATCTATCGGTTTAAGGTACGAGGAGGTACAACCAACACACACATTTTTGTAAATATTTGACGGTCATGTTCTTGGCTTATGTATTCTAACTATTATCTGTGTCTAATGTAAATCGATGACTTTTCTTCTTTGTATTTTTTTTTTCTGTTACTACTTTTACAGTGGGGAACGTATGCCAATGTAAGTGTTTTGTGCATTTTTCAAAGAGCAAAGAACATGCTGTGTAAATAAATATTTCGGCATAAAACTATTTTAGCAGCAAAATCAGATCTGCGCCAAAATTTCACCAACGGTAAATGCTTTTGCGCTGAGTTGAAAAATAAGTTTTGTTTTTTGTGCTAGGTCCAACTTCTTGAGATAAAGGCCTTTAAAGCTTAAGTATATAATCGGTCATATCTCAGGTATTTATCATCGGATCTGCTTGAAATATGTAGCATTACAAAGCCCTTGTGAAACTCTATGACTCTGTATATAAATATACTTCCTTTTATTAACCCATTGAGGGCTCATTTTAAAAAATGTTTTTTAACCTCACTTTTTTGGTTTAATCAACTTGTTCTTGTCTTTTGGTGTTGTTGTCTTTTGTCGTTGTTGTTTTTTATTTCTGTTGTCCTTTGTTGTAGTATTTACACAAAATAAAAAATTATTTCTAAAAACTTGCGCGATTTTTCTGATTTTGTCACACATCGACTTAAGCTTCAGAGGGAATTTGATCCTTTTTGCCTGAGCCCGGCCGGATGGCCGGGCGACTAGTTGGAATATAAATTTAATGATTTATGAAATTTATTTCATCAGGATCGGATAATAAATGGCAGAGTTATGCGCGATTATACATTCAAGCTTTGGAGACCTATATTTCGGAAAATATGGACTTCCCCAAACTTTTTTAATTTTTTTTAAATCCGCATTTAATGCTCTACGACGCAAAAAAAAAACGAAAAAAATCTAATTTTGCTGCTAAAAGAAATTTGCTCCAATATTTCTTATCTTAATTGCGAATGCAAATTTATTTTATATGGGTTTTGCCTTTCAGTGCACAAATCAGGTTTTACTTATTTTCTTACTTTACGAGCATATTAAATAAATTCGTTCGATGTATAGAGTAATATATAAAGAGTGTACATGAGTGTTTCAGTTCCACCAAATTCTCGTCGAAAATCATTCAGGGGGTTTCGATCACAGGATAAAAATTCAAAGAGAATGAGCGATAGGCGAATTGAGAAAACTGACCTTTAATTTGATTTAATTGACCCTCGTGACTTTTAAATATAACTTAATCTATACTTAATCAGTGTTGCCGGAGACCGACTAAAAAATTATAGCAAATTTCCTCAAAAATTGTTCCGTTTGCGAAACCATTATGCTAAAATTGGCATTTTAGTCTTTTTGTAATTCTGTTGTTCAGAACACACAAAGTCACTCCATTCAGGAAATGGGTGATAATCTGCATTTGAAAATTTAAACACCTGTTATAACTAACCTGACCAACTGGTTGCATCCAAAAAGCGGGACACAATCGGAAAAATAAAGATTTTTTGGTTTTAAAAAAAATTACATGTATTCAGTTAAAATAAAACTAAATACATAAATAAAGCGATTTATTTTCTATATAAGCGTTTTGTTATTATAGATTTTAGTCAGGCTGTGACATTCAAAATGCAGGATATTCACGCAAAATGCGGATTAATCGCGTTGGTCAGAATAGCTATTCCTTAACTCTTCAACATAAAAATTATTATTTTAATAAATAATCAATATTCTTCGAGCTTGAGGTCAGATTTGCTGTTGTTATATTTATTTTCCTCGATATTTCGCTACTCCTTTGTGTAGCATCATCAGGAGATATAAACAATATTTAACAATTAAAACAAAACAAAAAAAAAAAAAGTCGAACAACAGAATAAAATTATTATTTTAATTTGCTACAGCATGAATATTAATTCCATTAAAAATATAAACTAAAATATTTTTCGAATTTCTACAACATTAAAATCTAAAAATTTTCAGCTCCAATAAATATCACATTTTTTAAATAAATCTCTGTAAAATCCAGTGTTTTTAACAAATTCTTTCAATCTTCTGGGAATAGAATTTTCCAAGTTGTAGATAATTGCCTTTGGAATCCGTTCCACTTTTCGTAGAGAACAATCATAGTTGTATTGTGCGTATTTGATGAATACAAGTTGACGCAATAAATATTATACGTTTCGATGTGGGATAATGCATTAGAAACAGTTAGCCTGTTTTTTTATTCCCTGCTAAAATAATTTTTCGACCACTTTGTATGGGGAGCTAAGCGATATTAAGCGATTTTAAGCGGCACCCCATACAAAGTCGTTGAATAATTAGTTTAGCAGGAATTAAAAAAACAAGCTTAGTGTGCACTATTTTGTGAAGCCATCGCCTTGTCGAAATTACGCTTACATAGATGTGTAGGCCGTCGGTGGTGCAATGGGTAGTGTGCGCGCCTCTTGTACTTGAGATCCTGGGTTCGATCCCTGCTCTGACCACCTTCAAAATTTCTTTCGCCGCCGGTCACCTCGCATAGTGACGGCGACACTATCGAGTATATAGCCATGAGAAAGCTTCTCAAAATACCAATCGGAATCGGTGCAAAAGTGTTGGTCCCAATCAGTGAGTATAAAACTAGAAAGCGCACAGCTCACTGGTTGTGAGAAGCTCTCCCCGATTCCTTCATGGGATGTAATGGGAAACCATTTATTTATTAATTATAAATTATAAAGTTGGCGTGTCATCTTTAATCTTTTACAAAACTGTCGTAGTCGAAATATGAGAACGACATTCGGAATAATGCTGATTATAAAGAGGAAATGTTTGTGAGTTTGTTTGTTAGTTTGTATATAGGGGGTAATCTTCTAAACTACTCATCCGATATTAAAAATTATTTCAGCAGTAGAATACTATGCTACTATAGGTTATTTTATTTTATTATTTTATTTTTATTCAACATTAGTTTTGATTTGAAGAACACAACAATAATTGTTCGGTTCAAGAACAATAGGTATTTAGAAGTATTTAGGAACTTGTGGAGAAGGGAGCTGATGATATGCCTTGGTTGGCATTGAAATAGATATATTCCCAACCATCCACCATAATGATCAATTTCACACTTTTCATTATAATGTTTCTATTAAAATTTACTTTTTCATAGAAAATACAAACTATCAAAACTGCTATTAATTAGCCCAGTGATTTTCGCACAGAGTAAGATATAAAGAGTGTACATGTGACAGTTTTGATACGTTTAATTTATGCCAGTTTTTTCTGCTACAATTTGGACGTAATACAAATAAAAATTAAAAATATATTAAGCTTGTTTTTTTTTATTCCCTGCTAAACTAATGGACTGTATGGAGTGCCGCTTAAAATCGCTTAGTTCCCCATACAAAGTGGTCGAAACATTAGTTTAGCGGGGAATAAAAAAACAGGCTTATTGCCAAGTTATATTTGGTTTTTACATTAATTTTAGAAATTATTTTAGTTGCAACTTAAATCATACTTAATGTCACTTAAACAACTTAAAAAAAACGTTTTGCAATTAGCAGTAAAAATGCAATCAACTCATTTTAAGAAAAGCAGTTTCTCTAAGCTTTTTTAAAAATAGTTAAAGAACAAAAAAGGAAGGAAAGAACAACAATTTCATAATATGATTTAATCAATTTACGTTTTAGAATTAATACGATTACCTAAAGAGACCATGCAAACGGAAACGGAAGAGTGTCAAATCAACAGAACATTCGATGTGTTGACACTGTCTATACTTATACATTAGGGTTTAAGTGCTACGAATAAACAAATTTTACAGTTGGATGGAAGGTAAACTAACAAATATTGGAATTTACAATCACAAGTAGCCTACCACCCTTCCACCCAAACCATTTTGATAGTGTAGTAACTCATGTATTACCAAATTTATATTATAACAGATAACATTCTAATATACTCGTACTAAACTGAAGTATCCATAAAGGCCAACTGATAATAATAATAATATAGTCAAACATGAATCTAATTGAAATAAGACTAAATTTTTATACCCACAAAAACAAGAAAATCCATAATATATTATTGGATTATAAGAACTACTAGATATAGGATTAATATTATATGTATATAAATATACATACATACATTCACTTGCATGTGTTTTTGTACATGACTATATATATACATACTTATATAATAGATTACATTTATATCATGCATACTTTACAATAATATAAAGTACATACATTTAAGACGGATTTTATACATTCAAATTCAAAATTTCGACCAAATACAACACACAAATCTAATAATACATACATAAGTATATATAAGTACATAAGATCAATAAAAATATTGTGAAATATAAATAATTTGTAATACAGTTCATTTGCGCTGAGAGGTAAAAGGTCTACATTGCTTTATCCGTAATCGTATTAATTGTTGTTACAGTATTATCAATTATGAGAAAAAACCCCCATTTAAATATTTAAATGAAATAATAATAATAAAACGAGATTAAGCGTTAGACCCGCAGGGCAACCGTTGAGCCTGCTCTAAGAAGCTCTAAATTCGGTCGATGCCTAAATGAGATATTTCTCCGAGGTTCCTAAAGAAGTAGGATTCTCCTTTTGGCCAGTGTTGGACACGTGCAGAGAAGATGTTTCTTTATGTTTATTGAAGATGTTTTTTGCCACGTGCCTACCAATCAGACGGTGTCCTGTCAAAACTTACCCAAGCATTGATACTTTGGGACTGCCGAGAGACTGCCTCCCCCGCATCATCAAATTGGAGCGTTCTTGCAGGATATGCTTACAAGTCGCTAGGGCCATGTCAAGACGCTCAAATTGCTGTGCAACCTGTTAGGTAGTCCCTAGTCTGGCTAACTCATCCACTTTGCAGTTCCCCGTTATTTCCCTGTACTCTGGCACCCATATGAGGTGAATGTCGTACTGCTGAACCATCTCGTTTAGAGATTTGCGGCAGTCCTGGGCAGATGTTGAGTTCAGGAATACTGATTCCGGGGGCTTGATTACCGTCTGACTAACTCAATGACTGCTGGACTAGTATTCATTAGCCAGTTGGTCATTTTCCTAATGGTCAAAATTTCCGCCAGGGATTTCGGCTACAATAATCAGACAGTCTACGTAAAAGAAACAGTCCTAGTTTTCTACAATAGATCCCATATCCTAAGGCCCAATTTTTGACTGGTCAATAATTTTTGATCAACGATCAAACATTACTTAAACTCTGAATTAATTTTTTTGGTCAATAGTTAATTGCTGATTAAACAACCAAAGTCGTTCATTTAAACTATGATCAAGTGACCATATGATTTTGACAGAAAACAACAAGAATAACAAACACAAAGCTTCTTTAATTGTTATGTGAACAATTATAATCACCATCCTAGTTGAAATAACAATAAAAAAGTATCATTTAACTTGCAGTGCAGTTAGAACTCTATTTCTGCTCAAATATTCTCCAATTTCATTAAATATTTCGTATTTTATCACTTCACTTTTGTGTTGCAAATGGCGTCAGTTTGATGCATACCGATTATTTTTCGTAGCGTTTGCCACTGTTGCCACATGGTAGTAAGATTATTTGACAAAGCACTGAAAAAATCTTTTCGTATTTAAAGTCAGATCAAACATAAATCAAAATCAACTAATTACCAATTTAAATAACCAATCAAAAATTGGGCCTAAGTGTTCAGTCTGTTTTGAACCATTCGTATACAAATGCACACAAGTATTAGGCTTTCGTGTAGTCGATAAATTAAAGAATGTTTGCAGCACCTACCGGCACTGTCCCATGACCGACTCTGACCGTACGACAATTTGAGATTTTCCTCTACCAGCAACAAATATATCATTACATACTGTGCATCAGTGGGAATGGTGTGCAGATCACCCGTGATGCACACTATCGGTATTATCTGAACCCTTGTCAGTAGTGTACAGTAGGTGAGTTTCTCAAGCATTTGCCACTACACGATAACCCCAATCGTCCGCTGTATAGATCCAATGAATAATTATCAGAGAATTTCCCGATTTGCAGCATATAGCCCTCTTTCAGGTGTACAACGCTATCATCGCCTTTTTTGCCTGTCCATTATTTTGGGGTCTGAAACCGAGTTAGTTGTCCAAAATGGCACACAACTATTTGACGCACTCTACAAGCTTAAATTCTGATCCATTCAAATATGTTCAAAATGTATGTATTTTATATCGTCTGGTAAAAGAAACCAGCTCGTTCTTAGTGGGGTTTACACCTAGTCCATTTTCACCCACTACGCCTGAAAATGTTTCTTAGGGCAAAAGATTTTTACACCCGCATTTTCAATACTCACCAGTATCATATAGAAGTGGATAACAGACCTCTCCTTGAGGTCTGCATACCTAGTAGAGGTCGAGTAGGACGGTTGTGACACATCTCCTGGTGAGCATTCACGTCATTCAACGCACTCTCACCACCGTATACTCCGCAGCATCTAACGATTTCTCTATACATCCTACTGTCTGTATCCTGTATCCTTGGCAACCTTTGAATTGTCCATTTATCAACAGTGTAAAATACTGCAGTACAAACAATGACAGGCTTATGGGCCTAAAGTCCATATATATCGGCCAAAGCTTAAGTTCCTCTGGTGATATTATGTTGGCCCGCAAGACTTAAAGGTTTTGATCCCATTTAAAGCTGATAGCACATTTAATCCTCGATTTAGTAGACATTTCCATTACAACTTCAGATCTATGAGGAGTATGTTCACTTACGTTCAGGGTGTTCGCCAGGAGGTTTCCACTGAAATTGTTCACCTTCTTGTCTCTCGAAGTCTTGGCATTATTAATTGATTTCCTTACTTCCACATGTTCTCCATTCCATCAGGAGGGCTTCTGCTTCCCCGTTGGGACTCTGTCTTGGTCAAGAGATTTGTAAAAACTTGTAATACTGCCTGATACTTTCTCTATCATCTAATGCTACCTTTGCAGATAGTTATGGTCCTACACAGGTCTTGCGAGCCTTTTCATAGGCAGACCAGTCAGGCCTGACATTACAACGAAATACTTCAGACTGGGCCATGTTCCAATTCAACTCGAATCCGATGATGACCAGATAACGAATTGACATCAAGAACATTCCGTTCCCTGATAATGTCATAAAGTGTCTCAGTTGCAAAGTAAGCTAGTGGATTCTTGCGTGGAGCTAGTGGAAAAAAGTCGGTTCATTGCCTCCATTACATAAAGCAATACTAGTATCTAGTAGGTCCTCAATAAGTGTTTCACCCATAGAGTAATGACGTATAGAGACGCCAACTCTCTCAGTATTTTGATGACATTTGGTGTGTTGCAGATTGGCGGTTGGATGTTGAAAAGTATTGCTTTAATAATACCTGATAGAGGCAATGGTTCAAACCATCCAACAATTAATCAGCAACGGCATTTCGATTTGTGCGTTAAATTTGTTTGTGTAAATACACAACAAATATATTCTAACAATAAAATAATAATGTAACAAAGTGGCCGTCGGTGGTGCAATGGTAGTGTGCGGGGCTATTGTACATGAGAACGTGGGTTCGATCCCTTCTCTGACCACCTTACATTTCATCGACGATGGTCACCTCGCTTAGTGATGACGACACTATCGAGTACTTAGCCATGAAAAAGCTTCTCAAAATACAGTTTTTCGGAACCGGTGTAAAACTGTAGGTCCCAAGCAGTGAGTGTAAAACTAGAAAGCGCACAGCTCACTGATTGTGAGTAGCTCTTCCCAATCCCTTCATGTTATGTAATGGGAAACCATATTTAAATAAAAAAATATAACAAAAAGGCCAAAATACGTTTAAATTTCAGTTTTTCATCAAAACTATATGAAAATTTTGAGTCAAAAATTTTTGTAATTCCACCTGGTGTAAGTCAATTTACGTCAAATAACTCTATCGCACCACGGCACCACGAATAGTGTGAAAGGAAATGTCAGATGAGAACAATGGTAGCTCTATACGTCATTACTCTATGGTTTCATCCTTCTAATTAGTGTTAGCGCTACCCCATAATGGATGATGTGCGTTTCCACCTGCGCCTATAATCATAGGGGTACGTATCCTTTTTGCCTCCTCTATGAAACATTTTAAGGGTACCGACGGTAACTGGCCTCTTTCACATGTAGGATGCGAGCAACGAATCATTAGATCATTTTTTGCCACAATGCGTCCTCAATCCACAAAATCTGCCGTTAACAACCCAGGGCCCTTGGATTGTGACCACATCCGCCTGGCCGTGAGCTAGACGAAGGCTTAAAGTGACAGATGGTCCTTTACTTAGTGAGGTTGATCTGAAGAATCCACTATATTTGGTAATCTCTGTCACACCCTATTCGCCGTCAGTCACACGAACAGATTCTTCAACTGTATCATTATCAGCAGTGTGTTGAAGCGCATCTTAGCCAGATTGGGGCTGAAAAGACTTCAACAATTGGTAGATTCTTCATTTTCATATTGTGGTACTTAATCGTTCACGGGTGACGTGGTATCAACTGCCTTGAATTCCTGACCCCGTTTATAAATCTTCAGGGTTATCTGCTCAAAACCACTGCAAACCATTGTAGTGTCTTTCAGACGGAAGTCATGGCAATCGGAGAAGTTGCCCTATGGCTGGAACGAAACGTCATCACAACTTAAAAAAATTCGATTTTTTTTACCTTTTTTCCCGTGTTCAGGTCCATAGGTAGCAAACCGTTCAAAATTCAAGGAAACAATCAACTACAAAAATTTACCTAAGATCTCAATAAACAAATTTCTAGAACATATAAACTTCCTGGGAATTATTCTTAACACCGTTTTTTAATTTCATATGTTTTTTATTTACTTCAACATTGAGATACTATGCTATCTATTACAAAAATATTAAAAAAAAGTATTCGTATTATGTTTATAATGTTGATGGTCCTGGACTTGCAAATCTCGCTCTCTTAAGTTGTGGATCCAAATCGTCGTCCGAATCGTCCGAATCTGACTCTGATTCAGCAATTATGGTGTCCACAGGCACGTTGCTTCCAGACTGCCTTCCATCATCAGCTCTTTCTTCTTCAAAGATGACACTGATGACGTTCTGGTGACGGATGAGGTTAGTGCTGCCGAGCGACCAATGCTGCCTGGCCGATTAGCGTTTCCAGCCCCACTTCTGGACACGTATTACCCGGAGTAACCCGGGCGGTACTGCCTGTTCCAACAGGGACAACCTCTGCAGTACTACCAGAGCCTCCAGAGATACGTGCCTTCCGTGGGTAACCGAACAAACGACCAAGCAACACCGGAAACTTTGTGCTGTTGGCGACGTGAGCGCAAACGAAATTCCCGCAAACTCGTACTGAAGATCACTTATCACACACACACACACTGTTGGAGAATATGGGGAAACTGTTAGGTTTGTTGAACACTGATATCACGCGTTGGACTTACCACTGTTGGAGGTTACGTCTGACGACGGTTATCTTCTTCTTGGGGATTCTCTGGACGTTTTCCAGGGCGCGACGTACTCTTCTGGGTGTATTTGACAAATTACAATTGCGCAATTTATACAGACAAATAATTATCCGTTAACACAAAACGCAATGCGTAACTTGGTACTTTACGTTTTTTTCTCTTTAAGGGTTGAAAATTTCCAAATGAACACTTGGCGATTGAATTAGTTTCCTTTACCTTTTTCACGCTGGTGTCTGCTTTGGCTGTTTGACGAAGAATGACTTTTAGAAAATGGCTGCAGATTTCGAGAAGACGCCGTTTCAATCATGCCAGACTGCCGTTGTTTCGTCTTATTTCTTTTTTTTCAGACGTTCCTATGAAAATTCTTGAATTTTCGATGGAAAGTTGCCGTTTTGCCAGATAATATGGCAATGTTGTTTACTTTTCGTTTACCAAATGCCATGATGCATTTTCGATGGTTAGTACGGCGCCGCCACAGACCCAGGATTCTGCGCCATAAAGCAAGGCAGGTTGCATGAGAGTCTGGTACAGCTGGACTTTTGTTACTCGAGAGAGACCTTTATCTCTAATTATCTCAATTCTCCGCTTGATCACAAGGCTGACGTCGATTTTTGTTTGCGGCAGATCCGAGGTATATAAATTCGTCCACCACCTCGAAATTATAACGGTTATCAACGTTCACGCTTTGGAGGCCCTCCTCGTTGAAACCATTAATTTTGTCTTGTCCTCATTTTCCGTCAGACCCACTTTTCCTGACTCCTCAATTCTCAAAAGCAGCGCAGTAACTTCTCTAACTGTGCGTCCAATGATATCTATATCATCAGCATACGCGAACAGCATGTGACTTTTGCTGCTGATGGTTTTATTCATGTTGACTGCAGCTTTTCTCATAATGTTCTCCATTAAGATGTTAAAGAGATTGCACGATAGGGTTTCGCCTTGCCTGAGGACGCACTTAGTTTCGAAAGGTTCTGTAAGATCCTTACCAACTTTCACTGCGGATTTGGTGTTCGTCAAGGTCATCCTGCAAAAGCGTATACCATGCTCAGGCGTTGCTTCGTAGACTTTCTCCCGTATCGGGCTATCGAAGGCCGCCTTATAATCGACAAAGAGGTGATAGGTGTCGATTTGCTTTTAGTGGGTCTTCTCCAGGGTTTGGCGTAGCGTAAAAATCTGGTCAGTTGTCGATTTTTGGTCTGGTATGGTCCAATCAGGTCAGCGATAGTTGGGCTTTAGTCTTTCGCATATTATTCTTGAGACTTCGATCACCTTTTTTAAATATGACACATAGTACACTGAGACTCCAATCGCCGGGCATGCATTCATCTAACCAAATTTTGCTAATGAGCTGATGCATGCACCTTATTAGTTAAACAGCTCCGCCGGTAATCCATCGGCTCCTGCGGCTTTGTTGTTCTTAAGCCGGGCAATAGCTGTTCTGACCTCGTCTTGGTTAGGAGGTGGGCAATCGTCGTTGTCGTCCAAATTGTAATCGATTGTCCCATCGTCATTGGATATCTCAGATACTAGTAACGCGGAGAAATAATCTCTCCATATTCCCAACATGCTCTGCACATCTGCGATGAGATTTCCATCCTTGTCTTTACAGAAGGGGGGCCCTTAACAATGCCCATTGGTCCCGTTTTTCACTTTTTGGTAGAATTTTCGGGCTTCGTTCTTCCTTCTGTATGTCTCAATTTTCTCGCTCTCGCGCTTTCTTCACTGCCATTTCTTACGCCTAAAGAGACGGTTTACCTCCTTTCCCTTCTCCCTATAGCCCTCAGTCGCAGCTCGCGTTGCAATTGACATGCACCGTTCTTTTCGTCATTCGCAATGCGACACTCTTCATCGTACCATGGTTTATTGCGAAGGGGGTTTCCGAAACCAAGTACGGTTGTCGAGGCAGTTTTTATAGAGTCGAAAATGGGTTTCCACTGTGCCAAAAGTTGCGAGAGCTTCCTTGAGTAGGCTGTGGCTACCTCTGGTAATTACAGCTTTACGATGTCCAGCTTCCTCTGCGTCTGGTTTCGTACGATTTTCGCTCTACCTAATCCTGTGCGAATAAATGCTACTAGTTTAGAAGGGCCAGGAGTCCAGTCTGCGTCATTACATCGTGATAGAGGACCCGGATCTCCTTTCGGATCTTCCATGTTTCCTTCGGGATAATCCCCTTTGTCGACAACAATCATTACCAGGTCGTCTTTTCAACCTCACTAATTGACCTTTGAACAGAGTTTGAAATGAACACCGTAATCATCTTAGAACTGTTAGTGCTCATTTGCTGAGCGACAACCTTTCCCTATATGTAATCCGCTGCAATATATTGATTCTCAATAACATTAAGAGTCTATTTCAGAGTGCCTCTGTCTACCGTTGAGTGGAATTCAGCGACAGTATTTTTCCAAGTGATTGTCGAGAAATAGTCCCAAGCAATTTTCTCGGGAGTACTAGTGTCATTGCGGTAACTTTTGCATCAGTGTTGAGAGCGGAAAGTATTAGTATTGAAACCAAGACCTTTGCGGTACGACATCGGTGAGCTGAGATCTTGGCGTGGTAACTTTTGGCAAATTTTTTTCAATATATTGTATAGCGGCAGTGAGACCGCGTGGTTACTTATCAGTGGTATATTATTACTTAAGTGAGTGTGTGTGATTGCGTTACGGGTAAGTACGTATATACGGATCGGGGCTGTCGCGACCCGGGGAAGTTTAGGCATACTGACTCCGAGTATTCTTCAGCGGAGGTGGAGACAGAGAGGGATAATAAGAGGCAGAAATCGGTGGACTCGCTGCTCGATGGTGAGGTTGCAGGGATGAGTTTTGTGGTCCCTGTAGCCGTTTGTACTGCCAGGGTTGTGGTTAGTGGGGGGTCTACGCGTGCTACTATTATTCCATCCTTCGAGAATTCATTTGATCACCCTATAGCCTCGGTGGATCTCGCTAGAATCGTAATGGGGTACCGCGGAGTCCTTGTTTGCCAGTACGTATTCCATCACGATTTCTGATAACTTGGACTCCACTTTACTCCATTCCGAGACTGTGGTAGGAGTTAGCTTCCCGGTCTTCGTGTTCGCCAGGGCAACCATTAGGTTGTCCTTCACTACCTCATTGAAGGGCCTTTTCGCAGGTATGGTCTTCTTTGACAGCTCAAGCAGGTTCATCGTACTCCACTCGAGAACGTTCCTGCTTAGAGGTTGAGGGGCTGTCGCTTTGTAGGGAGGCCTTCTTCTCGTCGTACTCCTGAACTATTTTTGAGTATTTGACTTTGTCCACTTCATTCTGACTTGACGGACTAGTCAAATTTTTCTTCTGTGGATGTTGACTGTGTAGACAGGGGAACGCTTTTGACGACATTCACCGCGCTTTTGGGCCCGACTTCCGAGTCCTGACTAGATGCCAAAATATCCTCCTCTGATGGGTTGCCCATACCCATTGAGTAATTTGTTTCTAGTTTGGTTTTAAATTGTGACATTTTACGAGTATACCGTAAGGATATGGACCGTAGTGCGCAGTGACGGCTTGCGTACACTAAGTAACTAAATTAAAACCTAACTGTGCCCGGGAATCGGAGGGGGAAGTTAGCGACCAGTTTCTTTAAAGCACTTGCTGGCCATACAGATCCTCGGCACAACTCCTTCGCCTTGATCTTAAAAGTGCAGATCCAGGTAGAGACATGACCTACAAGGACCGGAAAGAACTGCCGCCTATTATAGGACAGACGCAGATCACGAAGCCGCCCTAATGTAGGACAGACGCTTGTGGGTTTTGACTGGTAACCGCCCTATTAAGGGATAGACAGACGCTACCAGCCTGGGAATTGTAGTTCTTAGTTCGTGTACTAGAGCCCTTCTGGCATGGGTGGCCCTATGGGAGTTCCGTGCACGACAAGAAGTACTCCCTCCAGCATGGGCACTATAAGTACACTTAAGCCCCTGCATCGCGTCAAGATGACTACCCAGCACAGTGTACAAAACTTTTGTGTATATTACGAAAGTTTTGTACTCGTTGGATAATTTTGAATTTTCCTTGTACAAAACTTTCGTGCATATCACGAAATTATTTTGTATATTTGAAAGATACTATTTACTGTTATAGTTAAACACATTCTCTCTCTCTCATATAAGCAAGGTGCCCATAATCTCATTTATGGTCAATTGGAATTTTTAACTCTATAGGACGATTCTAGCAAAAAGGGTGTAACCAGGATTCTTGGCTACGTTATGACATACATATGTGGTATTGCCAAGGTCAACGAAATTTACCAATTTGTTGTCAAAAACAATTTCGATGAACATCTTTTGATTAAGCTAAATACTGTGGCGTTGAAGCAAAGCATTTCAAGTATATTTTCCTATTGTGACAATGACAAATCCATATGTGCAAAGTGTTCAAATTGTTATGAAGAAAACAATTCATTAAATGATAATACACGTAAACTGCTTTGTACTCCAACGTATATTATTTTATAAAAAAAATTTTCTGTCGAGGAAAGGGTAAAAACTTATTAAGATTCGAGTTAGGATTCTATTATAAGAAATGTGTAATTTCTCTATGCAGGCCTATTATCATGTAAAACGTGCAAATGCCGCCCCGTTTGGAAAGCTAAACAATAAGTATAGAAACTTAAAGAATTCGTTGTCAGAAAAAAACAAAATCTGTTAAAGAAGTAGTGGACACAACAGCAACATAAACCCAAGAAGACGAAGGACATATACGAATTTTAATGCATGAGTTCCATGTCATTGACAGCGTCTGATCCACAATGGGCGGCTGTAATCAAATATCATGGCAGTAGGTAAAATGCAAAAACCCGGTGGAATGAGTTTGTCTCCCGTCAAGTATCCAATTCCAATGCAAGTATCCAATTGGCAGATGTCTTCGAAAGGTATAAGGCTGACATTGCCGCTATCCAGGAAATGCGATGGACAGGACATGGCTGCACAAGGGGAAACTGCGACACATACTACAGTTGCCATGATAAAAAAAAACATGAATTTGGGTGCGGATTTGTAGTTGGCAAAAGACTGCGACATCTAGTCTCTAGGTTCAATCCTGTGAGTGAACATATAGCCACAATCCGCATAAAAGCGAACTATTTGACATTAAGATTGTACTAGGAGATTTTAATGCTAAAATTGGCAGGGAGAATGTGTTTCATCCAAATATTGGCAATTTCAGTCTACATGCTGACAGTTCCAACAACAGTATGAGACTGATTGACTTTGCCGCGGCAAAAAATATATGGTCATTAATGGTACAAGATTCCAGCATAAAAACATCCACAAGGCTACTTGGGTATACCCTTATCAAAGAACGAAGAACCAAATTGATCACGTGATAATTGATGAAAGGCACTCAACCAGTGTAATGGACATACGAGTGATCAGAGGAGCTAACATAGATTCTGATCACTACCTGGTAGCAGCAACGGTTCGCACAAGATTAAGTAGAGCGAAAATCGTACGAAACCAGACGCAGAGAAAGCTAGACATCGGTAAGCTGCAACTCAAGGAAGCTCTCGAAACTTTTGGCACAGAACCCACACCCTCCCGATGACGATCCTGAAGTGCAGTGGAAACCCATTTCCGACTCACAACCATACTTGGGTTTGAAAAACCGCTTCGCAATAAACCATGGTACGATGAGGGGTGTGCCAGTGCTTCAGTCAATTGCAACGCGAGCTGCAACTGAGCGGTATAGGGAGAAAGGCGTAAGAAACGGCAGTGGATAAAGCGCTAGAGTGAGAAAATTGAGACAGGAAGAACGAACCAAAAAGTCAAAAACGGAACTAATGGACATGGTTGAGGGGCCCCTTCTGTAAAGACAATGACGGAAATCTCATCGCAGAAGTGCAGAGCATGTTGGGAGTATGGAGAGACCATTTCTCCGCGCTACTGGTACGTACCTGAGATATACAATGACAATGAGACAATCGATCACAATTTGGACGACGATGTCGATTGCCCCCTCCTAACCAACGCGAGTTCAGAACAGCTATTGCCCGACTTAAGAACAACAAAGCCACAGGAGCCGATATGTCCCATATTTAAAAAAGGTGACCCGAGTCTCTGTGGCAAGTACCGTAGAATAAGCCGTTTACCCATAGCATATAAGTGTCTACCAAGTATAATGTGCGAAAAAACCAACTATCGCTGACCTGATTGGACCATACCAGTGTGCCTTTATTCGCCAAATTCTGGAGATGACCCACGAAAAACAAATCGGCACCTATCACCTATTTGTCGATTATAAGGCGGCCTTCGATAGCCCGATACGGGAGAAACTCTGCGAAGAAATGTCTGAGCTTAGTATTCCTGCAAAACTCATACGCCGGTGCAGAATGACCTTGACGAACACCAAATCTACAGTGAAAGTTGGTAAGCATATTTCCGAATTTTTCGAAACTAAGCAAGGCCTCAGGCAAGGCGACACCCTATTATGCGATTTCTTTAACATCTTAATGGAGATCATTATGAGAAAAGCTGCAGTCAACATGAATAAAATCATCAGCAATAAAAGTCACATGCTGCTCGCGTATGCTGATGATATCGATGTCATTGGGCGCACAATTAGAGAAGTTACTGCAGTGTTTTCGAGAATTGAGAAGAAGTCAGCAAAAGTGGGTCTGAAAGTTAATGAGAACAAGGCAAAATTAATGGCAATGGCAAAATTAAGCAGACGAAACATCTGTAGGAGTCTTCGAGAGAAAAATACTCCGAAATATTTATGGCCCTATAGTGCACAACGGCGACACATGAACCATGAGCTGTATGAGCTTTATCCCGACTTTGACATAGTCTAGCGGATCAAATTAACGCGATTGGTCTGGCTAGGCCATGTCAGTAGAATGGATGAAGACGAACCAGCACGAAGGGTTTTCGAAACCGAACTCGAAGGAAGACGAAAAACAGGAAGACCAAGACTCCGCTGGATGGATCACGTTGACGAATCCCTGCATACACTTGGTATTGCCAACTGGAGAGAAATATGTTAACTACGTTTTGTAAGATGCCTGACCCCCCGGGGTTGTTCGAAACCGGATAAGTAAACATAACTTTTCGACCGATTTACCGCGGCTTTTCTCCGAACAGTATTGTGGTATATGTTAAGTTCCAAAGTATTTACGATCTCCATAGAAGGGTGATCTCGTAATTTTAATTTTAATTCAAGTGATCGCGTAATTTTATATTTTTTATTACTCGTGACTCAATGCTCTTGTTCACGCCATATCTTTTGGCTATTTCACATTGTGAATGACCTCCATTATATGCTCCAGCATGACCAATTTAAAATGTCTATGGTATATTTTACGGTTCATTGTTTTAATAAAACTCACAACGGAAGCATAATTAAATGTTTTTTTGCAATTACACTGCATGTCTTGGAAAATAACCGTTACTTTCGTGCGAGAATAAAATCAATATCGGAAGAAACCCAAAAGTTGCTAAGGTTTTGCGCCGCTAAAATTTGAGTATATATTATTTTCGTCACATACTTTACCATTATGAATTTCGATTTTATATTTTGCAAACATTTATGTTGCCAATTATGAAATAAATGAAATACTGTCTTTCATTTTTTTTTAATTGATATCTTTTTGATATATTTTTTATTTTAAGAAATTGCTACAAAAGTTGCTTAGGTTTAGCGCAATACTATTGGTATGAGGAAGCTTTTCAACTTGCAACGACGGCATCAGTCAATCAAGCTGCAATATCCACAACAAACTGTTCGTTGCCATTCCATTGTTATTTCGACACAAATGTTAGTTAAGCCAAACATGTAAAGAATTTATCCTAACAATGTTAAAAGTTGAAACGTACGTAGTCGTAGGATATGATACACATAGTACTTGCAACTGTGAATGAAACCGAAAAATACATTTTCTTACCATTGCTAATTTAATGGAAACAAAAATTTAAATTATATACAATACGCCCATTTTGGTACATCCCATACAAAAGATGGGCGACGAATGGTTAGTAGACACCATAAATTCGAGGGATCGATTTCGAAACGTTCACTAGGGTTACTAACCAATTAACAATGAAATACCCTATCAAACCACCATTAAAATTCCCATTCTAAAAAAAATTAATAAATCCATACAATCGGGTTTTTATTATGTACATTATAAATAAAAGTGATAACATTTTAACAAGTATTTTTAACTAGTATACTTTATATACATAAATAGATGTACGTTTTTGTTCGTTATAAAACTATTTTATACAGTAGTAAATCGTATAACTCGCTCGTATTGCAATAAATTTATTTGTATGTATTTCTACTTTACAATATTTTTGGGGGTTATTTACAATTCACAATACTCTTATATTTATCATTTTCCTCATAGAAACCTGTATTTTCCTCCACAATACGTTTCCACTTCGTAGCCAATTCTTTGTACGATGCACCCGTACCGCCCAGTTCAACGGGTAGATTTTCACACTTCACGGAGCACCCCTTCTTTTGGACAACAACACGAGAGCGCATCTTGGGTGTCATGAAAACACGGAATGTATTTAAGATCAAATTCACATGTATGGGCGTGTTGACGAATTCCAGCAGTTTCGGTTGGCACGGATAAGCTTGCCAACTCTCAACGGAATGTTTTATCAGCTTCGGAGTTAACTGCAGCGCGTGACCCAGTTGCACGCCATTCATATCAAATATTGCCACAATGCCTTTTGCGCAATTGTCGGGTTCAAATTTCAGCAATAAATCAAGAATCATTTTGCTAACTTTAAAAACATTGTTCTGGGAGTGGAGTTTTGGATCGTGGACAGCTGTGCGGACAATAACAACTTTACGTTGCTCCTCGTCGACACCATCGATGGGAAGGAATACTCCTAGGTTAAGGAGGTCTTGTATTTCTTTTAGGAAGGGGTCACGATTGGAAAACCATTCTGTACGTTCTGCCCGCATCTGATAGAAGCTGTGTGGAATATAAAAGATATGTTGTCTGTAAAGTATAATGAATACACAAATTTGAAAAATAACAGTTGCAATTAAGTTTATTCACTTGTAGTTTAGAACAATGATTTAATATTGAGATTATATATTTGATATTGATACAAAGGGTCCGCCATCTAATGTTTTTTTTCAACTAGTGCTTATTTCGTGAATGGTAACACTCATAGAATAATACATACGTAGATAAACTTATTCTCTCATCTGACGTTTCATTTCACACTCTTTGTAGGTTTGTGGAAATGAGAGTAATTAAAATTAAAATTATCGTACACCAGGTGGAGTTACAAAATATGTTCACTTAACTTTTTCCTATCGTTTTGGTGTAGAACTGAAAAATATAAATATATTTTGCACTATTTTGTTGACTTTTGTCGTTGGTATACATTTGTATTGTATTTAACACAACTAAAAACACGAAATTCGGTTGTTGTTCCTTTGTAGATCGCAGTATACTATTGCCACCATCTGGTATTATTGAACCCATATTTTCCACCATCCAATGTTTACTTTCCATCGTACCTATGACGTTTAATTTATTGAGCGAATAAAAGCTTCTATTGTATGTATTATTCTATGGTAACACTTAGCTCATGTCATATTTGACAGATAATTAGTTTTATCCTTCCGCTGAACGAATATGGTTGTGTATACGCTTGAACAACAACAAATATTGCGACATTACTTTGAAAATCATGGTAATGTTGCACAATGTCTGCGAAAATTGCGTACGGATTTTGGAAGAAGAGAAGCACCGTCAGCTCCGTATGTTCGTTATCTTGTGAAAAAAGCGAAAGAAACTGGCATCCTCATCGATAAACCAAAGCGTGAAAAGCCAAAAATAGTGCGTACACCCAAGAATATTGCTGCTGTGGCAGCCATAAGGACAATATTCGAAAAGGACAATATTCGTGAAGCCATTGGTGAAATACAGCTGCACACAATCGATAATGTGCTTACAAATTGGACCGATCGTGTTGAATGAAATTATTTTCAATTATTAACCGGAAGGATTGTACTTTCAAATAAAAAAAGAAATTTGAGAAAATATTCAGTAGTTTTTTTTTTATAGCATTTTCAAAAAAAAAGGTATTTGGCGGACCCGTTATATATTGATTGATAATGTATATTGAAATTAAGTATTTTATTTCACTTATACTGAGGGACCTAGGATACCATAGACTAACACTTAAAGTAGACCTAATACTTCTCTCACCAAATTTATGACATTTGGCCTGGTGTGATATTTACGTTCGATGTTGAAAAGAATTGCTTTACTAATACCAGATAGAGGCAATGGTTCAAAACAACGAACAAAATAACAACAACGGCATTTCGTTTTGTGTGTTTAAATTATTGTGTTAGATACAACACAAATGTATGCTAACAATAACAGTCAATAAAAAAGTTTAAAACACATTTAAATTTCACAGTTTTTCACCAAAAAGACATGAACAATTAAAGCAAGAAGTTATAGTAAGTCTGTTCGCGTACTGGATAATTTGTACAAATTATTACTATTTCTTACTTGATAGTGTTCGTTTACACCAAAGTCCAGTAACGAGAGAGCAAGAGAGAGATTATTTTGACAGTTCGATGATAGAGAACTTGCAAGTTTTTTCTGGAGAAATTTTTGCCAGTAAGAATTTGCAAGTAATAACATATGTTTTGAACAGCTGTTTTATGTAAACAAACAAAATTAGGACGTAGAAAGAATATAAAATAATAAATTTATCATTGGAATTTTAGTTTTTAAGAAAAAAAATGATTTTTGAATGTTTTGTTATAAATCTTTAAGTATCTCTGTTGAAAAAGAAAACAGTTTTGGTGATTTGTAATGTTTTGTTCGAATTGCGTTTGTTGGTTCTTCCAATGTTTACATTGCATATCAGCTGTTTACATACAAAGTTCTTATTTCTTGCAAGTTTTTACTGGATGTCGTTCGCGTCCTTCTGTTATATTTTTTACTCAGAGAGCAAAATCATTCTTACTCTCCGAAAACTAGTTACTTGATAATTTTTACTTGAAAAGTACTCGAACCATAGAGTAAATATGGGTAGAGAAAATCTTTCACTCACCAAATTTCTGACATTTGTCCTCGTGTGATGTATACGTTTGATGTTGAAAAGAATTGCTTTACTAATACCAGATAGAGGCAATGGTTCAAAACAACGAACAAAATAACAACAACGGCATTTCGTTTTGTGTGTTAAAATTAATGTGTTAAATACAACAAAAATGTATGCTAACAATAACAGTCAATAAAAAAGTTTAAAACACATTTAAATTTCATAGTTTTTCACCAAAATGGCATGAAAAATTAAAGCAAGAAGTTATTGTAATTACACCTGGTGTATATCACTTTTCGTCAAACATCTCTCTATCACACCGACCGCATCACGAAGAGTGTGAAATGAAACGTCAGATGAGAGAATAAGTTTATCTAGGTATGTATTAGTCTATGACTCGAACACAGCTAGTAATTACACCTGGTGTATGTTACTTTTCGTCAAACATCTCTCTATCACACCGACCGCATCAAGAAGAGTGTGAAAGGAAACGTCAGATGAGCTAAATATTCTCTCTAGTATGAGTTACTCTATGTAGGATACACTCAGAGAAATAATTGTCTGAAAAGAGGTTGTGCAAATCGAAAATTCGGTTGTTGCCACCGAATTGTGGTTGCATCAATCCAATTGAGTTCGTCAGTTTGGTTGAAGCAACATCGATACGGCAACCGAACTTGTGGCAACTGAATCTTCAATTATATTCGTAATGTCAACTAAATTTTCCATAACTTCGGTTGCAACAACCGAATTTGGAATTAATTCGAATACAACAACCAATTTCGGTAGCTAGTTGGCAGTACGAATAGAATTGAAGATTCAGTTGACACAACCGAATTAATTATGAATCGAAGTATCTTCAATCTAACTTCAGTTGTGGTGACTAAATTTAGTCGTGACAACCTCAACTCGGTTGATAAACCAGGGGGATTCTATGGAACAGCTGATCGAAAAGGTACTAGGCCGATGATGTAGAATGAGAGAGCAAAGAACACAGGAACTAATTTTAAATACTGTTTATTGATACTAATGACAGCTAAATTATGTTCTATGTGGTTTGTATTGAACGAAAATACGCAATGACTTTGATTTCTGTCTGTTTTATGTCCAACGAAAGTGTAAAATTGGTAAAATACAGCAGAAAATAAAACTCTATGAAATGGCCTACTACATCGTCGTCATGAAGAGGCATCGAAGAGAGTAATGGAAACTCTTAAGTAGTACTCTATGAACCAACACATTTTTACTAACCGGAAAAAGCGTTGATCAGTTAACCTAAAAGGAATTACACAACCGGTATTGTTTTGTCACCTGAAGTGTTAAAATTGAATTTGCAAGTGTTTGGACTGTGACGAAAAAAAACAGGTACAAACGCAGTTTAACTGCATAACTCAGATCTTTATAAACCCCAAAAATGCTAGAAAATCCTTAGATGGTGAAATATACGCAAAATATTGTGCATGCCAAAAAGCAGTAATGGAAGCAGGAATCTCTTCGGCAGCACATGCCAATGCCCTTATTTTCGAACAAAGTTCCCACGTAGAAGCAGTCAATAGTGCAAACTAAACGCAATATATTCATTGCTTTCAAGAAGCTCTGTAGGACTGTTTTAAAAAGCCCGGGCTTCGGTATTATGAAAAATTAAATCCCAGGAGCCCGGGATTTTTCGGGACGCTTATTTGGCATGTTTAGTGTAAGAAATAAAAGAAATCATATAAGTATTGAACAAAACAAAAAGGTATTTCATAATTATTTTAAGGGACCCTTAGACCTGTGGATAAGTTGAAGCGATTTTGATTTTTTGAAGTTTATATCAACTTATCCATCAGTGTAAGGGGGAGTTGCATCAACTTGCATACTTGAGGAAACATTATCGGCAAAATGTAAATAAATGAACCAAAAAAATAAATAAATAAAACATTATCGGAAAAATATAAACTGAATAAATATGATTTGTAGTGTTATTTATAAATATTTAAAGAAAATAAAAATAGCGTTTTTTCGTAAAATTTGTGATATTTTCGGAGTGCACTCACCACCTTTCATTTCAAAATCTGACAAAGAAAATGAAGTTGCCTCAACTAGTTCGAGAGTGTAAGGGCAAAATCGAAGTTGATGTCTAGTTATCGAAGTTGAACTTGAAGTCGGGCAATTTATCCACAGGTCTAAGGGGCCATTTAGGCATACACATTAACAAAACGTCTATTTATTATGTTATATACATACATATTATGTGTAATTTATACATAACATATATTAGAATAAAGGAATTATTTTGTCAGGAAAGCCCTCAACAGAATCTACTAATCTCGAACTGATTTTTTTTGGCTATAAAAGCTGCGGACGAAGAACATATGTCACAATCGATGCTTGTTGGTAAAATCGTCAACAAAAAACTGTATACAGCTTGCAAATTATCGCTTCTTATTCCACATGATACAAAAACATTGATTTGCATTGAAAATTTACAGGACTTTAAATTTGTCAATACCGTCGTTACATATGTTGACTATAGAAACATTTTCATTTTGATATTCGTCAATATTTTCGTTTAACCCTGCACCATCATCCTTCGTCAAATCGACGACGCGCGATTTTCGAGCTTTTGAACATTTTTTCGTTTGTTTTGACCTCATTTTTCGTATAGCGTTAGTCGTTTGCAAACTGTTTTGTTGTTGACTATTAATAAGAAATTAACAAAACAGAAATGTTACCTTAATTTTGGTTCTCATTTTTGCTCACGATATTATTTATAGCGTCTTGAAACAGGTCGTAGTCGAAAGGACGAAGGATGACGTTAGTGTACAAAAAATAAGGCTGACGTTCTAGGATTAAATCGATGGCATTTTGATAGACAACTGTCGTTATACGAGTTTGTCCACGTCCTTTTTAAGGCGATATATTAATTTTCTATTTCATATTTTAAATGATATACATACATATGTACATACTCGTATATATCGTATGTTCGTTCATACAATCGTCAAGGCCAGAATACATTTTTGGATGTTTTAAAAAATTTAAAAGATTTGAGTAGATTATTTCTCGTTCATTTATTCTTTTCCTCGTCGGTTAAATTACATTTAATGTCTAAAATCTCTTCCATGATGAATGCCAAAGAAGCATCTGCTTTCCTGAGGTTCATGTCAAATCGTCATAATGCCTCGACCGCTTCTTTTATTGGATTGAGAACTTTAATTGTTTTACGGAACAAGCTAAAATCAGATATTCTTTTAGACCTGTGAACACCTTTTTACCATTTTTAATTTTCAATCTAATATTAACATGAACTGTTTTCCTTTGAACTTTTTCGAAAAGGTTAACATATTTCTCGGAACTTTTCCATAAGTGGTCTGATATGGGATCTTTCTGTAATGTAATTTTTTGTTTCTGCTAAACAAATGTCGAAAGTTTGTAATTCTTCGTCATCTTCTAAAGAAGATAATTTCACAATGGTCCTCGCTGAAAAAAAAAACGGTCCCAGCAACATATTGCAGGAACCATGTACATGTTTGCAAGCATTGTTTGCATGTATTGAAGATCTGCTGCTTTTTTGTTACCCATATATTTTAACCTATTAATCATTGTGTCTCTAACATGTAATATTGTGTTTGGACACAAGTATACTAAATTTATTGCATCCTAAATTTATTTGCATCCTAACAAAAAAGGACCGATTTTCAGCCTGCAACAATAGGTGTCTTTTTTATAACTAAAAAGTCAATTGTTGCACTGAAGCTGTAAGTTCTCAATAGCTACCATTAACGGCGCTTCGTCCGTTATAAACCCGGCAATGTCTTCGGTAAATGACAAACTGAATAAACGTCCTTCAATAAGTTGGACCGAATTTTCTGCTGTTCCAGCCTTATTTAACCCTAGAACGTCATCCTTATTATTTGTACACTAACGATATCCTTCGTCATTTTGACTACGACCTATTTCAAGACTCTATAAATAATATCATGACCAAAACTGGTAACCAAAATAAATGTTATTGGTTTATTTAGTTCATTTTTAACTAAAATTCAATACAAAAAAAACAGTTTGCAAACGACTAACGCTAAACGAAAAATCAGGACAAATCAAACGAAAAAACATATTTAAGCTCGAAAATAAACACGCGCGTCGTCGTTTTGACGAAGGATGACGGTGCAGGGTTAATCGTACTAGTCCGATATTAAACAATTTTTCGTTTAGTACAAATTAATTTTGTCTAATACAATCGCCATGTTGTCAATTTTAGACCATTATTTTTAATTTAAAGCCCGAAAACTCAAGTCCCGGGCTTTTCTGCGCAAATTTCGGGCTTTCAGGAAATCCCGATTGACATCCCTAGTTAACATCTATGAGCACGGGTAGGGTATAATACAACAAAGTCAACACATGCAAACAACACACAGCGTCAGCACACAACGTTATCTACGTCGAAGCTATGCAGCGTTAGCATTGAAAATAATATGTGGTTCTTGTACAACCATAGTCTCTGCCTGAAAATAAGTATGATGGTATTGATGTAGCGGCAGCGAAAATTTTATTTTCTCAATAATTTTAACTTCATAGATTTGGTTGCGTACAAACCTTGGACGGTATGGCTTCAATAATACCAGATAGAGGCAATAGTGCAAAACCTCCAACAAAGCAACAACAACCGCATTTTGTGATTGTGAGGCAAAATAGTTGTGTTAAATTCAATACAAATGAATAAGAACGATAAAAGTCAACAAAAAAAATGTAAAATACATTTAAGTTTCACAGTCAACAGTTCTTGTAACTCCACCTAGTGTACGTTCATTTTCGTCAAATATCTCGTATTGGCACAAACCTACGACGAAGAGTGTGAAGTGAAACGTCAGATTTGAGAAATTGTTTCTCAATTCTAATATGCTCTATGTGTATAATGCATAAAATGGGAATTGATTGGGAAAGTTGTATCCTAAATAGAGAGAAAAAATTCATATAAAACATATGTTTAATGGTTAAGATGTCGTAACCAATTCCAAATAACGGGGTTTTCAATAAGACCGCTACCAATGAAAATTCTTTATTCCTGTGAAAGTACGTTCGATGCCATTATGTATGGAACTCGATTTCTTTTGCATGGTCACCACGGGCACGCTTGTAGAAGTCCAGACGCTGAACCCAATTTTCGACGGTTTTCAAGCATAAATCGGCCGATACTGCTGCAATTTCACGTTCGATATTCGTACGAAGTTCATCAATCGTCGCTGGCTGGTTGGCATAGACCATAGACTTGACGTAGCCCCACAGGAAATAATCTAATCGCACGACCGAGGCGGCCAATCGACTGGACCATTTCGTGAGATAACACGTTCACCAAACTTGGTTTCCAATAAATTGATTGTGGCTTGTGGCGCCGTCCTGTTGGAACCACATGTCCTCCAAGTTCATATTATCCAATTGGGGCCAAAAATATTCGGTTATCATTGTCATATTGTTTAAAGTTTTTTATTTGAATTTGAATTTTATTGACCGATTTTTGTTAGTTTTTAGTTAATGTATGAAAAATTCGTAATACAAGCTTACAAGTCATGAAAATTTAACCATTTTTCAATTAGAAAAATGTTTAAAATGAGTTTAAAGTTTTGTTTAAAATAATATAATGGGTGAGCGCTCATTTTTTGGAGCTCAAAGCACCCCTTGTTTTGTCATCGTTGTTGTAAAAATTCTACAAATATTTTAAGTAATTTTTCCCTGTAAAATGAAACTACACACACGGAAAAGATTAGTTGGAAATCAATTCCGGTATTGGAAACTCCATGATAAAGTCTATACATATTTTGATTATACATCAGAATTGTTTGTCGATGTTATTGATAAATTAAAAATAGATATAACTAAATAGAAGTTATCACTACAGAAATTAAGTTGTATTAACCAATTGGAGTATTTCTAAAACCTCATTCATCTGAAATGGAAGATACAACTATATTGAAATTCGTGTTCAAATACTAGTCACTGTAATCATAATTTAATTTCTGTTACAAAAATACGTCTTTCAAAGTTATGTATTCGATTTTTCATAAGACGCTTTGCTGTAAAAGAGAAACTATGTTTGAATGTTACACGAGACTTTTCAGAAAATCTATTATTTTAAACAGAAAGTGAGAGAAAAATTTGTGTAAAAACAATAGAGTGTTGTTATTTATATTTCGGGAACTGGTAATACTAGTGTTCCCAGCTGCAAACTGGAACTTGGATTAAAAAGTTTAAAATTTTTTAGCATAAATATACACAGAACGTTTTTATTTACGACCACTATTTTTTCTGTTTACAGTGTGTTGAACAAGGCATCTCGATCAAAGAATGAAAATAACCCGTGAACAGTTTCGTGCAATGATTTTTTACGATTTTCAGCGAGGATTATCGAGACAAGAGTGTCTCTATCAAGTTGTTTAGACTTTTGGTGATGTAGCATCACCTTAAATCGTTGGTACCAAGAGTTCAGTCTGGGGCGCCGTTCGCTCTAGGATGAATTTCGTGAAGGTCGTCCAAAATTGGTTGTTCTGCCACAAACCATCGATGCAGTGCGTGAACTGATAATGCAAGATCGTCATGTTACTAGAGTGTCCAAAACCGAAACCGGGGAAACCGGTTTTTTGTTATTAACCGTGTGCCATGTTTTTTAAAAAACGTAATATTCGAACAAACCGGTTATTTGCTGTCGGTTAACCGGTTAATCGAATTTTACTTAATTTGTGTTAATATCCTTAAAAAATTAATAATAAATGAAATGAATTTCGAATTTTAGTGAAATTTAGGAATTAAGAAACATGATTTCTATTTTGAAATATGATCTAAATGACATATCCAAACAATTTTTTTCAAATGATTTTATTTTTTGAAGTAGAATTAATTACAAATTAATTTAGAATTAATTAGGTAAGCTTTTCAAACATTTTTTTTATCAAATCTCAAAATTAAAATTATTTGATAACTAATTGTCTTAACCCATTAATGCCCACAGCGATCTAGAAAAGATAGAATTCTGAAATTTTGAGACGATGGTTCTAGTGGACACATATACCAAATAAAATAAAAAAAAAAATACTACCTAGCTCAGATTGGACTTTTGAAGCCGTTACGTATATGTAACAGTGGGCTATTCCCAGTCACTACAACTTTTTAGACACAGACAACAGTTTGTATAAAAAATAAAAGGCGAATTCATTGCATTTATTAAACTTAAGGAAAAAATAATCTTTTGGTATAAAAATACAAGTATTTTAATAGTATAGAGAGAAAAACATATAATTTAATTCATTTAAAACTTATAAGTGGAATTCCATTTTGCATTCCATACATGAAAATCTTATTCAGATTTGAATATGATTTACGATTTAAAATCAGTTTAATGCGAATTTGAATAAAACTTTTACATTATTAAACACGCATTCCAAATTGGAATATGATACTATCTTTTAAAAAATGTGATGATTTATTCGACCTTTCGTATTATATTTAAAATTATAATGTTCGAGCGTTAGGTATATTTTAAATTATTTTATTCTTATTATTATTTTATGCTTCAATAGCATTATTATTATTTTATGCTTCAATAGCATCGCCAGGAAAATAAGCACAATTATTAATTAAAAATATGATTTTAATTTTTAATTTAATTTTGTAATAAAATAAAATACTTTAAAATAGACCTAACGCTCGAACATTTTAATTTTAAATACTAATATATAGGTTTTATTTAAAATTAAATACAGTTGTAAAATTTTGAGTTTAAACAAATGTATTGTAAGTTCTACATGTGTAATTTAACTTAAAGCAAAAAAAACCGGTTCACCCGGTTTTTGCCAAAATTAATAACCAAAAACTGGTTTCTTGAAAAATTGATTTTTCGAAAAAACCGAAAACCAGTATCTTGAAAAATTGATTTTTCGAACAAGATATTATCGTGAGATAGAGACATCTTTGCACATTAGTTCCACTTCAATACATTCGATTTTGCATGACCATTTGGCTGTAAAATAGATTTCTTCGCGTTGGATCCCACATAATTTGACAATCGCTCAAAAAAAGGCTCGTGCCAATTGGTGTAAGGAAATGATGTAAAAGATCGACCGTGACGTCAAAAGACGTATATAAAATCGTGACAGGTGACGAATCATGGATATATGCGTGTGCGCCGGATAAAAAACAGCAATCGACCGTGTGGGTCTTTCAAGACGAGCTAAATCCAACAAAAGTTGTTCGTGGAAGAAGCACAGCGAAGCAAATTGTCGCCTGTTTCTTCGGCCGAATGGGTCATGTGACCACTGTTCCTCTTGAGCAACGTAGGACGGTCAATTCTAAGTGGTGCACGGCCATTTGTTTGCCGGAAGTCTTCGGAGAAATTCGTAAAACCAACCGCCAAAGACGAATTATTCTCCATCATGACAATGCGAGCTCTCACACATCTCGTCAAACAGGTGAATTTTTGAGCAATCAAAACATCGAATATATAACTCATCCTCCATAGAGTCCTGATTTGGAACCCAATGACTTCTTCTTGTTCCCGAATATCAAAGATAAACTGCGTGGTTAACGATTTACGAGTGCCAAAGAAGAAATGGTGAAGCGTTAAAAAAAAACATGTTTTGGAGGTGTTTCCAAAGGAATGTAAAAACTGCTATGACAAATGGTTTGAACGAATGCAAAAGTGTATTGAACTCAAGGGGAATATTTTGAAAAACATTAAAGTAATTTTCATTTAAAAATGTTTATTATTATTTGATATTCCCGAAATACAAATAGCACCCGTAAAGTATATAAATATCATCAGCCGAAAAATATGATAATTTGGACAAAAACAACTGTTGACATATATTTTTATACTCGTATACGAAATCAAACGAAGGTCATTCAAGAACGTGTATATTTTACTGTTATCGACAAGACGAATATGGCAGTTGATATACATATCTCACCACACTAGTTATTATTTTTTATTAAATTGAGGTGAAGTGAGACTTTTAAAACACAATTGTTGAATCTGACGCCACTATTGACGCCTTCACAAACATGCAAATTGTGGGCACTTGTCTGGAGGAACTATTATTTCGGACGACTCAAATTAACTTAAGGATACATATGATATTTTTAAGTTATAACTGGTTGTATATGGTTACAAACAGATTTCGTATTTACCCAGGGTAACTCATCTCCCTTTTTTGATCGCAAATATGAAAAATGTAAAAAAAATTCTATATCTCTGAAACGGAGCGTCCAATCGAAAAAATAACTAATGTTTCTAACGGTTTTTCATATTCCAATTAGTATGGAATTTTATTTTCAAAAAATCGTAAAAATAATGAAGTCGTTAAAATAAAAAAATTGCTATAACTCGGAAACGGTCGACCAATCGCAAAAATAATATCTTTACATCCGTAAGAGTCTTTAATTTATGGATGTCTTGATTACGCCATCACTATTTTTTTTTAAATCACTAAAACTATAATTTCTCAAATCAAAAATCGCTAAAACGCCCTTATGCCAAAATCTCGGAAACGGAATGTCCAATCGAAAAATAACTAATTTTTTAAAGGTTTCTATGGGTTTTTCATATTATGAAAGAAATTGTTTTAAAAGATCAGCAATATAAGAAAATTGCTAAAATAAAACATGGCTATAACTCGGAAATGGTGCGTCCAATTGCAAACGAACAAGACTTTAAGCTTTAATTTCAGCCATTTTGTGACACGTAAACATTTCAAAGCCCGCATTTTGGTGCTGATAAATCCACTATAGTGGTTCAAACATATCTTCAAACCTAGGAATTACTTGCTCCAGAAGATTTTTGTAATCCGCCAGTTGGGTACTTTGTACGACAACGTCAAAAGTTCCGTAGTATGAAACTGCGGCCCATACCATAACACGACGACTCAGAAATTTTTCCTTCTTACGCATATCGTGAAAATAAAAGTAATAGCCATCGGGATCATCCAAGTTAAACATTTTTTTATCCGAAAAAAATATTTTTCGCCAGTCGGTCTTTATCAAATTGAAGGCGGTGTTTTTTTTTTTTTTTTTTTTATCAAACCAACACTCAGGGGATGCCCCCTATAAATGCAGTGCATTGTGTTGGCGAGGGAAAATTGAGGTAGTAGAGGGTGGAAAGAGGGAGTAGTGTCTGTTGACATTTGCCTTGAATGTTTGTATGTCACAATTGGTGGGAAACACACCAGCCGGAAGTTTATGCCACATACGGACTGTACGGCTGAAGAACGAATTTTCTCTATAGTGTGTAGTGCGGTCAATCGGCCACTCGATAAAAAACGGATGAGAGTTCCTGGAAAGCCGCGTACTTCGGCTAAATATCCTCACGTCCGGCATAAGTTGACGGATGTCCGAGGAACACATACCGTGGAAATATCGATAGAACAGTGACACGCAACCCACATTTCGACGATGCTCAAGGGAGGCAATAGAGTTGGATACCCTACTGTCCCCTATTAACACCGTCGCTCTCCTCTGGACACGGTCGAGAAGCTCCAAAGAAGTCCTAGGAGCACCTGCCCATATATGGGAGTTATACTCCATCTTTGGCCTGATGTAGGTGGTGTAGATATTGAGAAGATCAGAGGGAGTGAAGTATTTCTTGCACCGCTTTAAAAAGCCTAGACACTTGAATGCATCTTTCGACACTTCAAATACATGTTTTGCCCAACGGACATCACATTGTATTTTCATGCCCAGAACATCAAGAGCGTCTGATTCATCAATATCCACACCGTCCATAGACAATGACGACACACCTGGGTCAGCAATACGTTTATGCGACAACAACTGGGTCTTACTCGCATTAAAATCTACTCTATTCTTTCGACCCCATTCAACAATGGATACCAGATCGCGGTCGAGTGTTTCATTCATCGTCCGGCGTTTGACTTCAATCTCTTGAAGACTTGGCCTACGATCGAATGAATAAGAATGGCAGAGATTACTGTCATCGGCAAAAGAGTAGATTGGATTCACAGTCTGACCCAGGAGATCGTCAATGAAAATAAGAAAAAGAGAAGGAGAAAGAACAGAGCCCTGTGGTACACCTGCAGTCAATTTATGCTCGTCGGATGAAACCCCATCTACAACAACTCGTATAGTGCGATCCCTGAGAAAACTCGATATAAATCGAGTGAAGTTATCACCGACACCAAAAGCAGCGAGCTTTGACAAGAGTGCATAGTGCCATACTCTGTCAAAGGCCTTGGAAATATCAAGAGCCACTACCTTACTCTCACCAAGCCGGTGGATGGATCGACTCCACTGTTCCGAAAGGAACGCCATCAGGTCTCCAGTAGATCTCATTCTACGGAAGCCATACTGCCGATCGTTAAGAAGGTCATTGGACTCAAGATACTTCACTAGATGGTGGTTAACCATGCTCTCCATAACCTTCGAGAGCGCAGAACAAATTGCAATTGGGCGGTAATTTGCAGGGTTACTTGCATCACCTTTTTTAGGGATTGGCTGGACGTTAGCAACCTTCCAACGCGCCGGGAAGACTCCGGCACGGTATGCAAGGTTGAAAAGATTGCGCAGTGGACACGCCAGTGTCGAAGAGCACCTACTCAAGATCAGTGCAGATATGCCATCCGGGCCCGGGGATTTACCTACGACGAGATTCGCAAGAACCTTTTTAACTCCTCGTGTTCGAAAAAATATCTTGGGCATGGAACAAGATACGTGATTGATCACGGGGAGTGGTTGATTGCTATCCGGCAAGGAAGAGTTCCTTGCAAACATTTCAGCCAAGAGGTTAGCTTTATCAACCGGTTCAGTGAATGTTATGTCATCTTTAAGAAGAGTTGGGATAGAGGAAGAACTATCCTTAATTCTTCTTGCAAATGACCAAAAGTTCTTACTTCCACTAGGGAAAGAAAGGACTTTAGCACGAATACGCTGTTCGTGAAGAAACTTTTCGCGTCGAAGTACTTTGGCACACTTGGATCTTGCCTGTTTGCGTAGCAGTTCAGTATCAACGTTTTTATTAGAACGCCAGTCTCTGAACGCGTCCTCTTTGGATCTGACAGCATTCTTGCATGTCTGGTTACACCAACTTTTTTCCGATGGTTTAACCGAAATAATTTTCGTCTGAATGAATGAATTCATACCAATCAAAATTATCTTCTCGATCATTTCAGCAGCAGCATCTATGTCATTGTCCAGAAAACAAAGCTTCCAGTTAAAATGCTGATAAAAGTTGTTAAGCTCAGCCCAACGTGCCTCTTCGTAGATAAAAATTTTTCGCTTCGGGACTGTGTTTGAAGCGAGACGAAGAGCTGAATACGAAAAGGACGCTGAAATGATACAGTGATCCGAATTACCCAGAGGTGCAAGCGTGTTAACTTCGTACTTTTCAGGGTGCGAAGTTAAGAAGAGGTCAAGTAAATTTTGGTTGTGCCCTTGAACACACGGAATGTGCGTCGGTTCATTCACCAATTGCGTTAAGTTATTATGAGCGGCGAAGAGCTCAGCGTATTGGCCCTCCGTAGTTGTATGGCTCGAATGCGTTAACCAGGAGGAATTATGGACATTGAAATCACCAGCAACAACGATTTCACTGTCTGGATAATTACCCAATATCTCAGAAATGGAATCGGAAAGGGTGTCAAAGCCATTAAAGGATGCCTCCCTTCCCGCATTAGGACTTCTATAAAGAAATCCGAAATGCAGGACATGTGTTCCAATCTTAAATTTTACCCAAAGAGAGTTAAATTCTGGATCTTGTGAGTCGAAATGTCGCTGACTCTGAAACACTATGCCATTTTTCACATAAACCACAAGGCCTCTGTGGGAAATAAAAAGGGATAGAGTGTGGTACCCAGGAACGTGAAAATCCTGTGGATCAGAATCCTCGCGCACCTGGGTTTCACATAGAGCAAGAACATCAGGCCGATGAATATTAATATGAGAGTACACACCGAAAAAATTCGCTCTCAACCCTCGTATGTTACCATAATGTAAAACAAAATTACACACCATTGCGACATACAAACACACAGAACAAATTCACAGCAGTAAACACAAACAGTGAGTCCCCCGCCTTCCCGCTGATATCCACACAATGCTTAGTGTTATGCCTTAAGCACTGAGCAGCAACGAGAAGACGAAGAAAACACAGTCTATGCTGTACCGTATAGGAGAGGGAGCGGGGGACAACAAATGCACCACACAGAGAGGGGCATAAAAGCCCTTCGCGTGGTTGACGTAAACAGCCTTAGTTGATGTTGTTATTGTTTCCTTCTTTTCGTTTTGCACATTTTGTTGTTTTGGTTATTGTTCTTACGCATATCGTGAAAATAAAAGTAATAGCCATCGGGATCATCCAAGTTAAACATTTTTTTATCCGAAAAAAATATTTTTCGCCAGTCGGAAGTGGTTTTACAGATCCCATGCCAAATGGTCTTTATCAAATTGAAGGCGTGTTGTTGGCGAGCTGCATTTAGAGGAGGGTTTTATTCAGTTTTTGGAGCTGTAGATGTTCACTGATCAAAATAGCAGAACGAACGGTTGATTTACTTGCATTTACGGCTGCCAAATGCCTAATTCTTGGGGTAGAATGCGGCAATTCGAAGAATTTTTCGCTTGTCCCGAAGTGTTAAAGCCGTGTAAGTACCTCCTTTGTAATTTTTATTGAAGCTTTATCGGGTTTTAATACCATTCATTACCATATTATGACTTCGTTCGATTTCTCTACCGATTTCGCGATAAGAATATTTTTCAAAGTGGTAAACATAAATTTTTACCATTTTCGATTAACTTAAACTACTTTTGATTAGATAATATACTTAATATACTGCCACGAACTTTTACTTTAATTTTATTTAGTTTTTATAAAGCTTTATCGCGGGCGTCGCCTTATTTAAGAAAGTGTGGTTATATTCTGGTGAACCACGTGCAAAAAGCTAATATTCTCAAATTATTTCAAACAGACAGAATAAAGTACCGTTACAATGTATGTGGATCAGGTTTTAGTTGTTTTACATAATGAGTGTTATCTGTTTTTGTGTTTTAACCCTCGTTTTTGAGGAATATGACAAATAAGTATTTATTTATTTATTTGATTTTTAAGGGGAATACTGTTCGTCGGTTTTGCAATTTAAAATTTAGGGCTTTCTTTAGATAGCCTTTTTTATAGGGTAAGACTTAATCTTATTAATTTCAAACGAATTTTAGTTTAAAAAAATTTGGAACCTTTACTAATTAGACCACAAACTAGCATACGTCTTTTAGATGTATGGTTATCTTTTATGTATATCTTTTTTTCTAGGGTTAAATAAGAAAATCAATATTACCTCTCAGATCTGTGTATAGTAGGCCTTATATCTTCAATATTTTGTTGGTTCTATCAGTGTATATGTAGTATATATATCATATCGATAGGAAACTAGACAGATAAGGCAGATTATATATATAAGACAGATTATATATTCAAGCTTTATGATCGACACCAATAATTTCAGCTCAGAATGTGGCACAAAGTGGTCAAAGTTCAAAATGAGTTTGTCGTCGCTAAACATTTGTCTGTTGTATATAATCACAGCGTGTTGTGAAAGATGAAGTGACAATGTATAAAACATGCGTTTTATAGCGTAGACAGACGACAACGTAAATTTGCATTAGCAGTCTTAATTCAAATTAACTTGTGAATTATCCAGTTTACATTCCCTACTTGAAACAAACAAAAATCTAATATAGGTGGGTTAGAGTGCACTCTCGAAAATCATGGGTTATATCCGAATTCAGGAAGTCATTTTACATAAGAATCAGAATGAATGCTGTCAGGACTCGACAATTTTATTTTTATTTCTGTAGTCCAGTGCAATTGAAATAGTTAATATCGCTTCGTTGATTCGGTGTGTCAGTATTTTCAGTTTGTTGCGCAAAAATTTAAAGGAACATACGAAATAAATTGAAATAAATAAAGTCTTTCGAGTGCCTACAATAGCAATCAAACATCGCTGTTACGCGGAATGGCTCTATTTCGGCAGGTAACACACTTTTGAGAATTTCGTAATAATTTGAGTAAATTATATAAATTACAGGTTCATTAGTCGGGTGATCTTGATAGCAATACGAGGAAAGTACAAGAAAGGTGTGACAGATATACAGGATTTATATATACAGCCACTTCAAAAAATTAGTTTTCATCTCGCCCATGAAAATTTAAACAGCTGTTACAACTTATACTTTCATCTTATAAAAAGTTTTTAAAATGGTTTTACTTACAATTTGTCTTAGTATGTAAACACAGAGAAGAGATTCGTTGGCACAACTTTATTTACAGCCAACTAAAATTTGGCGGTTCCTTGGACTATCACATTATTCAATAATTGTATTCGTATCACCAAATGTTGTGCATATCAATTGATTTGTTATTCAGTTTGGCTGCAAGAACTGAAATATTTAGTTGAAGCCACGGCAACAAGAAATAAATGTGATCTGCAAATCGAGTTATAGTTCTAGCTATTAAATTATCCTGTAGTGGTGAATATTCTATTTGTTGCATCAACTAAGAATATAAAATCTAATTCGGTTGTACCAAATAATAAATTTGTTACTTCCACAGGAGGCTGTAACCAATGGATGTATTAAATATGGCATCACTTTTCTTAAAACAAATCGCTAAAACTACAAATTTTCGAATAAAAAAATCGCTTAAACTCCATTATGTCTATATTTCGGAAACGGAGGGTTCATCGAAAAAATAACCCATTTATCCGAGTTTTTAAGTGCTCCAATTATAACAAATTTTTAAAGGTTTCTAATGGGCTCTCATAACGGTTTCTAAGGGTTTTTTTTAAAGCGGTCAAATCGTATGAAAAAACTTTTTTTCAAGTTTTTATTAAATTTTTTGTACAAGAGATGAAAATAGTACAAACATCTTAAATGTATTACGAAATTTAATTTTTGATGCATTTAATACTGACGAGGATGTATGTACTCCTATTTTAAATTTGGCAGCCCAATTTCTATGAAACTTACATAACTTTCACACTAAACATCTCTAAATCCATAAGTGATGTGAATCAAACTGAATCTAGTCCACATTTGTGAACTAGACAGAAGTAGAATACAAGTAAACCTGCCATGGAGCGATACACTCCCCAAGAACGCGGAATAATCATGTCTATTTTTTTGCGTAACAATTCGTCTGTGGTATTGGCGCAGCGCGAATACCGTCGCCGATTCCCCGGCCGTCCGACACCGACTGCGCAAACACTGCGCCGTTTGGCCACTAACCTTGAAGAGTATGGGACCACACGAGGCGTTGCCAGGAGTGGCCGGCCCCGGAGCGGCCGTTCTGCCGAGAATATCGCCGCTGTTGCCGAGGATGTCGAGCTGTCGCCGGAAACATCCACCAGACGCCGTGCCTCGCAATTAACCATCAGCCGGTAGTCCCTATGCCGAATTTTGGTCAAAGACCTGCGCATGTTCCCATACAAAGTCCAGTCCGTGCATCAGCTGCTGCCTGTCGACCGCCAAACGCTTGTAACCTACGCCCAAGCCATCCTCAATCTCGTGGACGAAGTGGACGATTTTTCCACCAAAATCATAATGAGCGATGAGGCTCATTTCCACCTCAGCGGGTACGTGAACAAGCAAAACTATTACTTCTGGGGCACCGAAAATCCACGAGTGATGCACGAGGAGCCATTACACCCGCTCAAAGTGACTGCATGGGGCGCTGTTCACGCTGGAGGAGTCATCGGGCCATTTTTTTCGAGAACGCCGTTGATCAAACGATAACAGTGGACGGTGCGCGCTATAGGGCCATGTTAACCGAGTTTTTTCTGCCGCAATTCGAAGAATTAGTACTGGAGGACATGTGGTTCCAACAGAACGGAGCAACGGCACACACTGCGCGAGCCACAACCGATATTCTGAAGGCGGCGTTCCCGGGTCGCCTCATCTCTCGTTTTGGCGATTTGCACTGGCCCGCAAGATCGCCCGATTTAACCGTTCCAGACTTTTTTGTGGGGTTTTTTGAAGTCCCGTGTTTATGTGAACAAGCCCGAGACCCTGGAAGCCCTCAAGGTCAACATTCGACACGAGTGCGAGAATCTGTCGCCCGAAGTTCTCGCTGAAGTGATGAATAATGCCGTAAAACGAGCCCGTATGATAATCAATTGTGACGGCGCCCATTTAACCGATATCATCTTCTCAACTTAACCAATAAAATTCTAAAGGTTCAAATAAACATAATCAAAACACAGAATCGAAGTTTTTCATTTAGAAAAAAAATTAGAGCCAAATAACATCGGATGACTTCTTTTGAAACACCTTGTATATACATATGTACACTGATAGAACCACCAAAACTACTATACACAGATCTGAGAGGTAATATTGATTTTCTTTTATAAAACTCATAAAGCAGCAGATAACACCATTATGTAAAATAACAAGAACCTGTTCAACATACATTGTAACGGTACTTTATTCCGTCTGTTTGAAATAATTTGAGAATATTAGCTTTTTGCACGTGGTTCACCAGAATATAACCACACTTTCTTAAATAAGGCGACGCCCGCGATAAAGCTTTATAAAAACTAAATAAAATTAAAGTAAAAGTTCGTGGCAGTATATTAAGTATATTATCTAATCAAAAGTAGTTTAAGTTAATCGGAAATAGTAAAAATTTATGTTTACCACTTTGAAAAATATTCTTATCGCGAAATCGGTAGAGAAATCGAACAAAGTTGTAATATGGTAATCAATGGTATTAAAACCCGATAAAGCTTCAATAAAAATTACAAAGGAGGTACTTCACGGCTTTAACACTTCGGGACAAGGGAAACATTCTTGGAATTGCTGCATTCTACCCCAAAAATTAGGCATTTAGCAGGCGTAAATGCAAGTAAATCAACCGTTCGTTCTGCTATATTGATCAGTGAACATATACAGCTCCAAAATCTGAATAAAACCCTCCTCTAAATGCAGCTCGTCAACAACACCGCCTTCAATTTGCTAAAGACCATTTGGCATGGGATCTGCAAAACCACTTAAGTGACAGGGTATGACGAAAAATATTTTTTTCGGATAAAAAAGTTTAACTTTGATGGTCCCGATGGCTATAACTTTTATTTTCACGATGTACGTTAGAAGGGGCAATTTCATACAACGGAACTTTTGACCTTGTCGTACAAAGTACCCGACTGGCGGGGCATTATTACAAAAATCTTCTGGAGCAAGTTTTTCATAAATTTAAAGATACTTTTGAACCACTAGTGTGGATTTATCAACACGATATTGCCCCTATACATACGGTACGTGCAGAGAAAACATAGATTTCTAACCAAAATATTGAAATCTTAAATTGATCGCCCTTCTCACCCGACCTTAACATTAATGAAAATGTTTGGGGTTGTGTAAGCCGCAAGGCTTATGAGGGAGGAAAACAGTACAAATCAAAAGATGAGCTTATGGAAGGAATAAAAACTGCTTGGGCCGAAATTTCTCTTGACTACCTTAAATCCTTATACGAGTCATTAAAACATAGAATATTCGAAGTTATTACGCTGAAAGGAAAAGCTTCATCAAACTTATGCAAATTTGATAAAACTTTTCCTCATTTTCCAACCTACGACACATTTCATTGAATTGGTGAAGAACACTTGATCAATCTTTCATCCATATTTCAACAATAATTTACGCTGATTCAACGACATTGTTACATCAAGTGGATGTGAATTCTTCCTAAATATGATGAAAGTTTGTCATCAGGTTGAAGTAAAGTTTTCACCATTTTGATGTAAATTCTTCATCAATTTGCAGTACATTTTTCGTCAATTAGCTGTAAGGTTATAATCAATTTGAAGTAAGTTTGTCATCAATTTTATGTAAACACAGTGCAACATATAAAATTCAGACTCCTTCGAAGTACAAAATACTTATCGAAACTAACAAACCCCTATTTGAGTTTTGCTAGTTTAGATGCTGTTCGGATTTTATGGCCTCATGTAAATATATTTTGGCTAAAACTTAATTTATCCGAATAACAGGCAATTGTTCTCACGGCTATATCTCGGAAACCAACTGAAATTTTGTTTTCCTGTCTTCGGCACAATTGTAGCTATAGACTAGGAGGAAATAAACTTAGCCTAAAAAACTGCATTTAGTGCCTCAATGTCGAAAAATTTTAATTTTTTCTAACTTTTTCACCATTTTCCTCCCATATTTTCGACAGGAATTGCGATTTTTGTTTGGGTTGCATAATAATGAGTAATTTATATTTTATTTGAATTCAATCAATTTTAAAAACTTTCCCCCCATGTTATGTACCAAATGTCACATTGAAAATTAACTACGGATTTGGCAATGCTGATCTTATTCGTCGGAAAAATCATATGAAATTGATGAATGTTTTATAACAGCCGTAGGCTATTTATATGATTGAATTCTCGTGAAATTTACGAGCAATGGGTGAACAGGAAATATATTACTCGGAAAAAGCATTTTTGTTTCGGATTCTTAAAATTTATGATTGCATTCTCTTGAAAATCACTCACAAAGGATGAAAACCAAATGATCGTATTGTATCAGGCAACTGAAGTAGGTAGATATACCACACTTGACAATGACACCCATTCAAAAATCCCTTTCAGGAAAATTTTGCATACAATTATTTCCAGATAGTTCAGTAAAAAAGTACGAAATATTTATAAGGGATCATTCCACCACTTTTTCTCATTCAACAAGTGAATTTGATTTGATATGGAATGTGCTAGCAAGCTCAGAAGATGATTCAGATTATGGACCTGAACCACCAAAGATAAAACCAAGTGCATCAACTTCACAAGCTTAACTTCAATGGACATTGATCTTTTTTTTTATTTTTTTGCCTTTTGCTACATTTCTGGAATTTTCGTTCTAACATACAGCAGGAAAATTAATTTTCTTTTATTTTGATGGAAGTAAAGTTTAAAAAATAGATTTTAGTGGATGGTTTACGAGAAATGAGTTAAAAGCTGTAGTTTTCGTGTGAAAAACTGATGTAAGTCCACAGTTTGGCAGCTGTAAACAATTTTAGATATACAAATTTTAAATTTTGCAACATTATTGAAATTTTGAGGCACTAGATGTAGTCTTTTGGGGTCAGTTTGTTTTAATTTTTTTTTACAATAGTTTTTTTCAAATAAACTATAGCCACAATTGTGCCGAAGACAGTAAACCAAAATTCCAATTGGTTTCCGAGATATAGCCGGTAGCAAATTTGCATGTTCTTCGGAAAACTTAAGTTTTAGCCAGAATATACATGTGGCCATAAAATCAAAACAGCAGCTAAACTAGCAAACCCCAAATAGGATGTTGTAAGTTTCGATGAGTACTTTGAAACATTTCACACCAGAAGGAGTTTGTATTGGATGACTTCAAAAATGTTGCATAGTGAAATTGGTGATCATTTTGATGTAAATTGTTTGTTAATTAGTAGCCAAACTTTTGGCCTATTTTTGATCGTAAAAACTCCACAAGAACAGGGTATATGACCACATAACGCTCATAGGGTGGATAATATATTTTGTCCATTGCACTTCTTTTTATTTTAAATTTTCACTACTTTTTCTTTTTTCCTTTATGACGTAAAAAAATGTGAAGAAACGCACAATCTTCAAATTGAAGAACATTTTCATTGAAGTGATGAAATTTGTCATCACTTCAATGCCGAACAATTGATGAACATCTATCATTGATTTGATGTACAGATTTTCTTTCAGTGTATGAATCATGGTAAAAGTACACACTATTAATTTAATATTCAGATAAAATAATATAAAAAATCAAGTTTTTATATTAACAATATATGTTTGTTTGTTTGATAAAACAACTAAAATGTAGTTCTATAATATTGACTTGTAAAGCTTGAAGAGAGTCTGGTTTTTTGCTAAAGACCAATGACTTCAAATAATCCCACAAGAAATAGTTTGCTGGTGTTAAATCACAACTTCTTGGAGACCATTCTTTTTTTTTATTTATTTATCAAGGTCAACTTCTTCCAATTTCGGGCATAAAAATGGTTATCATCGATCTATACCGCTCCCCATTGACAGTAACGGTGTTACCAGCTTCATTTCGAAAGAAGTACGGACCGATGATTCCACCAAACCAAAAACCACACCAAACTGTCGATTCAGGTGAATGTAATGGTTTTTCATGAATAATTTGTGGATTTTCTTCGCACCAGAATTGGTACAAAAAATCGATTCTCACATGTGACTATTTCTACAACATTTGTTTTGCGAAAACTTTCTGTCACAAACTGTTTTTTATGCTTATAGGAAACATGGGACTGTCCTTGGAGGTGGAAAGTTTCTGATAGCCATTCACGTGGGAGTGGCAGCTCACTACTTCCATGCAGTATGTCCTGGGCAGTGGCTTATCGGAAACCTCCGTTAGCTAGTTAAAGTGAGAAGGCGAAAGGAATGAGCAGCCTGAGTGGTAATGCGATCGTTATAAGGACCACGATTTAAAGATATGTACCTGGAATGTGAGAACACTATACAGGACGGGTGCCACTTGGTGACCAACCATCTCACAGTCTACATGATACCACCTCCGATAATGGAATTAGGCTGATAGACTTCTCCGCTGCAAAAAATATAGTACTTAGTAGCACACGATTCCAGCATAAGAAAATACATAAGGCGAACTGGTTATCTCCGGATCAGATAACGAAGAACCATATTGATCACTTGGTAATAGATGGCAGGGACTCTTCTAATGTAATGGATGTACTTGTGATTCGAGATGCCAATATCGTCTCGGATCATTACCTGGTGGCTGCGAAAGTTCGCGCAAGACTGAGCAGGGCGAAAAACGTACGAAGCCGAACACAGGAAAAGCTAGATATTGACAAGCTACAAATACCGGAGATATCAATGTCCTATCGACAGAAGCTCTCTCTCCTGCTAGGGCATAATACCCCACCCCCCGAGGACCCAGATGTGCAGTGGAAGCACATCTCCCATTCTTCTACAATACAAATGTAACCAACGATAAAAATCAACAAAAAAGTGCAAAATATATTTAAATTTTTCAGTTCTACACCAAAACGACAGGAAAAAGTGAAGTGAACATATTTTGTAACTCCACCTGGTGTAAGGTAATTTTAAATTTAATTGCTCTCATTTTCATAAAAAGTTGTGAGGTTTGGGCGACAGTTTATCATACAAAAAACCTCTCTCAAACCTCTCACAAATTTTTATGAATAAGGCGGGATAGTTTTCAAAAATAAGTTTTGCAAAATAGATCCTCCGAATGATTCCTGGCAAACCGTATAACTATTTCAGATCAAGCCACAGATCTGGATCAGTATTTATTTGGACGTTGTTTACTATTGCCTCTATCTGGTATTATTGAACCCATGTTTTCCACCATCCAATGTTTACTTTCCACCGTACCTATGACGTTTAATTTATTGAGAGAATAAAAGTATCTATGTATGTATTCGTCTATGCTTTTACTCACAAATCAAGAAACGATGGAAGTTTTTTGTTTCATGCTTAATGTGAAAACTTTTTCGATTCGAGAACTACAGAAAGGAAGTACTGAACACTTCAGAAGGAGATTCTAGAATATTTTGAGCTGAACTGGGGTATACATGAACATATTTCACGTACAATTTTTAAAAAACTCCGTACAAATATATGCTTGTGAAATATCGATTAAATGATAAATGTGTCAATGCTCAGTCAATTTTTAGAATAATGTGAGTTTTTGTGTTAAAAAATATTAAGAACACAGAAAAGGTATTCAACCTTGTTGTGTTGTTGGACAATTGCGCTACGAAATAATATGAGTGCTAAAAATTATTACGGGCGAATGAACTTAGTATCAGTATTTATACAATATTTTCGAGTTGCACAATATACGATTTTCTCTAGGAGTGAATTTTATAGGGGGGGGGGGGGGGGGGTATGTTGAAGAATTTCTGAATATCATGTTGAATCCTTTAAATTTAGATATTTTATTTCTTCACTAAGGTGATATTTACTTAGTCATCCTAAATGCTAATAACTGATAATTTGCAATTTTCTGATTAAACTAAAAAAGCATTATTCATAAAAAGTTGTGAGAGGTTTGGGCGACAGTTTATCATATTTACAAAAAAACTCTCTCAAACCTCTCACAAATTTTTATGAATAAGGCGGATAGTTTTCAAAAATAAGTTTTGCAAAATCCTCCGCATGATTCCTGGCAAACCGTTTAACTATTTGAGATCAAGCCACAGATCTTGATCAGTGTTTATTTGGAATGATGCCATTGAAAAATTAATCCAACTAAATTCATCAAATTAATTTTTTCCTATTATTTACAGGTGTGTTCTGAATTCCACTTTTAACAAAACGTAGATTTGGATCTAACTTTGTTCACATTAATATCGAAATCCCTTGATCGATATTCTTTTTATGCATCTTTTTTCATATTTGATATCTCGAAATTCGTGAATAGACATTCACTGTAGATAAGTGTGGAACGAAGAACATCACAGTTTATAAGTTTTCTTTGTTGACACTTTAATGTAATTCACATCATTTGTGTTCCCGAACGTGCTTCCATAAAGTCCACTGCAGTTTTCTACGCTTTAAAGTTTCTTTGTTTGACAGTGTTGCCAGTTTAGGGGATTTATCCCCAAATTGGGGATTTTTTTTTCAAAACAGGGGATTGTTTTTTTTTGGTTTGGGGATCTGGGGATTTTTTGGGGATGAAAATTTAAGCTGCATTAAAAGCGCAACTTTTGTATCATTCCTTGAAAGTTTTGATCTGGTACTACCTAAATCAAAGCAAGCATAAACACAAATAATATTTGGCATAGAGTAAATCTAACTAGAGAGAATATTTAACTCATCTGACGTTTCGTTTCACACTCTTCGTGATGCGGTCGGTGTGATAGAGAGATGTTTGAGTGGCATACACCAGGTGGAATTACAATAACCTCTGACTTTAATATTTCATGTCGTTTTGGTGAAAACTGTGAAATTTCAATGTGTTTTTACACTTTTTTATTGACTGTTATTGTTAGCCAACTCATTTGTGTTGTATATAATACAATAATTTTAACATACAAAACGAAATGCCGTTGTTGCTATTTTGTTCGTTTTTTTGAACCATTGCCTCTATCTGGTATTAGTAAAGCAGTTCTTTTCAACATCGAATGTAAATATCACGCCATACCAAATGTCATAAACTTGCTGAGGTATTGCTAAATGTTGTCCGCAAAAAGAACTGCATACACTTGTCAGTTCCTGAAAATATCAAATTGTTTTACTGGCAAGGCTGTACGTGGTGACAAGAATAAAACAAGTAAAAAAACATTTTTGATATTTGGTGTTACTGAAAAGAATAGAAGCAGTGGAAAAGAAATAACGAGAAATACTAAAACTATGTTCAAAACAAATAATTAAGTACATAGATGAATCTGAAGATAATGAAGCTGAAGTATTTGATATATATACTAAGCCTTAATGACTTTTAACCAATGTGCACATAAATTAAAGCCAGATCTCATTTGTCATAATTTTTTTGTTATAACTAACTATTTTTAAATTAATAATTTAATAATAATATAATAATTTATTTACGTTTAAATTTTCCAATATTTAAGCTTTCGTTTTGTTAAACTGAATTCTAAATAAATTTTAATTTTATAACTTAAAACTTTCTCGAACCACCTTTAAAACAATAGGGATTTTTCCGGGTATTTTAGCTTTTTTTTGGGAATTTTCGGGGATTAAAAATAACAATTCGGGGATTTCGCCTGAAAAAAAACTGGCGACCCTGTGTACGAAATGTTGTCACTATTTGGTTTATTATCCGTAACTGTCAAAGGGATAAACAAAATCATCTGGAGTCACGTTATTTATCAAAGACTATAGTCCATATATCATATACTATGTATTGAAGCACGTAGGTTTTGTTTTGTTTTGAATTTACCAACATTTTACGTCTTTGCCAAATTATGTACTATATATGCAGTTGACCGATAATGTGAAATTATAATACTCTGACACTCAATACCCACCATTTTATCTTCTTCTTAGTGCGATCTACATCATATTTACAACTGCGTAAGAAAAACTCTAAATTCTCATAGTCGGTACAAGCATTCACATTGGGATTATCCGCTAACCACTGGTATAATATTTGAACTTTCTGGTTAACTTTATTGCTGTCATTGTTCGTATCGCACGGGGCAATTTTAATAGAATTCCTCATCATCACAAATAATCAAAAGGAATGCATAGAACAAGAAGTTCGGGTGTTCGAATTTGATATTACTGCGTATAGTTTACAATGCCAATCACTTTGAGATTTCTAACAGATTACATTGAATCAACTAATGAAAATGCGACCGACAATGAACTTACACGCGCGACTTGTCTTTAAACAATAAACATGCATGCGGGCGATGTATCGACGTTATAGTAGTTAATGATGAAAATGCAACGGTTCACACGACTGATGTCTAAATACGTTTAAAACCAGTGATTAAATTACTGTGTCCGAATGAGGTGGGGATTAGAAGACAACTTCCACCTGTTTGGTTGTTTTGTAGATATCACGCGAATCAAGCAGTTCAAATCCACATCAACTATTTTAGGCTTTATTTTTAGCAACGGTTCGCTGTACACAACACATAAAAAACACGCAAGTCTAAAATCGGATCTCTTTGTTTCTCTGGCATAAGTATTCGGCCCGGCTCTTCAGGTTGATTTTAAGGGACTTTGTGTTTGTCAGTATGACATACAATTAAAAGCTTAAATGATTAGTCGTCTTAAGCACGCTTATCTACGTAGAGTATTATATACTACGTAGCACCAACGCTCACAATTTCGAACTAATCGTACAATTAAACGCAACACCATAGCTTCTTAGGAACCGATAACCTCGATCGAATTTCAATTTTATTTCTCTATTTTATTAGTTGTACCATTTGCGTTCTCTTTTTGTGTTTTTTTTTATTCATGTATAACTTAAAGCAAGAGCATTCTATATAAATGCGAGCAATTAATTAATATTTGTTATTCTCTTATTAAATACTTACATATGTAGTAAGTACATACATATGTATATATTTACACTTTTGGTTATTATAATTGTAGCCGCTAACCACAGGGTAGGAAGTATTTTCAGTTTATCAACACATAGGAAACATGTACACACATGTACATATACGTATTTGAGAAAACTAATTGCATGTTCTCGAATCTACATCATATCGTCGCGATGAAACCGGCATATCTGCATAAATTGAGTTTTTGGTGTCAACAATTTTTTCCGCCTATTTTTATGTCGAACCGGCATATTGTATAGTTGAATAAAAATCTATCAGATGGCGTTGGGCGCACTGGTGAAAAGTTTGCATTTTGCAGATATAGCCCCGTATTCAATTCTTGCGAAATTTTCATAAGAAATTTTATTATTATTTATTTTTTATTAAGTTCAGCATAATTAATATAATTCTTTTATAGTCCAAAGATACATTAATACAAGTCGATAGTCATTATTATTATTATTAACAAGCGGATACAAAAAAACAAAAATCACATGAGGTGTCATGGGACACCCGGTTGGAACGAAGTTTCTTTCGCTATATATTAAGCTTGTTTTTTATTCCATGCTAAACTAATTTTTCGACGAATTTGTATGGAGTGCCGCTTAAAATCGCTTAATATCGCTTAGTCATGTTTTAGATTTTGCGTCTTCAGCCTGCGTTAATCGTTAAATTCTCTTTTGAACACCCTTCGTAAATCACGACCGTTTACACCACTCTGCGGTCCACCCATGGATTCTTTATCATCTAATCGGCTGTTCTGCTTCTTACTTATATTCGTAATAATTAATTTTTCAAACAAATATGTCTGATTTTCATGTTGCTGATATTTATTAATCAAAGTCTCCGCGAATTCTTGTATCTACGCATATTACCCAATATTTTTCGATTTATTTCTATTCATATTATACAAATAATCAGAAAGTAATATACGCAAACGATGTTCTCCCTTCAAAAGCAGAAAGAGTGTGAAACAGCATGGCAGAAATACGAAAGAGAGTAAAGAGAAACATCAAAAATCCTCCAAAATTCTCGTCTCGTGCGTGTTTGTTTACCCCTCTTGCTTCTTCCCACCCATGGTACAAACAAATGGTAGAAGCACTAGCCCAGCTGATAAAAACTTTTTTCTGAACGGGTAGGAGTAAGTTTTTCTCTTATGTCAAAAGTTTGTTTACATTTGTTTGTTTGCAGCTACCCTTCGCCAACAACTCCTGTTTTTAAAATGTTTTCTCCGTAAAAATCACATAAAAACGTTTTAATTTTCTCACTTAAACACTTTCAAAATATCAAATAAAACACATTCACTGTCTAAACGACACTTTTTCGAATTTTGTTTACACTTTCATTATTTTTCAACCAGCTGAGTTGACACAATACAGGCACTGAGCAAAAACAAAATGCCTGTTGTTTTTGGCTTGTTGTAGTTGTTGTCGTACTGCATCTACCATTATATTTCTACCATGTTCCCACCTCTTGCCAACCGAACTCGAAAGTCTTGGGTGAAAGTCACGGGTGAAACCCATAATCTAAAGTGTGTCTTAGTTCCCCATACAAAGTCGTCGAAAAATTAGTTTAGCAGGGAATAAAAAAATAGGCTTATTATGTACTAGAAAGTTCCAACACGTATAAAGCGCCCTTTGGAAAGTACGATAATTTAAATGGATCTTTAAGAAAAGGTACTTTTTGTAATTTTTTTTTCTGCAATGTATTTTTTAAGAAAAAAATTATATTTTTAGGTCCTTTTTGTAAAAATATGTATTATATTTTCCGGTATATGTATTATATAGGTCCTTTTTAACAAGGGAGGTACTTCTTTTATTAAAAGATAATGTTTTTTTAAGAAAAGCTAATATTATTAAGAAGAAGTACTTTCTGTAAGAAAAAGTCATAAGAGTATGACTTTTTTTCCCAAAGAAGTACTTTTGTCAGAACAGGTACTTTTTAAAGAAGTGGTACTCTTTTTAGGAAAAGGTTGTTTTTCAAGAAAAAAATGTAATATTTTATTTTTAAGAAAAGGTACTTTTAAGAAAAGGTACTTTTAAGAAAAGGTACTTTTAAGAAAAGGTACTTTTAAGAAAAGGTACTTTTAAGAAAAGGAATTTTTGTAAGAAAAGGTATTTTTATAACAAGATATTTTTTTTGAAGAAAAACTTTTTTTTAAGAAATGTTTTTTTTTAGAATTGGTCCTTTTTTCAAGAATAGGTAAATTTTGAGAGTAGGTAGAGATAGTAGATATTGTCCTATTCAATGAGATACAATTAAATCATACACACAATGTAATATTTAAAAATTATAAAAACGTAAGAAAAGATCGGATTGATGCAACAAGGGGGAACTGCAATATTAATCAAGAATAACATGAAATACTACAATTACGATAACAAAAGTATATATTCGCTAGATGCTTTAGATACACGCGCCATAAAGATACCCGTTGACTGCGACAACTTTTTAGTTATTACATGTGCCTATTATCCCGCCGGCAATATAAATTCAATACGAGCAGACTTGCAAAAACTATTTGCCTTTTGTTGCCTTTCCAGTCCATGTGTAAATTTTCTTCTCTATACCATAGTTGCTTCAAAGACGATATAGAATTAGACGGCCAGAAGATGTGCACAATTTGGCAACCCTGGTAAAAGAGAACCAAAAAGTGCTAGAAATTCACTCAAAGGTATTTCTCTCACGCGTCATATCTTGATTATTTCATACATTTTGCATAGTTTATTAAATTTTACTTCAACATAGATGCATTTTGTATATATATAAAAACCCTATCAAAAAGCTTCTCGTGTATTGAACTATTCAATGAAGAGAGTAAGAGAGAGAACAGAGAATTGCTAGTATTTCACTCGTTTTGTTTGTTAGCATTTGAGTGAAGAGAAATTTTGAATGTCTACTTGCACATCGTTTTTGGTTGCTTTATGGTCGATACCATGGTACAATAATATCTTCATGGTAATAGCAGCGCGCGTTGTTGTTGTTGTAGGCAGCAACAACAGGCATTTTGTTTTTGTTCTATTCGCTTCAGCTGTCAAACTCTACGCAAATACATACCAACAACACAAGAATGCAAAAGAGTACAAAAACAAAATACACATGAGTGTGACAGCCGAAGCGGAGAACCTCATGAAAAAAATGAAAACAGCTGTTCTTACGACTTTACCATGAACATATTATTGTACCATGGTCGATACACAAAACAAAATGACTGTTGTTGTAATCTATAATGCATTTGTTGTCGAGATTATATCACCTTGTATAGATACGACTTGATGCTAATTATTAAATCTGGCAAGACTTTTGTTTCAAAACATATGGCTTACGGATAATCAGTGATGCCAACTTTGCAGGAACGAAACGCGCCGTCGAAGTACCCAAAAAGTGCTAAAGCGCGCCAAATAACGAAAACATTCAGAAAAATCTCAAGAGTGCTACAACGCGCTTAATAAATAAGGGGATGTCCAATAGGTATAGACAGATTTTAACAGTTCTACTAGGTTGTGTTATTTGTTAGTCCAGCGACGATGGCATTGCTACCACCGTCAACGGAGAGCGCTACCGACCTGTGGTTCCATCAGGGCCTCGCTACATACTACGCAGTCAATGCCACAATGGACGATTGAAGAATTATCTCACGCAGAGGCTACATACGTGAACTGGTCACAGACACCGTGCGATTTGACCCACTTAGACTTTTTCTTGGGGGGTTTTCTTAAGTCGAAGATCTATGCTAATATGCCACAAATACCAGGACCCTCAGGCAACATACCCATCCTCATCGTTCAAATTTTGCTTGATATACACCGAAGTCGCGGAAGTCATTTGAATGACGACATATTCCCCACATAATGTTCTTGATAGCGCTTTCAAATAAAATAAAAAATTCGGTGATATCTTACACGCAACTTGTTTTAACTTCCTCTCTTGGAAAATCCTTTCAGATGTTCACGCGAAGAAAACGATGTTTGTAGTGCAGATTTGATGAATGCCAGCATGGCATGGTTGTAGTCAACTGAATTCCGTCGAATGGCTCCATGTCTTTCATATGTTTTTGTGATCTAGAATAGTTTGTTGCGTATATCGAAGTGTTTTGAAGCAATCATACATTTGTTATAAATACATATTGCCTTGGACTCATCATTGGGGTTTAGCCACTTCTTAAAAGAGGCTTCTGCTTCCCATACGTTATTTTTGGGTGTCTCTCGACCCAAAAATTTATAGGTATTAAGCGTAATAACCAATACAAAAATAGAAGTAAACGGTCAACGATGTTAAACGGTAGAAGCAAAAGAATTTAACATTCATTAGCAAATTGGTGTTGTAGAGAAAACGAGCTAAATAAAATCTCAAAACGAGTGCGCAGCGTTTTTTCAAAAAAAGGGGCAATAAAATTCTTTCGCGTTTGACAAGGTCGAAAAGTGCTAAATCTAGCGCTAAAAGAGCTAAGTTGGCATCACTGCGGATAATATAACAAACAACTTTTAGTTTATCCGCATTTGTTGCGTTGATTTTTTGCACGTTTGTTTGTCTGCCGCTTTTTGCATTTCAAAACTAAAGAAAAATCTAATAAATACAAACACAGCCATGGATGACGATCCAATAAATCCCAATATTCGTTGTCATGTTTGTGGTGAAAATGAGTTCGAACAGCGTGAGGGTTTCTACTATTGCCAGGAGTGTGGCGTGAAACAGGAGCAAGTTCGTTTGGTGGAAGTGGATAATACCGATGCATTTAATGAGACGACTGGCATGAAAAGACAAGCAAAAACCATTAAACTGAATATGGTGAAAGCAGTGAAACGTAAGTTACATTTGGCATAGCTCTATTTTACCGATAACTGACTGGCCGAGTCTAATAATATGTCCCGGTTCCTGATATATTGGCCGTTCCAAATGTTCAACGTATAGCCGGACTTGGCTTAAACCTAGAATAGATCGGCAACTCGATTTCGGCTCCAAACTATCACCATTGGATAGAACTTTTCATTTTAAGTAAAATAAAAAAATCGGTAGCAACGCCTATTTTCGGAGTTATGGGCGCCCAAAGTTCCGACATACAGGATGATACTACGGATGTGGTGCCGTGTTGTGGGACCGATTTCACCCCTTTTTATGTAAAAGGAGTCAAAATAAACAAAATTAAGTAATTTTTTTCTTAGTTATCGAGATATCGGATGATTAATTTTTAAAAAATATCGTACTTATTTTACCATGATCTCACAGAAAAAATTTAGGTCTTAATACATACATGGTTTCCCATTACATCCCATGAAGGGACCGGGGAGAACTTCTCACAATCACTGAGCTGTGCGCTTTCCAGTTTTCACTCAATGATTGGGACCTACAGTTTTACACCGATTCCGAACGGCATTTTGAGAAGCTTTATCATGGCTATATACTCGATAGTGTCGCCGTCACTATGCGAGGTGACCGCCGCCGAAAGAAATTTTTTTGAAGGTGGTCAGAGCAGGGTTCGAACCCAGGGTCTCATGTACAAGAGCCGCGCACACTAACCATTGCACCACCGACAGCCAATAGGACATCAAAAAATATTTCACGCAGAAAGCCATATATCACAAAAATACTATGCCGAAACCGCGAAGACGGTGTTGGACCCACCCCAGAGGAGAAACCCTGTAAGCCCGGCCGAAGGCCGTCCACGCAGTAAGCTTTATAACACAAAAATACTATGCGAAGCCGGTGTTAAATTTTTTTTTTGCAAATTTATCGAAAAAGTCGATATTTTTTAAAAATTTATCATTCGATATCTCGATAACTTAAAAAAATCGGTCGCACAAGACGTCACCACACTCGTAATACCATCCCGTATGCCCGAACTTTGGGGACCCGTAACTCCCGATATAGGGTTTCCCACCGATTTTATTATTTTACTTTTTTTTGCTTAAAATAACGTGCCGATCTATACTAGGTCTTTTCCGTCGCTGGAAAGTGTTTATGGTATATTTATTTACTGGCAAGAAGAGATTCTACCATCCAAAAAATCTAAAATGGTGCATTTGTTCCCTTTTTTTTTTTGGCATCCTCGAAATAACTCGATATTAAATTACAACTTTGTTTTTAGCAAAACTAACATCTTGGGAGTGTTACAATTACATCTTGCGTGGCTTTGTGGATGAACTATTATCAATGGGCGCAAAGGAAGAGTTGAAACTAATGGCCTTGCAAGTATGGGCTGCTTATTTAAGACGCATGGAGGTGGCGTTTTTCAGCAAGAAACATGCAGCACTTCCCAAATTGGGTGTACGATATTTGAAAAAGTAATAGTTATTGCCGTATGCTTTCGAAAATTGTGTTAAGGTTTAATTTTATTTTATTCGTTGACTTAGTGATGCCGAAACCATTTATAATCATTCCCAGAAGTTTCGAAAAAATCGAAAGCAAAGGCGTTCTAGTGAGGGCCCTAGTACAAGTGGTGGCGAGGATTTAAGCGGAAAAGATTGGCGCAAAAGTAAGGTAAGCGATATTCAGGCATTCAGCATAGAAGCATAAAGATGTTAATTATCTATGAGCACGAAGATGGATTCCGCATCTGACTAGCGAAGACACATACCGCAATAGGTAACAGACCACTGTTATTGAGTTAACAGGCCAATGATTAAAGTATATTTATTTATTTATTTATTTTTCTTCATATACATAACCGAGCCATTAGGCCTTATATGGTTTCAAAATTTCTACCATAATTCCTTCAATGGATAAATATTTAAATCTTTTCTTTAATTTACCATAATTATAGATTACGTCATCAGTTCAATTACAATTTTTGGATAATAACTTAAAAGTAATTTAAAATATAAAATGTATTTGGGTAACAAACATTCATTAATTGTTATAAAAAGATATAAAAAATAACGTGAACTTTAATGGCCATGTATGGTTACAAATTTCTGCAAAATGATGATAAATATGAATTTAGAAACTAATAAAAACAAAAAGTAAGCTTACTTTAAGCTCCCTATTAATATTTTGCAAGATGACAACAACTTCATATCTCCTATATGGCACGCAAAATAAGTTTCCGGCAGAAAAAGAAGTTATCGTTAATTAGTTCTCAGGAACTATAAAATGAATCAGAAGTCCGTAAAGATTAATTGACAAAAATCGTGCTGGAAGCGGCAAAACGAGCCCTGTTATAGACAGCGAGACATGGCTAAAATCCCATAAATTTTCCAATCAAATTAATTTTCAAACGTTATGTCTGCCATCAACCTGAAGGCCAAGAGATTATTTTTCATATTTTAAACAATAAAACACACAGGCGGATGCCATGGCAGGTCCAAAGTAAATTTTTTGCGAATTGATACCAAACTGCCGCCAGCACTAATTGGCATAGTTGCTGTTATTAACTCTCTTGAATAGGCTATATGTTATGATGTTGTTCACAACTCCAATAGTATTACAACGGAAGACTTCAATAATTACCTCGCTCATAAATAAAACTCACCAGGGAATGCTCCTACATACGATTGCAATTATCATGCGTTCAACTGCATGTACTGGCAAAGCTGTTTTCTAAATGTTTCCCTAGAACAATCTATTATCCTGATAGAGTTTGGCAAATTGCTGTACAACCGGGCTACCCTAACAATAAAAGAACGATCCAGCCAAGATGACATTCTAGGTATCACTATTTGCCTGTTTCTTGTCGACCAAGAAATTTAAACATAAATTTAAACATAAAAATGTAATAAGTCTCTTATATTAATAAAATTCGAAAAAGAACAACCTAAAAAGTCTTCGACATAATTGGAAATATGTTCATGCATTCTAACGGAGTATATATACCTCATAACCCTGTTAAAAAGCAAACGGAGCTTTCTTAACACATAACCCAGAGCTCCAGAATACACCTCCTTACCATACAAAAAAACTGGCATTATCAATGCATGAACCAACTGTATCTTAACAAACCGTTGAAGATATAGACCTAGATTGTACAATTTCCTTAATATGAAATTAATCTTTGATGTTAATGAATTAACATGCAATTCAAATTTAAGTTTGTTATCAACAATAACTCCAAGACAATCAAAACTATCCACAACTTCAACAGATCGTTCATTTATACAAATAGAAACAGCATCACTCTGCAGGTTACCAAAAAACATTGCCTTTGATTTAAGAGGGTTAATTAAAAGCCTATTTTCAATCATCCAAGTAGACAATATATCTATTGTAAAATCAATTGTATTCCGCAGAACATCTAAAAACACAAACTCACCCTTAAAGACTATCTGCAAATCATCAGCAAAGGCGAAAGGGTGACAATTATTGCTCAATACACACACTATCAAATAAATCATTTCTATACATAATAAATAGCAGTGGCCCCAACGCAGAACCCTGTGGGACACCAGAACTAACTGCACAAATACTAGACAGAACACCATTGCTACAAACATACTGTTTCCTACCAAACAAAAAAGAATACATCAACTTACACGCAGTGACAGAAAATCCGAATAAAAAATGTAGCTTCTCCACAAGTATAGCATTATCAATCTTATCGAATTCCTTTTCAAGATCAAGGGACAGCAGTACACAACAGCCTCCATAGCCAACATGTTGTCTTATCTTGTCAGTTAAACCTATAAGCAAAGAAGTAGTACTTTGGTTGCACCTAAATCCTAACTTTCAATCATTTAAGAATGACTGACTATCTAAGTGGTTGACCATCTGTATTTTCATTATATGCTCCACCATCTTTGACAGTATGGGCATTATTGAAATAGGTCGATAGGAAAGGTTGATGTAGTAAGAATACAATTGACAATGTGGAAAATATGAGTTTCCACAAACGGAAAAATTAATTTATTTATTTATTTTCAGTATATTTTATAAAATCAATTTACAAAATATGGTTTGAAAGGCACCGGGTAACTAGACCATATGTGCCTGTTGATTTTAAAGTTATAAAGCGTTAAACTATGTAGTAAAAGAAATTAGACTAAAAGCTAGTTACGTTTAAGACTGTAATAGGTGATAGAGATTATATTCATATGTTTTTAGTAAAAGGTGAAAGGAAAGAAATTTTTTAAAATGTGTAAGTGTAATATTAAATTTGAAAGATTCCAATAGAGATAGTGAAGAAATTAAATTAATTTGCCGAATTTAGATATCAAGAGCTCTGTGCACTCGAAGGGAGAGGCGTATTTTAGGAAGCATGTCTTCCCTAGAACATTCAAGTATTCTCCCAATAGGTTCGTCAATTCAGTATGATTGACATTCGGAAAGAATATGACAGACTGAAAGAAACCCCCGACAGAATTCGCATCTGGCAGGACTAGAATGGTCATAATAGTGTCTGGTGTTGAATATGGCCTTGTTAACCCTTAGGCGAGCTAAAAAAATACAGTCTGATCTGCTAAAAAATTTATTGTAGTTCGGTCGGTCCCCTGAAGGGGGTTGATCAATCTAAGAAAGACTTCTGAGCGAGTCCAACGATCAAAGTCCTTATCGGCTCTTATAGACTTATACGAGAAAGTAATCGCGTTAAGAAAACATGGTGGCTCAGAAATGCGAGATAGGTTCTTGGCACGCCTGGCTAACTCATCAGCCCGCTCATTACCATTTATTTCAATATGAGAAGGGATCCAAAGAACCATGACTGTTGATTGGCATGTCGGGGATAGTATGTAATTGTATATGCCCCTTCTGTTAGCTCGTAAAGCTCTCACAACACTGCGGCTGTCAGTACTTATAAGTGTTCTTCCTCGTCGAACTGATGCATATGTCATAGCTGATATGACAGACGCCAGCTCAGCAGAGAAGATGCCAATTCTGTCCGGCAACCGGCATTCATTAACTATATCGTATTGGGACTCGGAGACTTGTCTTAAGACTGACAAAGCGGTGTTAGTGCCATCGAAAGATCCATCAGTGTACAAGATCGTCCGTGGCCGATAAGTCGAAATCTTATCAGCCAAGAGAGCCTTGAAAACGGATGGTCTTGTGATGTTCTTGTCATGAATACTGAGACTATCATCAAACGATAGATTGAATTAATTTCAAAAATTTTAGCGTAAGTCCATCACACCCCACTGCCGTTGATTTAATCATGCCAAAGGCTTCAACAACTTCGAGATAGTCAACCTCCCGAAAAGAAAATCCGCCATGAACATCAGAAATACATGGATGCCTCAGATTGTCACGTGTCTGATTTGATAGAAACACTCTACTTAATTCTTCTACATCAACATTGGCAATTTCTCTACTACTATAAAAATTTCACAATATATCCAATATATTTACAGAAAAACATTACATATAATAGGATTATGCATGAAAGTTTATAAAAACATCAATCTAAGACATTAAAAAGCAACAAGTGCGATAAATTAAGGACTTAATTACAAACATGTTTTCCCAACATTTATGTCCACTGTGTTCAAATGAGACAAACCGCCACAACCCCACATATACCGTCTGAAAGAGTGGACAATGCAGTTTCATTGTAACTATTCCATGCCATCCAGTCTAATTTTAGAATACGATTTTTTGAGATTTAGTGTTAAATTAATTTTTAACGGATTTTTGCCACACAATGTTCGAACGGGAAAACCTGCCGCCACACCTCCTCCTACTGTTCCTTCACGTACTGTTGAAAACAGTAGTTCATACAATTTAGGCGATACTCAGAATCTCATTTTTATAAGTTTTAGTTTCAGATTCTTTTCAGATAGTTATCATCGTTTTCAAAATACATATAATTTATATAAATTAAAATTAAATGTTCACTAACGTGGGGATATTCATAGTGTCTACGTTTGTAAAAAACATACAAAATGATTTAAAAATAAAAATTAATTGTTTACAAACGTAGGCACTATTAATATCCCAACGTTTGTGAAAAATTAATTTATATTGTTATAAATTATAGTTTTAGAAAGATGATAATTATTTCGAAAGCTGGATCCTTTCTAACGGTATATGTAGGGTATATAAATTATGAGTTATGGCCTTTATATCAAGGTAAGGAACTTTGAATTAAATATAAACTCTGTTTATTTTATTCTCTATTTTCCAACTACAATTATAGTACAAATTAACGGCATATTTTCATAAAATAGATTTATTTGAATGAGCAATGGAATCGCCCAAAACTAAAACAAATAAATAGGATTTCATATGCCAACGGAGGTAATTTCTTTAGAACAATTTTATACAAACATGTGAAGAGTAGTCATCCTAAATAAATAAAACATATGAAATACATACATATATTATTCGGTTTATGTTTCAACTTTGGTCGATAAGTATAATCGAATCTATACCACAATAGGTCTGTTTGAGTACTCGAAATTCGTGCAAAATTGTGCACATTTTTGCTGAATCGTGTTCGTTTACTCCAAAAGTCCAATAAATGAGAGCCAGAGTGAGAAATTTTGACAGTTCGATGTTAGAGTTATTGCAAATTTTGGTTGGAGAAATTTTAGTCAACAAAAATTTGCAGGATAGAACAGCTGTTTAAAATCAGCTGTTTTATATAAACAAATAAAAGTAACAATAAATTAACAATATCAGGAATAATTATAAATAAGTTTTTTAATATTTTATTGAATCACTGAAATTAAGAAAGAAACTGGAAAGCAGTGGCCTTCTGCAAATTCTGGTGAACCGACGACGTCATAATTTGTCAACTTCGGCAGCAAAGTAGATATGTAATGTAACTACAAGCCAAAATGTACATACATATGTAGCAAAGGGTAAAACTACATCAGTTGTTTTCTGGATGTAGTTCGTGTACTTTTTGTGCACATTTTTATAAAGAGAGTACAATTGTTATTCCTCTCTCAAAAGTCGATACTTGCAAATTTTTACTGGGAAAATAAACGAACAAAGCTAATAGCTTTGTTTCTTTACTTTTTGGGTTAAGTTCGGGTAAAAGAGAGTAAAAGCTAAATTCTCTCTCAAATACTCAATATTACCCAAAAGTAAAGAAACGCAAAAAAAACACTTTTCTAGCCCGAAATCAAATGTCACAACACAAAACATATGCTTGACAACAAATCTTGCATATCATGTTAATTTTCACTGTTCATTTGCACACTTCCCATCTTCTTTAAATAAGCACTCTCAAAGCAATCACTTTTCAAGTTAATAAAATTGTAAATTCAAAATTTTTTTTCACTTGTGTTATTTTTTTCACAAATATACATATGTTTTTATGTTGACGTTTCGAACAGCTGATTGTTTGACACTTTGCCCAAACTTACAAGAAGAAAAAGTCTGGGTAAGTTCGGTAAAAAGAGAAACGCATTTTGACGTTAAGAGAAACAAAAAATCGTTCTCATTTGCCCAATTTGTGAGTAAAGAAAGGCGTTTGTAAAGTGAAGAAACAAACCTAATATAAATCGCACCTAGAGGTGCCAACTTTCTCATCTGACGTTTCTCACACTATTCGTGGTGCGGTCGGTGTGATAGAGTTATTTGACATAAATTGACTTAAACCAGGTGGAGTTACAAGAATTGTGTACATACTTACATTTTTCATGTCGTTTTGATGGAAAACTGTGAAATTTAAACATATTTTGGGCTTTTTTATCTTATCTTTTATTGTTAGTACATATTTGTGGTGTATTTACACAAAAATTGTAACACATAAAACGAAATGCCGTTGCTGATTTATTGTTGGTTGGTTTTAGCAATTGCCTCTATCTGGTATTATTAAAGCAATACTTTTCAAAACGCAACGTCCATATGCAACCACACCAAACTTCGTTAGAGAAGTCGCTGCTCTAGTTATGCATTTTACTCTATGTTAATAAGTACACCATGTTACGAAAGTCTACATACGTCTGTAATTTCTGCAATATTTTAGAAAAAATACAATTTGAATAGTTTATACCCAACTTAACTTTTTATTTATTTATTGAAAACATATTTTATAAATAAATTTATAAAATACAAAAGGAACAGGCGCAGGGTAACCAAGACCATATGCGCGCATAAGTGTAAAAATTATATAATTAATTAAAGTGCTTAATAAAAATGTTTATATTCATACATTGTTTAGCGAAATTCAAAAGAAGTTTGTAGTAAAATATGATGAAGATTGATTTAGACATTAGATATAGCATGCCTGCTCAAAGCTTGTCGAATTTTGTTGAATTGATGGTGAGTCGAACAGTCTAAAAGGATCGGTAAAGGTTCATCGACTCTGGATATGGGACATTCCGTCAGAACGTGTCGAATATCCATGTTGCAGCCGCAGTTGTCACATTGTACATAATCGGAATTATCGTAGTAGTGCCCCGAATTGAATAGTGCTTTTCCAACTCTTAGGCGGGCTAACAAAATGTATTGATATCTATTATATTTATAGTGGTAATTTGGTCTATTATAGTCTGGATTGTGGGATCTCAGAAAACTTTGAGAATTTGCCCATTCCGCTGGGTGTTCCATTTTCTGTATTGTCCTAAAAATGTTATTGAAGCAATTCTTTTCAACATCGAACGTAAATATCACACCAGGCCAAATGTCATAAATTTGGTGAGAGAACTATTAGATCTACTAGCAACATTAGTCTATGCACGTATTCTCTCATCTGACGTTTCATTTCACACTCTTCGTCGTAGTTTTGTGGAAATGAGAGAAATTAAATTTAAAATTAACTTACTCCAGGTGGAGTTACAAAATATGTTCACTTAAGTTTTTCATGTCGTTTTGGTATAGAACTGAAAAATTTAAATGTATTTTGCACTCTTTTGTTGACTTTTATCTTTGGTTTACATTTGTATTGTATTTAACACAACTAGTTTGCCAGACGAAATTCGGTCACTGTTCCTTTGTTGGACGTTGTTTACTATTCCCTCTATCTGATATTATTGAACCCATGTTTTCCACCATCCAATGTGTACTTTCCACCGTACCTATTGCGTTTAAATTATTGAGAGAATAAATGTATCTATGTATGTATTACATCGAAATTTTGATCATGGCGTTATATAGAGTTCTGTCAAATTTTATTTACTTTGTTTGTTTATTTAGTACATACTTAACAGATTTCAAGAAATGCGATATAAATCCAGTTTGACCACATACTAATTTTGGTAATTAAATGAAAAGTTGTTTGTACAGTTAAAGAAAGAACGAAAAAATGGAAAAAATCAACTGAGTTTGACAGAACTCTGTATCACTAATACATACACAATCCTCCTGCTATCACCTGATTAATTCCATCATGGTCTATGGTTTATTGTTACTAATGACAGCTAAATTATGTTTTATGTTGTTTGCCTTGAACGAGAATACGCATTGCCTTTGATTTATGTCCGTTTTATGTCCAACGAAAGTGTAAAATTGGTAAAATACAGCAGCAAATAAAACTCTATGAAATGGTCTGCTACCTCGTCGTCATGAAGAGGCATCGAAGAGAGTAATGGAAACTATTAAGCATTACTCTATGACTCTACACACCAAACTCTATACCAACAATACAAGAATTAGGACTGTATTTTGACGTCGAACTCTCCTGAGAATTTATACTTCACTGAATCGTTGATATTTTAGTATCCCATTCACTTGTCTCGTCCGTTTTAAATATTAGCGCTCCTGAAATTTGTTTGATGTGAATGCCGTTCCCTTGTCTGAGATTATTCTGCGGGGTTGACCAAAAATTTACATAATTTCAGTTAGAGTTGTAATTGTAGTGTTACGCGTTGATTTGATAAGTGTGTACTTGCTTGACATTTCCTTTATTATTTTTCCGGAATTGGCCCAAATGGTCTATGTGTACTTCTGAACGGTATGGGCAGAACATCCTCAGCATGCAGTTCACCCTCGGGTTTTCCACCACTTGAACTTCATGAACTCATCTCAACTATGGGGCAATGCTAGCAAAAGTAACATCGAAGTTATCCAAAGAGTTCAGTCAAAAATACTACGAGCAATTACCGGCGCACCATGGTATATGCAAAATGAGAATATATAAATAGAGATTTAAAAATAACTGTTATAACGGACGAAACCCACCGCAATAATTGGATTAACCCCGGTTAGAATATAAGATTCAAATACTTACTGTTAGGCTCCTTTGGAGCAGATTCAATAAGTCATGGTATATATGATTTGACATCTCGTCTCATTATGGGGAACCCGAAGTCACGCTGAACTCTTCCTAATCTTTTATCAACGCTAAAAGGGCCCAGATCATCATCATCGACTTCGTTATTCACCATCGAGCTCTCTCTGGGACAACCAGACATTTTCTTCCGCCAGCATTTCGATACACACGGTCTCGATCAATTGCGTAATCGGTTTTCATCTGGTTATGGTAGAAACCTCCTTCCGGCCCTGGAGAACACCGGCAATGTGCTCAACTTTTCATCTGTCATTTGCATTTGATTCACCCAGTCGTTTAAATTCGGCCAAATAGCAAACACACTCCACCACCGTTTCGACGGCAATTGATTGACAGAAAAATTCGGTTGAGACAGCCGAATTAGCCGTAATCGAATTTAGACGTTGTCACAACCTCATTGGAGGTTGCCACAACTTCATTGGAGGTTACCAGAACCTCATTAGAGGTTGTCACTACCTCATTAGAGGAGGTGGACACAACCTCGATAGTGGTTCTCACAACCGAATGTAGATAGTGTCACAAATAAATTTTGAAAGCTTATTTATTATAAAGACACATTTATCGCTACCGACCTTTTTGGAAGTCCCGGCCATCATGGGTAACCGCTCCAATTTTGCCGTGCTTTATCTGTTGATGTAGGTCTTAAACCGTTTCACATACAGATGATTGCGGCATATCTCCAACGACCAACCTTGAAAAGTTCCAAAACTGTTGATATCTTCTTGACATTTTCTACAAAATAAGAAGATTTAATACAAAAATCATAATTACAATATGCAAACTTTTGTTAAAACCTTTGTTAATAAATAAATAAATGGTTTCCCATTCCATCCCATGAAGGAATCGGGGAGAGCTTCTCACAACCAGTGAGCTGTGCGCTTTCTAGTTGTATACTCACTGATGGGTACCTACAGTTTTACACCGGTTCCGAACGGTATTTTTGAGAAGCATTTTAATTTTCGAGCATAAATACTCAATAGTGTCGCCGTCACTATGCGATGTAACCGCCGTCGAAAGAAATTTTAAGGTGGTCAGAGCAGGGATCGAACCCGGGATCTCAAGTACAAGAGGCGCGCACACTAACCATTGAACCACCGACGGCAACCTTTGTTAATAACCACAAAAAAATCTTGATATCGCGGCGACAGGAACAATTATACATTCTTTAACTTCTTTTAATATAATATTTGTTTTTATAATTTTAAACGTCAAATTGAAAATGAAATTCGGTTGTACCTACAGAATTCATGAGAAATTCGGTTACACCAACCGAATTGACTTACGGTTAAGTTGGTTATTGCGACCGAATTGATACCAAATTCGGTAGTTACAACCGAATTGATACCAACGGTTGCTACAACCTCTTTTCAACCAATTAGTTCTCTGGATGTAGAGCTCCTACTGATTCTGTGGATATGCGGCATCTTTGCACCCGAGCCTTGAATTATAACGTAGTCAAATTCCTGGAGCTTTAGCCAATATCTTGCTATACATGGTGGTAATGGTGATGTCGCTTTCGTTGTTGCCCTGCATTGGTGTCCGTGACCACCTTGAAACATTTATTATAGTTGGTTAGTTTGAAAAAGGTGTGCGATGCAGGGTGTTAAAGAACACTCTGATCCTTCCCATGTCCGTATACATATACTTAAGCCGCTGATTGGACCTGTTGTGGACTCTCAATTTGCTCTACTAAGTCATTATGCCTCTCATAGGAATTCGGTGCTATTCACGAAAATCCTCAAGATATTCCAGACCATTCCCACAAGATTGGTCATGTCGGGAACTATACTGGCCGGGCATTGGCACAGGAAATGCTCTATCATCTCATCGCTTTCCATGCACGCCCTGCACTCACTATTCGCCACTAGCCCAATTTGGAACAGGTGGACTCGTAATCCCGAATGTTCCGTTAAGACTCCAATCATTTTGCTCAATTCAGGCATTTCCAGTTTCAGCAAACCTGTTGCCCTCAACCCCTCTGGGTTTCCCCCTAGGGTCTTTGTCACCCTACCTACTGTTTCCTGGTTCTGCAGGGCTCTGTGGGCCAATACCGCCCATTTACCCAACTCGGCCTTCGTCACTCCGAATGGTTTCGCGCTCTCTAGACTCACCGTTTGAAGTTTCCTGGCTTTCGTTGTCAGAAGGTTCGCCGACTATCGTCGACTATTCCACTATGTCCCGGCACCCAGATGATGTTGAGTGTTCCGTGCGTGGAATAAGCGTTAATTGCCTTCTTGCAGTCAAGGACCGTTATAGATTTGACAATTTCCGATGATATTGTCCTCATTACCATTTGGCTATCTGAAAAGACATTCACTTCGGCTGGGCTTGTGTTATCGCGAGCCCATTGATGCACTCCGTAATCGCCCGAACTTCCGCTTGAAAGTTCGTATTGTGATCCGGTAAGCGTAGGTAGGTTTCGGTTGCCGAATTTTCAATGTAAAATTCTAGACCCTTTCTTTCCCCTAGCTTTCCATTTGGTGTTTGTGCCAGGGTCCCATCCTGCCAGGAGTCCCTAGATGGAGTCATAGTCACACAGTTCGCCTTAACTTGGGTATTCGGTCGTATTCACTCGCATTGTGAGTATAACCGGCCATAGCCTTAATTCTCCGTTGGTATTTCGACTTATGTCCTCTGATGGCTTACTCACCTATTGCCTGTAGGCGTTTTGCCGCAAGGGCGGCCTCGTATTTGACCCTAATTTCGATTGGCTGGATACATAAAATAGTTTCTAAGGCCCTTGTCGAGGTTTTCCTCATTTCACCGTTAATACTAATGCAGCACATTCCTTGAACATTCTGCAGTATTGGGTTATTGCATTTCCTCTCAACTGCCGACCACCGTACTACAAAAGCACATGTTAGTATTGGCCTAATTTCGCTTCTATAGAGCCAGAGTGTTATTTGACCCACTGGGTCCTGCATAGCGACCAACATCTGTTTGCCTTATCGGCCCTGTCCTCTATGTGGTGCCTCCAATTCAATTTCCGATCTAAGATAACCCGTAAGTATTTAACCCTATCCGATATTTTAGTTAGTAGAATCCTGGCTCTTTAAACTCAGATTTTTCGTTTTCCTTGTGAATAGACATTTCCGTTTTGTCCGGGTTCACATTAAAGCCCCCTTGGCATAATTGATTAGGATCCTTTCCTTCGTCGGTAAGCTTCCTTAGGAGACTGTGTATTGTGAAGACCCAGAAGAGTGGTGATATAACCCCCTTGTGGTATTCCACGTCGTACCCTATGTCTAATATTTATGTCATGGAAACCGCAGTTTATCCATCTATTCCTTAGCATATGATTGATCCAGACTTTTAATTCCCGATCCACCATAAACTGGTCTAAGGATGGGATGAGTGTTTCGGTTCGGACATTGTTAAACGCTTCCTCAATATCTATGCATACAGAGGGTGTGTACAATTTGTTATTGAGACATTCCTCTATGTAGTTGTTACCTGTGACATATACGTGTTGCTTGAACTTCAGCATATCGTCCGGTATTCCACTTTTCACCATGCCGTCCACTATTCTCTCCAGGATTTTGAGTAGAAACGAAGTAAGGCTAATTGCCTTTCCAGGTTTGGGTATAAATACTGCTCTAGCCTCCTGCCAATTTGGTGTATGGGAGAATTTTAAGCATTCGGTGAAAATTCCCATCAAATGGATTGTTATTTGGTCAATCTCATTACCATTTGGTCCGTTCCCCTCTGGATTCGGCGTTCTCATATTTATCAGGTGCTTAACGTTTGTTTCATTGTCTTCATTCTCTTCCTATTGTCGTCTACTAGCGGTTTCCGCCTAAACGTGGGTCTTAGAGAGAAATTTGTTCATCTTTGACATGTCGTTGAAGATATCCACCTGTTCACTGAATGGTCTCCAGGAGTTGCGTCGTCTCGTCTTTCTTAATATTGCCTTGTATTCACTGAGATTTCTTTTATAGTCCTCCCAGTATACTGGTAGTTTTTCACGCGTAGCCCTGTTGTAAAGTAGACAAACCTTTTTCCCAAGATTTCGTATTTCCCCTGTAACCCAGTGTTTTTCCTGGGCCGATTTCCTTTCTCGAAGTGGGTAGCTGTCTTTACCAGTACTCTCGTGGTCCTTGTCACTTTATCGCCAAATTCGTCGCTACTAGAGTATTCGAGTTGAAGTTGTAGTCGATTTCTAAGTAGGCTTCCGAGTTTGTCTTGTTTCGGAACCTTATCGGTGTCGGCGGTGGCCGTGTTATCTTGAACCTTATGTATCTGATCCGAGAATGAGTGCTCATCAGAAAGCCTCCATTCTTGAATCGCATTTACAAGGTTTTCAGAACAAATTGTTATATCCAATACCCCTTCCCTAATTTTGTTGACAAAAGTGGATTTGTTCACAATATTCAGTGTAAAGATGTCGTTAGTATTCAAGAATTCTACGAGGGTATGACCCCAGCGGTTACAGTTAGTACTACCCCACGACGTGTGGTGAGAGTTAGTATCACTATCTATTAATACTTCCTTACCTGTTTGTTTGGCCCTCTCTACCAGTCGTCATTCCAACAAAGGTAGGGGTGTCGGTGAGTCATATGGGAAGTATACTGACGCCAGGTAAATATTGTCATTTCCCTGTTTCAGCACAGTTGCGTTCGATGTTGACAACGCTGGGTAGAATATAAAACAAAGATTTTTATGGCACAAGATACATGTTCTCGGACGGGAGCCAGTCTTCGCATAGAATAGTTGGTAGTTAATATAGTATATGTGTTTTTCCGTCTCGATCCGATGGAGGTTTATTTGAATGACTTCTAACATTGGTCCTTCCGGTCGTCCAAGATGTTGGTGATATTTTCGGAAACTTCCTTCTTTTTAAGGGGTGTTGCTTGAACTTCAGCATATCGTCCGGTATTCCACTTTTCACCATGCCGTCCACTATTCTCTCCAGGATTTTGAGTAGAAACGAAGTAAGGCTAATTGCCTTTCCAGGTTTGGGTATAAATACTGCTCTAGCCTCCTGCCAATTTGGTGTATGGGAGAATTTTAAGCATTCGGTGAAAATTCCCATCAAATGGATTGTTATTTGGTCAATCTCATTACCATTTGGTCCGTTCCCCTCTGGATTCGGCGTTCTCATATTTATCAGGTGCTTAACGTTTGTTTCATTGTCTTCATTCTCTTCCTATTGTCGTCTACTAGCGGTTTCCGCCTAAACGTGGGTCTTAGAGAGAAATTTGTTCATCTTTGACATGTCGTTGAAGATATCCACCTGTTCACTGAATGGTCTCCAGGAGTTGCGTCGTCTCGTCTTTCTTAATATTGCCTTGTATTCACTGAGATTTCTTTTATAGTCCTCCCAGTATACTAGTAGTTTTTCACGCGTAGCCCTGTTGTAAAGTAGACAAACCTTTTTCCCAAGATTTCGTATTTCCCCTGTAACCCAGTGTTTTTCCTGGGCCGATTTCCTTTCTCGAAGTGGGTAGCTGTCTTTACCAGTACTCTCGTGGTCCTTGTCACTTTATCGCCAAATTCGTCGCTACTAGAGTATTCGAGTTGAAGTTGTAGTCGATTTCTAAGTAGGCTTCCGAGTTTGTCTTGTTTCGGAACCTTATCGGTGTCGGCGGTGGCCGTGTTATCTTGAACCTTATGTATCTGATCCGAGAATGAGTGCTCATCAGAAAGCCTCCATTCTTGAATCGCATTTACAAGGTTTTCAGAACAAATTGTTATATCCAATACCCCTTCCCTAATTTTGTTGACAAAAGTGGATTTGTTCACAATATTCAGTGTAAAGATGTCGTTATTATTCAAGAATTCTACGAGGGTATGACCCCAGCGGTTACAGTTAGTACTACCCCACGACGTGTGGTGAGAGTTAGTATCACTATCTATTAATACTTCCTTACCTGTTTGTTTGGCCCTCTCTACCAGTCGTCATTCCAACAAAGGTAGGGGTGTCGGTGAGTCATATGGGAAGTATACTGACGCCAGGTAAATATTGTCATTTCCCTGTTTCAGCACAGTTGCGTTCGATGTTGACAACGCTGGGTAGAATATAAAACAAAGATTTTTATGGCACAAGATACATGTTCTCGGACGGGAGCCAGTCTTCGCATAGAATAGTTGGTAGTTAATATAGTATATGTGTTTTTCCGTCTCGATCCGATGGAGGTTTATTTGAATGACTTCTAACATTGGTCCTTCCGGTCGTCCAAGATGTTGGTGATATTTTCGGAAACTTCCTTCTTTTTAAGGGGTGTCTGTTCCCCTGGACATTTTTCGGGTATATTTCCCGACCGTCATGACAATTGACACTTTGCCAACATAATAAAAACACACAAAAAATCAACTGTTTGACAGATGGGAGCCGATCGAAACTTTTCCGACGCGTCGCCGCCACCAAAACTTTTTTGAAGCCCACGCCACCGCCAATATAAATGGCTCTTAAATTTAGTTGTCTTAATTATTGGTTTAAACTGTGGCCCAATAGTATCGACTAGCCCGATTACGCTCACTGATCCAATTTTAAAGGTTATTTATACAAAACTGGCCAACCATTAGCCGCCAACTTAATTTTTGTTGTTGTGCGGCGTCTTCGATACTTTTGTCTCGGCGTGGAGTTTATCTAAGCACGGAGTTGCCAACTGAATGTAAATTTAATCTCAAATTGGGTGGTGTTACCGGCAAAGATTAGAGAACAAGGTTATCGCTAACCTGGCCGCCGGATAACGCGTCGCCGCTACTAAAAATGTTAAGTAGCTCACGCCGCCGCCGGTGTAATTGCCTCTCATCGGTTTAAAATGTGAGCCGATTTGGTCGACTGCCGTACTTTTGAAGGTTCAGTTATTTAAAAAAAATTCGAAATTTTTATAGTTAAAACTGACAAAACCAAAAACCGCTGAATTAAGTTTTCTGTTCCGGCGATAATTTGGTTTAGGCACGGATTTGTCGTAAATTGGTATAAGAACAAAGTTGCCACCTGAAATGTCAATTTAATCTCAAACTTGGTGGTGTTAACGACAAAGATTACACTGTGTGTAATTTTTTAAGTCATGGCAAAATAACCATATACGGACACCACTACGTGATAAAAGACTAAAAAAAAGACCCGTGTTTCCCAATTTTTCCCAAAGTCATGCACTTTTTTTTTTTATGGGCCGCCAAAGATTTGGAGCCTCGGTATCATTTTCGTAAAAATGTGATCATTTTCTCAGGCTCATATCTTGCAAACCGTTCAGAATTTCGATTTACTCTCTGAGGCAAAGTTGTAGCTCTTGTCATAAAGAACAAAAATTGCGAACATATAAAATCTTCACCTTCCAGATCAAAATCGCAAAAAACTTAAAAAAATTCGATTTTTTTTAACCTTTTTTCCCGTGTTCAGGTCCATAGGTAGCAAACCGTTCAAAATTCAAGGAAACAATCAACTACAAAAATTTACCTAAGATCTCTATAAACAACATATAAACTTCCTGGGAATTATTCTTAACACCGTTTTTTAATTTCATTTGTTTTTTATTTACTTCAACATTGAGATACTATGCTATCTATTACAAAAATATTAAAAAAAAGTATTCGTATTATGTTTATAATGTTGATGGCCCTGGACTTGCAAATCGCGCTCTCTTAAGTTGTGGATCCAAATCGTCCGAATCTGACTCTGATTCAGCAATTATGGTGTCCACAGGCACGTTGCTTCCAGACTGCCCTCCATCATCAGCTCTTTCTTCTTCAAATACTTCATTAATATCATACAGGGTGATCTTGTGACTCCACCAACATACCTCTGCAAGCAATGCGTCGAGGTTTTTGCCTTTGTATCGTTTTTCCATGGGCATTGTGGTTTGGTGAAACCGTTCTCCTTGCTCATCGGATTCGGTAGGGAGTTGTTTGATAAAATCGTCAAAATGAAAATGAAGAAAATGCAGCTTTAATGTCATCGATGCGCCGATTATCTCAAAATAATGCAGCATTTGTTTCACCCATTCTCTTGCTTCCGGTTCCGCGTCTCGATCCCCTCCCAAGACTCTGGTGCATACACGCTGAAGGTAAATCCATGCCATTGAATGATTTTCATCAAGCGATGAATCAAAGTTGCTCTTGAATAGCTTTCTAATGTCAGGGCCATTAAGTACGCCTGTTAAATGAAAACAAAAAATAAAGACAAAAAATAAAACATTAACATAGTGTAAATAGTACAATTAGGTGAACAAAAATTCGTTTTAAATTACTACAATACCTTTTTTAATTTTGTCATCGCTACGCTTTGGGAAAACGCTTTTCAAATAGTCGAATGCGTTTGAACAATTTACAACGGCCACTTCGATGAATTTTTTAACAATTCCCAATTTTATGTGGAGCGGTGGCAGCAAGATGTCTTGAGTATTGTCAATTAAAGGTGCATTCTTCAGTCTATGTTCCTCTTGGCCTCCACGAGTTACATTGGAATTGATTCAGAGGTGAGCGTGAATCCCAATTACAAAGAAAACAAAAGAATTTTGGGAAGCCGCCCTTATCGATGATCCCTTGCAAAATGTTGATGACCTTCAAATCACAGCAAATCTTCCATTTATTTTCGTGGTATTTGATTTTTTCCATTATATCTTTCAATGTTTCATAGCTTTCTTTCATGTTAATACCCTGGTTGCATCATGATCACCTGGGCGATTAATCCAGTTTACCGGCTTACAATACTTCATAGTACCTCTGCCTCCAATCAACCATGCCATGAGATTGTTATAACATTGGCGACACACTGTATTAGGTGTGTAATTTTCACCGGTCAAGTCCACTTCGTCGAAAAACAATGTATATGCTCTTTTGAATTCACTAGTTAAAAGATTCTTTTCCTTCTGAAATCTTGTAGATGTTTTTTTTCTGGTTTGATGACCGCAAACGTAGCAAAATAAATCAATATTTTCACACTGCATATTGAAATTGTCAGTTGCCAATGTTGTGTGCGAATTATACTGTAGCACTTTCACTTTTTTTACTTTCACTTTATAACTTTCACCGCTGAGCTCTCGTTGACGTCGCGCTGTATAATGCCTCGATGTGTCGCTTCGAGCGTCGTGTCGCTTTTATATTGTGTGCTGCGTCCCTTGTTGCGTGTGCTGAGCTTACTGCATTGCCTGTGCTGCTGCTGTCGGTGCATGATCGCGTGATACCTAAGCGCTACCTAAACGGTGTTAACCCTTGGACAAACACATGGTTCTGGCCAGGCATATTTCATTTTTTGCTACCTATGGACCTGAACAGGAGAAAAAGGTGAAAAAAATGAAATTAAAAAATTTTCGGCAAATTTTTCACTTTTGCGTGCTACCTAAACAGAGTTAAGAATCATCTCTAGGAAGTTTATATGTTCTAGAAATTTGTTTATTGAGATCTTAGGTAAATTTTTGTAGTTGATTGTTCCCTTGAATTTTGAATGGTTTGCTACCTATGGACCTGAACACGGGAAAAAAGGTAAAAAAAAAAAAAATTGTTGCCTGTAAAGTCGGTTTTACGGGCGAAGATTTTACGTGACAACGTCTTTTTCTCGGTAGAATATTTATTGATATGAATATAATTAAATTGCACAATAGGAGTGCAATGAACTCACTTGCCCAATGAGTGTTAGAACTCACGGGCGATGTTTTAACATTTATTGAAACTTATGGTTTAGGAAAATAGAAGTAATTTCAACACCATCTAGGTACCTGTGCGATTTCTATGAACACATTATCAAATGTGACATTATAAACAATAAACATATCCTTTATTATAAAATATAAACATTTCTTTTATTATAAAAAATAAACATTTCTTTTATTAAAAACAAAAGAAAATAATTTACTAACCAAAAAGTATTTCAATTCATCATATTCGCATATCGTTTTTAAAGCCGACCGCAGCTCTCTGTTTCGTTTTGGCTACCTAATTCATATGAAAATTTCTACACACAAACATACACTACACATATCATAAAGCCAAAAAACAAAAAACAAAAAAAAACAAAAAATAATACCTTATCCAATGCAGACTGATCTAAATCAATATTCATACACACGCACATATATACGCACATACATACTTGCTCAGTCGTCATATATATGATGTGCCAAAAAACAAAAACACTCACACCACCGACCAACAGCCACTAGAAGCCAGCAAAGCAAATCGTTTCTGGCACACAAGTAAACACATTGCGTTTACTTGTGTTCGGTGACTCATCGTAACGTTACCGGGCGTTACACTTTTTCATAAGTGACTCCCAGCCGCAACCTAATTTAAGACGTTGTCACGTCAAAAATCCAATGAGTGTTCGAACTCACGGGCGATGTGTTAACACCTTTTTGCTACACGGTGCCTGTTCGATTTCTATGAACACATTAGTAAATGTTACACAGCGTTCAATCATATGATGACGTTACATTTAAATAATATTAATACTTAAAATTTTTTAAAGACCCAGTGCAAGCACATGTGTCATTATTTTCTTGCTCAATACTTTTTGTTTTATTCCCACAAAAGTCAAAGAATGCAAAGCAACAGACACTTGTACATACATACATACATTGTTATATTCGTACGATATAACCGAAGATCAACATAAAATACTTTTTTAATATTACTCCAAATTAATACCCCAAATTAAAACACTTCAATCTCGGCTCGCCGATATCGGATCGCCTTAATTTTTGGCCTAAACTCTTCGTCGAAACCCGCACTAGCTTTTTAATCCAAAAATTAATAAAATCGGCTATGAATTTCCGGAGAAAAGCGCGTGGGAAAATTATATGAAAATCGCCCAATAATCACTTTCAATACCGACTGCCAAGCAACGAACAAACAAACGATGATAAGACAAAACCGAAGATCAACATAAAACACTTTTTTAATATTACTCCAAATTAATACTCCAAATTAAAACACTTAAATCTCGGCTCGCCGATATCGGATCGCCTTAATTTTTGGCCTAAACTCTTCGTCGAAACCCGCACTAGCTTTTTAATCCAAAAATTAATAAAATCGGCTATGAATTTCCGGAGAAAATCGCATGGGAAAATTATATGAAAATCGCCCAATAATCACTTTCAATACCGACTGCCAAGCAACGAACAAACAAACGATGATTTACTCTTACAAACCTAACACTTGCGTATGTATTAAATTTATAGTTTACTGCCCTAGAGGCGCGCGTATAGATGTTAACACATCAAAAAATCGAATTTTTTTAAGTTTTTTTGCGATTTTGATCTGGAAGGTGAAGTTTTTTTGATTTTATATGTTCGCAATTTTTGTTCTTTATGACAAGAGCTACAACTTTGCCCCAGAGAGTAAATCGAAATTCTGAACGGTTTGCAAGATATGAGCCTGAGAAAATGATCACATTTTTACGAAAATGATACCGAGGCCCCAAATCCTTGCCGGCCCATAAAAAAAAAGTGCATGACTTTGGGAAAAATTGGGAGACACGGGTCTTTTTTTTTAGTCTTTTATCACGTAGTGGTGTCCGTATATGGTTATTTATTTTCGTGTTGCACTGTGTTATAGAACAAGATTATGGCTAACCTAGCCGCGATAAACTGCGTTCTAAATGCAGAGTCTACTTTAGTACATAGTTTTTGACCATCTATCAAACAGTTGATTTTTGGTGTATATTTTTATTATGGTTGCATTTTTCGCTACTGTTGCATCAACTTGTACACCAGTTTAAAATGAGGTTAACAATTAAACTTCAATTTTTACAGATTATAGATTAAAAATTTGTATGAGTAATCTTCTGGGTTAGTGTGTGTTAACCTTGCGCTAATGGTGGTCGGTTAATATCAAAGATTAGAGAAGAAGGTTATCGCTAACCTACCCGAGATAAAGTGCGGTCTACAAATATTGTTAAAATAATCAAAATTGATGTAGATCACTTAAATTCCAAAAGAAGGCCCATTTGGCATTTCTCTAATTGCATTTACCGACATCAGTAATACAGTTTTTCTCGAATTGTTAAATTGTTGTCTATGGAAAAAATCGTATTAGGATCATATATAAAATCTTTAGTGCCACTTAAAAATTTATATTTTCCTTAAAAATAAATTAAAATTCTTACTTCGTTAAAGTTTTGTTTTTCTTTAAACAAATGTACTTAACAAATAGAACAATAAAAAATAAAATTGTTTACCAATGTTGCTTACGATATTTATTTTTTAATAGTTGTTAAGATTTCAATGCATTTCCAAGCCTTATATTAATTAAAGTAAAATAACAATCAGTTTAGGAGAAAGAGAACTGGTCGGGGAACAAAAGTGGTAGCAATATGAACAAGGTACGTGGTTGAGGTGTTACCCCTCCATCAGAGTTTTTCAAATTTTGCTCAACTAAAATTGGGAAACAATTTCTCAAAATTTATAATTTAAGATACTTGGGTTATTGAATATTCAAACTTTACCTTCATCAGGAACAACTGCTTCAGCTCCTGGTTCACTTAATGAGTTTTCTGAATCGTGATGTACTGCAGCTGCATTGATGTAAACAGCAAAACAGCATATTGTTATAAATACAACACAAATGAGAGAACGCATTTTTTCAGTTAACTTGAACGCTTCAAATGTAATTGTTCGATATTTGCAACAAACTCGTTAGTTTTTATACAATACGAATAGTAATTGGAAAACTCATTTGCTTATCTGTGCTGAATACAACTTTGTTTAAATGGTATTGAAAACTACATGTTCATTAATCATTTGTAAAGGTCTTATATTAGAAAAGTGTATTTACCCTGTTGATTTTATTTTGTTAGGAGTAGCCCTCTATATTGCTAATAAATTGAAATATAGAGTTTTTTTTTATAAAAGTTGTATTTATGGGACTGTTAAATTTTTATTCATGGAATGGCTGTCTGGAAGTAGCAGAGTTTTAATTGGTGTTGTTTACTTTCCCGCGGGGATTTTGACGCTTTTGAGAGTGACGTTTCAGAACTACACCTTCGTTATCTCAAGGTTGTTATAATAGATGATTTTAACAGGAACTTTTTTGACAGTTCTAGGGCAATTAATGTGAGACGGGTTTACAGAATCATTTTTGCTAAGTTTATAATTTTTCTTTTTTGATATCTTTCTTATCTTTGATATCTTCTTCTTATCTATCTTTCTTAATCCTTTGCCATATTTTTGAATAGTATTACTTTTCGCTAAATAGCCGTGTTCTTTGCAACTTAGCAAGCGATAATCGCTTGCTTGTAACCAAAACACAACTAATGTTTGTCTAACTTCGATATACAGTCACTCCAATAAATGAGTGCTCACTTTCCCATTAAATATTTAAACTAATTAGAACAAAACTTTTTAACATTTAAAACAAAATCAACGATTGATTTTTATTCACCAGAATCATAGAATAATACATACCACAGAAGCTTTTATTCGCTCAATAAATTAAACGTCATAGGTACGATGGAAATTAAACATTGGATGGTGGAAAATATGGGTTCAATAATACCAGATGGTGGCAATAGTATACAGCGATCAACAAAGGAATAACAACCGAATTTCGTGTTTTTAGTTGTGTTAAATACAATACAAATGTATACCAACGATAAAAGTCGACAAAAAAATGCAAAATATATTTAAATTAAATTTTTCAGTTCTACACCACAACGACATGAAAAAGTTAAGTGAACACATTTTGTAACTCCACCTGGTGTAAGGTAATTTTAAATTTAATTGCTCTCAGTTCCACAAACCTACGATGAAGAGTGTGAAATGAAACGTCAGATGAGAGAATAAGTTTATCTACGTATGTATTATTCTATGACCAGAATGTGTACTGTGATTTTATAGAAAAATAAAATATACATTGAATTTAAAATAATATAATAACAACTAAAACAATAAGATTTTTTATTTTAAGCTCCAAAAAGTAAGTGCTCATGTACGATTTCTCTCCAGAAACCACTTAGAACAGCAAAAAATAATATTTGGTTTGTGATCCCTTGTTCTTAATTATTGCCTCTAATCATCTAGGAATAGAATTAACAAGATTTTGGGTAATCTCAGTCGGAATTCATCGCCACTCTTCCTCTAAAGGGCTGACTAAATTATGTCTGGTCCTAATGTCTCTTTCTCTCGAGATGATCCCATAAATTTTCAATAGGGTTTATGTCTGGCGATTGAGGAGGTGTTTCCATCCATTTGGGGGTATTATATAGTAGCCACATCTTTGTGTTGTAGGTAGTGTGCTTTGGATAATTATCTTGGGTAAATATATAATTTGATGGTAAGCCCATTTTTTGGACGCTAGGTTGGAGATGAGTTTTTAAATTATCTATATATTTCTTGTGATCCATTATGCCATCAATTATTAGCAAAGATCCGGTACCACCTGCGCTCATACAACCCCATACAAGCACTGATCCTCCGCCATGTTTAAAGGTTGGGTACCGATATTTGTCTCTGAATTCCTCGTTCGCCTTTCGCCATATTTTTTTTAATCGTCCATCGTGACCATATATATTATATTTGCATTCGTCTGTGAAAATAACTCGATTCCAGAACTCCATAGATTCATTTATGTGTGCTTTGGCATAAGCATATCGATAATATTTTATAACATGTCTTTGTCCTCCGACAAACTCTTACTGATAGGCTTGGAAACATACCACTTCATAATTTTTGCATGATCTTAAGTTTAGTTTCCCATTATTTCAAACCTGTTTCCTCAACATATGTATGTATAAATGAGCCATCACTTTTTGGAGCTAAGAAAGGGTACTTATTCCGTTTTTGTTGTAATTTTAGAAACTCTAAAAACTGACTATGTTTTATTTTCTCACAAAATCAAAGTACACATTCTACTAAATACAAAACAATTGTTAAGAGTGAAGTGAAAAGATTGTCTACATTTTTAATGAGAAACTGAGCACTCATTTTTTGGAGTGGCTGTAAGTACCTATACAGGGTGGCTGATGAATATTGCTTTATTAAGAAACTCGAATAACTTTTTTTTTCAGTGTATGGTATTCATTTTTCTTTTATTCATGTTAAAGCTCATTCAATTTTACTAAATATAGCTTAATTAGTTTTAAAAATAATGAAATGTAAATGCCCCCCCTGCTCGTTGATGCATGTGCGGCATTTTACCAAAAAAGTTGTTCGTTACTGCTTGGAGAGTTGAGACAGGAATAGCCGCAATTGTTTCTCAAATGGGTTGCTTTAGTTCCTTCAAATAAGAAAAAGTCAGGTCCAGTAAGGTCAGGCGACCTGGGGGGCCAACGGAATGTGGATATCAGCTTATTGGGAAATTTTCGTCACAATTCATAACAGTTGCACCATCTATATGAAACCACACAGATTTGAAAGAAATTCTCATTCGGTGTAATTCTGGCTAGAAAAACTCTCTCAACATGCTCAAGTAACGGTCTCCAGTAACCGTAACGGTGTGACCGTTTTCTTCGAAGAAGTAGGGCCCGACAATTCAGCGTGATGAAACTGCACAGCACACTGTGACACGAAGTGGATGCCATTCCGTCTCATGGAGTATCTGTGGGTTGGAAGCACGCCATATTCGACAATTTTGTTTGTTTATGTTAACCTCGTCAGATATGAAAAGACAGCTCAACATGTTTCTGTCCTCTTCCACCATTTTTTTTTTTTTTTTTTTGCTTTATTGGCTTGTAATTAGAATCCTAGTGGCCAATTAGAGATAAACTACAATATTCTTCAAAAAAAAAAATAGTTAAACAAAATTATATAAGATAGATACACTACTACAACGAGGACTACCCACAAATGTGGCATTCTTAGCGAATCGGGAAGATCTACTATAAGTATTAGTCTATGGAATTACTCAGTAACTATTTTTGAGAGAGTAAGACAGATTATATATAAAAGTAAACAGACAACATCCAGTAAAAACCATAGACTAATACTTCTAGTAGATCTAATAGTTCTCTCACCAAATTTATGACATTTTGCCAACCAACAAAATAACAACAACGGTATTTCGTTTTGTGTGTTAAATGCAACACAAATGTATGCTAACAATAACAGACAATAAAAAAGTTTAAAACATTTTAAAATTTCACAGTTTAGCAACAAAACGACATGAAAAATTAAAGCAAGAAGTTATTGTAATTCCACCTGGTGTATGACACTTTTCGTCAAACATCTCTCTATCACACCGACCGCATCAAGAAGAGTGTGAAAGGAAACGTCAGATTAGTCTTTAGATTTATTAAAATACTGCTTGGGAAACCGAAAAGAGGATTTGGATAGTAGACATTTACGCCGCCGTCAATGTTTTTTGCCTCGCCGCCGCCTGATGAGTTAGAAATCGGAGCGTCGGCGGCGTGAGTCGGTTTCATGCTTTGAAGTCCTTCATTTCCGTCCAAAGAGAATTTAGGTGGGAGTTTGGCGGCATTCTCCCGAGTAGATGGACCATAATGAGGTGGGTAAACATGTTTGCCGAATCTGGAAGCATCGTACCATCGAGAACCCTACCATTGGGTTCAAGACACAATCGCGGCTGTAGCATTAGTCGTGTTTTGGTTACAAGCAAGCGATTATCACTTGGTAAGTTGCAGAGAAAAGGGTTATTTAGCGATAAGTGACTTTATTCGAAAATATGAAAAAAGGTAAAAGGTGTCGAAAAAATTTTTCTTAAACTTAGCGAAAATGATTCGCGTCGCTAAGTCTTCGCTAAGTGCTTCATACAAAACAAGCGATTATACAAGCAAGCGGTGTAACCAAAACACGCATATTGTCTATTTATACAAATCCAAGTGTAAACTCGAAAACTTATCGGCGCAGAAGGTCATTACAACGGATAATTCATAATGACTTAAACTTGTTTCCGTACCAACTCCAAATCAGAAACAAGTTAAACCCCCTGGATTTGCCTATTTGCCAGGAATTTTTCCAAAAAAATATTCAAATGGCCGAAGAAGACAACAACTTGATAAATTGCTTGATTTTTGATCTAAACGGCAATTTAAACTGGCAAAATTGCCATATATGGAGTGAATCTAATCCAGAAATACTCCATGAGACGGAATTGCACCCAGAACGAGCCAGTGTGTGGTGCCCAGTTGCATCAAGGTGCATTGTGGGCCCCTTATCCTTAGAAGAAAACAGTGTAACATTAACTGTTAATGGGGACCGTTATTAAAAGATGTTGACGGATTTGTTGTTTACCATGAACTGCGCCGAGGACGTATCCGTTCCAACAGTATTTGGTTCCAACAAGATGGAGCAACTGCACACATTGCCAGATCGGTTATGACGAACCTCCACCGAAATTCCCAAAACAAATTAGTATCCAGATACTGCACCTTCCGCTAGCCCCCCAAGGTCACCTGACCTGACTGCACCAGACTTTTTTTTTATGGGGAGTACAAAACGAAACCAAGGACTTTGACTGAATTGAAGTCAAAACAATAAATGACGCGATCCCGACTTCAACCCTTCAGGCCGCAATGAAAAATTTTCTGATTAAGTGTCGCGTATGCGTGGACGAGCATGAAGTTCATTTACGGTCTAAAAAAATCAAAATCAATTAGTTAAATAAAATAAAATTAAATTTTCTAATGACACACCAAAACGCCGAGACACGTCGACCTAATTTTGGATAGTAGAATCCAGTGGTGTACCCCGTTTTGAAAAGTTAGCTCGAAATCACGAGACATTTCGATTTTAAATTTGTAGTAGATTTAAGGCGATTTTTAATTTTATTTGAATGAAAAAACTTTAAAAACTTGTTTAAAATCACTTTGTTTATTATTTATTTGTCAAAATGTATATCTAGAAATAATGGACGTCCATTTTCAAGCGGAAATGGAACTATCGGCACTGTTCTGCATACAGAATCATTTTGAATCAGCATTTTCTTTCAGAATAAAAAGTCTACAATTTTGATGTTCTTAAAACATGAGATATTTTTATTCTGAATTGCTTGTTTTTAAAATCACAAGGCATTTGCATTCTAATTCAAAACGGATAATTTTGTTCTGAATTGTTTTACAGAAACCCAAATATTCTGAAACGTTTTATGTTTGTCTGGATTCTGTTTACAGAACAGGGCCGTATATTTGCTCTTATTTTGATAATGTTATAAATTTTTTTGGATTTATTCAATTTTTACTCTTTGTTTGCAATCGACCAGCAGAAATCAGCAAACATTGAGTCTATTCTTTTTCCAGCGAAACGGTCTTCGAATGCCATTATAGTTTGATGAAACCTTTCGCCAGTTTCGTCTGTTTCTGTGGACAATTGTCGTTCGTAAAAATCGAAATGTGCATGTAACATGTGGATTTTCAACGACATATTAACGCCAAGTTTGTCGAAAGACTTCATCATGTTGTCAATATAATCATGGTACTCTGGTGAGCGATTTTTGCAAGGGAACGTTTTCAATTACCACACGAATTGAGTTCCATGCGTTTAGTTCAGTTTCATTTAACATTTCAGAAAAACTCGTATCCCTTAAAAGTTTCCGTATATCAGGAAATTGCAGTCACACACTTCTAGTTACACAAAATTACCCTCTTTTAATTTTTCAATTGATAATTTTGGATAAGCGTTGTTTTTCAAGTATGGCAATGCATTTTCGTTAACGCGAACCAAACGCTTTAACCCTTTGACGACCATACATTTTCGGCCGAAGCGATTTTAATTTTTTTTTTGATTTTCGTAATCTGCGATCTAATAATAGTTATGTCACAAAAAATTGGCCCTCTAGACCCCCTCCTTGCCCCCCATTTCGCTTGGCAAATATAGTTGCCTGTGGGTTGAAAGGGAACTTTTTACCCTAAAATTTTAAATTGAAAAATACCATTTTTTAAATGTAATTTATGTATTTGATTTACTTAAAAAGTAAAATATTATGAATTTAAGCAAAAAAATATATTCATTGTAGTGCGTGGTAGATGCCGAAGCAGTCACGGGATGTAGTAAAGCAAAGATAGACATTACATTGAATGCAAAATACATTTGTACGACTATACTTGCCATTTGCGGCACAATGAGCGCAGCGCTTCCAATTTTCCTGCTTTTCCATTTTGTGCAACGATTTGGGTTTGCTCAGAAAGCGACTACCAGTTTTGGTGACCCCTGGAAATGCGCGCGTCCTTGAACTAATATCATTTATCAGTTCCTTAGCCAAAGTTGCCCGATATTCTATTGATGTTACTTTAGTCGAGGAGCAGTTGGCTAACATCAGCTTGCTGTAAATTATGTAGCTGTTATGGACGCATATTTCGAAAAGATCGAAGAACAAACGAATATAAAATCGCCATTTGCTCCTACGATCATACTCGTAATAAACCTTTTTTTGGTCCATCAGGTCCACACCGCCCATGCCCTTGTTGTAATGCTGGATAACCAAAGGGCAATTGACATCTATTTTGTCAGCTTTTCCAACTACACGCCGCTTAACCTTGAACACCCCAGTTGGATCGATGAAGTTGGAGGCCAGATACACACCACGATTGTCCATCCACTTCACCACAGAAATGCTACCCGATATGTAGTAACTGACGTCACCACGCTTCATTTCTTTATCGCCAGGGAATTGCTTAGGCATATGTTTCCGGTTGCTCCGAATTGTTCCGCAAGCCATAATGTCATTCTGTTGGAGTATGTACATAAGGTCCAGGCTCGTAAAAAAGTTGTCAAAATACACTACAACCCCTTTTTTTGCCAACGGTTCACATAACTGCAAAACAACAGACTCACCCAGACCATATTCAACAAACTGTTTTTTTCCGGTATAGATGTCAACGTTGTATAAATAGCCAGTTTCCGACTCACATAAGCACCAAAGTTTGAAGCCCCATGACACAGGCTTGTTCTTCATATACTGCTTCATTGCATTATGTCCCTTGAACTTGACCATATGTTCATCGATTGACAGCTTTTTTGAATAGGTATACGCTGCCGGCATAGCCTTGTTTATATGGCTTATAATTTGCCTGATTTTGTATCCACGATCGCTGACATCAGCCTGGTCGTTGTCGCAAAAGTGAAGATTTGCCATGATTTCCTCAAATCGAAGCCGGGCTTGGTGAAACGTCGGATCTGTAGACCAATATAGACGAATTGTGGGTAGTTTCACTAGGCTCATGCGTATGATTATACCCATAAAAGCCTTAAACTCAGTCACAGAGAGAGTAAAAATGCGCCCTTTTTGCAGGGCATATAAATTGGACTGCTCCACTATCATGATGCATAACATCATTTTCGAGAAAAATCACGTCTTCCTCATCCAAGTTTGTAACCGCCTCTTCTTCGTTGTCACTGGACTCGCAAAGCAAAATTTGTTCGATTTCCTCTGGCCGAAGGAAAAAAAAGCGTTCACGGGTTGAATCACTCATTTTAAGTCTTTTCTTTTAAGAATCTCTAATAATATGAAAAAACAACGTTAAAATACACAATTTATTTAAAATATCACTAAAAAAAAACTTACAAATTGTAATTATTACAGCGAAGTACGTCTAAGATAAACAAAGAAACAATACAAAAAATGCGCCAAAAGTTGCGCCAAACCAATGTAAACAAACCTGCCAAGATGTATTTAATGGAAGGTGATAGCAGGAGGTGTTGTTGGCATAGGCACATGGTGACAAGAATAAGCACATAAAAAACAAACAATTGTTTTGCTCTAACTTATATTACAAACTATATAAGTAGTTTATTCTAATAATGTAAATATAATATATATAAAAATATTTTGTAATTATGAAATGAATTATTAATACAAAAAAAAAAAACTATCGAAAAACGCAGCAAAGTAGTACACAGCTGTGCTCCTGCTGTCACCTCTATATATATATACATCTTGATACATATAACACGATAAAAACCACAACCTACTAAGATTTTGTTTTTGTGCGTTTTATTCCGTTTCAACCCATAGGCAAACATACTTGCCAAGCAATTGTGGGGCTCCTAGGGACAAGCTGAAATTCACACAAACTCTACCCCTACATCTTTCGAAAGGTAAGGGATGAACACAAAACATACCTAAGTCTTAGCCAGGTACTGCCCTTCCTTTCCCCGTAGCCTCTTCGTAAATAAAGACCATTTTTCGACCAACTTTGAGAATTCCTAGCGGGCAGGGGGGGATATATAGGGACTTACCCCCAAATATATTTTTGTTGCCCCAACCCCCCTCTACAAACTACTTCTAGCCACATTTACTCTATATCTTACCTAAAGTCTTATAAGTGGCAAAAACCCCTGGGCAAGCATACTTGCCTATGGTCGTCAAAGGGTTAAACAATTCTTTACAACTCCCAGCTTGAAATGAAGATCCGGAAGCATTATTTTCTGAAGGGGATCAATGGTGGACGAATTACATTAAATCTCGCTTTTCGTACTGGTTGCATTTTGCACGGCTGTCCCATTTACATAAAAATACACATGTACTTTGTATAGCCAGTTTTCATTCCAGCTAATAGTGAAATAACCTTAAAATCACAATTTACGCGGCAATTGTGTTCGTCATAACTGATGCGTTCCAGAATTAATTTCATGGTATCGTACGACTCATGCATTCCAAGAGCATACATCAATGGCACTGGTTTAACGCTGCTGTTTTCAAATAGCAGACTACTTTTAAGCTTCTGGTTGAAGAGTCTATGAAAAGACGCCATAAAGATGGGTTATAGTTGCAGATTCCCATTTCATTCATTAAACCGGGAATATCTTGACAGTATGCATAAGCTGCGTTCTCGGAAAGCATGAAATAAGGCATATATGGTTCTTGCCGGTATTTGTAAGATGTAACTTTTACACCTGGTGCCAGCACTTCGAAATTTCGAACGATTCTATCTAAATGTTCCTGCGAAATTAATGATGGATATTGTATAACCGGCTGAAGGTAATCAGAATCAGCAAGATGTAATGATGTTGCTGAAGTTTGTGATTGTACTTTATAGGACGCAGTATCATATTGGTATGTCGATGGATGTACAGCATGTGATGCACGTAAATTCAGGTGCATGATCAACATTTCGCATTTCTTCTTTGAGGACATCTTCAACCAAATGTCATCGATGATTTTTCGGTGTAAATTTTTTTTCGTCACTCATTTTTCTATTTTTTCAAAATGGTCAATAAAATGCTTATATTTTTGATGTATTAGATGCGGGTACGGACTAATCTATCAAAGTGAACAATTTGATATATATGTTGTAGCATCTGTTTGTAATAGGGGGATGCCAATCCCAAAATCCCGAATCCCAAAATTATTATAATTATTATGGCCCCAAATTGTAAGAGGTAAACTAATTCTGCTTCCAAATAGATGTATATTATTTCAACGGTTACATTTTGTCGGAAAAAAATATATAAATTGATTTAACAAGAGCTTTTGCAGGTTTTTCCCTCAAATAAAATCAAAAACCACCTTAATTAAATCTACTACAAATTTAAAATCGAAATATCTCGTTATTTTGAGGTAACTTTTTAAAACGGAGTATACCACTGGATTCTATGACCCAAAAATTAGTTGGGGTGCTTTTGTGTGTCATTTCAAAACTTAAAATTTTACTTACAGTGTAATTTATCTAATAAGTTTTCTTTTATATGCGTACAATATAATTATTATTTATATTGATTGTGGAGAGACCAAAATGGGAATGCTCGCTGTAACAATAATTCTATAAAACAACTTAAATAGAATGTACAGAATTTTAACTCAACTAATATCATTTCAGCGTAAATTAGATGAATCCCTATATTCCTCAGTGACTTCTGCCACTTCAGCATCACAGTTGTCCACGTCAACATCGGCTCATTCCAATAAAGCCATTAAACTCAATTTCAATATGAAAGCAAGAAAATTTTTAAAAAAGAAAATGAATGTTCAGCACTTGGCTCGTCATGAAATGGATTCCGAAAGTATATTACAATGTCACAGTCAGCCCAAGGTTACAGAGATTGGTCGTAGTCATCATCAGCTAGTGGTTATGAGCATTAAACAAATCTATTCTGTATTGGGTATAGCATTAAACCTAATCGGTGACGATATCCAATTATGCGATCTGGTGCGTTTTATATACGAGGGTCACATTGGATGGAAAAATATTCTACTGTATTTTCCTGAAAACATTTCTAGCCATGGAAAGGAATTATTAAAAAATATTGACTTTTATAAATATCCAGAGAAATATTCGGAAAAGGTGCGTTTTTATTTTTTTGCTGAAACTCCTAAATATTGATAATATTACAGTATTTGAAATAATTGGAATTTATTTTTATGTAATTACAGTTTTTGCGATATCACATCAATCTACTGTGTTCAAATCTAAGCATTCGTAATTTCCAGTTGCCCAATATGATTGGACTAGTGCAGAGATATGTGACCGAATTATGTTTACCTCAAGCTATCGCAACTTATGCCGAAAGATTAATCAATTTTCTACCACCTCGATGTGATTCTCGAGGTAAACACTTTTTGCCATACTACGAGGCCAGAGCCATGGCTTACATAATTTTTATATTAAAATTGCTCTTTGGCTTGGATGGTAAGAAAGAACACCGTATGTCAAGGGCGGCAAAGAAACTTAATCGTAAAATTCAGAATTTAAACCGTCAAAATGACGAAAGTCGTCCTCTACTCTTTGTATGGAATGAATGGGTTCAATATATTGAAATGCGAAAAATAATTGTTTCGCATTTCAACCAAACGTTTTGCCGACAGTTTAAGGAATGCGTAAGTGCAACACAAGTTATGGAAGAAATGTCCAAAGGAATACGTCAACGTGACGAACAAGAGCAGTCATTAAATGAAACTGTCGAAAATCGTTACCATAAAAAACAGATGGAAACTTTCCGATCGTTATTGGATACGCTTTTAGAGCAGCATACAAATGCAACAGCGCTGCCCAATACATCCATTGAATTTAAACCAACATTAACACCAGGCTTATCATATCTCAAAACTATCTTGCTGCACTGTGATAATGCCAATCCCCCCAGTAGCAGTGTCAATGGATCGTGTTTCCAAATACCCGAGTTTATGCGTGTGGATCACACAGAACGTGATATGCAGTCATATTTGGAAGTTAAACCCCTAATTGATTATTTTCAAAAACACAGAAGAGAATTAAAAGTCTACAGTATAGCCACCACTGAAAATCGTTTATTCGCCGGCATATTTCATATTCCTCGTCCTACTACGATGCATCACAAGACACAAAGGCCTAACTTCGATATAAGTGAGGAAGAGTGGTCTGAAAAGGTTAAAAACAGCGTTCATGTAGGAACAGATGATTTGGAGTGGAAGACAGCCTTTGAACCATATGCAGAAGGGTATTTTAAACTCCGTTTAAGAAGGCTGCAATTACATGATAGCCGAAGACTTTCCAGTATGAACGAAGAGGAAGAAGATGTAAGTATAAAGAATTTAAGTTTAAGAGCCTGTTTTTCTCCTTTTTTTTAGACAATAATACTATGCTATTCAAAAGACATTCGGAATCGTTATAGTCCAAAAATAGAACATGAACATTTTACTAACAACGATAATGTTTCCCTAATCCCATCAACAAATTAGAACACGATGACGGTTTGGGGTTCTTCTGCAGTTATTTGAAAACAATAAGTTTAATAGGTATTCATTCACCTGGTTTACTTGTTATAACAACGAATGGTATTTGGTAACTTCCAATGCTGATTTAGCAAACTCAACAACAGCCGTCACACAAACGACTTAAAAAATGATTTAATATTTTCTCTGTATTATTAATATGAGCAACACCAACTATTTTCCTTTAATTCCTTTGGCAATTTCTGTTACTAACAATTTGTTTCTTATATTCTTAACAGGTAACAGTTCGTGATCATAAAAGTCCTTCGTCTATAGAAGTATTTAGTGAAAACAATATGGATCCACTAAACCCTGACAATGCTCCACTACATCCACGACGATATTTAGATAATGTCAATATTTTTGAGGGAATAAATGACGAAGAATCTTTTATAAGCCACGATGAGGGTGCCTCAGGTTCAAATAACACATTTTCATCGAGTGATGGCACGCCTACGGCTGAAACTATAAACTCATATAACGGAATAGACATAAAGAGCGAATTTATTGAGGAAACTACTTCAAATGCTCAAGAACGTAGTCATAAGTTTTACATCTCAAATATGGATTGCTGGATGATTATGGGCTGCATTCCATTGTTAACCAAGGGTCAACGTTCAGAGTTGCTAGATAAATTTCCAGCTATTTTCAAATGGCTAGTTGAGACTTGTGCCCAAACTATATGCGTCAAATGGTCAGTTGTTTACGAACAATTATTGGCCATTGAATCGATGTTTTGTATGGGCATTGAAGATTTTGATAAAGTGGAAAACTGTGTGTATTTGAATTATATGAATCCCATTAAAGATTTCCAAACGTTAATAAACTCATACAGAGAAATTTGGTAATACGATATATTTATTATCATTTTACGTTATATTTTATATTAAAAGCCTTAACAGGTCAAATACATTTGTCAATAATAATTTCTTTTGTTAATAATAATTTCTATGTTTTTTGAACAGATAACTTATTAATACTTACTTACTTATCCGGTCTCGGACAACCCCGGGGGGTCAGGGACCTTACAAAACGAAGATAACATATTTCGCCAATCAGTTCGATCTTTTGCTTTATTTCTCCAGTTGGCAATGCCAAGTGTACGCAGGGATTCGTCAAGCTGATCCCTCCAGCGGAGTCTTGGTCTTCATATTTTTCGTCTTCCTTCGAGTTCGGTTTCGAAAACCCTTCGTGCTGGTTCGTCTTCATCCATTCTACTGACATGGCCTAGCCAGCGCAATCGCGTTATCTTGATCCGTTAACTATGTCAATGTCAGGTTAAAGCTCATACAGCTCATGATTCATGCGTCGCCGATACTCGCCGTTGTGCACTATAGGGCCATAAATTTTTCGGAGTATTTTTCTCTCGAAGACTCCTACAGATGTTTCGTCTGCTTGCGATAGGACCCAGGATTCTGCGCCATAAAGCGAGACAGGTTGAATGAGAGTCTGGTACAGCTGGACTTTTGTTACTCGAGAGAGGGCTTTATCTCTAAAGTGCTTGCTTAGCCCAAAATAACATATTCGCAAGCACAATTCTCCGCTTGATCTCAAGGCTGACATTGTTGTTTTTGTTCACGGCAGATCCCAGGTATATAAATTCGTCCACTACCTCGAAGTTATAACGGTTATCAACGTTCACGCTTTGGTCTAATCGCGTGGAGGCCCTGTTCATTGAAACCATTAATTTTGTCTTGTCCTCATTTATTTGCTGACTCCTCAATTCTCGAAAAAACCGCAGTAACTTCTCTAATTGTGCGCCCAATGATATCTATATCATCAGCATACGCGAGCAGCATGTGGCTTTTGCTGATGATTGTTTTATTCATGTTGACTGCAGCTTTTCTCATAATGATCTCCATTAAGATGTTAAAGAGATCGCACGATAGGGTGTCGCCTTGCCTGAGGCCTCGCTTAGTTTCGAAAGGTTCGGTAAGATCCTTACCAACTTTTACTGCGGATTTGGTGTTAGTCAATGTCATCCTGCAAACGCGTATGAGTTTTGCAGGAATACCAAGTTCAGACATTGCTTCATAGAGTTTCTCCCGTGTCGGACTATCGAAGGCCGCTTTATAATCGATAAATAGATGATAGGTGTCGATTTGTTTTTCGTGTGTCTTCTCCAGGATTTGGCGAACGTGAAAATCTGGTCAGTTGTCGATTTTCCAGGCCTAAAGTCACACTGGTATGGTCCAATCAGGTCAGCGATAATTGGTTTTAGTCTTTCGCACATTATACTTGATAGAACCTTATATGCTATGGATAAAAGGCTTATTCCACGGTAGTTGGCACAGATACTCGGGTCACCTTTTTTAAATATGGGACATAGTACACTGAGACTCCAATCGCCGGACATGCATTCATCTAACCAAATTTTGCTAATGAGCTGATGCATGCACCTTATCAGCTCATCGCCGCCAGCCTTAAACAGCTCCGCCGGTAGTCCATCGGCTCCTGCGGCTTTGTTGTTCTTAAGCCGGGCAATAGCTGTTCTGACCTCGTCTTGGTTAAGGGGGGCAATCGACGTCGTCGTCCATATTGTGATCGATTGTCCCATCGTCATTGGATATCTCAGGTACTAGTAGCGCGGAGAAATGCTTTCTCCATATTACCAACATGCTCTGCACATCTGCGACGAGATTCCCGTCCTTGTCTTTACAGAAGGGGGGCCCTGAACCATGTCCATTAGTTCCGTTTTTAACTTTTTGGTAGAATTTTCGGGCTTCGTTCTTCCTTCTGTATGTCTCAATTTTCTCACTTACGCGCTTTCTCCACTGCCGTTTCTTACGCCTACAGAGACGGTTTACCTCCTTTCTTTTCTCCCTATACCGCACCTCGCGTTGCAATTGACTGAAGCATTACCATACGTGCAGCGTTCTTTTCGTCATTAGCAATGCGACACTCTTCATCGTACCACGGTTTATTGCGAAGCGGTTTTTGAAAACCAAGTACGGTTGTTGCGGCAGTTTTTATAGAGTCGGAAATGGGTTTCCACTGCGCATCAGGATCGTCATCGGGAGGGGGTGGGTTCTGTGCCAAATGTTGCGAGAGCTTCCTTGAGTAGGCTGTGGATACCTCTGGTAATTGCAGCTTTCCGATGTCCAGCTTCGTCTGCGTCTGGTTTCGTACGATTTTCGCTCTTATTACTTATTAATACTCCATTTAAACTTATTGAAAAGCAATGACCAAAAACGATTTATATTTTCAGACAATTATATCTGTGGACTTTTGACAAAACAACCTCTTTCTAAAACAGCAATTTTAAAGTGGAGCGAAAAAGCTTTATAAATACCTCACAGCTATTTTTAAAAAATAACTGGCTAAAATTAAAAATAGTGTAGATTTCCATTTTAATATTAAATTTTTAGCAATTATTTTTTAAAAATAGTTTTGAGGTATTTAAAAAGCTTTTTCGCTCCCCTTTAAAATTGCTGTTTTAGAAAGAGGTTGTTTTGTCAAAAGTCCACAGATATATATCACGGTGTGTGCTTGCCATGTTTTTAATGAAAGGGCATAACACCTAAGACTTCATCCGTCCAAAAGAATGTTTAGGCTGTTAATACTATCACAAAAAGTTATTCCTATAATCGTTGAATGTAAATTCAATTATTGCGGAATGCATGTACGAAATGTAATATCAGTTCATATAAAATTCTCCCATTCAGATTATCTCCAAAATGTCATATTTTTATAGAGATATGAAAAAGAAGAATAGTTCAGCTGGGGAATTCCAGGTAATTACAATGTGGAACACAAAAAAACGGATTCTGGTAGAGGGGTTAAAAAAGGGTTTATGTGTATCGGCGTTTTGCAAGTTTAATTATGGTTATTATTAAAAGGGAGAGGGTTAAAATTCTCGCTTGTACATTCTTATGATGAATCGACATAAGAAACCATGTGATACTTAGATTTTAGGTATAGGATATGTTCAGCAATTTTGTGTACAATTTACAATTACAATTTTACGAGAAAATTCAAATAAAATTTAACTGACACTAGCATGCTTAACTGAATTGTCTTTATTTCCAACAAAAACCAACCATTTTTCAATTAGAAAAATGTTCATGACTTGTAAGCTTGTAGTATGAATTTCTCATACATAAACCAAAAACTAACAAAAATCTGTCACTTAAATTCAAATTCAAATAAAATTTTACTACAAATATTTTTGTGGAACATTTTAACCTCAATATGTGGGTCTTTTATTCCCCTTTTTGCCGAAAAGGTATAAAACGGGGGCGTAACTGGTTAAAATGTACAAAAATATATTTCTCGTAAAATTCTACTTTAAGCCACTGAATACACCAAACATAGAATAACACATACTATAGAAGTTTTTATTCGCTCAATAAATTAAACGTCATAGGTACGATGGAAATTACACAGTGGAGGGTGGAAAATATGGGTTCAATAATACCAGATGGTGGCAATAGTATACAGCGATCCGCAAAGGAACTACACCCGAATTTCGTGTTTTTGTGGCAAACTAGTTGTGTTAAATACAATACAAATGAATACCAACGTTAAAAGTCAACAAAAAGTGCAAAATACATTTAAATTTTTCAGTTCTACACCAAAACGACAGGAAATAGTTAAGTGAACATATTTTGTAACTCCACCTGGTGTATGTAAATTTTAAATTTAATTTGCTCTCATTTCCACAGACCTACCGAGAGAGTGTGAAATGAAACGTCAGATGAGCGAATAAAACCTTCTACGTATGTGTTCTTCTATGACACCAAAGCTCGAAACTCAACCTGAATGCCAGAAATAAGTCAAAACTGAAAATGTCTTTTATGGGGTAATTTCTTACTTATTCCGAATTGGTGCTAAAATGTAACAAAAAAAATAAACTGCATTTTAAGGGGATGGTGTGTATGGAAATAATAAGCGTGGTTTGGTTACACCGCTTGCTTATATATTCGCTTGTTTTATATGAAGCACTTAGCGAAGACTTAGCGAGAACTTAGCGACGAGATTCATTTTCGCTCAGTTTAAAACAAAAAATTTTTACATCTTTTACCGTTTTTAACCATTTTTCATATTTTTGAATAAAATGACTTCTCGCTAAAAATCCGTTTTCTTTACAACTTAGCAAGCGATAATCGCTTGCTTGTAACGAAAACACGACTAATATTCTACGCAAAATTTCACCATAAGTCATTGAGCAAAAGAAGACGTAGATATAAAATCTGTAGATATAAAAGCTATGGATATAAAAGCTATAGATATAATATCTGTGAAAAAAATAAGTCAAGTTTGGGTATTTAATCAAGAATTTATTTATTACATTTGTCTTTTAGCTCTTAGCTATTCTATACCGTTATCAAACAATGTTCAGCATATGTCTGCTATAAGAGAATGAATACTCTTGCCTTTATAGCGTTCTTCAATGGGTGCACATGTTTGATAAAATCGTTCATGCCATGTGGCAAGTTCGTTTGGTGAGAGTATTTGCTTAAATTCAGCGTTTTGCATAAGTTTTCGTATGTCCGGGCCAAAAAAACACCTGTTGTAATGAAAAGACACAATTTTTAAAAATTATTTTGTATGAAACCAATGACAAAAATTAAAGATCAAAGCAATCATACCTTATTTTATCTTTGCTTCCCTAAGTTTTGGAAACAATGTCTTCAGAAATTGTAATGGCTCTCCAATGTGTATCCAAACATTTAACAACGTTTTTTACCACACCAAGTTTTATATGCAATGGTGGTAAAAGAATTTGTTCAGTTGGTACCAGTGGTAGATGAAGGATATTGTGCTGCCCTAACAGCCCTTCAACTCTTGGGTCCCATTGTTTTTTGGAATATTGATTCCTCTTCCATCTGCTATCCCATTTGCATAAGAATCATGCATATTTAACGTATCCAGCAGGCATACCCGAGAGGAAGCTAACAACTTTTGAGTCACAACAGACCCGCCATTCGTGCTCCTTATATTTTACCGCATGCAATATATTTTTTTTTTTATCGAATCATAACTTTCCTTCATGCCGATTCCATATGCAATTGGAATAGGAATCTTGGAAATATCTCGTAATAAAGCAGTACAGCTTTAAGACTTTTCTTGGATGAATCTATAAAGATACGTCAGTCCTCGGGGTTATATTCGATAATCATTTCCGCCAATAAGCCTTTGATATCGTTGCAATTAGTAAACGTGTTGAATTCATTAACCGAAAAGTATGGCAGAAAACTGTCTCGGCGTTTACGAAAACAAGTAACATTAACACCAAGTTCAAGCAGGTGAAGACTTTTCAAGTCTGCAGCTAATATTTCTGATTTGTTTTTAGACAGACTCAGCTTCCGTGCCAATGCATTGAAATACTCTTGCGACAATAATATTGGGCTTGGGGCTGCTTCATTTCCTCAGTAACCACTGCCAAAGGCTTCTGTTCCAACGCAAGATGTTGACTAGGACTTCCAGGATGTGGTTCAGGCGGTGGAAGTTCATCAGAATAGTGGGTACTGGGAGCAAGGCTGATGGTACTGATTTATGCACAAAACACTATCGCGTATACCTATTCAAATGTAATATGTGGGTAGTTTGATATACGTAGCAAGTGCAGTTTTCATGTTCACCTGGCTGGGTCTAGTCTAATACCAAACTGCATTGATTTTCGTTGACCTATTACCTTTGGACCACATTAAACCGTTGTAACGTTGTAAACCGTTGTAACATGTGGGACAGCAATGTTTGGGCGTCCATAACATTTTCGAAAAAGTTTCATTTTGTTCTTCAGTGTTATGGGTGCAGTAACACGAGTGGGAAACTGAATACAAGTTAAATTGCAATGAAATCTACAACATCACATGGTAAACCAAAATGATAAAAATATAAAAATCACAGGTTTTTGTCTGCGCTTAGATGAAATAAAAGGTGTTCACCTATATGATAAAATTGTCGCAACCGATACAGGTAGAGGTCTGTCTTTATATGTAAAACAACAATTTCCTTGTAATCCTACTTATCAAATCATTGGGGGATATTTATTATGCATGCCGTAACAATTTTAACGTTTTTCGAAAAATTATTCTTATTTTCGTGAGTATCGTAAGATATCAGTACAAAAGGATTTTAGCGCTCCGAATACACATTATTCGCTGTAGCCACTCTCCAAACTAACATAAGTAGTGTTTTGGTTACAATCAAGCGATTATCGGTTTCTAAGTTGCAAAGAAAACGGCAATATAGCGATAAGTCATATTATTCGAAAATATGGAAAATGATTCAATAGGTAAAAGATATCAAAAAAATTATAAACTTTGCGAAAAAGCAGGCGGTCTAACCAAAACACGCTTATAGAAAGTTTACCACTATAGAGAGTTACTATTCGGCAAAAATTGCAGACACCTACACTTAAGTCTCTGAGAAAAAGCGATCCTATTCAGGTTTCCCCTACCAATTTTCAGCCTTCTAGCTCTAAAATTAACTTTTGCCACGCCCTTCCGCCCACAAACCGACAATCTAAAATTCAACTTCAAATGGATCTTCCCCGTGATATCACAGATGGGCACACATTTGTCACAATGCCAAATTGATAATTCTCATACATTTTTACTGTCTCATTCCGAATGAAAGGCAGGCGCAGAAATCTTAATTTGGGTTTCTAAAAACGTACAAATGTTTTTGCCATATTTAAAGCTTATCTACTTTCGTTGTCTATCCAATAACCAACATTAAGCAATATCTATTACAAAATTGTTGTAAAGTTGCTGCGGACCTTGATTTCCGGACAGAAAAAGTTTCCATTTGGGCTACAAGCCTCCGATACAAGATTTAAACTCAGTTTCACAGTTCAAAATTCTCCATTTAAATTGACTTTAAATGTCTGATGTTTATCATTTAATATGAAAATTGTGAGCTTTCAAATTGAGCATTTAAATAAGGAGTGAGAAACTCGGCCTTAGTGCCGATCGGATAACGCTATGGTGTGTGTGCCCAAGTTTATTGAAAAATTAAAACACTATGGGGAAATTTGGGATTTTTTAATCAAAAGTCGTATGTTTAAGCAACTAATATAACATTTATTTGTAATATTAAATTTTAACTCGTTTTTAAATATATTTTTCACTCTATCAGCCGTCAACGATTGAAATCGGTTGAAACCCAAAGCCAGTGTTTCCGGTGCAAAATACCGTATCACAAATGACTTCCATTTAGGCACATCTTGGTCGATTTCTGAATATGATATATGTATTTTGACTTCGGGCTCGTATGGTATTTGTGCATCTAAACCATGCTTTGACATACAGTCGCACATTAAAAATACGTACATATATCGCGTAGTCCATTCGATTCCCGTTTTTTCATAGTGAACTGCTCTCAAAAGGTGTATATTTTCAAGGTGTAACTGCCTTTTCCCTTGAATCTTGCGTGGGATGTTGGACCAGCTGTTCGAAAGCTTCCACACACTTCACCAAGGAACGTTTGTCGATAGCAAGTTCAGTTGCCAGTATCCGAAAATATATTCTACTGACAGATGGCAACTTCAGTTGATTAACAATGGTTATATTGGCAACCTCGAACTTTTGATTGCTGTGGTTTGTAAAACAACACGTTCAGCTGAACGATACGAATTAAAAAGCTGTGGTCCTAAAGGGAATCCTAATTGTTGTTAAATTGTAATGTTTATAAAAATGTGTGTACGAGGGCGGATCAATAAGTCCGTGACTTTTCGAACTTCATAGACTTAATTAACTACTGTAAAATTTTGAGCAAGTTCCGCCATTTACTTTGCGTTTAACAGCTGTTCAAAATATACAAACTCGTGCATTTTTTTTTAAAATGGAAAAGGTGAATTTCGTGTTCTCATTAAACATTATTTTTTCGAAAAAAAAACGTCAATAAAACCAAGGAAAAGCTTGATAAATACTATGGGGACCCTGCATCATCGATTTCAATGGTAAAAAAATTGGTTTACTGCTTTTCATTGTGGTCGCCCAAATACAAATGACGCTGATATGGTGGTGTTGGCCGATCGAAGAGTAAAAGTGCGTGTGATTATTGATGCCATAGGCATTTCATATGGCAGTGTAGTAGTCGACTTTAAATGATAAGATGGGTTTAAGAAAGCGGTCTGTAAGATGGGTGCCGTGTTTGCTCTCAATTGACTAGTTTCCAATTTATCGATCGAACCAATTTATTTATCGAACCATAGTTTTAATGAATTCGGGCTTTAAGGAACTGCAAAAAATTTTGCATTGAGTATCTTATATTACGAACAAATTTAGTACTCGATATAACGACCAAATGGAAAATTTAAATCGTAAGTAAAGAATGAGATGCAAATATACATACACAGAGAAGAGATTCGTTGTGACAACTATATTTATAGCCAACTAAAATTTGTCGGTTCCTTGCACTTCACATTATTCAGTTGTGATTACCAATAATTGTGTTCAATATCACCAAATGTTGTGCATATCAATTGATTTGTAATTCACTTTTGGTCGCAAGAACTGAAATATTTAGTTGAAGCCACAGCAACAATAAATAAATGTGATCTGCCGATCGAGAAGTAGTTGTAGCAATCAAATTATACAGTAGTGGTGAATATTCTATTAGTTGGATGAACGAAAAATTTAAAAACTAATTCGGTTGTACCAAATAATATATTGGTATGCCCAACTAAAGTAATTACTTGAATTTGATGGCTGTCACAACCATTTGGTGATGCTTTAACCCATTATGAATTTTATTTTAAAGTAAAAAAATATATTTTTTATTAAAATTGTGTATTTTATTTCCGTTCAAATTTGTTGTTACATTGATTGTTATGGTAAAGTATTTATTGTGGATGTTTTCGCACAAGTAGGAGTGTTGAAACAATTCTCGCTAAGATGAGTTTTATTTATCCCTATAATGTGTGATGACATATCTAAATACTTGTGGAGAAGGGAGCTGATCATATGCCTTGGTGGCATTGAAATAGAAAAAGTACTTTTTAATAGTGATTGATCTTGAACCGAACAATTATTAAAGAACATTGTGTATTTTATATGTAAATATAAACAAAATTATTATTATTTATAACCGGGTTCGTATTTCGTGCCCATTTTTGATCGAAAATATGAAAAAATTTCTATATCTCGAAAACGGAGCGTCCAATCAAAAAAAAAACAATGTTTTAAGGATTTCTCACGAGTGTTCCTCCAATTCGCATGAAATAATTTTTTTTTTCAAAAAATTCCCAAATAAGAAAATCGCTAAAATAAAAAATTACTATATCTCGGAAACGGTGCGTCCACTCGCAAAATAATATATTTTCATTATTGTCTCTGTGTTTCTCATATTATATTATCTATGTCGCCTTGTTCCCATTCTCGTCTTTGAAAGAGAGCAGCCCATTATTCGATCGTCTTATTGATTTGTAATTCAGTTTTGGTTCATTTAAACAAAATACTATACAATTAAAATACAATATTTAAATGAAAGGTTCACGAAGAACATAGGGCGTCAACAAATTCTGTCCATCGATTTCTGTTTCTAGCAAGTGATTTAATTTGATTCCAGGATAGTCGAGTTTGGTTGTATTCCTTTTCCAGACACCGTTTCCACGTATTTGGTGGTCGTCCTGGCCTTCGATACCCATGGGGGTTCCATTCTAGTGCCGCTCTAGCAATATCCGATGTTGGACGCCTAAGTATGTAACCGATCCAGACCGTCTTAGCCTCTGGAAATTTTATTCGCTGTAGCCACTCTCCAAACTAACATAAGTAGTGTTTTGGTTACAATCAAGCGATTATCGGTTTCTAAGTTGCAAAGAAAACGGCAATATAGCGATAAGTCATATTATTCGAAAATATGGAAAATGATTCAATAGGTAAAAGATATCAAAAAAATTATAAACTTTGCGAAAAAGCAGGCGGTCTAACCAAAACACGCTTATAGAAAGTTTACCACTATAGAGAGTTACTATTCGGCAAAAATTGCAGACACCTACACTTAAGTCTCTGAGAAAAAGCGATCCTATTCAGGTTTCCCCTACCAATTTTCAGCCTTCTAGCTCTAAAATTAACTTTTGTCACGCCCTTCCGCCCACAAACCGACAATCTAAAATTCAACTTCAAATGGATCTTCCCCGTGATATCACAGATGGGCACACATTTGTCACAAAGTGCCAAATTGATAATTCTCATACATTTTTACTGTCTCATTCCGAATGAAAGGCAGGCGCAGAAATCTTAATTTGGGTTTCTAAAAACGTACAAATGTTTTTGCCATATTAAAAGCTTATCTACTTTCGTTGTCTATCCAATAACCAACATTAAGCAATATCTATTACAAAATTGTTGTAAAGTTGCTGCGGACCTTGATTTCCGGACAGAAAAAGTTTCCTTTGGGCTACAAGCCTCCGATACAAGATTTAAACTCAGTTTCACAGTTCAAAATTCTCCATTTAAATTGACTTTAAATGTCTGATGTTTATCATTTAATATGAAAATTGTGAGCTTTCAAATTGAGCATTTAAATAAGGAGTGAGAAACTCGGCCTTAGTGCCGATCGGATAACGCTATGGTGTGTGTGCCCAAGTTTATTGAAAAATTAAAACACTATGGGGAAATTTGGGATTTTTTAATCAAAAGTCGTATGTTTAAGCAACTAATATAACATTTATTTGTAATATTAAATTTTAACTCGTTTTTAAATATATTTTTCACTCTATCAGCCGTCAACGATTGAAATCGGTTGAAACCCAAAGCCAGTGTTTCCGGTGCAAAATACCGTATCACAAATGACTTCCATTTAGGCACATCTTGGTCGATTTCTGAATATGCGATGGAGTCTCAAGATATATGTATTTTGACTTCGGGCTCGTATGGTATTTGTGCATCTAAACCATGCTTTGACATACAGTCGCACATTAAAAATACGTACATATATCGCGTAGTCCATTCGATTCCCGTTTTTTCATAGTGAACTGCTCTCAAAAGGTGTATATTTTCAAGGTGTAACTGCCTTTTCCCTTGAATCTTGCGTGGGATGTTGGACCAGCTGTTCGAAAGCTTCCACACACTTCACCAAGGAACGTTTGTCGATAGCAAGTTCAGTTGCCAGTATCCGAAAATATATTCTACTGACAGATGGCAACTTCAGTTGATTAACAATGGTTATATTGGCAACCTCGAACTTTTGATTGCTGTGGTTTGTAAAACAACACGTTCAGCTGAACGATACGAATTAAAAAGCTGTGGTCCTAAAGGGAATCCTAATTGTTGTTAAATTGTAATGTTTATAAAAATGTGTGTACGAGGGCGGATCAATAAGTCCGTGACTTTTCGAACTTCATAGACTTAATTAACTACTGTAAAATTTTGAGCAAGTTCCGCCATTTACTTTGCGTTTAACAGCTGTTCAAAATATACAAACTCGTGCATTTTTTTTTAAAATGGAAAAAGGTGAATTTCGTGTTCTCATTAAACATTATTTTTTCGAAAAAAAAACGTCAATAAAACCAAGGAAAAGCTTGATAAATACTATGGGGACCCTGCATCATCGATTTCAATGGTAAAAAAATTGGTTTACTGCTTTTCATTGTGGTCGCCCAAATACAAATGACGCTGATATGGTGGTGTTGGCCGATCGAAGAGTAAAAGTGCGTGTGATTATTGATGCCATAGGCATTTCATATGGCAGTGTAGTAGTCGACTTCAAATGATAAGATGGGTTTAAGAAAGCGGTCTGTAAGATGGGTGCCGTGTTTGCTCTCAATTGACTAGTTTCCAATTTATCGATCGAACCAATTTATTTATCGAACCATAGTTTTAATGAATTCGGGCTTTAAGGAACTGCAAAAAATTTTGCATTGAGTATCTTATATGACGAACAAATTTAGTACTCGATATAACGACCAAATGGAAAATTTAAATCGTAAGTAAAGAATGAGATGCAAATATACATACACAGAGAAGAGATTCGTTGTGACAACTATATTTATAGCCAACTAAAATTTGTCGGTTCCTTGCACTTCACATTATTCAGTTGTGATTACCAATAATTGTGTTCAATATCACCAAATGTTGTGCATATCAATTGATTTGTAATTCACTTTTGGTCGCAAGAACTGAAATATTTAGTTGAAGCCACAGCAACAATAAATAAATGTGATCTGCCGATCGAGAAGTAGTTGTAGCAATCAAATTATACAGTAGTGGTGAATATTCTATTAGTTGGATGAACGAAAAATTTAAAAACTAATTCGGTTGTACCAAATAATATATTGGTATGCCCAACTAAAGTAATTACTTGAATTTGATGGCTGTCACAACCATTTGGTGATGCTTTAACCCATTATGAATTTTATTTTAAAGTAAAAAAATATATTTTTTATTAAAATTGTGTATTTTATTTCCGTTCAAATTTGTTGTTACATTGATTGTTATGGTAAAGTATTTATTGTGGATGTTTTCGCACAAGTAGGAGTGTTGAAACAATTCTCGCTAAGATGAGTTTTATTTATCCCTATAATGTGTGATGACATATCTAAATACTTGTGGAGAAGGGAGCTGATCATATGCCTTGGTGGCATTGAAATAGAAAAAGTACTTTTTAATAGTGATTGATCTTGAACCGAACAATTATTAAAGAACATTGTGTATTTTATATGTAAATATAAACAAAATTATTATTATTTATAACCGGGTTCGTATTTCGTGCCCATTTTTGATCGAAAATATGAAAAAAATTCTATATCTCGAAAACGGAGCGTCCAATCAAAAAAAAAACAATGTTTTAAGGATTTCTCACGAGTGTTCCTCCAATTCGCATGAAATAATTTTTTTTTTCAAAAAATTCCCAAATAAGAAAATCGCTAAAATAAAAAATTACTATATCTCGGAAACGGTGCGTCCACTCGCAAAATAATATATTTTCATTATTGTCTCTGTGTTTCTCATATTATATTATCTATGTCGCCTTGTTCCCATTCTCGTCTTTGAAAGAGAGCAGCCCATTATTCGATCGTCTTATTGATTTGTAATTCAGTTTTGGTTCATTTAAACAAAATACTATACAATTAAAATACAATATTTAAATGAAAGGTTCACGAAGAACATAGGGCGTCAACAAATTCTGTCCATCGATTTCTGTTTCTAGCAAGTGATTTAATTTGATTCCAGGATAGTCGAGTTTGGTTGTATTCCTTTTCCAGACCCCGTTTCCACGTATTTGGTGGTCGTCCTGGCCTTCGATACCCATGGGGGTTCCATTCTAGTGCCGCTCTAGCAATATCCGATGTTGGACGCCTAAGTATGTAACCGATCCAGACCGTCTTAGCCTCTGGAAATTTTTTTCTCCTAAATAGTTGGTTTTCCCTCCTTCTCAGCACTTGTACCGCTCATTCGCAGCACGCATTGTAACTGACTGTTTTATCAGTGTGGCTTTTGCATCAGTTGTAATGCGACATTGTTCGTCGTACCATGGCTTATCCTTGTGCGGTTTTTGATAGCCAAGTTCAGTTCTTACAGCGGTTTCCAAAGAATTGGAGATGTGCTTCCACTGCGCTTCTGGGTTCTCAAGAGGGGGAGCATTCTGCTCTAGCAGGAGAGTGAACTTTCGTTGCTAGGACTTTGATATCTCCGGTATGTGCAACTTGTCGATATCTTGCTGTTCCCGTGTTCGGCTTCGTACGTTTTTCGCAGTGTTCAATCTTGTGCGAACTTTCTTGGCCACCAGGTAACGATCCGAGTCGAAATTAGCACCTCGAATCACACGTACATCCATTACACTAGAAGAGTGCCTGCCATCAATTACCAAGTGATGAATCTGGTTCTTCGTTCTGTGATCAGGATATAACCAGGTCGCCTTAAGTATTTTCTTATGCTGGAATCGTGTGCTACTTCCACTTCAGCAAAAATGTTGTACGAATAAAGCTTGTTAATTTACACCTAGATGACACTTTATCTGGAATTTAATTTCAAAACTAATACAGCATTCGCACTGGCATACATTTTCTTGATTTTGCCACTTTTGTTGGTTTCAAACAGAAATCAAGAAAAATTGCATGATTTCCCCTACGTTTTGACAGACGAAAAATCCGGTATTTTTTGCGAGATGCGTCTAACCCCTTGGAGTTACCCGACACATCGTAAGTTAATTAAAGTTCGTAAGTTAAATAACTTTTGTGTTAGATGTATTCAACATTACAGGCTTAATAAGGCAGCGTTCTCAAGTGTGCTGGAAGTGCTTACTCAATCCCTGCAGCCTACGAAAAAGTCGTTTGGAATTCCGACGATTATAAAACTTTGCACCTGCTTGCGGTTCTTTGCAGAGGGCGGATATCAAAAGGGAGTAGCTAGAGGCTACGAAGTTGGACTAGCTCAGCCCACCTTCTGCGATGTGCTGTCACAGGTGCTAGATGTTTTGGAACAGCATCTATGCAGTAAGTGCATAACTTATCCGACTACGGAGGAGAGTAGAGTTACTGCTCAAGAGTTTTATGGTAAATACGGGATACCTGGAGTTGTGGGATGTATTGATGGTACGCACATCAACAAAATAAATAAAAAAAACTTCAATTCATTAAAAACAAACTAAAATAAATGACTTCAATTCAGTTCAAATCTTAATACTAGGTTTAAAAGATTTAAATATGTACATTTTATAAAGAGTAAATCGAAAAATTAAAGTTTATTTCAGGTACTTCTTTGGTACTTCGTTTAAATGAGATCTCAAATTAAGAAGGAATATTAGAAAAGTTGGAAAAGTTTACAAATAATTTCAATTTACCTTTTCTTTTAATTATTGTTGTGAATTATTTTAAGTTTAATTTCCTCAAGCTCTATTAATTTTTTATTTTTTTCTATTTTGCTTTGAACTTCTTTAATGCGGAGTTATTCTAATGTTGATTGATGCTGCTCCATCATTTTTAATTTTTTGGCCTTTAAGTCATTGCTCTTTTCTAAGGCGCGGTAAATTATTTTGTTAGAGCTCTCCATTTCTTTATGATGATTTCTAATAGAATCACTTAAGTCCTTGAGTTAAGTTCTCATTAAAACAAATAAATACTTACATGATGATATATGTATTTTTACAGCAAAACTGAAGTGAACAAATTCAAGGGAAAAGCGAATAAAATTCGAGTGAAAAAGCTATTCACGATTAGGGGAATTTTGTTTAACTGCCAACGTTTTTTTTTGGTTATCATTTCACAGTGAATGAATAGAAAAATGGAAAACATTTCATGAACAATTATTCACGATTGCAATTTAGGGAAAAGGGAAAAAATTACGAGGGAAATAAAGTTCACGATAAGGGTGAAAATTTCTCTTCACTCAAATGCCAAAAAACACAACGAGTGAGACCCTAGCCATTCTATGTATTCGTTTTTTCACAAGAATATTTGTTGTCAAAGAGAAACTACGTATATTTGTATATTACAGGAGGACTTTACAGAAAAACTAATATTTTAAACAGAAAGTGATAAACAAAGTGTGAAAAACCAATAAAGTGTATAGATATCAGCCAGCGAAGAATACATATTATCATAAATTGAGGTGAAGTGAGACTTTAAAACGTAATCGTTGAATATGACCCCCTATTGACGCCTTCACAAACACATGCACACAATTGTTTTTATATTTTCGATCAAAAATGGGCACGAAATACGAACCCTGGTTATAAATAATAATAATTTTGTTTAAATTTAAATGTAAAATACACAATTTTAATAAAAAATATTTTTTTCTACAAAATTCATAATGGGTTAAAGTATCACCAAATGGTTGTGATAGCCATCAAATTCAAGTAATTACTTTAGGTGAGCATACCAATATATTATTTGGTATAACCGAATTAGTTTTTACATTTTTCGTTCATCCAACTAATAGAATATTCACCACTACTGTATAATTTGATTGCTACAACTACATCTCGATCGACAGATCACATTTATTTATTGTTGCTGTGGCTTCAACTAAATCTGTGGTGTTTGGGTAAAGGGGTATAAGTCACAACTGGGTTTAGATAGGTGGTCTCTATATTGGGGTAAAGATAAATAAATCAGAATATTATGTCGTCCTTGAAAAAAAAGGAAGTGTAAAGGGAGACAACTGAGAAACATAGGAGTTTGGTTTGGGTAGAAGAGCACAAGTCGAGTTGAACCTCTTTGCCCGCCATGACTAGAGTCAGCTGATGCGTGTAAAAGGATACATGTCAAGAAGGTGGTAAAGGGCAGGTTATTATTTCTTTTTTTTTAATTTTATTTGGTCTTCTGCTTTTAAATAAAAGAAAATAAATTATAATTAAGGTTTTATAATAGTTTTAGGTTTAATAATAATAATATTATTAACCGCAGATGTGGCCCTGTGTAGTTTATTTATTCCAAAAAAAAATATTAAAAATCTTGTTCCAAAAAGTTGCTGAACGGGTTTCAAATCAGGATTTGAGCAATTAGCGAAAATAATTTTTTTAATTTTACATTTTTAATTACAAAACTAGAACAAATTTTAAAAACCCAGTCTTTGATATAGAAAGCGTTTCTTTTGTCTTTCCTCAAACTTCTAGTCTTACGAGATCTGCCTTTAATAGATTTTCTTTTAGTTGTTGGTTCTTTCGTCACATTTGGTTCTACGTTACAGTTTTCTGAAGTCTCCAGTGCTGCTGCAACATAAAAAAATGTAGGTAGGTATTAGGAAAAGATTACCTCTGACAACTAACGTTAAGCACAATGATGAGTTTTGCATTCAAAAATTGTATGATATAGACGCTTGAGTTACCTGAGTCGGTTTTTCTTGATCGATTCCTTTTTTCGGTAACAGTAATTTCCTCATCTTCCGAACCGAAGCTCATATTGAACGTAGGGTCAGCAGCTTCATCATCAGTTGAAAAATCTATTTGATTGTCCATAAGCATATGGTTGTGTTGCACTACAAAAAAGTAACTAATAATATTTGTTTGAAGTCTGCAAGCCTTTCTTTCTAATCAAATCAAACTTCTTTTCTTTATTGCAATCGAACGACTAAACAAAAAACTTAAAACTACAAAAGGCAAAAGAGTGAAACGAAATTTGGCAAGCCAGTTTGACATATAAGTCAAAGTAATTAAAAAAAATTGTAAAAAGTGAAAATTATTGAAGTGCTTAGTTTTTGGCGCCTTTTTCTTTTTCCTAAGTTTGATTTTTCATTTTCGTCATAACTTTTAGAAATTATGAATCCCCGAGGCACCAAAAAGTAAGCGGTTAAATAATTTTTACTTTTTCAAATTTTTCTTGATTACTTTAACGTATATCAAAGACTGGGTTTTTAAAATTTTTTCTAGTTTTGTAATTAAAAATGTAAAATTAAAAAAATTATTTTCGCTAATTGCTCAAATCCTGATTTGAAACCCGTTCAGCAACTTTTTGGAACAAGATTTTTAATATTTTTTTTTGGAATAAATAAACTACACAGGGCCACATCTGCGGTTAATAATATTATTATTATTAAACCTAAAACTATTATAAAACCTTAATTATAATTTATTTTCTTTTATTTAAAAGCAGAAGACCAAATAAAATTAAAAAAAAAAGAAATAATAACCTGCCCTTTACCACCTTCTTGACATGTATCCTTTTACACGCATCAGCTGACTCTAGTCATGGCGGGCAAAGAGGTTCAACTCGACTTGTGCTCTTCTACCCAAACCGAACTCCTATGTTTCTCAGTTGTCTCCCTTTACACTTCCTTTTTTTTCAAGGACGACATAAGATTCTGATTTATTTATCTTTACCCCAATATAGAGACCACCTATCTAAACCCAGTTGTGACTTATACCCATTTTCCAAAAATTTGACATATACCCCTTTACCCAAACACCACAGAATTATCAAAAGCGATATACTTTTCTATAATTTATATTCTATTATCAACTTTAAACATCAGAATCGAAATAAAAATGATTTTTGAGTGCTTTTTCGTCGCATCCGATTGAAAAATGGTCGCACGGAAACAGCATGTGCCCTCTGTTGAAAATGATGGTTAAGCAAATGAATCATTCATGGTTTTTTATTTATCTATGATGTCTATGCGGGAACAAAGCTAATACAACAACCATTTTAGAATACAAAGAAAACCATAGATAAAGGAAATAATAGATATAGCGCGCCCATTGTTAACTTTGTTCACTAGGTGCTGTCCTGTACTAGTGTCACTTTCACTGAAGTTTCCCATAATTCTCATTGACGTTTATTCAAAATTGTGGGAAATTTTTCTTAAAGTAATCAGCCCGATTCTGAATACTCCCCGGGAGATAATTCCCGGGGAATTATTTTTTCCCGGGAATAAAATCCTATTCTAAACAGACCGGGAATAAAATAATAAGGGAGAGAGAATTGCGAATTTTCGAAGTCAGCTGTTTTGCTTTATGACGTTTGGTTTTGGTTGTTAAATGCAAATCATTTTAAGCAAATAAAACTTAATTAACAATCAAAATAAGTGAAAATGTACACCACAGCCTTGAGAATGGCAGCAGAAGAACGACCGGGAGCAGGAGAAGCAACAACAAACGTTTGCAAGGAGATAGTTACGCGATGCGACGAGTTCACTGGAGCTGCCCCAAACTTTGTAAGTAAATATGGGAACATACATATTTACTTGGCAAAACTCTAGTTCAGGGGCATTTCTTGGAATGGAATAAAAATTTTATCATCAATATAGATTTTTAAGATGAGCTGAAATATATATATTTTTTTGTACGATCGGCCCATCTTCTGGAGATATGGGCTTGCAAAGCTTGAGTCTATAGTCGGCTATATCTCTGAAACTCCACAAATGCGGTTAAAAATGTTTTACTTTTTATTAACCCATTGTGGAATAATTTAAAAAAGAAGATTTTATAACCTCACTTTTTTCTTTAAAATCATTCTTTTTCAAAAAAAAACCGTAATGTTGCTACATTTTTTCTACATACCGGTAATAGAGAAGATTTCAGGCTTTCTTTCAAGGTATAATACGGCTCAGTAGCCCTTGACAGACCGGGGATATAAAAAGTTCAAGTTTTGTTATCAAACTTTCAACATAATATGAGGAACTGTTTTCAAAAAAATATCAAAAATTATTTTAAAACAATCGCGCGATTTTACTGATTTTACCACACATCGTCTTAAGGTACAGAGGGAATTTGTACCCCCTGCCTGAGCCAAGGTGAAATATAAATTTAACGATTTTCAAAAATTTATTTTCATTTCAACGTTACGGAAAAGAGATTAATAAAAGGGCGCTGGTCCATATTTTCCGAAATATAGACCTCCAAAGCTTGAATATATAATCGGGCATAAGTCAGCCATTTATTATCCGATCAGTACCATTACAAAGACCTTTTTAAACCCTATAAATCTGTGTATAAACATTTTTATCTAACCAATTGGTGCGAGTGCGAGTCCAACACCCGATTCGTGGCTTTGGCATAGTATTTTTGTGTTAAATCGCGTGATGTTTTGTAAATAATTTTTTAATTTAAAGTGACAAATGTATTCAAAACTTTGAACTTAAATGTCTCCGGTCCTTGAAGGGTTATTGGTGAGAATTATACATTAAAAAAGGCAAAAGTCTTGTCTATTATCGGAGTCTACCAAAAAACTACCAATTTTTTGAAATAATAAATATTTATTAAAAAATGGAGGTTAACAAATATTGTTTTTTAATTAACGCCCAATGGATTAATAAAAATAAATATGTGCATACACAGATTTATAGAATATAAAAAGACCTTTGTAATGATACTCATTTCTACTAACTTTGATAATAAAAAAAAAATAAATGGTTTCCCATTACATCCCATGAAGGGACTGGGGAGAACTTCTCACAATCACTGAGCTGTGCGCTTTCCAGTTTTCACTCACTGATTGGGACCTACAGTTTTACACCGATTCCGAATAGTAATTTGAGAAGCTTTTTCATGGCTTAGATACTCGATAGTGTCGCCGTCACTATGCGAGGGACTGCCGCCGAAAGAAATTGTAAGGTGGTCAGAGCCGGGTTCGAACCCAGGATCTCATGTACAAGAGCCGCGCACACTAACCTCTTTTAAAACTTATGAACTCAGTGCAGACGCTTTTCTCGGTGGTGACATTTTGGTGTAGATCTGAAGTTGGTGCTAAACTAAATTTATTCCGTAGAATAATGCCATAATATTGATGAAAATAAAAGTCATTATTTAATTTTTTATAGAAAATATTAAATACTTACATTTTTGCGGAGCACTCCCTAGTAATTTGTTGGCGGAATTACTCCCAAAATTTGTTTTCACATTGTCCATTTTATTGACATTTAGAATACCTACTTTTTTCCCGGGGAAAAATTTCCCTTTTTCGAAGTTCGTTTAGAATCAGGGAAAAGGGAATAGGGAAAAAACTCCCAGGGAGATTTGATTAAGAATAGGGGAACAGGGAATAGGGAAAAAACTCCCAGGGAATTGCTATTGAGAATTGGGCTGAATTTAACCAAGGCAAATGTGACAAAATTTAAATGATTTTATATAATAGCATTTGTTTCTTATATAAAATTCAATTTCAAAGCCATGAGGCCGGTGTTGGTATATCTATAAGAGAAAACCCGTAACACCGCCCAAAGATGAACATGCCGGAACGCCTTTTTAATCTTGAAACTTCCCCGCGCAGAAACTGTATCAACTTCTGTGGTCGCAGATGCCAAACCCGTTAGAGTGTCTGAGGACTCTCAACAAGGAATGGTAGCTGAACCGGAGGAAGAACCAATTTATTAGGAGCTAGTCGTTGGTGTCATGGCTTTGCAATTCGATTGCCATGAGATATTCCACGTTAAGTAACATGTTGTATTCTTGTTTCTAAGTGATATTTTTATTGAAAATAATTTTTTCTTTTGATATGAAATTTTAGAATTTTAATGTCATATTTGTTGCCTTTTTTTTGGGAACAAAAAATATTCCATTTATTGCTTTCAACGACATCTAGAAAATTACCCATTACACTAAAATTTTCCCAACACTTGTGCTTCATCTATTTGTTTACTTTATCTATGATACAAACATAGATAACCCTGCGGCTACACGAGCAAGATATTGCTCAATGAATTTCACACATACTAGCTGTCAGAATTACGTTGAATTGGCAGGCTGTCTACAAGAAATTGTAGCAAATTCATTTCTCTATATGGCGTCGTCACAGAAGCAAACAAAAAAAACTGATTTGTTGGCACACATTTTATTTATTTATTTATTTTACACAAAACACAAATAATACCCTCTACTACACAGCGCGGTATTTCAATTATTCATGTATTATCGATCGCAATACGCTATCAAAATGCGCTACCGCTACCGCTTTTGTTGTGTTTTGACTTTCTCTGCAGCGACCATTGCCAACTAGCTGGTATTCAAAATCCTCTACCAGCTAGCTTTCAATGAGCAAAATGTGAGTGTGTTAGTAAAAAAATGTGAGTGTATTGTGAATTGCTTACAATTTCTTGCTCGTGTAGCCACCGGGTAAAGGAATTAACTAGATATCGCACATGCCTTGGGAAATTTCCTGTTCAATGGGATATTTTCTAGATGGAGCTGAATGCAATAATTACAACGTTTGATCCCAAACCAAATATACCTTGCAAGATGTATTTAGAACAGATGCTGACAATAGGTGTGGTAGGCAACATCATCAAGGATTTTGTTTTTGTTTTGTTGTCCGTTACTCTGAAATTCAATACAAACGAACACAAACAATAACAATAAACAAAAAGACACAATCAAAATAACAACATTTGAACTTGAAAGTGGGGAACAAAACGATATAAAAAAAATTAAGTTAGTTGTTCGAATAACACAACCTGGAAAATTATACTTTTTTTGTATGTATCAAATTTCCCACAGTGTTGAATAAACGTCAATGAAAGTTATGAGAAACTTCAGTGAGAGTTACAAAACGACAACACAGCACCTAGTGGTAGTACTTGACAACGCCTGTGCGATATCTACTTAATTCCTTTATCTATGGATACAACAACCATTTTAGAATACCAAGCCAACAACCGTATGTGGTGAATTTGAAAGTTAAGAGACATTTTCTAGATGGCGCAGAAATGTACAAAACCTCTTCTTGGTTGAAAAAATAAAATTATACAATTTAGCAAAAAAAAATTCAGATGTTTGGTTTTTTATGTAGAAAATTAAAAGTTTATCTCCAAACAAAAATTAAAAGGAGACACAGAATTTTTTTAAAATATTTTTATATCAAGCTTAAAAACAAACTGCTTATTTTTAAAAGCTAAAGTTTATAATCATTTTGTATTGTTTGTATGTACATTTCATTTCAAACGATTTTTGTCAATAACTTTATAAATGAAAACCCTTAATTCGTAAAGCAAGGAATACTCGATACATTATTCTGTACATAAGATTGATGTGAATTTGTATCATAGAGAAATTTAGGTTAGAGTATTTTATTCTCTCATCATCGTAGGTTTGTGCCAATGAGAGAAATTCGACGAAAGTTAACTTATAGCAGGTGGAGTTACAAGAAGGGTTGTCTTAACTTTTTCATTTCGTTTTTGTATAGAGCTGTGAAATTTAAAAGTATTTTGCACTTCTTTTGTTGACTTTTATCTTTGTTTTGCCACAAAAATACAAAATGCGGATGCTGTTGCTTTGTTGGACGTGGTGTAGTATTACCTCTATCTGCTATTCTTGAAACCATGCTTTCCACCATCCAATGTTCTCTTGCAACCATACCTATGACGTTAAAAATATTGACAGAATGATTTACTTTATCCTAAATTTCTCTATGATTTTTATATGGTGCATTGAAAATAAAGTTGTATGTATTTCGGACTGATTGACTTTGGTGATGTAACGTGTATTCCCTGCTTAAGGTTTATTTATAAAAACCGAAACCGATGGAAACGACCGGTTCCTTCAAAAACGGTGGAGCCGGTTTTCGAAAAACAACCGAAAATGCGGTTTCATGGATTGACCGGATTGATTCGCATTTGACAAACGAAAGATAAGCAAAATACACATACGATTCACTCGAACGTATTTCTCTCACACTCTTTAGTTTATCCAGGGGGTTTCTCAAAAAAGGATGTACAAGTAGAGAAGAAAAACCGGTGAAATTTGGCAACCCTAGTAGAAGAGAACCAAAAAAGTCGACGCGATTCACCCAAACGGATTTCTCCCTCGCGTCATAACTTGATTATTTCATACCTTTTACCTACTTTTTTAATTTTATTCTTTATGTTTTATTTAAACACGGTTGGAATTTCTATAGTTAGATACTGTAACATCATCAGAAAACTGCTCGTGTATTCAAATATTCAACGAAGAGATTAAGGGAGAGAGCAGAAAACGAGGCGCTTCACTCGTTTTCTCTGTTGGCATTCTACTCCATGAGTAAATTTTCTTCTCTATACCATAGTTTCTCTATGGGTTTCTATGGAACAGCTGATCGAAAAGGTACTAGGGAAATGATGTAGAATGAGAGACCAAAGAAGACATGCAGCAAACTAAGTTCAAAAGTGTTTGATTGATACTAATGACAGTTAAATTATGTTTGCATCGAACGAAATAACTCATTCCCTTTTATTTCTGTCCGTATTATGCCAACCAAAGAGTAAATTAACAAAGCAACTCGTCATCATAAGAGAACGGAATAGAGGCATAGAAAAATATTATGTGGTACAAATAATGGCTCCTATGTATAAATCTCAGATCTCCGACTTGAGTCAATCGAGCTAAAACTCAAGCTCTTGCTTGAACTCAGTTTCAAGGTAGAATTATCTATTAGGTAGTTACATTAGAAATTCCGTGGTTAAACTGTCAAAATTAGTTGAATAATGAAAAACACTTGTACACAAAATGTGAAAAATTTAATAAACTTATGTTACTTGATACAAAGTCTGTGCTATAAAATGCATCTTGATTGAAATTCATTGAATTTTATTAACAAATAAAAAGAAACAAAATTAAATTTGACAGCTTACCCACGGAAGAGATGGAAAACCCCACAAATCAGCTGGCTTGACGCGTTTACCCGATTGATAATTGTACCACGCTCAGTTTCGTATGCAAAAAGTTGAGATTGAGCAGGGGGTTTCTCAAAGACGATCAAGAAGTAGACAACCAGAAGATGTGCGCAATTTGGCAACCCTGGTAAAAGAGAACCAAAAAGTGCCAGATATTCACTCAAATGCTTTTCTCTCTCGTGTCATATCTTGATTATTTCATACTTTTTGTATAGTTTATGTAATTTTATTTCAACACGGTTGGAATTTGTATAGTTATATACAATAACACTATCAAAAAGCCGCTTGTGTATTCAAATATTCAATGAAGAGAGTAAGAGAGAGGGCAGAGAAGTGCTAGGGTTTTGCATCGACCGAAAATACGCATTCCCTTTTATTTCTGTCCGTATTGGTCCAACAAAGAGTAAATTACAAAACCAACTCGAACTCGATGAAATGGCCTACTACCTCGTCGTCATCAAGAGAACACGAAGAGGGCCATAGTGGCTCTTTTTTATGTCTCTATGTCGAAACTAACAAAACCCTATTTGGATTGAACTATGCCATAAGAACAGCTGATTTTAATTTTTCATTTCGTTTATGACTGTCAAATTCAATTGTTTCTTGTACTTTTTTGATTACGAATCTGAATATCTAATGTTGTTATCCAGAATTGTATACATGTGTGTTGATTTTAAAAACCAAAATGCCTGTTAGTACCTCAAAACGACAACACCTCCTGCTATCAGCTGTAATAAATACACCTTGACCAGGCCAGTCTATCACATAACAACAATCGAGAAAAAAACAAATCCGACAATAAGTCAAAAAACGCAGCTTATGTTGGCTCTCACAGTGCTCTCTATTTCCTAAGGGGTATTTTTGTTTAGCGTTGTACTCTGTCTTTTTAGGGGGACATTGTGCGCTGAAAAAGATACAACAAAAAATCGTATTGTTGTTATTACTCAAATCTTTATAATTTAGTTTTCTACAAAACGCGAAACGAATAACATCGTTACTAGCTAAAACACGACAGCGCGCTTTCACACATAATTACGCCGAGTAACGAACTACAGCAAAATAAGTACGACAAGGCATGACAAAACACACACACGTATAAATAAATACCTTTGATATTGCCCTTATGGCAACGATGATGATGCTAGTGCTACTCTTCTTAAGACATCAAGAGCAACAACCACACAGTTCTGCACATGGTACAATGATATGGTAGAACCACTAACAAATTCAACAAGGCAACTGACACTTTGTTTTTGTTAAGTGGAAAATTCAACACAAATACTTACACTAGCAATAAAAGCAAACAAAAATTAAATATATTTGAATTTGACAGTCGGGGACATCAATATTAGAGTGTAATATCATCTGATATAAATACATCTCGAACCTGTTGTAGTGCCTATTGAGAAACCGCTAAAAACTAATTCTACAATTTGCATTTTGTTTCATTCGTTTTAGTTGCCAAACTCTACACAAATGTATACCGGGAATACAAAAAAAAGTACAAAAACAATATATATATCAGTTTAACAACTGAAACGAAAAATTAAATCAAAAAATTAAATCAGCAGTTCGAACGACTTTACCTGAAAGATAATTCTGCCAAGAACAAAATTAAGTAAATTTTACTTTCATGGGGGTTGTTCATGGTAAAATACGTAAGGTAAACGCAGAAGGAATTGTTGTAAATTTAGGCAACAAAAAAAAACAAGCATTTTGTTTGGTGTTCCTAATCTGTCAAACTTTCTACATATGTAAATAAAAATAAAATAAATGGTTTCCCATGAAGGAATTGAGGAGAGCTTCTCACAACCAGTGAGCTGTGCGCTTTCTAGTTTTATACTCACTGATTGGGACCTACGGTTTTACACCGGTTCCGAACGAATTTGAAATAAGAGAAACACTTAAAGTCCGGTATTCAGTTTTTATGAAATTTTCGTTGCCATACGAAATACGTGTGTAAAAAATAATGAAAATTTCATGAACCGACAATTTCGCTCACTTTTCATTTGCTGGGTACTCAGGTCTTTGCGAAAATTTCGTAAGCAAAATCAATTACAGGGTTGTTACGCCGAAGCTATTTCGTACGAAAACAATTGTCTGGGACCGGAATTTTGACATTTTGATAATTTTAACTAAAAGCAACACGACATGCGTTAAAAATAAAATGGGACCCGTTAAGGTTTTTAAAATTAAATATTTGCAAGGTAAATGTGGTAATTCTCCTGAAGAAAATTTTCCGTTTAGAGATAAATGACAAAATTTCGCAAGAACTGAATACAGGGCTTTTAAGCAAGAAATAAGTCCACATCAGGTGTTCTAACGAGTTAACCTTACTTATTCTACCATGGGGTTGTTGAAGTATATCATGCTAGAACTATCTATCAGGTAAAGTCGTTTGAACGGCAGATTTTATTTTCCTGTAATTTTTGGCTTCAGTTGTCAAACTCATATGTATTTGGTTTTTGTATTCTTGTGTTGTTGGTATATATGTATGTGTAGAGTTTGACAACTGAGCCAAATGCAACAAATTCATAAACGATACGTTCATGATTCCAATGTTATAGGTTGTGTCCGAAGGACAGCGATTTAACTTTTTCTCATACCGTTGTGAAATTTGTAGTATGTAAACTGCCAAAGTCTAATTCATACATATGTATGTATTTTGTTGTACAACATGTTGTTGGTTTTTGTTATTGGTATATTATACAAAACGCGTGTTCTAAACAAAACAACCCCTACAGCTATAACCTGTTGTAAATACATCTTGGTTATAGATGAGTTAAAATGCAGTTACACCTACCAAGATTATCGCTTCTTCAGGATTATTAATGTAATGTAAAAACATTGCAAAAAATAAGATGGATTCATAGATGGTAAACGCATACGCACAGCTGATTCGCTTCGTTTACAATGCAAACCACTTTCGAGCTGTCAAGTTCACATGTATTTTGTTTTTGTATTTAAAAAAAACATTTATTGTTGGCTTACGTATGTGTTGGATTTGTCACAACGTAAGTGTGGACCAAAAACAAAATATATGTTGTTGTTGCAATCAATTTGCCATCAACTACAACAACACCTTCTGCGTCTACCATGAGTATTTTTATCATGACAAAAAACAACAAAATATTAGAATGACAAACATACACAGCCGGACACACGGAAAATAAGGAAGACGATTTGGTTGGCTAAGTGAAGGGCAAATGAGAAGAATAAATAAGTTTTGGCGGTTGTTTTAGTAAAAAAAAATTAAAAATAAAATTAAAACATTTAATTTCTTTTCAAACGGTTAGAGAACAAGAACAGAAATATAATAATCAATTGTGTATTTTACTTGTAAATCAAAAAAGTAATATTTTTAAACAAATTTATTGTAAACAACAGTAAATGTCAATTAGTAAATGTCGTAAATATTTAAACAAAAAGTAATAACACAGTACCAGTTAAATAATTCTCAAAAATATGGTTTCAATTTGTCATTGAAGATTATTATCTATGTACTACTAAAAAATTGTGTTAATAAATAAAAAAAATAAAAAACAAAAGATTAATAGTGATATAAATAAATTGTGCAACTTTAAACTCCACAGCACCAACAGAGATTATCAGTGCAACTTTCAAATAACAACAACAAATTTATCACGTTGATCATAATTGACGCTCATCCAGTTAACTAATTTATAAATCGAATTGTCTTATGAGATAAATAAACAGTAAGTATTTGTTTTTATGTACATATTTATTGGACTAAAACATTAGTGGTACTCATGTAAACGCGCAAGAACTCGAAAACTTGCATAGTAAACCTCGAAACAAAATTTTTTCTTATACAAAGCGCATAGAGTAATTAATAAATCGAGAGAGAATATTTCTCTCAGCAAATTTGTGACATTTGGTTTGGTGTGATATGAACATTGGATGTTGGAAGGAATTGCCAACAAGAAAAAAACAAACAAAAAAAAAACAACTGAATTTTGTTTTGCGGGTTAAATTATTAAAATTATTGTGTTAAATACAGGGTGTTCTTTATGTTCCAGGCCGATGTTTTTTTTTAATAAATTTGAAACTGTACAAAATTTTTTTATAATATTTTATTGCCATTATAACAATAATGTATGAAATGCAATATCGGCTAAATAGCCGCCTCTGGCTGCTGCGCAAGTGTGTGATCTTTTAACCGCATTTTGCCATAGAGAAATAGAAAAGAACTGCTATGTCTCTCTTCGTGTTCTCTTGATGATGACTTATTCATAAAAAATCATTAAATTAGTTCTAAAGCATTCATCAGTTATTGAAAGCTTTAAGATTTGGCGACGGTTTTATTGGAACGGTATTCATAATGAGTATTTTAACTAGGGAACAGATAATTGACTGACAACCCTGTTTTATGTATTCTCACAGTGCTTGTGATGTAAAAACAAGATGAACAATAACCGATAGACCGAATTAAATTTTTTTTATTTAAATGCGTCAATGCATTTTTGCAAAATTTTAAACATTAATGGAAAAGAACTGTTCAGTAAAAAGATCATTTAATATTTGCTATAGTCATAAATTTGGAAGAAGTGTCAAAAAATCATATTGAATTGGATTTCCGTTTTGGGTAGTCGAATATAAAACCGGATATTAGGTTGTAGTTCCAATGTTTTGATTTTATATACATCACTATGTAAACAAGAGTTCTTTTGGTTAAAAATTTTAAAAATTGGAACGAAACTATTTGGCAGTATAATGTGACACTATAAACGCTGCAAATATACACAAAATAATTCGAATTGTTTATATCGCATAAATATTTAAGCACAGTACGCGTGAAATGTAAAAAATTTATTTCTTTTGTGTATTAATGCGGATAAAATGACCTTAAAGAAGGGTGAAACGTTCAACAAAAATGGCGACGTTAGAGAACTCTTAACAGAGGAATTTTTTGATTATGAATACAATTTTTGGGCTTTACCTTCTTAAACCTTTAACAAACCCATGACAACTTTTTATGAATAAGGCCGTAAGAGTTTGCAGCAGCTGTTTTTCTTGGACCGGAAACCAAGAAAAATCACTGGAAAAGTTGGAGCACAAAGTTATATAGACTTGGTAACCCACACTGAATGAGGAAAATCTTTATTTTAATAAATTTGTGTTTCAATTGCAATCTATATAAACAGTTTTACTCTAACACTTCATTACAATTTGCTTTATTTCACTTGTTACCCCTTTTTTCCTCGATTTAATTATTACAAAAAATACTCTCAGTTGATGAGTTTTGTACTTTTGGTTCAATGCACAAATGCAAATGTGTGAAAAACAAATTGAGCAACCCATCTATCGCTATATCTCTTTCTTACTTCATCTCAAATCTAAGGTTGATCAGCTGTGTCATAGAACCCCCTGAGGTAGTAGGCCATTTCATCGAGTTCGAGTTGCATTTGTAATTTACTCTTTTGTTGGGCCAATACGGACAGAAATAAAAGGGAATGTATATTTTCGTTCAATGCAAACAACATAAAACATAATTTAGTTCGTTTACTTTCGCTGTAAAAATTTGCAAGAATCTTGTTTTGAGAGGGAAAGAACGATGTTACTCTCTGAAAATTTGCACAACAAATACGGGAACGACTTCCAGAAAATTTGCAAGGAACAGCTGATGCAGTTTAAGCCTTCACTACAAACATTGTGCCTTGTAGTTATATTACATACATATCTACTGCGAAAGTTATCCAATTATGACGTCGTTGGTTCACCAGAATTTGCTGAATGCCACTGCATAGAATTGCTTTTCATTTTCTTTATACATTTTAGTTACATACATAAGTTTATTAAATAAAATATTAAAAACATTAGTGGTCTTCATGAAAGCTCGAAAGAACCTCGTAAACTCGAAAACATCGTAAACTTGCACAGCAAACGTCAAAGCAAACAAATTTCCCATACAAAGCGACTTGCTCAAAAGTGGAAAGTTTTCGAGGCAAATTTGCTGCGCAAACGTGGGATGGAGAAACGTGTAAACTTTTGACATTTCGTTGTCATCTGACTAGGATGGATAAATAAGGTGATAGCACTAGAACAGTAGAAAAAGTACACATACATAATACATGCAATTGCTACTGCTACCACCTTATGTATCCATCTTGGTCAGCTGATATGGTTTTGAGCACAACTACGCTGAGCAACTTTACCTGGTGCCTCATGCAACGGTGCGAGGGAAACTTGCGCTGAGCAAAAGTTCTTGGCTTTCACGTTTGCATGAATGCCGCTATTATTTGTACTTACATATTTCCGCCGTTGTTAATTTTGTTTGTTTACATAAAACAGCTGATTTTCTCTATTGCAAATATTTGTTGGTTAAAATTTCTCCAACCAAAATTTGCAAGATCTCTAACATCGAACAATTACAATTTTCGCTCCCTGGCTCTCATTTACTTGACTTTTGGAGTAAACGAACACGATTCAGTAACAATTTTAAGAAATTTGCACAAATGTTCGAGTAATCGAACAGAGCTAATGTTCTTTAGCATTTTGCGACATACGTAAGCTACGAGTTGGGCCAGACTTCACTTTATCTCCCAATGTATACAAAGTTTCAAAATTCTTTACAATACGCTGAATGGTTGACTTGCTCGGGATTTAAACCAAAAATATGTCCCGCAAAATTCTTCACGTTTTTACAATTGAACGACTAATTAGTTGAAATGATTAAAAATCTTCAACATGTTGTTGGTGCGTTAGACCACAGAGCAATATACATACAAGAGTCTCTACCCTTCTCTTTACGTTCTCCCGAATAACTACGAGGTAGTAGGCAATTTCATCGAATTCGTTTCTGTTGTACTATACTCTTTGGTTGGACATAAAAGGGAGAGAAATAAAAAAAGTTTTCGAAGTTTAACGTTTTGACACAATATTTGCTGTTTGGTATTGATGATGAATTTTTAGAAGTCTTAACTTAAGATGGGCGCTACTTACGTAATTCTCGTGAATTAAAATTTGATCACGTGAAAGTGCGTGAATGTGAATGAGTAAGAGCGTGAGTAAACTCATTCCGTTGACTGATTATATCATTGTTATACCTTATTGTAAACGTATAGACTTCAACTAGTTAGAAGGCATTGGTATCCGAGTTGAAAATTTGTTTCATTTAGATACAACTTTTGGGAAAATACTGAAAAACCCAAAATTAAATTTTTTATAAAAATGTACAATATTTTCAAAGTGGTGGTCTAGAGCGGTGGAATTTTCCTAAAATTTTTACCACTTTATATTCAGGTCAAACTAAACCAATATGCTTTTTTTTATTCGAACGAACTGAGAAATTAAAATTTACACCCAAAATGGCAAAACTCGAAAATTATGACCACACTGCGGACCGGACCGGCTTAGAGTTATGCGATCGGGCTCAAATTTTCACCACGTTAGTTTTAGACCAAATGGCATAATAATCCGCTTGGTATTTGGTAAAATTCTAAAACAATAATTGCTCCATACATTTCATTGCCACCCTAATTGTGTACATCTATCTAACAACTGCGCGACAATCGAAATTTTGTAGGACAAGGTCAAAATCAACTTTTCTGTTGATGAAAGGTCGAACTTGTTTTCGATATGTGTTTTTTACCTAGAATAAAGACATAATAACATAATTTAGCTGCCATTAGTATCAATCAAACACTTGTAAACTTAGTTTATTGCATGGTCTATAATCTGTATGTCTTCTTTGGTCTCTCATTCTACATCATTTCATTGTACCTTATCGATCAGTTGTGACATAGAAACCCCCTGGTTTCGGTCATTGTATTTCATACATTGGGCAAATTAATTACATATATGACAATTATAATTTGTTGTTTAATTTGAATTTCCTGTCCAAAGGCAAATTCAAAAAGCCTTCAATACCATTGGCAATTGTACTTATTTGCATAGCATTTCTTTCGCATCTGGCAATTTTGGTTTTCAAATATTTTATACAGTACAGGTTTATGCATTTTAAAGTACTACGAGGCAACGGGTGGTATGAATAAAAAAAATCCAATGAGTGTTCGAACTCACGGGCGATGTGTTAACACCTTTTTGCTACACGGTACCTGTTCGATTTCTATGAACACATTCATAAATGTTACATTGGAAAATAAAAAACAGAGTTCAATCATATGATAACGTTACAGTTAAATAATATTAATGTCATTATTTTCTTGCTCAATACTTTTTGTTTTATTCCCACAAAAGTCAAAGAATGCAAAGCAACAGACACTTGTATATACATACATACTTTGTTATATTCGTACATACGCTACACAAGTTTACAAAATTGTCGTTGCTCTCTTGCTATCTCATTTTTATATATGTACGTATAATACGTCATTACTCTCTTTGCTCTGAGAGTGCTCCGCATATATTAATACTTATAGTAGATCTACTAGTTCTCCCACCAAATTTATGACATTTGGCCTGGTGTGATATTTACGTTTGATGTTGAAAACAATTGCTTTACTAATACCAGATAGAGGCAAGGTTCAAAACAACGAACAAAATAACAACAACTGCATTTCGTTTTGTGTGTTAAAATTATTGTGTTAAATACAACACAAATGTATGCTAACAATAACAGTCAATAAACAAGTTTAAAACACATTTAAATTTCACAGTTTTTCACCAAAATGGCATGAAAATTAAAGCAAGAAGTTATTGTAATTCCACCTGGTGTATATCTATCACACCGACCGCATCACGAAGAGTGTGAAAGGAAACGTCAGATGAGCCAAATATTCTCTCTAGCCTGAGATTACTCTATGGTGCTCCGCACCAACATTTTAGTGGACTTACCTTTCACTATAATAAAAACACAACAACACCAACAACAACTACTACTACTACTACTGATATGTTGGTGATTTATTTGTGCTTGCTGTGTCGTGGAGTGTTTGTGTCATAGAGTAAATCTTACTTACTTATCCCGTCTCGGACAACCCCGGGGGGTCAGATACCTTACAAAACGAAGATAACATATTTCGCCAACCAGTTCGATCTTTTGCTTTATCTCTCCAGTTGGCAATACCAAGTGTACGCAGGGATTCCCTCCAGCGGAGTCTTGGTCTTCCTATTTTTCGTCTTCCTTCGAGTTCGGTTTCGAAAACCCTTCGCGCTGGTTCATCTTCATCCATTCTACTGACATGGCCTAGCCAGCACAATCGTGTTATCTTGATCCGCTTAACTATGTCAATGTCAGGATAAAGCGGCGCCGATACTCGCCGTTGTGCACTATAGGGCTCCTACAGATGTTTCGTCTGCTTGCGATAGGACCCCGGATTCTGCGCCATAAAGCAAGACAGGTTGAATGAGAGTCTGGTACAGCTGGACGTTTGTTACTCGAGAGAGGGTTTTATCTCTAAAGTGCTTGCTTAGCCCAAAATAACACTTATTCGCAAGCACAATTCTCCGCTTGATCTCAAGGCTGACGTTGTTGTTTTTGTTCACGGCAGATCCGAGGTATATAAATTCGTCCACTACGTCGAAGTTATAACGGTTATCAACGTTCACGCTTTGGTCTAATCGCGTGGAGGCCCTGTTTGTTGAAACCATTAATTTTGTCTTGTCCTCATTTACCGTCAGACCCACTTTTGCTGACTCCTTCTCAATTCTCGAAAAAACCGCAGTAACTTCTCTAATTGTGCGCCCAATGATATCTATATCATCAGCATACGCGAGCAGCATGTGACTTTTGCTGCTGATGGTTTTATTCATGTTGACTGCAGCTTTTCTCATAATGATCTCCATTAAGATATTAAAGAGATCGCACGATAGGGTGTCGCCTTGCCTGAGGCCTCGCTTAGTTTCGAAAGGTTCGGTAAGATCTTTACCAACTTTCACTGCGGATTTGGTGTTCGTCAAGGTCATCCTGCAAAGGCGTATGAGTTTTGCAGGAATACCAAGCTCAGACATTACTTCGTAGAGTTTCTCCCGTATCGGACTATCGAAGGCCGCTTTATAATCGATAAATAGATGATAGGTGTCGATTTGTTTTTCGTGTGTCTTCTCCAGGATTTGGCGTAGCGTGAAAATCTGGTCAGTTGTCGATTTTCCAGGCCTAAAGCCACACTGGTATGGTCCACTCAGGTCATCGATAATTGGTTTTAGTCTTTCGCACATTATACTTGATAGAACCTTATATGCTATGGATAAAAGGCTTATTCCACGGTAGTTGGCACAGATACTCGGGTCACCTTTTTTAAATATGGGACATAGTACACTGAGACTCCAATCGCCGGGCATGCATTCATCTAACCAAATTTTGCTAATGAGCTGATGCATGCACCTTATCAGCTCATCGCCGCCAGCCTTAAACAGCTCCGCCGGTAATCCACCGGCTCCTTCGGCTTTGTTGTTCTTAAGCCGGGCAATAGCTGTTCTAACCTCGTCTTGGTTAGGAGGGGGCTATCGCCGTCGTCGTCCATATTGTGATCGATTGTCCCATCGTCATCGGATAACTCAGGTACTAGTAGCGCGGAGAAATGCTCTCTCCATATTCCCAACATGCTCTACACATCTGCGACGAGATTTCCGTCCTTGTCTTTACAGAAGGGGGGCCCTGAACCATGTCCATTAGTTCCGTTTTTAACTTTTTGGTAGAATTTTCGGGCTTCGATCTTCCTTCTGTATGTCTCAATTTTCTCACTCTCGCTCTTTCTCCACTGCCGTTTCTTACGCCTAAAGATACGGTTTACCTCCTTTCTCTTCTCCCTATACCGCTCAGTTGCAGCTCGCGTTGCAATTGACTGAAGAATTACCATACGTGCAGCGTTCTTTTCGTCATTTGCTATGCGACACTCTTCATCGTACCACGGTTTATTGCGAAGCGGTTTTTCGAAACCAAGTACGGTTGTTGCGGCAGTTTTTATAGAGTCGGAAATGGGTTTCCACTGCGCATCAGGATCGTCATCGGGAGGGGGTGGGTTCCTTGAGTAGGCTGTGGCTACCACTGGTAATTGCAGCTTTCCGATGTCCAGCTTCCTCTGCGTCTGGTTTCGTACGATTTTCGCTCTACTTAATCTTGTGCGAACCTTTGCTGCTACCAGGTAGTGATCACAATCGATGTTAGCTCCTCTGATCACTCGTACGTCCATTACACTGGATGAGTGCCTTCCATCAATTACCACGTGATCAATTTGGTTCTTAGTTCTTTGATCAGGGGATACCCAAGTAGCCTTGTGGATGTCTTTATGCTGGAATCTTGTACCACTAATGACCATGTTTTTTGCCGCGGCAAAGTCAATCAGTATCATACCGTTGTCGGAACTGTCAGCATGTAGACTGAAATTGCCAATAGTTGGATTAAACACATTCTCCCTTCCTACTTTGGCATTAAAATCTCCTAGTACAATCTTAATGTCATGGCCAGGGCAGCGGTCATACGTTTCCTCTAGGAGCTCATAGAATATGTCTTTGGCATCATCATCTTTCTCTTCTGCCGGGGCATGCACACAAATTAGGGAAATATAAAAATATTTCGCTTTTATGCGGATTGTGGCTATTCGTTCACTCACAGGATTGAACCTAGAGACTAGATGTCGCAGTCTTTTGCCAACTACAAATCCGCAACCAAATTCATGTTTTTTTTCATGGCAACTGTAGTATATATCGCAGTTTCTTTTTCTTGTGCAGCCATGTCCTGTCCATCGCATTTCCTGGATAGCAGTAATGTCAGCCTTATAACTTTCGAGGACATCTGCCAGTTGGATACTTGCACCGGATCTATATAGAGTTCTTACATTCCAAGTGCACATCCGTAAATCGTGGTCCTTATAACGTTTGTGGGGGTCGTCAACAAATAGGGGTTGTTTATGTTTTCAGTTTCGTTTTTGTATTTTCACTGCCATTATGAACGGTGGCGGGAGGCAAACCCAGTCCACCGTGTTTTTGCATTTTACCTACTGCCAGGATATTTGATTGCAGCCGCCCATTATGGATCAGACGCTGACCCGGATGCGATATGTTGAACCTGGATTTTCTTCTTTTAGTTTCTATCCGCCGTTGGCCCGTATTTTTGGCTCATCCGCCTCTAAGGACAAAAGAATATGCCCGATTGTTTTATGAGCTTCAGTGACATCAGTCACTTACTAAACCTGATTTGATGCTCATTTGTTTCGCCTTCTCACTCTAGCTAGCTAACGGAGGTTTCCGAAAAGCCAAATACTAAGAGTAAATCGTAGTAGAGAAAATATCTGGCTCATCTGACGTTTCCTTTCACACTCTTCGTGATGCGGTCGGTGTGATAGAGGGATGTTTGACGAAAAGTGACATACACCAGGTGGAATTACAATAACTTCTGGCTTTAATTTTTCATGTAATTTTGGTGAAAAACTGTGAAATTTAAATGTGTTTTAAACTTTTTTGTTGACTGTTATTGTTAACATACATTTGTGTTGTATTTAACACAATAATTTTAACACAAAACGAAATGCCGTTGTTGTTATATTGTTCGTTGTTTTGAACCATTGCCTCTATCTGGTATTAGTAAAGCAATTCTTTTCAACATCAAACGTAAATATCGCACCAGGCCAAATGTCATAAATTTGGTGGGAGAACTATTAGATCTACTATATATAAGTATTAATCTATGGTTTGTGTGGGTGCTGTGTGTAGGGGGGGGGGGGGTACCTAAAATAAAAACTGTTAAGGGAATGCAAAGAGTGGAGAGTGTGAGTGTAAATTGTCATGGTGGAGGGTATATAAGCTTCGGCCCGGCCGAACTTAACACCGTTTCTACTTGTTTTTGTATACACCGGGCAATGCTGAACATCAAATGACTCGCTTTGTTTGGCCATAGCAACAACAACGAAACAACCAAACACACAACATCACACATACTTTGTCCGAAGTATCCGACGTATTAGTATGTCACCATAACGTCGACTGCGCAAGCCCATGCGCTTGCAAATGAATGGTTTTAGCAGCAGCATAAAATCTGGTTTTAGCAGATTTTGACTTTGATAGATTTAGTCCCTATGCGCCGCTATAGATGTTAACACATCAAAAAGACTTTACTAAATACTTAAGCATTTTCTTACCAAATATTATGTTTTTTTTTAATTTTACTTGATTTTATATTCCAAAAAAAAGCAAATGGCTTTGGTCGAAAAAGTAAATACTTAATTTGATATGAATAAAACTGCAAAATATAGTATTTACTGCAAAAAAATTAGTGTCCAAATGAGCAGACTAAAATTTTTCAGATTAATATTTACATTAGGCAGTTGATTTTTTCACTTTACTAATATCCCCCAATTGTCATAAAAAAGATAATATAACAAAAATTATAAAAAATTGACAAAATTAATTTTTTATTAGGCTCTGTGTTACCTGTAAGTGGTCAAAATCGGAAAAAGAAGATGTATAAGGAATGTAGAAATAGCTAGGAGAATAAATTTAAATAACCGGAAGTATGTAACGTTTCTGGCAAATCAATTTGTCAAGGCAAATAATGAAACTCTAGGCGGTGCATTAAGTAAAGTAGAAAAAAAATTAATTTTCAGAATCTGAGCCCCATACTGTAGTTAGAGAAGTGTTTCAGGTTCTTTAAAACGTTACAAAAATATTATGAACAGAAAGAACTACTGTACTGTTTTATGTAAACTTATGTTGTTTTTTTTTAATTTGTGTTTTAAAAATAACTTATTTGTGTTTTACTAAAAAATAAAAATAATCGTATTAAAAAATAATGGAAGCAGTTTATTATTTAATTTTAACTTGAAAGCATCGCATGAGATTTTACATATAGCTTCGTACAGAATGTCAGACGTTTTCTAATTTTTCCTTTTTTAAATTCATTCAATTTATTTAAATTCAAATTTGAATTCACTCTTTTTCTGCTGCTTTTCGTTGATCAGAATTTGCATAGTTTCGTCGTGAATTTCTTGCTTCATTTTCTTCTGCATTTGTATAAGCTCTAATTGGTTTTGCAGAACTTTTTTTGAATGGTGTTTATATCATTGCTCTTTGCGTTTTATAGGTGGAGTTTTGTATTATTAGCATTTGAAGAAAACCCAGTTAGAAGAACCGGTTCGCAGATTTCCTTTTCTGGTATTTCAATTGGCGATACTCCCTCCCACTTCTTCTAAAAATCTCGCATATCATCAACAGCTTCTTTTTAATTTCTTTGATTTGTTATGAACTCCTAGCACTTTTTGGTTCTCTTTTACCAGGGTTGCCAAGTTGCGCACATCTTCTGGTCGTCTACTAGGGTTTCACTCGTTTTGTTTGTTGGCATTTGAGTGAAGAGAAATTTTGACTGTCTACTTGTACATCGTTTTTGACAGAAACACTCTCAGTTGATGACTCTTGTACTTCTGGTTCAATGCACAAAGGCAAATGTGAGAGAAAAGCATTAAAAGCAACCCTACATACTACCAGTCATCTATTGCTATTTCTCTTTCTTACTTTATCCTGCATGTTTTCCCAACTCTAAGGTTGATCAGCTTTGGCATATAACCCCCCTGACCCAATACCATATCGAAACCACAAACCTCTACATATAAAATACTCTAAAAACAGAATTACCAGCAGTCAGACAAATTCAAAACAATTAAAAACATTCCCATATTTCATTACAATTGGCATCCGATTCCATTGCCTGATCAAATGTAAATTCAAAATTTTTTAATTGCCGTTGCGATCAATGCTAATTTTTTTCATTAGCCAAAGTAATGCAAATTAAAATCCAATGCAAATTAAAAAAATCATTTATGTTGTATTTACGCTATAAATTCTGATTGATGAGCACACGAAATTAAACTTTTTCCATTTTCGTCGAAATTCACTAGTTGCCTGCTTTCAATGGATGTCTAAACAAACACAAACTAAATGACTAAGCTTGCTTAAACTTTTACAGTTGTTTATTAACAGATAGTAGTTGGCAGGAGCAGTGTTGATTTATAATTAACTACGAGGGAAGTTCAAAAAGTCATGGACCTTTCAAACCGCTGTCGTAAACATAAGTGATGAAATTATTGAATAAAAATCTCAATTCATTTGCGTACCGACATTAGGTTAGATAGACTAGGTCGGAATCTAATTTATCATAAACACTTTTTCAGGTACCATATTGAAATAATTCGTTTTATGGTTAAATTGACAATAAAATCGAAATATGGCAAAAGCATTATATACAATTTCATCCTAAGTTTGTTGATTTTTCATATTTGTGCATTTTCAATGACATATTTACTTATATACCTAGATACGAGTATATACATGCATTTATACACATGATTAGTACATCAATATACAGCAACTGGCCATAATATTACAGGCGGTGACATTTTTATCTAAATATCTTTATGTGTGATATTAGAAAAAATCAGTAGTGGTCTGCATGAAAGCTCGAAAGAACCTCGTAAACTCGAAAACATCGTAAACTTGCACAGCAAACGCCAAAACAAACAAATTTCCCATACAAAGCGACTTGCACAAAAGTGGAAAGTTTTCGAGGCAAATTTGCTGAGCAAACCTGGAAAAAGAAACGTGAAAACTTTTGACATTTCAATGACAACATTTTTGTATTGCAAAAAAGAGAGATTTTTTGATTTATGTGAAAAAAAACAAAATAATGGAATAGGTAAAGCATATACGTATGTATGTATAATGTATATGAATATGTATGTATATTTACTTTATCAGCCTTTTTTGACAATTACTGCATAGATACACTGAGGAACTTTATTTGGTGCCTCATGAAACGCTTCGGAGCAAACTTACGCTGAGCAAAAGTTCTAGGTTTTCTTGCTTGCATGAATACCACTAGTGTATATTTTTGAATTGGCACAATAAAAACAAAATTATAGTGTTGCCAAAGTATTAGAATTGTAAAAAATGTTTCATATTACGATTATAAGCTACATAAAATATTTTAAAGGGATATTAAAAATAAAAATTTAATTTCTAAGGAAATTGAATTTAAAAATGCTGAGACTCAAAGCAAATCTGAGGAGTTGGAGTTTAAACGCAATATATTCATTGCATTCAAGAAGCTCTTTATAGATTGCAGGATAAATTATGTAATATTACGTTGTGACCCGGAAAATCGTTTAATTCATTGATTGGAACTGTTATTAGTCCACGGTTTAACATGATTAGGCGCTAGTCAAACCGAACAACAATTTAGTTTGCTCCAAAAAGCTCCAGATCAGGGGCCGGCAAAGTCTATGCACCGTCATTTTTGTGCTTCATTATTTCACATCAAGATACGCTCAAAGTAAAGTAACCAAGTAGTAGCAGCATATTTTACTGTGGTATTGAACGAAGGCAAACGAAATCAATCAGTGTCAATTGAGAATTCGAACCAGACCCGTAGTTGTCGGTTATGGTTTGCATTGTACTGAGAGAAATGTTCAATGAAGAAAGAAACAGTTTTGCCCATAGACTAATTCTTATAATAGACTTAACAGTTCTCTCAGGAAATTCATGATATTTGGCCTGGTGTGATATGAACGTTGGATGTAGAAAAGAATTGCTTCAATAATACCAGATAGAGGCATTGGTTCAAAACAACCAACAAAATAACAACAACGGTATTTCATTTTGTGTGTTAAAATTATTGTGTTAAATACAACATAAATGTATGCTAACAATAACAGTCAATAAAAAGTGTAAAACACATTTAAATTTCAGAGTTTTTTGTTTACCAAAACGACATGAACAATTAAAGTCACTTTTCGTCAAACATCTCTCTATCACACCGACCGCACCATGAAGAGTATGAAAGGAAACGTCAGATTTAGCAGCAAAATCACATCTGCACCAAAATTTCACGAACGGTAAAGGCTTTTGCGCTGAGTTGAAAAATATGTTTTGTTTTTTGCGCTATGTCCAACTTCTTGAGATATAGGCCTTTAAAGCTTGAGTATATAATCGGTCATATCTCAGGTATTTATCATCGGATCTACTTAAAATATGTATCATTACAAAGCCCTTGTGAAACTCTATAACTCTGTATATAAATATACTTCCTTTTATTAACCCATTGAGGGCACATTTAAAAAAAAACTTTTAACCTCACTTTTTTGGTTTAATCAACTTGTTCTTGTCTTTTGATGTTGTTGTTGTCTTTTATTTCTGTTGTCCTTTGTTGTAGTTTCTACACACCAAAATAAAACAAATTATTTCTAAAAACTCGCGATTTTTCTGATTTTGTCACACATCGACTTAAGCTTCAGAGGGAATTTGACCTCCCTGTCTGAGCCCGGCCGGACGGCCGGGCGACTATTTAAAATATAAATTTAACGATTTATGAAATTTATTTCATCAGGATCGGATAATAAATGGCAGAGTTATGCGCGATTGTACATTCAAGCTTAGGAGACCCATATTTCGGAAAATATGGACTTCCGCAAACTTCTTTCTTTTTTTGTTAAATCCGCATTTAATGCTCTACCAGGCAAAAAAAACCAAACAAATCTAATTTTGCTGCTAAAAGGAATTTGCTCCCCTCATTCTTCTATCTTCATTGTTTTCAGAGATATGGAGTATTGCTTTTGCCGTATAAGCCCGATGGTTAAAAATTTTTACCGTTGAACGAAACTTTGAACTATGTTTTCTCAAAACGGCAATTTGGCGTTTACGGAAAATCAAGATTCAGGCGCCGAAATGATATTGAATTCACAAGAAACGACACTGACGGCGGCTGTAAGAGAGTCTGATACAGTTGGATCTTTGTTTCTCGAGAGAGGTTCGTATCTCTGAAATGCTTGCTTAGTCCGAGTTAACACCTGCTTGCAAGCACAATTTTCCGTTTGATTTTTTTGACTGACGTTATTGCTTTAACAAAACTATTTTGCCACATAAACACGAAATGTGGTTGTTATTGCTTTGTTGGAGGTTGTGTACTATTGTCTCTATCTGGTATTATTGAAGTAATGAGTTGAAAGATCCAACGTTTACATGCAACCAAACCTATGAAGTTAAAATGATTGGGATAATAATATTCTCTATTCTTATTTGCTCTATGAAATGGACGGGACTCATTCTTCGTTCTGTAATATTCAGTTTACTCACTCTCGCGCTTTCTCCACAACCGTTTTTGTCTTCATAAACAAACTTCCCATCTTCTGTTTATATCGCTCCGTCGTTGGCGTTGCTACGGACTGATGCATTGACACACGTGCAGCGTTATTTTCATCACTTTCCATGCGCCACTCTTCATCCTACCATGGTTTGTTATTCAGCGGGTTTTCATAACCAAGTTTTCATAGAGTGGAAAATTTACTTCCATTACGATTAAGAATCCTGACGCGGGGGTGCGGTTTGCGCCAGTAAATGGGTAATTACACCGTCAATGACGTTACAGTCGCAATAATTTTTTATGATTGCATTAATAATGTCTAGTTATTCTGATGTAGTGCATGGCATTTTTAGTTCTAAATCCGATGTTGTAGGAGGTTTGCAAGATATGAAAATATTTTATTTTAAATTTTTGTGTACATTTTGCAGAGATAATACATTGAGAAAAAACGTTAGCTGCGTTACCGAAAAGGGAACTTATGCCCCTATTACCGTTCACCACTCAACTTAGTTTGGTCGACTTAGAGACGGCCCAACTTCAACACGACCAAACGTATCGTTTGTATTGTGGTTCACAACTGTTGTTATGGTGTTGCAATTGTTATGGTGTTTCCAGCTCGAACTATCAATTTTGACAAGTAAAAGCAGCTGATTTATGTGAAAATAAAAGAACTTAACAATTGTGTTGTGCTTGCAAAATCGAAATGGATATAAGTAGCATAGATTTCTTTTATGAAGATAAAGTCGAAAACGCAAATATATAGTAGATGTGTTGCATTTAAGAAGAAATATTCGTGATGCATCCAACCTTCTTGAGCTGCCGAGTGCAAGGTATGTATTTGCACATACACGTTGCCATTCATTCATGTTCTGGACGGTGGTCCTAAACTATTTAACTCCACAGCAAATCCTTCCCATAGTTCTCGCACTTGGTTCTGCGTGGTGCTAAATTGTGGGTTTCCAAGGGCAACGGCTGGATTGCTTTCCATTAGCTGGACAAGTTTCTCAAACTGAGCATTCTTTGTGATTTTGATACTTCTAAATATATAAAATATTATTGTTAAATTTAAATGTTCAAAACTTAAATGAAAATTATAATTTGAAGCCAAAATAATATCTTCTTACTATCTCTCCATTCATATCATCATAAAAACACGCACAACTATAAACTCAACTGCTCTCAAGCGGTGGTGTAAATTTAACGCATTTGTCGACCAAACTGGCACAGAGTTGTCAAAGGCAATACGACAAAAGTAAGTGAACACAACCAAAAAATCAGCTGTTGTTCAGTTGAGTTGAGTCGGCCGTTGAGTTGAGAACGGCAATGCCAATTCATCGATTACGACCAAACTCTCGCAAAAGTTGAGAACCGTTATAGGGGCATTAGTCACTATGGACCACCCAATGCCTTCGGTGTTTAGTTTTCTGTGTCTGATTTAGAAATGTAAGTACATATTAGTAAGTGAAGTGGTGTTCAAAACCTATTAGAAAACTGAACAGATAGGTGTTTAATTGGAGTATGTTGCGTCAATGACGTTTTTTATTATATTTTTGTAATTTTTTTTTGCGATTTTTGAAATTCGCGAATATTCGTTCAGGCATTAATTCATCGTGTAATAGGGCACTAAATCACACTATCCCATCTTGCTATTATTGTTGTTGTACTTATTGTTTTCATTTTGTTCGTGTCTAATATGCAAAAGTTTGTTTACATTTCTTTTTTTGTTTACATTAAGGCTGTTTTTTTATTCCATTAAGCTATCGCCACTTACGACTTTGCAAATAAAACGATCCACACTTAATATTACTAAATGGGTGAAAAAAATGCGATATGGCAACACGTTTGTAACCAATGCCAACAAATACATGGTGGTATCAGATGTTGTTGTAATTATAAGCAGCAACAACAGACATTTTATTTTCGTTCATTCGTTTCAGTTGACAAACTCTACACAAATATATACCTACAATAAAAGAATATATAAAGTTCAAAAACGAAATACATATGATTTTGGCAAGTAAAACGAAAAACGACAGGGAATAAATTTCAGCACCTGTTAAAAGGTATATACCTGATAGATTATTGTACCATGATCAATATGTATAACATTTACCGCACGTTGCTGTGAGCAATTTAGTTCCAATTTTATTTTCAATCGCAAATAAAAAACTATCGTTCAAATTTAGAGATATATAAGTATACGTGGTCTTCCATTAAATAAAATTATTTTAATGAACTTAAAATGTGTAAGCCATATTGCAAATTTCTGCTAATGATAACAAAATTTATCTAAGATAACTTTTTGTTGCCATTTCTTGAAATTTAACATGTGGCAACATTGTCATTGCTCAAATCGGAATTTAAGTGGGAAATTGAAGTGTCACTTAATATCGCTTAGCTGCCCCGTACAAATTAAGCTATAATGAACTTTAGCGGGGTAAAAAAAACACACTTATTATTAGTTTGTTCACAAAGTTTCGAAGAATTTGTAATAAAGTAGATGGATTTATTCGCGAAAACAATTTGTTAAATACTAAAGGGCGTTACAAAAATTGGCTTGAATCTTCATTATCAGCACTAAATTGAACACAATTGAAATTAAATTGCAATTTTTACATTGTGTTTACATCAGCTGATTTTGACATATTAGGCACTTTAATTTCATCAGCAGCTGCTGCTATAACCTGAATGAATAAATGTTGGTTTTTATCAAGCGTTCTAGTTAGTGTATTCAAACCCGAAACCGGTTAACTCAATTCCGGCCGTTAACCGTACGGGGGTTTTTTAAAAATTGTTATCTTCAAAGAACCGGTTTCACCGGTTATTTCAAGCCAATTAACCGGTGTTTTCGGGGTTTACATAACTGATATAACAACGCTAGAATTACAAACCTAAATCGTTTTTCATAGCTCATTATGGTTACTGACTATCAGACAGACACAAAAGACTTTGCCAACGAATTACTTCGCCGGTAGTTTTCTGAAATATACGTAAGTTGTCCAAGGCAATAGAAGTCATATCTGCCAACACCAAATTAGATGTAAGTTCTAGAACTAATGATAACACTGGTAGTATATTTGCAGAAATGCATAAAATAATGAAAATAAGTACAAAACGTACAAAGGAATATTTACTCAACGATGATTTTGTCTAATTGGGGAAGTAAAACATTAGATTGGAAATTTGGAATTTCAAGTAAATGGGTCGCTTTACACTTGAAGAAAATTGGGAAATTGGGTTCTGAGCCTCCAACTCAAACTGTAAGAAATCTACGAAATAAATTCGAAAGAAATAGACTTCCATCAACGGCGTTTGTGGATGAGTTCGTCAATCCGGGTCCCTATTGAACAAAGCAACTCGTCTATGTGATCGTCCAGTGGATGTCTATTTCTATGTCCAGTCCAGTCGAACAGCAATCAACATCAACTCGCCACCGTTCGCAGCAATTGAACATTTCTCGCACTTCTTTGCGCAGAATTTTCCATAGAGTCCTTGGTACGAAGTTTTATAAAGCCCAAATAGTTCAAGAGCCGAAGACTCGTGGCCATCCGATGCGTTTTCCCTTCGCTGAATGGGCTGAAGATAGCTTGCCTGAAGATGTTCTTTCCGATTAAACTCATTTTGACCTTGGGGGCTACATTAACAAACAAAATTGTTGAATTTGGGGTTCGGAAAATCAACAAGTCGTGGAGAAAGAGATACATGCCGTGGAGAAGCTGATGCATCCACAACAAGTGGCGGCCTCATAGGCCCATTTTTCTTCGAAAATGAGCAAGCAGCCGCTTTTATCGTCAATGCCGAGCGTTAACGTGCCATTCTCAGCGAGTTTTTGATCCAAACATTTGAAGAGGATGACATGCATGAAGAATGGTTTCAACAGGACGGCGCTACGTGGCATACAGCCAGCGTTACAATGGATATTTTGCGCACTGTGTTCGCAGCTGGGATTTGAAGCCGTTATACTATTATGTTTGTAGTGCCGTGATAGATAAGTTATGCGCGAACTATCCCGGGTACTTAAAACACGAACTAGAGGCCAAAAGATTCGACAATGTACTGAAAATTGGGTTGGTCGAATGTGGTAATGTGTCTATTTAGTATTTTTTAAAGCGAAATTCAATTCCAAATTCTACATTGCCCACAATTTAGTTACCCATTACATCCCATGACGGTATAGGCTTACACACTCAGGTAGGGACCCGCAGTTTTACACCGTTCCCCAGAGGTATTTTGACAAGCTTTTTCATTGCTATGTACTCGGTAATATATCTCAAATTTCAAAAAAAACTGATTTCTAAATAAACGATGATTATAGTTATAGTTAAACATTTTGTCATAAAAACCTAAACCGGTTTCTACACCTCGGTTTAACCGAAAATCGGGTTCGACAAATTGGAATATTCGAAGAAACCGAAAACCGACGCTTTTGAAACCCGGGGTTTTTGAATACACTAGTTCTAGTGCATTTTAACCAGAAATCAACTATACACATATAAATCAACTAAGTATATACCCCTTTCAAATATTTATATGCGCAATGTATCACGTTGAGTTGGAGCTATGAAAACTAAATTTTTTTTGATTTTTATTTTATATATTAGTTTATATTTGTGTTCTTTAAAATTATAAGAAATCATATTTTTTCATTTCTTTTTTAGGAAAAGAAAGTATTTGATATATTGAAAATATTTATATATGCAAAAATGAAACTTAAATTTAATTCTTATTCTTATCCAATTAAAATATATAATTAATATGATATTGAGTTGCCCTTCTGTATAAGAACTAAGACATGTCAATTTTCTCCCATTCCGCCAATATTGCTAGTTTTAGTTCTTTAATAGCTCATTCGCACTACAAAATATTTTCCGGATTTCGTACCAAATGCCGTAACCAAATCCGAAGTGTTCGCATTGAATTTTTTCCTGATTTGATTTAATGTCAAGGCGCTTTGACGAGGTAGTATTACTACGACAACAAACACACCAAGCTGACAACAGTAGGCATTTTGATTTGTCTGGTATTTTTCCACAATCAAATTCGGTACAAATGTATTCTAGGAATAAAAGTAAACAAAAAAGTATAAAAACTATGTTTGAGGAACAATAAATACCTAAGAAATGCGATAAATAAATAAGGTATTCTTGTGGACGTGATTGAAATGGTTGTAAACTAACGTACTATTCGTTCGTAGTGTGAGATAAAACAGCGTTGCATAAAGCAAATCAAACATTTTTTTCCTGATTCCTAGACAAATAAGAAAAAATACCCGATTTGTCGTCTGTCAAAAAGACTTTGAAATCACCTTGGCGGAAAGAATCCCCCTGAGGTCTTCAATTGGGTTGAGGTCGGGACTTATGACTGGCCACTCCTGTAATAGAATATTTCGGGACTTAAAAAAATCCCTAGTGAGCAGAGCAATGTGAATCGGGTCGTTGTCTTGTTGAAAAGTTCAGTTATCCCCATATAATTCGCCAGGAAAGTCAATTAAATTGCTGTCCAACAGATCAACTTATGTTTCTGCATTAATTTTAGTTGGGACAAAGCATATTTCTAACTTCCCTCGTGCTCCAAATGCAGCCGATATCATAAGAGTTTCACCACCGTGGTTTCGCTTGTAGCACGTTTGCCGAGGATGTCGTAGATCTCTCCAATATTTATGGTGACCATCAGGTCCGTCCAAATTAATGTTTTTCTGATCACTAAACATAACGGTTTCAAATTCGTCCTCCCAAAACTTGTACTTTCCTGCAAAAGCAATACGCTCCTTTTTATGGCGCTGGGTTAGGCGTGGTTTGGCCACTTTGCTTTGGTACCGAATACCTATATCGTCCTTTAGCAGTTGCTGGATACGTTGTCTCGTTACATTTAGACCCAATTCCACCTTTATGTCCTTACAACTCATATTCTCATTAGCTGCTAAATGCCGAATGCGACGCTGAGTCCTCTGGTCTACAGTTGGGATGTGTCCACTGCGCTTAATACAACCATAGTTTTCGGGGTCTTTGAGGAAATTCGAAACTGTAATGCGATGCCGACTTACCGCAGCTGCAATCTCGCCAATTCGTTTACCTGCAAGTCTCATGCCAACAAATTTTCCGCGTTCCTCATCCGTAAGTTCACTTCCACGTAGCATATTCAACTAGAAACGATGCATTACGATCACTTTACACACGTACAGAAAGATATTTTATACTAAACACCCGAGGAAAATAGAGTTGTGCACTTTAAAGTGTCAGAAACGCGACTGCACATATAATTAGTTTCTATTGAATTGCAAACTTACAGCGATAATCATAGATAACGGGACTACAAATAATGTCCAAAAGAGAAAAAAGTATGTGATAAAGAGAGAGAGAGGGATATTATCGAAAAAATTGTATATGGTCGACATTAAATTACATTTAGTTTTCAGAAGGAAAGAAAAAAAATATTTTGAACATATAAATATTTGTCAGAGGTAACGGGTTTTTCAATAAGAGCGCTACAAAAGTTCTTTTAAATAAAACAAACCCGGTTTTAGATACCAATGAAATTTTTTATTCCTGTGAAAGTACGTTCGATGCCATTATGTATGGAACTCGATTTCTTTTGCATGGGCACCACGGGCACGCTTGCAGAAATCCGGACGCTGAACCCAATTTTCGATGGTTTTCAAGCATAAATCGGCCGATACTGCTGCAATTTCACGTTCGATACTCGTACGAAGTTCATCCATCGTCGCTGGCTTGTTGGCATAGACCATAGACTTGACGTAGCTCTACAGGAAATAATCTAACGGCGTCAAATCGCACGACCGAGGCGGCCAATCGACTGGGCCATTTCGTGAGATAACACGTTCACCAAACTTGGTTTCCAATAAATTGACTGTGGCATTCGCTGTGTGGCTTGTGGCGCCGTCCTGTTGGAACCACATGTCCTCCTGTTGGAACCACATGTCCTCCCAAGATTGAGCCATGTCTGTCTGTCTTGCTGGCTGGTCAACACGATAACTGCCGTAAATCTTTACAAATCACCATGAAATTTTGTCTCACTATTATTTGCCAATATTGAGTTTGGGATTGGAAATGGGCGTTTTGACCACGCTCCTTTTGGTACCTCCCATACAAATCGACACATTTAGCACAAAATCATATTTCTTTCAAAACTTTCTTCTGGTAGATGTGATTAGCTTCAACTCTCACACCGTTTAATAATCTGTAATTGGCTATTTAACTGGAGGAAATGGGCGAGATTGTCACGCCCATATAAAACAGGGTGTTCATCCGGGTTGTTAATCCGGTAAATCGGGTGAAACACTTCCGACCTTAACGAAATTAGGTATAAGGCTTCACGTTATGAAACGCCAATCACCGATTAAAACAAGGGTTATTTTGCCACGCCCATTTTGGTACCTCCCATACAAAAGTTGTTTGGCCGTCTGATTATTCGGCACGAGAAGTCGCGCAAAACCGAACCTATCTTTATGAAAGTTTGTACTAGTCAATATTTAGTCAAATAAAACTCTCCTATAGAAAATGAACTGTTTTGTCACACCCACTCTGGCACCTCCCATATATAAATTGGGCGGATGACCGCTTGATCGACACGATAATTCTCGTAAACTACAACCGATCTTAATAAAATTCGGTACTAGGCAATATTGTGCTAAAAGCTACTATTTAACTAATACCTCCCATACAAAAGTTGGGCGTATTTCCGGTTTGCCGACGCGATATCTCTAATAAATCAAACCGATCTTAATAAAATTTGGCACTGATCAAAATTTTGGCAACAACTTGCATCTTTGTGCCTCGCATATAAATATTCGGAGGGAAACTAACTAATTTGGATATTCAATAATTCAACAAACTATTTTGGATATTCAATAATATTCTATTGAATATGGTCACTTTTGAGTATGAGCGTTTTTTAACAGAACTCCCATGCAATGGATGACTTAGTGTGAGGGTATGATTAAGTCGGTTCACCCGACTGAAACTTATGTACTGGTTTTTTGTAATCGCTGATGAAACATTTATCGTTTAAATGATTATTACAGAATAATGCCATGTTCCCACTACAGCGCCAATTACTTAATTCGCTCTTTGAATTACTATTCCGAATTACCTTGTTCCCACTACACATACCTAATTCGATCGGACAGTTGTTTACTTTTTTTATTTGTTTTGTTTCAATAATTCTTAGAATAGCAACAACAAAAAGTAAATAAATATTAAAAAACAATTTTGGATATTGTTTCTTTCTATATTTAATATTCTATATTTAATTTTTTTTAGTAATTTACTTTTTAGCATCCATTGTCAGGGTCGCTAGATTTTTTTAGGCGAAATACCCGAATCGTTATTTGTAATCCCCGAAAATCCCAAAAAAAAAAATTAATTTCAATTTCAATTTATTTCCATAATATTTACATTTTTCAGATTCATTATAATTACATGCCTAAGAGTACAAGAATTTTTCTTTTTCAACTTAATAATTAATCAATGTTTACAAAATTTTTATATACAAATATAACATTTCAATGGAGGCAAAAACTGGGCAAAAACCTATATGAATTACTTAAACCTACTTTACTTAACTAACTACTGACTAGATAAACACCTAAGAAGGTGCAAGCTCATTGATATGATCGAAGTCGGAGTTCAGGCATCTGAGATTAAAATTATTAGTTAGTTTGCAGACCCTGTCAGCTACTAAATCTAAGCCCGCGATATCATGAAGCCGAGTGGTAGAAAATAACCATGGGAGGTTGTAAATTAATTTTAATAACTTATTATGAGTTATTTGCAATTTTCTTATATGGCAATTAGCAGTAGTAGACCAAACTGGGGATGCATAATATATGACGGAATGAAAAATTGATTTTAGTATAAGTCTCTTGTTACAAATGCTTAGGTAAGAATTTCGATTTATGAAGGGATATAATATACGGATTAGTACATTCACCTTATTAATTATATAGGGTATGTGGTCCTTAAAAAGCATTTTGGTGTCAAGCATAACACCCAAGTATTTGACCTTCTGTTCCCAACGTATAGGAATGTTGTTGATATTTACAGTGGTCTGTGGGGTATAACACATTTTTCGTCTCCTGGTAAAATAAATTGCCTGTGTCTTTTCGCAGTTCAACATTATTTTCCATTTAGTAAAATAAGATAATATTTCGGCTAATGCTCTCTGTAAGTTAGCTATTATATCTTCTGCCAAGATTTCAGAGCTGAAGATTGCTGTGTCATCCGCGAAAATAGACAACGTACAGTAATCGAATTGTGGAAAATCGGCTGTATATAAATTATATAAGACAGGAGATAAACAAGATCCCTGGAGACAACCTGCAGTAATAGAGTAACGCTCGGAAGTGTGTGGCCCAATATGAACTTTAAAGGTCCGAGAAAGGAGGAAACTATGGATCATCTTAATTAGATACCCCGGTATGCTTAATTTTATCATTTTAAAAATTAGGCCGTCGTGCCAAACGGAATCAAAGGCGGCTTTGACATCCAGTAAGACCATGCCAGTTGATTTTTGGTGGTTAAAGTTTAATTTTACTAAGTTCCTTATTCTTATTAGAGGATGCGCCGTATTGTGTTCTTTTCGGAAGCCAAACTGATGCGCGGGAATAATATTATTTGCTTCTATAAAATCTGTCAGTCTTATTTTAATTACTTTTTCAAGTATTTTGCTTATACTTGATAATAAGCTTATAGGTCGGTATGAAGCTGGAGACTCTGGTTGTTTACCGGGCTTTCTAATTGGGATAACTTTAGACTCCTTAAACTCTTCAGGAAAATAGCAAAGTTTCAAACATGAATTGATTATGGTTGTTAAGTATTTTATGCCCTTATTGGGAAGTGCTTTTAGGCATCTGTTATTGATAGAATCAATTCCTGCAGATATGTTATTCTTTAATTTTTTTATTATATCAGAAATCTGTGAGGGGTTTGTTAAAAGTACTTCTGATGAGTTTATGTTTAATGATCTAAACGACTCCAAAGTAACATTAACTAAAGAAGTAGTAATAGGGTCACCAAGACTGGCTGAAATTGAGTGGTTTGATGCGAAACATTGAGCCAAAACTTCACATTTTGCTTGGTTTGTGATGTAACGACGGCCATTGTGTTTGAGAATGGGAATATTGTTGAACTTCTGCTTTAAAACCTTCGTTAAATTCCAGAAGGGAGGGAAGCCTTTATCTAGTGTGGAGAGTAAATGATTCCAAGATTTATTTCTAAACAAGTCAATTTCCTTACAAATATTCTGATTTAAAAATTTCATTTGATGGAAATCAATCAAGTTTCTATGACGTTGCCAATATCGTCTGCAATTATTTCTCTGTCGTATCATATTTTTAACATGGATGGGCAGGGATTTCCTTCTAGTAGGGGGTTGTCTCTTTGGCACAGCATACGAAATTGCATCGACTAAGGTGTTTCTAAAGTGTAGCATCATGTTATCAATGTGTTCTTTGTTTAAAATATTCTCAATAATTGGTAAGTTTAGGTGTCTATTTAAGTATCTGGAGAAATGGTTCCAATTTGCATTATTAAAATCATATCTTGTAAAAGGTGAGTTATTATAGCTACTTCTTATGGCGACTTTCACAGGCAAATGGTCAGAGCTGAGTTCATTTATAACCATAGCAGGGGACATAATACCAGGATCGTTAGTCAGGAAAAAATCAAGTGTAGATCCTTGTCTACTTGCACTTGAGGGAATGTGAGTATGATCACATGGAAATATTATATCAATATTGTACGATTCTAACTTTTCGTATAGAATATTACCCCAGCAATTAGCCCTAATGCATCCCCAAGACTGGTGTCTACAATTAAAATCGCCACCTAGTATATATCTTTCGTTTCCATTAAGTCTATGAATATCAAATGCGAACTGATGTCTTCTAATGCCATCTGTTCCTGCTGAACCACCAGGATAATAGCATGAATATATATTAACGATCCCCAGAGACGTAAACAACTTAATGCCAATGTTCTCAATAGCAGACGTGTTAACAATCGGTAGCAACTGATGAGGTATATTCTTTCTAATAATTACTGCAACTCCACCCCCTCTACCACTTGTCCTATCATTTCTATAAATTTTAAATTCATTCTTTTTGATAGATAGGTTTGAATTTAGCCCTGTTTCCGAAACTAAACATATATGTATATTATAGTTTATCAAGAATTGGAATAATTCTAAATATTTATTGCGAATGCCTCTGGCATTCCAAGTTATCATGTTAATGCTATTGTTATCCATTATGCTAGGAACTTACAAGCAAGGTTAGTAATAACCTCGAACTGATCTGCTTTATTCTTGCAATTTCGAAGATTCGTGATTAGTTCTAGTGTTAATGATTTTATTTCCTGAAGGGAGAATAAGTCGTTGGAACCTGTGACGTTATTAGAGTTGTAGCTGCTGTTGTTAAAAGCATCTCGTTGGGCTAGCCAGTTACTAGGTGTGGAAGGTACACTTTGGCGCAGTGTGTTAGGGAAGTTGTTATTGTAATTTCCTGTAGCATGAACACGCATGTTACGACGTGGAACATGTTGTTGTCTGACATTTAGATAATTCATCTTGCTTGGACATTGGTCGGACGTAGATTTGTGGTTACCATTGCAATTAGCACACTTCTCTGTGAGTACATTGCAGTCAGAAGTCTTATGTGCTCCAGCGCAATTCGCACAAAAAGTTTTAACCTTGCAGCGACTAGCACCGTGGCCAAACATTTGACAGTTATAGCACTGTGTAATCTGCCTCATATAATCAAAAACAGAAAAATTTTTCCTTAGTTCCCTAATAGAGATTGATTGTCGCTTAAAATAAACGACGTAGAACACATATTCGGAGTTAAATGGGTTTTTCTTTGTAACTATTTTAACATCCAAGCATTGCAGCCCTTTCTCGCATAGTTTCTTTATTATTATGGCTGGATCGTATTTATCAAGCCCAAATAGTACGGCCTTATATGGTTTCTCATCTTTGGAGGGATGGCTGAAATGTTCGTATTTGCCTGTAAGGGTTTGGCAGATGGTGTCATAATCCTTCCTTGTTTTAAGGAACAGCTTTAGGCCAATTGAAATTTTTTTAATGGCATAATCAGACATTTGATTAGCTTTACAAAGCTCATGAATTTCTTCAGTTTTGCATTTTAGAATGGTAATTGAGGGAACGTAAACTTTTGCTGTTTTTTTCACTATAACTTCATCTCCTTGTATTTCATCATCTTCAACAGTTTGAAGAGGGGAAAAATAGTTATTGTTGTTTGGTAAAGTTGTTGGTGTTTTTCGTTTTTTATTCTTCATATTCTTAACGCTGACCGCGTTGACATTGTCACTTGCATACGCACGTTTGATCTTGTTTGTTTAAATTGATTTTTTTTTCCGCTATATTTGGTTTGTTCAATAGATGAACGATTTTTGTAGCAACACTTCACTATGTAAAAATGATTGTACTGTGAAAGTTGGAACTCGGTAGAAGTGAGAGAAAACACGACTGTTGATAACAAGAGCTCAAACAAGACTGAAAAAAAAACAAAAAAAAATCCCCGGAAAAATCCCCATAGGTTTAAAGCATGGTACAATAATATCTTCATGGTAATAGCAGCGCGTGTTGTTGTTGTTGTAGGCAGCAACAACAGGCATTTTGTTTTTGTTCTATTCGCTTCAGCTGTCAAACTCTACACAAAAGAATACCAACAACACAAGAATGCAAAAGAGTACAAAAACAAAATACATGTGAGTGTGACAGCCGAAGCGAAGAACCTCATGAAAAAAATGATAACAGCTGTTCTTACGACTTTACCATGAACATATTATTGTACCATGGTTTAAAGGAAGTTCGAGAAAGTTTTAAGTTTTAAAATAAAAATTTATTTAGAATTCAGTTTAACAAAACCAAAACTTAAAATTGCAAAATGTAAATATAATAAATTATGTTATTATTGCTTTAATAATAATTACCAAATTTATGACATTTGGCCTCGTGTGAAATTTACGTTCGATGTTGAAAAGAATTGCTTTACTAATACCAGATAGAGGCAATGGTTCAAAACAACGAACAAAATAACAACAACGGCATTTCGTTTTGTGTGTTAAAATTATTGTGTTAAATACAACACAAATGTATGCTAACAATAACAGTCAATAAAAAAGTTTAGAACACATTTAAATTTAACAGATTTTCACCAAAATGACATGAAAAATTAAAGCAAGAAGTTATTGCAATTCCACCTGGTGTATGCCACTTTTCGTCAAACATCTCCCTATCACACCGACCGCATCAAGAAGAGTGTGAAAGGAAACGTCAGATGAGCCAAATATTGTCTTTAGTATGAGATTACTCTACGGATTTAGGTAGTGCCAGATCAAAACTTTCAAACAATGATACAAAAGAAGCGCTTTTAATAAATACATCTTAAATTTCCATCCCCAAAAAATCCCCGGATCCCCATACCAAAAAAACAATCCCCTGTTTTGAAAAAAAAATCCCCAATTTGGGGATAAATCCCCTAAACTGGCAACACTGTCCATTGTTTATTGTTAAATGGTTTACATTTATTTTTCTTTTTTTTTGTTTGTTTCTAACAACAGTTGCGATAAAATTTCGATAAATACTAGAGAAGGCAATGTTTTGTTTGTAATTCATAAGGTAATTCAAACTGAATTACCTACAAACAAGGTAATTCGCTCTCAAAATTTTGTAAGGTGAATTACGTAATTCGGTTTGTACTTGGAGATTGAATTACGAATGAGAGAGCGAATTACGAATAATTCTGTAGTGGCATAAAAGGCATGCATCTTTACCGGATTCATATTAAGTAGCATCTTATCTTTAAAACGGATTGTCGTCTACCATAAAGTTGTTGTATACGATTCTTTAAGGTTTCCGGACCATAAAAGAATACGATCTGATAAGAATCAAGTAAAACCCGTGTTAAGTTCAGCCGGCCTAAATTTTATAGTCTTCAGCATGAATCCAATTAGAAAGAGTTTTTAGTAATTAAATAATTACAGTTACGACTCACTGCATTCTGGTCAGCGTTTGATCCACAATGGACGACTGAAACATGGTCATCTTGGCAGTAGGTAAAATGCAAACCACGGTGGGCTGGGTTTGCCTCCCGCCTCTGTTATATACTTTACTTACTTTTATTTACTATATTACAACCTCATGAGGTCAGACGTCTTACACATATTAATTAAACAAACAAATTTCAACATATTCTTCCAACTAGCTCTATCCTTCGCCTTTTCTCGCCAGTTGGTAACACCAAGGATACGGAGGGATTCTTCTGCCTGGTCTTTCCAGCGGAGTCTTGGTCGTCCTCTTTTCCTGCTTCCATCGGGTACGTTATCGAAAATATTTCGCGCTGGCTCATCTTCATCCATTCTGACAACATGGCCTAGCCAACGCAATTGGCCCACTTTGATTCATCTAGCTATGTCCACGTCAGAATAGAGATTATATAGCTCTGCGTTCCAGCGACGTCGGTACTCGCCGTTTTCCCTAACAGGACCATATATTTTACGGAGAATTTTTCTCTCGAAAACTCCCAGGTGTTTTTCATCCGCTTGCGATATGACCCAAGTTTCGGAGCCATATGTCAAGACAGGTAAAATGAGAGTCTGATATAGCTGGACTTTTGTCAGTCGAGAGAGGGTTTTGTTCCTAAACTGCTTGCTGAGCCCAAAATAACATCTATTTGCAAGCGCAATTCTGCTATCTATCTCCAGGCTGACATTGTTGTCCTTGTTCACGGCGGATCCAAGGTAGAAAAATTCATCTACCACTTCAAAATTAAATCGGTTGTCAACGTTCAAGTGCGGACCAAGTCGAGAGGTTTCTCTAGTCGTTGACACCATCAATTTTGTCTTGACCTCATTAACAGCAAGACCCACCTTCGCTGATTCCTTTTCGATTCTTGAAAATACTGCAGTAACCTCTCGCAAATTTCGTTCCATGATGTCAATGTCGCCAGCATACGCCAGCAACATATGGCTTTTCGTGTTAATGGTCTCGTTCGTATTTACTGCAGCCGTTCTCATAATTATCTCCATTAAGATGTTGAAGAGATTGCACGAAAGTTTGTCGCCTTGTCTAAGTCCCCGCTTGGTACAGAATGGTTCAGTGAGGTATTTCCCCACTTTCACTGCTGATTTGGTGTTGGTCACCGTCATTCTACAGAGGCGAATCAGTTTTGCCGGAATACCAAGTTCAGACATAGCTTCGTACAGTTTTCCCCGTATGGGGCTATCGAAAGCAGCTTTGTAATCGACAAAAAGGTGATATGTATCGATTTGCTTTTCGTGGGTCTTTTACAGGATTTGGCGTAGCGTGAATATTTGGTCAGTTGTGGACTTGCCTGGTCTAAAACCACACTGATAAGGTCCAATCAGGTTTTCAATAATTAGCTTTAGTCTTTCACATAATACGCTCGGTAAGACCTTATACGCGATGGATAAAAGACTGATACCGCGATAGTTGGAACAGACACACGGATCACCCTTTTTGAGTACAGGACATAATACACTGAGGCTCCAATCGTCGGGCATAGATTCCCCCAGCCATATACCGCATATCAGTTGATGCATGTGGGCTATCAGTCCTTCGCCACCTGCCTTAAAAAGTTCAGCGGGTAGGCCATCCACACCAGCAGCTTTATTATTGGGGGGTACAATCTATACTATCTTCCACTATCATTACCTCCTGATCTTCAGTGGACGAATCTGAGTGGAGTAGTGCTGAAAAGTGGTCTCTCCACATTTTGAGCACACACTGCTTCTCAGTCACCAGATTCCCATTCTCGTCCTTGCAGGAGGGCAGCCCATTATTAGGCCCGTTGGTCGATCTTCTTACCCTCTGGAAAAACTTTCGCGATTCTCCATTCGTCCTGCACATTTCGGTTCTTTCACTCTCTCTCTGCTCCCATTGCCATTTTTTTCGCCTAAATAGTTGGGTTTCCTCCCAAGTTCAGCCATTGCAGCGATTTCCAAAGAATGGGTTTTTTCCAAAGAATTCTGCTCTAGCAGGAGAGAGAGTTTCTGTCGATAGGACATTGATATCTCCGGTATTTGTAACTTGTCAATATCCAGCTTTTCCTGTGTTCGGCTTCGTACGTTTTTCGCCCTGCTCAATATCGTGCCAACTTTCGCAGCCAGCAGGTAATGATCCGAGTCGATATTGGCACCTCGAATCACACATACATCCATTACACTAGAAGAGTGCCTGCCATCTATTACCAAGTGATCAATCTGGTTCTTCGTCCGTTGATCAGGATATATCCAGGTCGCCTTATGAATGGCCTCTGTTATATAATCAATGCAAATACATAAACAATATGATGAACGAGGAAGCCCTCTAACTGTTGACGACCCTCGCTAACGTTATAGATAACACGATTAAAGGATATGTACCTGGAATGTGCGAGCACTACTGGGACATCCAACTGGCGGATGTCGTCGGAGAATATAAAGCTGACATCACGGCTATCCGGGAAATGCGATGGACAGGATATGGTTGCACGAATTCGAATGCGGATTTATAGTTGGCAAGAGACTGCGACACCTAGTTTCAAGGTTCAACCCAGTTAGTGAACTCATAGCCACAATTCGCATCAAAGCGAAATATGTCAACATCTCGTTAATTTGTTTGCACGCATCGACAGAGGATACGTCATTTTATGAGCGTCTGGAGGAAGTATTCGAACGCTGCCTTGACCACGACATTAAGATTATTCTAGGCGGTTTTAATGCCAAATTGGGAAAGGAAAGTGTACTTCGATTAACCATCGCTAATCAGTCTACATCCCAGTTGGAAATTTTGTCTCGAAGACATTGTCGGTAGTATTTCATTAGGACTATGTCAGTAGGTGATGACAATTTACATAGGATTTTCAAATTCAAAAACTTCAAACTAAATTTTTTTTATTTATTTGTAGTAATGAAATATATGCCATACGTTTTCAGAATTTATACCCAAATATTTGAAATTTGTTAGAAGAATATGCTAATTTTCAGATCATTATAATTATGTATATATATCTCACTTTTTGCCATCTTATCTTTCAGATTATATTTAATATCGTGCAACAGATCAGATACATACATATGTACATATACATAAATTCCAATAAATAAGTACATACAAGATGGCTCGAAACACCATATTTAAAGACGTCTTGAGTAACTGACCCACTGATGGATGGTTACTCAAGACGTCTTGTGTACATGTCATAAGGTGATCACCACAGTTGACAAACTGTGGAAAATTCCTGGTGACCAAAACGACAGGAAAAAGTTAAGTGAACATATTTTGTAACTCCACCTGGTGTAAGGTAATTTTAAATTTAATTGCTCTCATTTCCACAAACCTACGATGAAGAGTGTGAAATGAAACGTCAGATGAGAGAATAAGTTTATCTACGTATGTATTATTCTATGGAATATGTCAGGAGGTCTCTTGACGTTTTTGTATGGGAGCGGGTCGGAAAGAGAGCAGTGACTCTGAAATGTCAGTTCTTTGTCATTGATGATGTCTATAGGAAATTTCCAACTGGGATGATACTACCTCCGATAATGGAATAAGACTGATAGATATCGTAGACTTGATAGAGTAGCACACGATTCCAGCATAGGGCCATACATAAGGCGACCTGGTTATCTCCTGATCAGGGAACGGGGAACCAGATTGATCACTTGATATTAGATAAGGATAGATTTTTATTTCCGATTGAAAACAAAATTGGAATTAAATTGTTCACAACAACGAGCGGTAAATGTTATACGTATTGATCATGGTATAATTATCTATCAGGTATAGTCGTTTAAACATGTGATTACATCTTTTCCATGTCATTTTTCGTTTCATTTGTTAAAATCATATGTATTTTGTTTTGATACTTTTTTGTATTGTTGGTATATATTTGTGTAGAGTTTGACAACTGATACAATTGAACGAAATTAAAATGTTTGTTGTTGCTGCTTACAACTACAACAACATTTGCTGCTACCATGTATTTGTTGGCACTTGGTACACACGTGTTGCCGTATCGCATTTTTTTCACCCATTACAGCAAATGTTGCCACATTACGTAGTATTAAGTGTGGGTCGTTTTATTTGGAAAGCCGTAAGTGGCGATAGCTTAATGGAATAAAAAAACAGCCAGTCATTTTGTAACGAAATTTCTGAAATGCCCAGTGTGAACGACTTCAATTTCAATCCAAAATTGTCATTTCCAACTAGCATGAACAAGGCATAAGGATCAATGTTTGTTACATGAATCAAAAGTAAATCGTCGTGTGTATTTTCAGCCTAAGCAATTTGCAGGAATTACGAATTTCTTGCACAAAAAATTATGCACTCCCTTATGCACTTTCGTGCGAGAAGCCCGGTATTCAGTTTTTGCGAAATTTTCGTTGTCATAAGAAAGAAGTACGTATATAGAAAATAACAAAAATTTTATGAACCGAAAATTTCGTTCACTTTTCATTTGCTTGGTACTCAGCTTCTGCGAAAATTTCGTAGACAAAATCAATTACAGGGTTGTTACGCCAATTTTATTTCGTACGAAAACAATTGTTTGATAATTGTTTGGGACCGGAATTTGTCATTTCGATTATTTTAACAAACAAAAGTAACACCACATGCGTTAAAAATAAAATGGAGCGCGTAGAGAAATTATAAATTAAATATTTGTAAGGTAAATCAAAGGTACTCGTATGTGGTAACTCTTCGAAACAAAATTATTCGTTTAGAGATAAATAATAAAATTTCTTACGAAAATTTCGCAAGAACTGAATACGGGGCTTTGCCAAAAAAAAACTGGCATGAGCCGCAACACCAATGCTTCGTCGACTGAGCCGCAACACCAATGAAAGTCGACATGGGCAAGTGCGCGGATGACAAAAAGTAGTTGACTTCAACTCTTCTAAAAGATTTTCATGAGTAAACCCATTCCGTTCTTTATACCAGTAATTCATCCATGTTTTAGGTTTTTTTTTCTTCTTTTTTAATGAAATTGTTGTAGATGCTAACAAAAGTAAATCATCATCCGACGACCACATGGTAAACAAACACAACGAATCCCAATGTGCACAAAAACGGATGCGGATCCGTTACGTTTCGGATCCGTAAAAAATTTAACAAAGGAATCAGTGTAATCGCGAATTTACGGATCCGTAACTCACTTTATAATGAATTTTGTAAATTCAAAAATACAAAAACAAACGCAAAGTGAGTGAAAGGCTCGTTAATTTAATTTTTTTGTAATCAAAATTTTATTTTAATTGATTTTTACTTTTATATTTTAATTTTAAATGAACTGAAGTTTTTTTTTTGCTTTTTACTTTAATTTAATACGAAATGACTGAATTTATATAATAATAGTACAAAAATTAAAATTAAAAAAAAATTTAAACCACAAATTTATTACAATCCGTTTTATTAAAAAACACGGGTCCGCAACGGATCCGAATATGAAGTCCGTAACGGATCCGAAAAACGGACATAAAATCCGTTTTTTTGAGAGGAATTTCTCCCGCTTGCGGATCCGAAACTGATCCGTAACGGCTTCCGCTACGGATACGTTTTATTAAAATACACGGGTCCGCAACGGATCCTAATATGATGTCCGTAACGAGTCCGTAACGAATCCGGAAAACGGACATAAAATCCGTTTTTGGATGGGTTTTTTTTTTGGAAGGAATTTCTCCCGCTTGCGGATCCCAAACGGATCCGTAACTGATTCCGTTACGGATAGAAAGTACGAGAAGTGGATCCGTTACGGATCCGTTTGCCACACTGGGAAGTCAAAAAAAAACTGGCGGTTGGCATATTTATTTGAACGTTTGCGGGCAAGACACTACCCTGCAGTTTAAAAAGTAGCTAGTGGCTCTATGTAGTCAGTTATTTGGTTAGCGAAAAGCCTGACTAGCTACTTGAGTGGCTACAGGTAATCCTAGAGTTCGCCTTTTGATTATTATAAGTATGAAAACAAGGGAAAAACAATGTACTGAACCGTTAACCCGTTATGATTTGTTGGTTATTTTTGTGTATTGGCGTCAGTTGCGATTAAACGTTAGTAGAAGTAACATCGTGACAGTCTACGTGGGTTAGAAGTATAAAAAAGTGCATTTTAATATTTAGAACGGTAAAATGACAAGCAAAAGACAAATGAAACGTTTCATAAAGAAAGAAAAGGAACAAATTGTGCAAAAGTTTGAAAATGTTGAAAAAGAATGTGGTGAAGATAATGAAACAGATTTATTCATAATATTAATTCATTATGGTCCGGCGAATTCATCAAGTGGATTGTACTAGTCAAGTAGTTAGTACAATGTTGTTAGATCTTTCGTCAATTCCATGTAAATAGCGATCTGCATGGTACATGGTAGTGCAGAGTGTAGCCACTGACTACCGTCAATGAATTCCCCATGTTAAATTCGGCCGTGTAAAGCATTGCTGGTAGTTTGGCGGGTAGGTAATGGTAATTATTGGTAGTTAGGGAAATAACTAAAGATTCGTTAGCTTCTTCGACTGCAGGGTAGCGCACCACACTCACACATAGAAACTGTTTGATGAAATTATTTCAGAAATTATCTCCAGTGCGCTTAAACTAACCTAATCGCTTATAAGTGAAGTTCACACTATCAATGACGATATTGCAGATCTAATGGAAATCTGCAACTCGTTTTGCCAACAGTAACATACAACTCGAATCCCAAATGCTTAATTAAGAACTGTCATTAAAAAATAGTATCATCTAATCTAATCATGATTGTGATTATGATATAAATCTAACACTCAGTGCTGTCAAAGTGATATAGTACTAGATAGTATTAACAGGCAGACGACACAGGTACGATATATTAATGCGTTGATAACCTAATCTAGGTGGGTGGGTGATAGCTGCAACAACAACAGTATGTCTTCTTTCGTACAATATCAACTTGCGTCATATTATCTAAATCGAAGTATTTTTATTAATCGTTATTACAGGAATACTAATATAGAAATTGACTAACGATAATAATAACATCAAACATTTTGGGATGTCAGTCAGTTAATGGAACGATCCTATGGAAGAAGATAGCAAGTGATGTACACGCTCATATAAACACATTGTATGTATGTATGTATTTATGTCGTATAGTAGCCAAATATTGTATTCCCAACAAATGTCGTAATCTTATATGAGATATTTTTCTAAATACATTCCATTTGACCCTTTTTTATTTTCAAAGCAGACTTCATGCTAAAATCAATGAGCTGTTACAAATTGCTCAGCATACAACTAGATATAGTTGAACTGAACTGTCTGTCAACAAGTGAATACGATATTTCATATGGTTTTGTTTGTGTCTGTGCGTGAGTTGTGCTTCGTATTGATGTTGTTGTTTTTTTTACGATGAAAGTTGTGGTAAATATTGCCGATTAAAGTAAAGCATAAACATAGAAGGCACTCGAAGAAAAATCCTAGATACAAGAATAAGAAGGTGCGCTATATTATCTTTATATTTCTTGCGACGTCAGTCACATCGGATAGTGACAGGTTCGATCATGGTAAAACTATAGAAGGTAGTTTGAAACATATACATATCGTCAGCTGAGAATTATTTAGGCGCACTTACCAAAAAGTATGTTTCGAGACAAACGGCAAAGAAGTTTTGTACTAATTTTTCTCATATTCACCTATCTACACCTATCATATATTTATCGATTATAAGGCGGCCTTCGATAGTCCGATACGGGAGAAACTCTAAGAAGAAATGTCTGAGCTTGGTATTCCTGCAAAACTCATACGCCTTTGCAGGATGACCTTGACGAACACCAAATCCGCAGTTAAAGTTGGAAGGATCTTACCGAACCTTTCGAAACTAAGCGAGGCCTCAGGCAAGGCGACACCCTATCGTGCGATCTCTTTAACATCTTAATGGAGATCATTATGAGAAAAGCTGCAGTCAACATGAAGAAAACCATCAGCAGCAAAAGTCACATGCTGCTCGCGTATGCTGATGATATAGATATCATTGGGCTCAGAATTAGAAAAGTTTTTGCGGTTTTTTCGAGAATTGAGAAGGAGTCCGCAAAAGTGGGTCTGACGGTAAATGAGGACAAGAAAAAATTAATGGTTTCAACGAACAGGGCCTCCACGCGATTAGACCAAAGCGTGAACGTTGATAACCATTATAACTTCGAGGTAGTGGACGAATTTATATACCTCGGATCTGCCGTGAACAAAAACAACAACGTCAGCCTTGAGATCAAGCGGAGAATTGTGCTTGCGAATATATGTTATTTTTGGCTAAGCAAGCGCTGTAGAAATAAAGCCCTCTCTCGAGTAACAAAAGTCCAGCTGTGCCAGACTCTCATTCAACCTGTCTTGCTTTATGGCGCAGAATCCTGGGTCCTATCGCCAGCAGACGAAACATCTGTAGGAGTCTTCGCGAGAAAAATACTCCGAAAAATTTATGGCCCTATAGTGCACAACGGCGAGTATCGGCGACCCATGAATCATGAGCTGTATGATCTTTATCCTGACATTGACATAGTTAAGCGGATCAAAATAACGTGATTGCGCTGGCTAGGCCATGTCAGTAGAATGGATGAAGACGAAGGGTTTTCGAAACCGAACTCGAAGGAAGACTAAAAATAGGAAGACCAAGACTCCGCTGGAGGGACCAGGTTGACGAATCCCTGCGTACACTTGGTATTGCCAACTGGAGAAATAAAGCAAAAGATCAAACTGGTTGGCGAAATATGTTATCTTCGGTTTGTAAGGTCCCTGACCCCCCGGGGTTGTCCGAGACCGGATAAGTATCACTGTAAATTTTAATTGTGTGCTGTGAATTAAAAAATTTATTGAAAAATAATAATGTTTTCAGAATAAATACTTGCATCAAACTCACATATCTACACATTTACTTATTTTTCCGAGTAGCTATAAATAAATGGTCGGTACTAGGGTTAAACTGTGAAAACCCCCTGAGAAACACTGTCGCAATTGTAAAAAAAATCGGAAAAAAGCATGATGCTCAATAGCTGTATATAAGTCATTCGTCCTATTCGGGATGTCTTCGTTTTTTATTAACAGCAAATCATTTCAACGTCGACATCACAATTCTGAATCAGCTGATTATTTTTTGGAGTTTTTTGGAAAATATGTTTTTTTGTATCCGATTCAAATACGAGGACAGTTTGACAACTCCGTGCAAATACATTCTCAAAATAGGCATTAGTTTAAGTGATGACCTCTTCATTCTACCCAAATCTCTTAGCACTGAGCCGCCGTTTCTTCGGGTGCGGAAATAGAAAGTAGCTACAGGGGGCTAAATCCGGAGAATATGCCATATGGAGTAACAATTCGTACAATAATTTATGTATTTTTGCCATGCCTACACACACCTGGGCGCCGGTGGGTTGTCGTGCTGGAGGATAACTTCGCCAAATTCTGTCGTTTTTGCTTCAAATCAATGTCGATAATAATAAATAATCTTGGTATACCTCTGTCAAATATTTATATGAGCAAAATATTTTTTTTCTTTCTACCGAAAACTAAATGTAATTTAATGTCGACCATATACAATTTTTTCGATAATATCCCTCTCTCTCTCTTTATCACATACTTTTTTCTCTTTTGGACATTATTTGTAGTCCCGTTATCTATGATTATCGCTGTAAGTTTGCAATTCAATAGAAAATAATTATATGTGCAGTCGCGTTTCTGACACTTTAAAGTGCACAACTCTATTTTCCTCGGGTGTTTAGTATAAAATATCTTTCTGTACGTGTGTAAAGTGATCGTAATGCATCGTTTCTAGTTGAATATGCTACGTGGAAGTGAACTTACGGATGAGGAGCGCGGAAAAATTGTTGGAATGAGACTTGCAGGTAAAGGAATTGGCGAGATTGCAGCTGCGGTAAGTCGGCATCGCATTACAGTTTCGAATTTCCTCAAAGACCCCGAAAACTATGGTTGTATTAAGCGCAGTGGACGCATCCCAACTGTAGACCAGAGGACTAAGCGTCGCATTCGGCATTTAGCAGCTAATGAGAATATGAGTTGTAAGGAAATAAAGGTGGAATTGGGTCTAAATGTAAGGAGACAGCACGTCCAGCTAAAGGACGATATAGGTATTCGGTACCAAAGCAAAATGGCCAAACCACGCTTAACCCAGCGCCATAAAAATGAGCGTATTGCTTTTGCAGGAAAGCACAAGTTTTGGGAGGACGAATTTGAAACCGTTATATTTAGTGATCAGAAAAACATTAATTTGGACGGACCTGATGGTCACCATAAATATTGCAGAGATTTACGACATCCTCGGCAAACGTGCTACAAGCGAAACGACGGTGGTGGATCTCTTATGATATGGGCTGCATTTGGAGCACGAGGGAAGTCAGAAATATGCTTTGTCCGAACTAAAATGAATGCAGAAACATACGTTGATCTGTTGGACAGCAATTTAATTGACTTTCCTGGCGAATTATATGGAGATAACTTGACTTTTCAACAAGACAACGCACCGATCCACATTGCTCGGCTCACAAGGGATTTTTATAAGTCCCGAAATATTCTATTACTGGAGTGGCCAGGTATAAGTCCCGACCTCAACCCAATTGAAGACCTCTGGGGGATACTTTCCGCCAAGGTGATTTCAAAGTCGAAGCAGTATACGACGCTTAAATAACTAAATCTAGCAATATTGGCGGAATGGGAGAAAATTGGCATATCCACTTTAAGTAACTTAGTGAGTTCTATGCCACGCAGGCTACAACAAGTTCTTATACACAAGGGCAACTCAATATCATATTAATTATATATTTTAATTGGATAATAATAAGAATTAAATTTAACTTTAATTTTTGCATTTTTAAATATTTTCTATGAAGAATATATCAAACACTTTTTTTTTTTTAAAAGAAATGAAAAAATATGTTTTCTTATAACTTTAAGAACACATAAATATAAAGTAATATATAAAATAAAAATAAAAAATAAATTAGTTTTCAACGCTCCAAGTCAACATGATACATTTGACAGGGGTATTAAGCGAACCACAGACTTCTCATTCAGACTTTATTCATTTTCGAAATTTAAACATAATAGGCTCAAAAAGGAAAATTTATCGAAATTTGGAGAATAACTAAAATTACAACTGAAATTAGAAATTCAACAATTTTTGCACCAAAAAATTCAGCTCTTGCATCACCATTCTGATCTTCTAACAGTAGTCGTGTTTTCGTTACAAGCAAGCGATAATAAGTTACAAAGAAAACGGTTGTATCGCAATAAGTTATAAAGGGTTTGTCAGTAAGATTGCACTTTTTAAATTTAGTGTAATTTTTTTGTGCAAATGGCAACTCTGGAATTTGGCAACTGTCACATATGTTTATTCCGATTATTAAAAATGGAGCGCTTTACGAAAGAACAACGCGTTATAATTGTGAAAATTTATTACAAAAATTTGGAAAGCTATGCTGACTGAGACCGCTCGCATACTTTGAAGATTTTTCAGTCGAAAAAGTGCACCTAATGTGTCAACCATTCGAAGAGTGGCAAAAAATTGGAAGAAACTGAGTCGGTTATGAACAGTAAGACATCAATTCGGTATCGTTCTCAACAATTTCAAGTTTCACGAAGCACTACGCAGTGAATTTTGAAAAAAAAAATCATCTTCTTCGATGATGCGCATTTCCATCTGAAAGGTTTCGTGAATAAACAAACTTTTTTAATTTGGAGCTCAGAAAATCCTCATGCAATCCATGAGATACAAATGCATCCACAACGAGCAAGTGGTTGGTGCGGATTTTGTTCAGGCGGCGTGATTGGGCCTTACTTGTTTGGAGATCAGGCCGAAATAGCAGTGACTGTGAACGGCATTCGTTACAGGATCATGATAACGTAGTTCTTGTGGCCTCAACTGGACGGCATGAATCTGGTCATGTGGATTCAGCAAGACGGCGCCACCTGCCACACCGCGCACGAAACAATAGATATATTGCACATATCCAGAACAAATTATCTCAAGAAATTCTGATGTCAACTGGCCACCAAGATCATGCGAATGTATGCTGTGTGATTTCTTTCTTTGGGGTTTTGTGAAATCTCTGGTTTATGCGAATATTTTTTTCCATACTTAATCGGAACATGTCTTCTTTACAATCCCATAAAAAAATTACTGCTATCTCAAAAAATACGTGTTTTATTTTAAAATGAAAAAGTGCATTTTTTTTATATTCATTTGATATTCAAAAATATGGAAAGAGTTGAATATGGTAAAAGATGTCAAAAAATCTAAACTGTCGCTAAGTTTTCGCTCAGTGCTTCATACAAAACAAGCCATTATATAAGCAAGCGGTGTAACCAAACCACGCCAAATTGTACCCTATTAAAGTTGTGCTTGAGGATGTTTCTGATATTGATTACACTGTGCAAGTCGAAAAAAACAGCAGTGGACTCATCGGGTTTACACTAATTCGGGTTCTACGAATCAAAATGCATCATTGGTTGTTTGTCCTATAATGATGGTTTTATAAAAATGTTTTCATACACAATTTAAAATTTTTTTAAGCAAAAAATTATTTTGTTTCTTCATAAACTTATTTATAACTACGAAACTGTTGCTTATGAAATAGTATATGTAAAGATTCAAGGTATTGTAATTGTTAATTTTTCTAAATTTGTATAAACAAAATCGGATGAGGCGTTCTCGAGTTATGGTGACATATGTATAAAATTGTCTTAACAAATGAGCTCTCTGCACGCTGAAAAATAGCGGCCTCCCTAACATATTTTCCCAAACATATTCTGCAGGAACCATGTATAAGTTTGGAACACACTTCAAACATTCATATGTTTGAAAGTCCCAAACTTACTTGTATTTAAATGCAAACAGTATCATGTTTACTGACAAACATGTATGCTTTTACGTGGAAACATTCTATGCGTTATTCATCCATATACTTACGTGGAAGCATTCGCGTGTTTACCCCAAACCTACACATACTTACGTGGAAACATATGCGAATTTCCTCCCAAATATAATAATATTTAGAAACGAATTATTCTTCGATTTCAATATATATATATATGTATGTATGTATTATTTATTATAATTAATTTTAACAATGTAAATCCACATTTATAAATAATGAATACAAAAAATTAATAGATTTGAAACGGTCCTTTTTACATTTATTTGCATTAAATGCATTATTTGTTTTTTTTTTCATGAAATGAGAATCTACTGCTCTTTTGCTTCTCCTTTCTTTGTTGTCTCTCACGTTTTTGTTTTCAGAAGGTTTCAGCTATGCGTTAGTTATCACTTTGCGTTGGTACACAAACAATATATAAATCTAGTTCATGCAAGCCAAGCCTGGATTAATTACTTGTGTGTTTTTATTACACTTATTTCACAAATGGTCCGTCGTTCCGATTTTCTTAGTAAAGGCTCGGACAGTCAAAGGGATTCACGTTGTTGCCCTTTCCAGTTACTTTCCTCGAAATCATATCCAACCAAAGTAACATTACAAACCATTTGACGACTGCATACATGCAACTAAAATGCAATACAACAGGCAAAATAAGAAACACTTCAACTGCAATTTGCACGGACATTCAGGAATATTTATGACTCGCTAACTGAGAGAATAATGCAAAAATACAGATACACACTTACAAGATAGACTCTCTCGGTGTCCCTCTTTTATTCTCTTGCTCTCGAGAGAAAATAAACAGTGCAACAAACACAGCTGTGTTTGTACCACAAACATAAATATATGTGGGTCGCAAACACATATATTGTAACATATTAATCATTGTGTCTCAAACATGTAATATTGAATATCAAACACAATGTGTTTGGACACAAGTATATTATATTTGCGACAAGCTCCAGAAACACTTTATATTTACACCCAAACAACAACAAAAATACAGATTTTTTCAGAAATATTGGATGAAACCAGCAATATATGCCAAAAAAAAAAACTAATGATGCAGTTCGATTCGTAGGACCTGAATTAGTGTAAATCCGTTGAGTCCGCATATGTTTTCTAAAATTTTTTTCAAAAACTTGCACAGTGTTAAAAGTACATACATATATGTATGTATCAAAATTCGAAATGCGGTTTGTTCTTATTTTGAATTATTAAATTAAAATTCTTTAAAAGTTTTTGAATATCTTTAGCGTTTAAGTAACATGATGGTATGTATGGTTACACTTTATGCGTCACCTACTACTGCTGCTGCTAACGCTGTCTTGTTTTCTTGAGTGTATCCCAAAATAATATAATCAAATAATAGACATTCAACGTAACGTATACGCATTGTTGAGGATGGGCTACACTTTAAATTTGTCTGTACTAACTAAAAATAGATATTTTACTCGACCGATGCCATACCTTATAGACAAATAGACATTCAGTCATATGAAGGCTGGTCTGTAGTAGGTAGGTACATACATACATCTGTATCGGCATAGTACATCAATCTCATAGCTTAACTAACCCTCTTTATAGAGAATGTATGTCTATATTTATAACAACAACAGCCACAATAACAAAGTCGAGAAAATCCCCTTCAATATAATCAAAACATTTGTATGGGTGGGTACAAATTCCGTAAAAGACTCAAGATTCTGTTAATTCACAAACAACAAGAAAAATTACAAAACAAACAAATTAAAATTAAAGAAAAGAAAACTGTCGATTGGAAACGCACGCACACATCGACTTCGACGACGAATACTTTCAACCAACCATCCATCCAAAAATAATCATTCTAAAAAGTGAATTAGCAGATGGTGTCGATGATACGCTATTTGGCTTGTTTGTGCGGTAAAATAAGACGGCTCACGCACAGTGGTATGCATGTAATAATAAAGAGCAATAATGTTAGCTGCTTTTATTGAATGGCTAAGCTGCATCCAAGTGGAGAAATATGAAGGCAAAAAAATATAGATAAAAAATTACATGAGGTGTGAGGGGACACCCGGTTGGAACGAAGTTCCTTTCGCTATATATTATGTACTCGTTAGTTCCAACACGCCCAAGGCGCATGTTGAAAAATAATATAATTTAATTGGATCTTGAAGAATAGATACTTTTTGTAAAATGATAAACTTTTTTTGAGGATTTTTTTTATTTATTGAATGTATTTTTTTAAAAAAAAAAAGTATATTTTTAGGTCCTTTTTGTAAGAATATGTAATATATTTTTCCGAAAAGGTCCATCTTTAATGAGAGGTACGTCTTTTATTAAAAGCTAATTTTTTTTTAAGAAAAGGTTCCATTTTTAATAAGAAGTACTTTCTGTTAGAAAAAGCCTAAGAGTATAATTCTTTTTACAAAGAAGTGCTTATTTTAATAACACGTTGGTGGTTGGTTGGTTGAAAGGGCTGCAAGACAGCACGCTGTCTAGCAACTTAGGCTAAAGAAGCCCATTGTGATACCTGCAGTTTCCTCCATAGCAACTATTTGTCCTTTCAATAAATTTGTCTATAAGACCTACAGGAATATCCTGTAGGGCTACGGTGCTAACTAAATGTGTACGAATATCCTACTTCTCAGTCCTGCCAGAGCAGGGCAATCCAAGAGAAGGTATTTCGTCGTTTCCTCTTCCATGCAGCATCTACAGACAGTGGAGTTTCTATGTCCCAATCTTAGGGCGTGTTTTCCTACAAGACAATGTCCCGTTAGTGTTCCTATCATTGTGGATAACCTGCCTCTCGGCAAGTTAAGTAGTTGCCTAGTCCTCTTCCTGTCCACCTGTGGCCAGAGGACCCTGGCTTGTTTGCAAGTTGAAGAAAGTCTCCACTTGTCCTTGAACATATTATCGGCCCACTGCCTGATCTGCAAACGGCAGGTAGAGATTGGCATACTAACTCCTTCTTTAGTCGGAAGAACCTGTGCCGTAGTGCCCTGTCTAGCTAACGCATATGCTACGCAATTGCCTGGAATGTCGCTGTGTCCCGGTACCCAGATGAGTCTGATGTCAAAATACTCTGCTAAGTGATGAGTGGCATTCTTTCACCGTCAGGGACGTAGCAAACATGGCTTAAAGGGATTTAATAGCAGTCGGGCTGTCCGCGTAGATACATATTCTCCGGAGGGTTGTGACACTACTTTTCAGTAGTTCAGCAACCTCCAGTATGGCGGTAATTTCCGCCTGAAATACACTACAGTGATCAGGCAGCTTGAAGGAGATATTTATATTTACATAGGTCCGGTGAATGGACCCCATAGCCTACTTGCTCTTCCAGCTTTGATCCATACGTGAAAAATCTGATACTACTGGTATTCCTCTTCGGAATAGAAGTTCTTAGATTTGTCGCTGGTGGAAGGTAGGGGATACAGTAGTCCGTTTTTACGGGAATAGAGTTGATCCGGTGTAGTAATTCAGTGTGTCCGGAATGCCCCGATATCATAACGCCACAATCTCTGATGCTCACCATAGATGTAGCGGCTGCTGATTCGGCCATGATATCATTGCCCCACTAACCCTAATCAGTGCTGATCTTTGAATTTTCATCAAGGAATTCAGAATTTTTTATTTTTGAGGGACCTCCACCAAACTACGATGCCATAGAGAAGTATTGGTCTGCCTATTGCTGTATAAATCCACATGATGATCTTAGGAGACAGTCCCAGCGCTTACCTATCGCCCCTTTACAGCAGTAAAGAGCAACAGACGCCTTTTTCACCCTCTCCTCCACATTCGGTTTCCAAGATAGTTTTCTATCGAGAATAATTCGCAGATACTGAACCTTTTCCGTCAATTGTAATTGCACTCCATTAACTGGCGGCAGTTCAAATACTGGTATTTGATATTTCCGAGAGAACAAGATAAGCTCGGTTTTAAGTGGGTTAAGTGATAGTCCGCTAATAGCGATCCAGTTCGAAATCAGACTAAGTAGGCTGGTTGTACGAATGCTAAGTAAATTGAGGTTTCCACCCGTACAGATGATAGCAATATTAACGGCATAATCAAAGACTTGGAATTCGGCCCTGTCCAATTCCAGAAGCAGTTCATTGACAGAAGTTAACCATAATAGTGGAGACATAACTCGCCCTGCGGTGTCCCCTGTTAACGTTCCTAACAATTGTAACACCACCCCATTCAGCTTTGACGGATCTATCCACCAGAAGCTTCCCAATTAGGCGTGATTCTGTGGAAGATTACTTCGAACGTGAATGTCCAGTAACCTTTCAAATGTCTTAAGAACAAAGGATGATAGACTGATTGGTCTAAATTCCTTTCGTTTGACATGAGAGCATTTGCCCGATTTCGGGACGAAAACCACTTTGGTTTGCTTCCAAATTCTAGGAATGACTCCCAGCATAAGGCAGCCCCTGAAGAACAGGCACTCTTTTTAGGAAAAGGTTAATTTTTTAAGAAAATTTACTTATTTTCAGAAAGGCTAAAAAAAATGTATTATTTTATTTTTAAGAAAATTTACTTTCAAGAAAAGGAATGTTTGTAAGAAAAAGTTTTTTAACGAAAGAACATGTACAATTTTAAAGAAGTGGCACTCTTTTTAGGAAAAGGTTAATTTTTTCAGAAAATTTACTTATTTTCAGAAAGGCTAAAAAGAAAATGTATTATTTTATTTTTAAGAAAATTTACTTTCAAGAAAAGGAATGTTTGTAAGAAAAAGTTTTTTAACGAAAGAACATGTACAATTTTAAGAGTAGGTACTTATCTCAAGAAAAGTTATTTTGTTTTACAAAAAGTTACTTTTTAAAGAAAATGTAGTTTTTTAAGAAAAGACAATTTGTTGTAAGATAATGTACTTTTTTAAGAAAAGGTGTTTATTTAAAAAAATTAATTTTTTTAAGAAAAGGTGTTTATTTAAAAAAATAAATTTTTTTAAGAAAAGGTACTTTTTTGTAAGAAAATTTATTTTTTAAGCAAACATAAGGCATTTTTGTAAGAAATTATACTCTGTTTAAGATTATGAATAGGTATTTTTTTTTTGGGAAAATTTACTTTTTTTTAAGAAAACGCACTTATTTACGAAAATGTTATTTTTTTAACTTCTTTCACTTTGGCTTTTCTAAATTTACTTTTTATTCGGTTCAAAACTACAATATGTAATAAACTGGATCCACCTAGAAAATTTCCCATTAAACATTAATTTTCATTTAAACTTCCCATTAAACCAAAAGTACGAGTGTAAGAGTATGTGTGCTACAAAATGTAATTCCATGCTCAAGGTTGTATTTCATGGATTTGCCAGTCTTGCACTTTGGCTTTTCTAAATTTACTTTTTATTGTGTTCAAAACTACAATATGTAATAAATAGGCTCCACCTAGAAAACGTCCCTTTAAACCAAACCAAAAGTACCCAATATAGTTGATAATAATGGGTTGTAATAAAGTAGTTTAAAAAAAGTTGTTTAAGTTATTAAATTATCCCGCAGAAATTGATTTCCAGCAGAAATCAAGAAAATTTGCTTGATTTCACATACTGTTTTGTCTCACACTACGAACGAATAGTACGTTTGTTTACAACCATTTCAGTCACGGCGCATCGATGTGGTGGTACCACTAGAATACCCGACTTATTTATTTATCGCATTTCTTAGGTATTTATTGTTTCTCAAACATATTTTTATACTTTCTTGTTTACACTTATGCCTGGTATACATTTGTGCTGAATTTGATTGTGGAAAAATGCCAGACAAAGCAGAATGCCTATTGTTGTCTGCTTGATGTGTTTTGCCTTGACTTTCAATCAAATCAGGAAATATCCCAATGCGAACACTTCGGATTTTGTTAGGACATTTGATACGAAATCAGGAAAATATTTTGCAGTGCGTATGAGCTATAAGTAACGTCTTCATAAAGAGTTTTTTTTTAACTAAAGAGCAAATAAGTGACTGACAACCTTATTTTATGTATTCTCCTAGCGTTGTGCTGTTTATAATTATTTTTTGTTTAATTTTTCGATGCATTTTTAGTAATTTTTCAACATTGATGGATATTGCAATATTCAATAAACAGAGAAATTAATATTTTTTTTCTTCCCTGGTAGAATCACGGGGAATCCATGCCACAGCTGTTTGTTTGGATATTAGATATGGACTGGAATGGATTGAAGAATGTGTGATAAGCAACTGGAAGTATACTAAAACTGCAGTTACACCTACCAATATTATCGATTTTTCGGGATTAAAAATATCAAACACCATTAGAAAAAAGCGTCGTTAATCCTGAAAATTCGATAATCTTGGTAGGTGTAAATGCCGCTTAAGATTTAATAGTGTTTGGTTAATAGTAATAGTTTGGTTAATAGACCTACATAGTTACATCGATCGAAAATACGCATTCTCTTTAAATTCGTTTCGCTTTATGTCCACCCATAGAATAACATATACAACACATGGAAACTCTTATCTATTATGCTATGCATCGGTGACCGCAAGATAACGTAAACCAGCTGATGATCTATTACTCTATGCTTAGATATACTCATGAAACTTCCTGTAGAATGTTTGGTTCACTTACGAATAGGTCAAAAGAAACGTCAGAAAACATCTATAATAATCTTACCTATGGATGTAACTACATATGTAACTGGAGTAGAGTTGTGTAGTTCACGAACGAACTAGTTAAATTGAATTGCTCTTTGTGGTGAACTAGGGGTTTCCATTACACAGCTGATCGACTATGTTGTAGGAAAATGATAGAGAACATAGTGGATAGGCGAGAGATCGATAAGCAACCAGAAGCAAACTAAGTTTAAATAGTGTTTGATACTAATGCCAGCTAATGATGTTTTATGTTCGTTGCATCGAACGAAAATACGCATTCCCTTATATTTCTGTCCAACCAAAGAGTAAAATACAACAGCAACTCGAACTCGATGAAATGGCCTACTACTCAGAACAATATATATTAACAAGAGTGCAACCGCTGTTTTATGTTCGAAAAAAGTCCATGAGTGATGTGAAAAATATATAGAGAATAAGAGAGGAAATCTTTAAATTTAACAATTTTTTTGGTATTTACACAAATAATTTTACTTTAACATTTCATTACATTTAGATTTTGTCACTGAATATCCCTTTTGTAATATACTGCCACTTGATGTGTTTTGTTCTTTTGGCTACACTACGCAACCACTACGCAACCTAGTCACCTATCACCGTTTCTTCTTTGAAAGCAATTTCTCTATTTGTTCGGTACTTGGCAGCTGTCTCATCGGTACCCACGGTTGCCACAGTTGGTAATATCCAACCAAAATTGGTAACATTTAAACGGCTTAACATTTTAATTAATTTTTATTATTTTATTAATTTTGGCAACTTTTTGATATGAAATAATTAGTATAAGAAAAAGCATTTGATATCATATTATATTATGTGATCTACAATGTTACGTAGAAACAGAAGAAAACATGAAGCACTGGTAACACTATTTGGGAGAATTTAATGATTATGGGCATAACCAAAATACGCGCATGTCGTCGTTCGCACTAAATAACCAAATATATTCGTCTCTTTCGCACTAACGAACTCTTTGTGGTTTGATTTGTCTGAATATAAAAGCGTTAGAACACTTGTGCACTAAATTATTTTGCATTGCAATTGAAAGGCAATAAAATGCAAAGAAAGTGAAGATTATGTTTTGTTATTCCATATTTTATGATTTGCTCTTGGTTTTCTTTAATCTTTCTATTGATGTATGATGATGGAAAAACATCTCAAAATACCGTTTGGAACCGGTATAAAACCGTTGGTTCCAATCAATGAGTATAAAACTCGAAAGAGCACGCTCACTGATTGTGTGAAGCTCTCCCCGATCCCATTTATTTATTTTTTTTTTAATGATGTATGTATGTAATATGATTTTCTGTAACGAATTATTTTAAAAAAACGTTTAATGTTCTAAATAAAAAAATTTATAAATTTGGTAATTTTTGGTAACTTTTTTGGAAAATTCTGGTAATTAAAAAATTTTCGCTGTGGCCAGGGTCGCCACTTATATTTTAGGTGAAATCCCCGAATTGTTATTTTTAATCCAGGAAAATCCCCAAAAAAAGCTAAAATCCCCGGAAAAATCCCCATAGTTTTAACGGAAGTTCGAGAAAGTTTTAAGTTTTAAAATTTATTTAGAATTCAGTTTAACAAAACGAAAACGTAAATATTGAAAAATATAAACATAAATAAATTATTGTATTATTATTAAATTATTAATATGTTTTATATTATTATTAAATTATCATTTTAATAATAATTAGTTATAACAAAACGATTATGACAAATGAGATCTGGCTTTAATTTATGTACACATTGGTTAAAAGTCATTAAGGCTTAGTATATCAAATACTTAGTAATTCATCTACTTCATTATTTGGTTTGTACATAGTTTTAGTATGTCTCGTTATTTCTTGTCCATTGCTTCTATTCTTTTCAGTAATGCCAAATATCAAAAATGTTTGTTACTTGTTTTATTGTTGTCGTCACATACAGCCTTGCCAGTATAACATTTTGATATTTTCAGGAACTGGGAACTGTATGCAGTTCGTTTCCTGACAACATTTAGCAATAACGATTTGCAAGTCTTTACTGGCAACGCAAAAAAAACAGTATAGACTTGCCACATTAACTTTCTTCTCTTTGTTTTTGCAAACACACATACGCAAAACCAAATATTATTTGTGTGTGTATGCTTGCTTTGATTTAGGTAGTGCCAGATCAAAACTTTCAAACAATGGTACAAAAGAATCGCTTTTAATACATCTTAAATTTTCATTCCCCAAAAATCCCTTAATCCCCACACCAAAAAACCAATCCCCTATTTTGAAAAAAATCCCCAATTTGGGGATAAATCCCCTAAACTGGCAAAACTGCCTGTGGCTACCGTGTCGGTACCCCTTGTTACTAGCTCATCGTCGTCAAGAGAACGTAAAGAGAGGGATATAGATTATTAAGCCTGTTTTTTTAATTCCTCCTAATCTAATTTTTCGACGACTTTGTATGGGGTGCCGCTTAAAATCGCTTAGGTCCCCATACAAAGTCGTCGAAAAATTAGTTTAGCAGGGAATAAAAAACAGGCTAATTGTCTATTGCTCTGTGGGTGAACCATAGAGAAATACTTAAGAGTTTCCATTACTCTCTTCGTTGCCTCTTCATGACGACGAGGTAGTAGGCCACTTCATAGAAAGTTTGTTTTTTTTATTCCCTGCTAAACTATTTTTTCGACGAATTTGTATGGAGTGCCGCTTAATATCGCTTAGCTCCCATACAAAGTGGTCGAAAAAATAGTTTAGCAGGGAATAAAACAACAGGCTCAGAGTTTTATTTGCTGCGGTATTTTACCAATTTTACACTTTCGTTGGACATAAAACGGACAGAAATCAAAGGGAATGCGAATTTTCTTTTAATACAAACAACATAACACATAATTTAGCCATAGAGTAAATATGGGTAGAGAAAATCTTTCACTCACCAAATTTCTGACATTTGTCCTCGTGTGATGTATACGTTTGATGTTGAAAAGAATTGCTTTACTAATACCAGATAGAGGCAATGGTTCAAAACAACGAACAAAATAACAACAACGGCATTTCGTTTTGTGTGTTAAAATTAATGTGTTAAATACAACACAAATGTATGCTAACAATAACAGTCAATAAAAAAGTTTAAAACACATTTAAATTTCACAGTTTTTCACCAAAATGGCATGAAAAATTAAAGCAAGAAGTTATTGTAATTCCACCTGGTGTATATCACTTTTCGTCAAACATCTCTCTATCACACCGACCGCATCACGAAGAGTGTGAAATGAAACGTCAGATGAGAGAATAAGTTTATCTAGGTATGTATTAGTCTATGAATTTAGCTGTCATTAGCATCAATAAACACTATTTAAAATTAGTTCCTGTCTTCTTTGCTCTCTCATTCTCCATCATCGGCCCAGTACCTTTTCGATCAGCTGTGCCGTAGAATCCCCCTGGGTGAACTAGTTCAGAACTTTCAAAAACTGCTTTGAGTGTTGCCATTCTGTTCAGTTTTAATGCATTGCGTTAACTGGGAGCGTGACGCACACATTTACCAACACCGCGCTGGTTTGTTTGTTATGAGCGTCGTAAACGTCTGTTCGTTACAATTGTGGGCAATGTGTATGTGCAGAATACCATTTATGTGTTTCCACCTAATTTTAAAGAGTCCGTTGTAAAATTTTCATTCTTAAACAAACCAATTAAATTTAAAGTCGTAATAATAACGCATTTACACCGTCGTTTATCGCGGCCAGGTTAGCGATAACCTTGCTCTCTAATCTTTGCCGTTTACACCACACAATTTAATATTAAATTCACATTTTAGTAGGCAACTCCGTGCTTACGGCGCGTTTACACGGGGCAGTTTGAGACAAGATAGTTGAGAATATGTATTAGTTGTCACAAACAAACAGAACGTACGCCTCCAGCCAGTTATAAAGACAGTACTGATTTAAGCAATCGCCGACAGTGACGTTTCGTTAAATTTCGTGCTCTGATTTTTTTTCTTCGCTCTTTTGTCATTGTGTTTGCCTTACTTCTCCAAATTACAATGAAACTGATGTACTCATAGAGTAAATATGGGTAGAGAAAATCTTTCACTCACCAAATTTCTGACATTTGTCCTCGTGTGATGTATACGTTTGATGTTGAAAAGAATTGCTTTACTAATACCAGATAGAGGCAATGGTTCAAAACAACGAACAAAATAACAACAACGGCATTTCGTTTTGTGTGTTAAAATTAATGTGTTAAATACAACACAAATGTATGCTAACAATAACAGTCAATAAAAAAGTTTAAAACACATTTAAATTTCACAGTTTTTCACCAAAATGGCATGAAAAATTAAAGCAAGAAGTTATTGTAATTCCACCTGGTGTATATCACTTTTCGTCAAACATCTCTCTATCACACCGACCGCATCACGAAGAGTGTGAAATGAAACGTCAGATGAGAGAATAAGTTTATCTAGGTATGTATTAGTCTATGGATGTACCATAGATGTATGGAATTGAGCTGAAACTTCGCAGGCAAACTAATGGCGACGACAAAAATGAAATGTCGAAATATGGGCGGGATTGGACTAATGGGCGTGGTACCTCCCATACAAATCACAAATTAAAAATCCATTATTTCTGCTCCTGTTAACGGTATTTGAACAAAATTGGGTATGTTGGTTAGGTTTACATATTCTAAGATCTGGTGCAAATATGGGCGGGATTGGACAAAGGGGCGCGGTCATATATAAAGAATTTATAGTCAAAAACTGTTTGATTTTTTATTATTGTGAAAGATAAGTCAAATAAAATGTGGGTGCGGAGCACTCTCAGAGCAAATAGAATAATGACGTATTATACGTATGTAGTATGTATATATCTATAATTCTACTGCACGTGTGTTTGTGACTGAACTCCTCCTAAACTTCTGGACCGATTTGAATAAATTTTTTTGTATGCGTTTGGGTGGCGCCCTGTGTGGTTTAGATTTACTATTCGGCCCAATTGGACAATGGGGCGTGGTACCTCCCATACAAATCGCTTGTAATATTATGCAGGGCAACGTCTGCCGGGTCAGCTAGTACGTATATAAAAATGAGATAACAAGAGAGCAACGAGAATTTTGTGAACTTGAATAGCGTATGTGCCATAGACTAATACATACCTAGATAAACTTATTCTCTCATCTGACGTTTCATTTCACACTCTTCGTGATGCGGTCGGTGTGATAGAGAGATGTTTGGCGAAAAGTGATATACACCAGGTGGAATTACAATAACTTCTTGCTTTAATTTTTCATGCCATTTTGGTGAAAAACTGTGAAATTTAAATGTGTTTTAAACTTTTTTATTGACTGTTATTGTTAGCATACATTTGTGTTGTATTTAACACATTAATTTTAACACACAAAACGAAATGCCGTTGTTGTTATTTTGTTCGTTGTTTTGAACCATTGCCTCTATCTGGTATTAGTAAAGCAATTCTTTTCAACATCAAACGTATACATCACACGAGGACAAATGTCAGAAATTTGGTGAGTGAAAGATTTTCTCTACCCATATTTACTCTATGGGATGTACTCTGCAAAATTAGACATGTATTCATGTTTATATGTATGTCTGTATTGTGAAACAATAGTCGTGTTTTGGTTACAAGCAAGCGATTGTCGATTGCTAAGTTGCAAAGAAAACGGCAATTTAGCGATAAGTCATTTTATTCAAAAATATGAATAAGGGTTGGAAACTGTAAAAGATGTTAAATTTTTATTTTTTAAAAGTTAGCGAAAATGATTCTCGGCGCTAAGTTTTCGCTAAGTGCTTCATACAAAACAAGCGAATATACATATAAGCAAGCGGTGTAACCAAAACATGCTTAATATTTCAATAAAATTTACCCAAAATTTTCAAATACAAATATATTTCCCAATTTGTAAGGTCGTTTGCGATGTTTTGCTTTTTTCTCAAATTACTACGAAACGTCACTGATATGGCCGATGGCTGAACTAGTAGAGGTTGACGCAGTAGGATTTGTTGTAATTGTGTGCACCAACAGGCATTTAGTTTTTGCTTCATGACTCCTACCGTCAAATTCAACACAAAAACATGTGAACAAACACAGTAAACAAAAAGTACAACAACAAAATACACTGAATTGGACAGATGGGGTCATAAGAAAGCAAAATCAGTTGTTCTAATGCGCCAACCTCTACTAGTTCAGCCATGAAGTGACCGCTTATGTCAAATCTCTTGCCGAAGTTACTGTCGTTGAAAAATCAGAGACAGTGGCGAGGCAAGTGAGAGAAGTGTAATGGCCAGTTTTTAAGTGGGTAGTTAACTATCGGATTACTTAATCTTAATTCTAAGTTAATTAGAGGTTAACTTTGCATTTAGTTTTTCAGTGGTGAGTTAATGTAAGTAGCCATATTGTCAACTAATATGGCAACCCTTGTATTCTTATTGGAAAAAACGTGTGTTTTGGATAAATACCAAAACAACAAAGGGGAACAAACAAAATGGAATTATGTAAAATAAGAAATAGATGCATAAAATCGAAGTCATTTTAACAAAACTGTGTAAAAAACTATATAGGCGCAACAATTTAACGATCTAGACTCAACGTATGTGTACAAATACGCAACTCTGAAACATGTATTTTATACAATCTTCATTTCTCACTTTGACAGTCGGTAATTTGATTGTCAAAATAATATGGTTCTGACTAGAAGTTAACCAACCAACATTGGGTGGTTAAATCATAGTTAAACAATGACTAAAAAACACAATTCGATGTTTAACCAGAATTTAACTAAGAAACGAAGATCACCACTGACTGAAAAACTGGCCATAAGTGTGGTAGTAAAAATGTGCGAATGTATTGCTACTGTCGGAGCAAAACTGTCACGTGTAAACGCCAGGTTAGACAAACTCCGCGGCGAGACCAAATTTTCGAAGACGGCAGCACAACAGAAAAATTAAATTTTTGAAATAACTGAACCTTTAAAATTGGATCAGTGAGTCAAATTGGGCCAGTCGATAAAATCTTATCACAGTTTAAACCAATAAGAAACATTTATATTAGCGGCGGCGTGAGCTTCAAAAAAATTTTGGCGGCGCGAAGCGTCGGAAAAGTTTCGATCGGCTTCCATCTGTTAAACAGTTGATTTTTTGTGTATGTTTTTTTTATTATGGTTGCATTTTTTTAGTAACTAACAGTGTTGCATCAAAATGTAGACCAGTTTAAAATGAGGCATAGTGTAATAATATAAGTGGAAGCATAAGCCCAGCTGATCAGGCATTTTGTTATCGGGTTGTTTCTTTTTATCATTCTTTGTTTACGTAATACACTCGAAGTGTCAAACTTGTCGCATCATTTGTTTTGAATCTTCCTTGCCCTCTTTGCTTACGCTGGTCGTTTCACCGCCTGTAGTTTTTTTGATGGCTAAAAATATATAGAAGAAGTAACTAAAATTACCTACATACATATGTATGGACTTACTGATGGATACTTACCAATTTGGATCTTAAATGCGTTCCAACTTTCTGCCTATTACTTTTTTTTAATACATGTAATTCTATGCATGTAATTATTTACTTTGGCGTTTTTCCTTTGCCTCTCTTCGTATATAAAATGATTTTGACATATCGAGTGTATTGTCATAACAATAGTACAACAAAATTCTGTCAAAATCGTTTATTATTACAACAACACGCCACGCGTCGACTTATATTATTAGACTATGAAATGAGGTTAAAAATTAAACTTCAGTTTTTACAGATTAAAATTATATGAGTAATATTCTGGGTTAGCGCGGGTTACCCGAATTAACCTTTGAAAAGCGCTAATCTACCTACCAAGATTATCGAATTTTCGGGATTATCGACGTTTTTTCTTATGGAGTTTGACATTTATAATCGAAACTGGAGTTTGACATTTATAATCGAAAAATGGGATTAGGGAGAGCTTCTCACAACCAGTGAGCTGTGCGCGTTCCAGTTTTATACTCACTGATTGGGACCTACAGTTTTACACCGGTTCCGAACGGTATTTTGAGAAACTTTTTTCATGGCTAAATACTCGATAGTGTCGCCGTCACTAAACGAGGTGACCGCCGTCGAAAGAAATTTGAAGTGGTCAGAGTAGGGATCGAACCCAAGTCCTCATGCACAAGAGCCGCGCACACTACCATTGCACCACCGACGGTGCATATATCAAAATATATATCAAATATATAAATATATCAAAATTTATGATTAATCAATTAGATGTCGACTAATCGGGGTGCCTGTTTAATGAACTATTCGCACATCCTTAATTTTTTACAATTTAGACCACTGTTTCTCTGTTTAGATATTCGTTGCGTTGCTCATTTCTAATATTATAACTTTGACCGTATCTAAATGAATGCTATTCCTGTTGTAAAGGTGTAGTAGATACCTCCGGCAAAGAAACTTATCTAAAAAATTATGTTTGGCTCTGTTCCATGTTACATTGTACGTGAATCTCGTGCAGATTACAAAGTGTAACGTACTAAATTGTGTTCTGGTGGCCACAAATCCACTGATGTAACACACGTGTGTTTCGAAATTTTGTTGATGGGACGGACTGTGTTTAAAGATGAAAATTTTTGCTTGGTGTTTTAGTTGGCATAAGTAACTAGAGAATACGCTGCTTATGGTTAGGAAAATTCCCTTCCTTTTAAGTTATACTAGTAGAAAATAGTACTCAACATTCGAGTGCCATTCCTCGTTAATAACGTTATGATACTAAAAACAAATCAAAAATTGTATTTCTAAATTTCTTTGAGGTAAAGTCAAACTCGTAGCTTTTTTTCAAAGACTGATTTTAGACAAATACACAAAAATGTTATCACAAAAGTCGTTGTTTTCGTTTTATGATGTGAGATGATGATATGAACGGTTCTTCAAATTTTTAACAAAAATAAAAGAGTTATTTTGTCAAACCTGCAAGAGATCTACACGGTCATTTAAGGTCTTTTATTTATTGTCGTTAGCTTCCCGATGTAATACTCGAATTGCCATGTGTAGAGTGCATGCAACAGTGTATGACAAGTTTAATTATAAAATCATTTGGCACTGCAAATACCATTTCCTCGAAAATTTACCTGCTATATTTTCCTTTATGCACAATAACTCTTTGACGTTTGGGAATAAGGTCTTAAGTCAAAAAAATGCATTTTGGGTTTTTGATTGGGTTTAACTCAATTTTTTTTTCTCTTTCGTTTGGTATTAATAACTTAAATCTAGCACAACTCCATCCAATCGTAATCATTTGCTCTTTAGGCAATAAGTCAGAAAATTTCATATATAAATAATTTTCAATTTATAATTACGAAAAACTACAGTTTCTGACTTAAGACCTTATTCCCAAACGTCAAAGAACTATGAATTGAAAAAAGTAACACATGATAACTTCAAGAATTTTAATTGCTACCCAAGTTTGGATGATGGATGTTCCTTTCGTGGAGCAAAAAATATTTGGAAAACAACAATATAGCATTTGGCCCCAACAGGGATTGATTTGATTTGATAATTTATTAATCCATAAAGATTGCTTGCATCAATCGAATGTGGCATCAATGAGGTTGCAACCATCGCATTTGGTATCAATTCGATCGCAGTAACTGAATTTGACTTTAATGGCCAGTTGTTCAGTCAGTGGTGATCTTCGTTTCTAAGTTAAATTGTGGTTAAACATTGAATTGTGTTTTTCAGTCATTGTTTAACTATGATTTATCCACCCAATGTTGATTGGCTAAATTTTAGTCAGAACTATATGATTTTGACAATCAAATTACTGCATGTCAAAATGAGAAATGTAAGGTTGTATAAAATACATGTTTCTGATTTGCTTATTTGACATACGTTGGGTCTAGATCGTTAAATTATTGCGACTATATAGTTTTCTATACATACATTTTTGTTAAAACAACTTCGATTTTATGCATCTATTTCTTATTCCACATAATTCCATTTAGTTTGTTCCCCTTTGTTGTTTTGTTATTTATCCCAAAACAGATGTTTTTCCAATAAGAATACAAGGGTTGCCATAATCGTCAACAATATGGCTACTTACATTAACTCACCACTGAAAAACAAAATGCAAAGTTAACCTCTAATTGACTTGAATTTAAGATTAAGTAATCCGCTAGTTAACTACACACTTAAAAACTGGCCAGAAGTATGTGGCAACAACTGTATTTGGCGTTAATTCAGATGCAATTACCGTATGCCTGAGAAATTAGATTGCTGCAACCGAATTCGTTAATAATTCTGTTTGTACAACATAATTCTATATATTTCTAACCCGATGTTAAAAATTCTAGAAACAATTGTGCATTCTAAGTGAGGATCCATTTAGCAAAACAACTATATCTCTCTTAATAGAGGAGATATAAGGTGTTTTTTATGTTCCAGACCGAAGTTTTTTGACCGTCATTTCTGTTTGGTTAACATTTGTCAGTTTGTATTTGACAGTTGTGCAGAGTAATCGATATCAATTTATTTTGGAGCATCTAACGCACAAACAACGTGTTGCAGCAGCAGGTGGCATCCATGACACAGCTGATCGACTAATGGCCGGTTTTTAAGTGAGTAGTTAACTATAAGATTACTTAATCGTAATTGAAAGTTAATTTGAGGTTAACTTCGCATTTTGTTTTTCAGTGATGAGTTAATGTAAGTCGCCATATTGTTAACGATTATGGCAACCATTGTATTATTGGAAAAAACAACTGGTTTGGGATGAATACCAAAACAACGAAGAGGAACAAGCAAAATGGAATTATGTAAAATAAGAAATAGATGCATAACATAGACGTTATTTTAACAAAAATGTGTAAAAAACTATACAGGCGCAATCATTTAACGATCTAGACTCAACGTATGTGTACAAATACCCAAAACAGAAGCATATATTTTATACAATCTAACATTTCTCATTTTGACAGTCAGTAATTTGATTGTCGAAATCATATGGTTCTGACTAAAAGTTAACCAACCAACATTGTGGGTTAAATCATAGTTAAACAATGACTGAAACACACAATTCGATGTTTAACCAGAATTTAACTAAGAAACGAAGATCATCACTGGCCGAAAAACTGGCCATAAGTAGTAGGAAAATTATAGAAAACAGAGTGGATGGGCGAGAGAACGACAAGCAATCAGAAGCAAACCATGCAGCAAACTAAATTTAAATAGTGTTTGATGGATACTAATGACAACTAAATTATGTTTTATGTTAGTTGCATCGAACATAAATGCTCATTCCCTTTTATTTCTGTCCGTTTTATGTCCAACTAAAGAGTAAAAGACAACAGCAACTCGAACTCGATGAAATGGCCTACTACCTCGTCGCCAACGAGAGAACGTAAAGAGAGCGATAGAGGCTTTTGTCTGGGAGATAAAGTGAAATCTGGCCTAACTCGTAGCTCAGATGCTAAAGAACAAAATTATTGAAGAAATTTGATCAATAACACCTATAATAGTCCAAAATGTTATGCAAATGTGGTTAAAAGAGCACACATTTGCGCAGTGGGATATTTAGCCGATATTGTATTTCATACATAATTGTTATAAACCAAACTTCCATGCAATAACATATTATTGAAAAATATTGTACCGTTAAGAAAATAAAAAACGCCCATAAAATGGTCTTGAGCTCTTATGATAAAATGAAAAAGTACCAGTAAAAGGGCCGAATGAATAAATATAATCATTGATGTATTTGAACGTAGAGCACAATGAAACTGCGGGCAATTATTTTTACAATCAAGTCATACAGGTAACAAATCAGTGGATTGATTGGTCACCAAATCAGCAGAAGTACAACCCTCTTTAGCAAGATCATCTGATTCAACGTTCCCTGCAACATCACTATGACCCGAAACCCAGCAAAGTCTCAGCTTGTCGGGCACTACCTAGTTCAGAATTCGCCTTCATTCCCTAACCAATTTGGATTTACATATGTTCGACCTGATGGCACTGAGAGCCGAATTACTGTTAACGTAGATAATGAATTCACCCGCTGGGTAGAAGCACGAGTTCATAACCTTGACCACCACCCTCATAATCCCAATTATTTCAGTACACGGTCCAGTAAACACAGTCCCCCAGCTTTTACCGATCGAATTCCAACAGGCGTAGCGTACGTTCAATCCCTTCTTCATTCGCTCCCCAGTATTCCGCTTCCAGTTCAGCTTCTGATATTTCGCCCCAAAAGATAGAGATAACTAAATACCCTCCATCCTTGGTCTCCTAAATACTCCAATCTTTCGCCTACGCGTGAAGAGGATCGGCTCCATCTTCGCCGGATTTACACCCAAGCCACAGCGCCTAGCCAATCCGACAGGTCAACTACGGCGTCCTGCACGTCGCTCATCTCAGACAAAGATTTCCCGCCGAGAAAGATGACATCATACGCGTAGGTGACAATTCTACGTCGTTTTAGTTCAAAGTCCTTAAGTTTGCCATCCACCACTAAAAGCCACAGCAGAGAGGATAACACTCCACCCTGCGCTGTGACCCTTGCGGTCAGTTTCCGAACAGAGCTCACATCCAGAGTCCAGTTAACAATACGATCCCTAAGCGTATTTGCAATCCATTGTACAAGAAGCAGTGGCATTCCAGCGGACTCCAGAGATTCCCTAATGGCGCCATATGGCACACTGTTAAAATCACCTTCATTGTATAGAGCACTGTCCACAACATTGTTCAGAGCACTCTCCACAGATTTATCCTTGGGGTAGGCTCAAGTTGCACGGACCAATTTGATTTCTAATACACAAATCAATCATACTTTTTAAAACTTTCAATAGAAACGATGAGAGGATGATTGGTCTGTAGTTCTTAGGAGAGACAGGACTAGTCTTACCCAACTTGAGAATAAAGGCAACCAGTACTTCCACTTCTCCGGTAGCCGGTAGAGTCTAAGACATGCCCTATATATACTCAGAAGATGTGGGGTAAGAAAGGCGTAGCATTTTTGCAACATAACCTGCAAAATTCAATTATTACGAGGGTGCGTAATGGGCATGAAAATAGGAATATCCCAAAGCAGCATTGATTCCTCAACTATGTCCTCAATCACTCCCAAGTGCGAGATATCCGAAATGGAATATATCCCTCCGCAAAGCCCATATTCTCACAGTTTGGAAAGTGAGTCTCCATAAGAAGGTCAAGTGTCTCAGTTCAAGTGTCTCAGCTCCAGAGTTTGTCCAAAACCCATCAGATCTCCTGATGGCATCAAGAACTATTGGGTCCTTGGACAACACCCGACAAAATAATGCATCGTCATTAACCCCGATTATGGACTCACAGAAGCTGATCCAGGCGGCTCGTTTAGTCTTTTTAATATCCCGTTTTAACTGATTAAAACTATTCTTGAACACATTCCAATCCTATTCCCTTTTCGATTTCTTAGCCTTACTCAAAATCTCCTGGTGGTTTTCCGCAGAGCACTCAACTCCAGCATTCACCACACAGGAGGTCATGTATCAGTAAAATATTTATTGAGAAGATCCGTGAGATTGTAAACTTTTATGTTAATATCGACCGTTTTGTTGTAGGGACTGGCATTCAATCCCTCTACCCTAGTGACTATTTCCTGAAATTTGACCCAGTCAGTTTTTCTAGGGTTCCTAAAGAGTCCTGTAACCCCACCATGAAGGCATAAGGGAGATCTTCTCACAATCAGTTTGCTATGCGGTATGTAATTTGTAGATTGAATAGCCAGGGCCTATAGTTGTATTTTCAATCCGAACGGTTGGCATTGAGAAACCTTTTGAATCATGAGGCAAGTCAATGTGTTGAAAATGTGTTTTGTTTCGGGACTTTTGGTGTGTGTTGGCTCATAAAAAACCATGTAGCGTTGTTTCATGAATCAAACTAAAAAGTTTTGACTGAACCTGTATGTTTTCAGCCTTATTGTTCCAGTTGTGTGTGTCGAACCTCTGTTCGTTCAAACCATTAACTTGCTTTTGTAAACGATTCCTTCAATGAATCTCTCAGGGGGTTTCGATGGCACAGCTGATCGACCTCCTAGCTGCAAATTTGATACAGGATAGAATGTGAAAGAGAATGAGCGATAGGCGAATTGAAAAAACTTTACTTTAAATTTGATTTTATTGTCACTTATTACTTTTAAAATAACTTTATGTGCAATAAATTAATTTTGACTTGGAGAACACAACAATTTTCGATGCCAAAATAAGTAAGATGTATTTATTTCAGGTTATATCAGGAGGAATTGTTGTAATTTTCGGCAACAACCACAAGGACAAGAAAAATTTGGTCTGCTATTTTAACGCTACCACCTGTACTAGATACATCTTGGAATTAGTATAAACAACATTTGACAACGTCGGACCACAACGACAAGAACAAATTTAAATCAGCTGTTCTAACGCTTCCACCTGTAATAGATACATCTTGCAATTTTCCTTCATTGTTATTCAAAAACGATGTACAAATAGACAGTCAAAATTTCTCTTCACTCAAATGCCAACAAACAAAACGAGTGAAACCCTAGCACTTCTCTGCCCTCTCTCTTACTCTCTTCATTGAATATTTGAATACACAAGCAGCTTTTTGATAGCGTTATTGTATATAATTATACAAATTCCAACCATGTTGAAATAAAATTGCATAAACTATTCAAAAGGTATGAAATAATCAAGATATGACACGAGAGAGAAATGTGTTTGAGTGAATATCTGGCACTTTTTGGTTCTCTTTTACCAGGGTTGCCAAATTGCGCACATCTTCTGGTTGTCTAATTATAAATCGTCTTTGTGTTATTTGTATTAAGTCCATAGACGAATATAGTATAGACACATGTATTCGCTCAATAAATTAAAGGTCATGGGTATGGTTGCAAGTAAACATTGGATGGTGGAAATCATGGGTTCAATAATACCAGATAGAGGCAATAGTAAACAACGTCCGACAAAAGAACATCAACCGCATTTCGTGTTTAGTGGCCAACTAGTTGTGTCAAATACAATACAAAACATATACCAAGATAAAAGTCAACAAAAAAGTGCACCAAAAAGACATGAAAAAGTTAAGTGAACATATTTTGTAACTCCACCTGGTGTAAGGTAATTTTAAATTTAATTTCTCTCATTTCCTCCAAGCTACGACGAAAAGTGTGAAATGAAACGTCAGATGAGAGAATAAATGTTTCTATACCATATTCGTCTATGATTAAGTCCAAATTCTGACGGAAGAAACTAACATAAAAAAACTGTACCAAAACTGTCGTTAGTTGGTGAAACTAAACATATAAACACACTCTTTATATCTTACTCTATGGAATCTCCAATACCTGAATATATTCCCGTAACTTCTTACAATGTTTTTCTGTTTACTGTAACTTTTCCATTATTATCTTCATTAAGATAGCCCGTGATAGACTGTCGCCATGTCTGTGTGCGTAATAAAGAGTAAGGTATTATTTTTACTAAAATTTCCTGAGAATTGGATGTTATTCAGAACCATTCGACAAAGACGTATCAGATTAGCAAGGATTCCAAGTTCGGCAAAAGCATCGTAAAATTTTGTCGGTATAGGGTAATGTACTAATTTATAATCAACAACCAGTGGTATGTTTTTATTTGCTTCTCGTGGCGTTTTTCGGGATTTGTAGATGGTTATTAGATGTGGTTCGCAACAATTGGATGCCATGCGCATATTACGCTTAAGAAGATGGATCTAGTATGCAATGACTAAATATTTTATTCCGTGATATTTGGAATCGCCTTTGTAAAATACAAACAGTAGACTTGAAGTCGTTGGCCATGCATTTCTCTACCCAAATCATGTCTAATCAATTCCTCGTCGGCGGCCATAAATATAATTCCGGGTCCGTATCTAATCGGCATCCGTATCTTGTTGTTTTTAAGCCGTACAATTGCTGTTCTGACTTGCTCTTGGTTATACAGTATACAGTTTTTATGAAATTTTGGTACGTGTACAAAAAAACTAAAATTGCGTGAACCGTAAATTTTGCTCACTTTTCATTTGATGGGTACTTTGAGAAAATTTCGTAAGCAAAATAAATGACAGGGTTGTTACGCCAAAGTTATTTCGCTTGATAATTGTTTTGGACCGGAATTTTGACATTTCGATTATTTTGGCAAAGAAAAGTAGTATCTACACGCGTTAAAACTAAAATGGAGAGCAATGAAGAAATTTTAATGGAATATATGCAAAGTAAATCAGAGATAGGTGGTAACTCTCTGCAAGAAATTTCCGTTTAGAGATAAATAAATAACAACATTTCTTACGAAAATTTCGTAAGAACTGAATACTGGGCTTTATGTGGGAGACAGTTGCAAATTGCTGTGGAGCGAAAAGTGTTCTCTATATATCCCCAACACACTCTGTTTATCGGTGATAAAATTGCTGATCCCATTTTGTTAAGTTTCATGGCCGTTCGTTTGTCCTTCACACTTTTTAACAGAATGTTCAAGCTTTGTTCTTCCTTCTACACATGTACCCTGGTATTCGTAACGAAAAGTTATGCACAGAATCTATTATACAGTCCATACAGGAATTATCTAACAAGGATATTTTTTGGTATAAGTTATTCGTTAGTCAAGAGTTGATTCAAAACTGTTTTCTACCAACTGTCTAAATAACGTACGGACATGTCAGCTGTTTGTTAAAAGCAAGTATGGATTTAGGTGCTTCGTAGCCACACGTTGGGCACAGTTGTTTAGAATTTTTATGGATTGAAAATCCTTGTATGGAGTTATTTTCTGAACTCATACAGATCAATAATCCCAGGCACCTTAGATCAGTGCCCACACTGCCTACAAAGCCCTCATGACACTATTCACATTATCAACTGTCCTGATAGGCCTACTGACTTGCGCCCAGTGGACCTCTGGGACAGACACTTGGAGGTGGCACAATTTCTCCAGCTCCCCACCACTACCTCCAGTGACACATAGGGGAATTACACATAATTTTGTTTTTTTAGGGACGAACGAGTGGAAACAGACAATATGTTACAACAACAACTAACAATGAAAGAGAAAAAAAAGTCCAAAATACGTTTCAATTTCAAAGTTTTTCATCAAAAAAACCGTGAAAATTTTAAGTCAACTATTTTTGTCATTCCACCTGGTGTAAGTCAATTAACGTCAAATAACTTTCTATCGCACCGACCTCACCATGAATAGTGTGAAATGGAATATCACATGAGAAGAATGGCAGCTCTATACGACATTACTCTATGCAAAATTGTTTGGTAATTGTTTGCAAGCGAAATTTTGACATTTCGATAATTTTGACAATCAAAAGTAACAAATAAAATCTATTCATGAAATATTTGGAAGGTAAATCAGAGAAAGGTGGTCTCTGCAGTTAAAATTTCCGTTTACAGATAAATGAAAAAATTGCTCATATCTTCTATCTGCAGCTTAGAAGTTGTCATCCTTTCAATCCTTTTCATTTTGGCCAGAGTTCGTATTTACCCCCCCCATGTGTAACCCATACACATCGTCGTGGGGAATATGTAATGAACGTTTACCCATTACCCACAGTGTATGGGGAAAATAATGGGTAGCTACCCACGAAAATGAGAAATTACCCATCTCGATTACACATTACCCTCAGGGCAATGGGGAAAATAATGGGTAGCTACCCACGAAATGGGGAATTACCCATCACGATTACCCATTACCCTCAGGGAAATGGGGAAAATAATGGGTAGCTACCTATGACGATGGGGAATTACTCATCACGATTACTCATTACCCTCAGGGAAATGAGGAAAATAATGGGTAGCTACCCACGGCGATGGGTAATGGGGTACACAGGTTAACCCATCCCCATTTTTGATCGAAAATATCAAAAAAATTTTAAAAATCTCTATATCTCGGAAACGGAGCATCCAATCGAAAAATAATCAATTTTTGCGGGTTGCTAAGGGGTTTTCATACAGTGGTCCAATTCGTATGGAAGAATTATTTCGAAAAATCGCCAAAATAAGAAAATCGCTAAAATTAAAAAGTGGCCATCAAAAAAATAATAAAAATTTTACCTCCAAAGGAGGCTTTAACCAATGGGTGCCTCCAATATGGCATCACTTTTTTTCGATTTATAGCCACCTTTTATTTGAGCGATTTTCTTATTTTGGCGATTTTTCGAAAAAAAAATTCTTCCATAAAAATTGGACCACTTTATGAAAATTCCTTAGAAACCCACAAAAATTAGTTATTTTTTCGATTGGACGCTCCGTTTCCGAGATATAAACATGAGGGGGTTTTAGCGATTTTTTGTTTGAAAATTTAAATTTTTAGCGATTTTTTATTTTAAAGTAATGCCATATTGGAGACACCCATTGGTTAAACTTTATTAATTTTTCGATTGGACACACCGTTTTCGAGTTATAATCACTTTTTAACGATTTTCTTATCTTGGCGATTTTTCGAAAAAAAATTCTTCCATACGAATTGGACCACTTTATGAAAACCACTTAGAAACTCGCAAAAATTGTTTATTTTTTCGATTGGACGCTCCGTTTCCGAGATATACAGACTTTTCCTAATTTTTTTGATATTTTCAATCAAAAATGGGGACCCATTTCCAATCTTCGTAGGTAGCTACCCATTATTTTGCCCATTTCCCTGAGGGTAATGGGTAATCGTGATGAGTAATTCCCCATTGTCGTGGATGGGAAATCGTGATGGGTAATCCCTCATTTTCGTGGGTAGCTACTAGGGATGCTAAACGGGATTGATTTTAAAAAATCCCGGGATTCGGGATTTTCGAAATCCCGGGATTCGGGATTTTCGAAATCCCGATCCCGCAATTTTCGGGATTCCATTTTTAATTGTTTTTTGTGAACAGGTCTATTTTACAGCTTAAAAAAATAATTGGTTTCCCTTTACATCCCATGAAGGGACTGGGGAGAACTTCTCACAATCTGTGAGCTGTGCCCTTTCTAGCTTTTCACTCACTGATTGGGACCTGCAACTTTACACCGGTTCCGAACTATATTTTGAGAAGTGTCGCCGTCACTAAACGAGGTGGTCGCAGTCGAAAGAAATTTAAGGTGGTCAGAGCAGGATCGAACCCACGTTATCATGCACAATAGCCGCGCACATGACCATTGCACCACAGACGGCCTATTTTACGGTTTACACTCCAAAAAACAACCACAAGGGGGGTAGAATACGTTATTCTAATCATAAAATAATAACAAAATCGGGGCAAGTGCATAGTTTCGGAGTAATGGGCCCCGAAAATTCGGATATGTGAGAGGGTTATGGCGTTAACGTACCGTGTAAAGCCATTGATATCAGTTTTTTGTTAGTCCCCTTTTATTTGTCCATTTTTGGGGAAGCCTCTAATAGGCCGTTGAATTTAATTTTTTGTTCTGAATTGAGTTGTATGTAGTTTACTACTACTTAAGTTTGTTTGAAGTATATAGTTCTGTAAATATTATTAAATGTAGGAAAATATGTAGCGATAGATTTAAGTTATCTTATAAGAAACTTTTGTAAAATGAATTTTAGGGACCAATAAACATTGAACATCAGTTTTTTGTATAAAACAATTCAAAACAAACTCATAATATATTGTAGCACTTTTTGATAAGTCGCTTAGTTATCGGATGTTGACATTTAGAAAAATTATCGCTTTTTGTTTACTTTTCCAAAGAAAAACAAAAATTATTTTAAAAACATCGCACGATTTTTCGAATATTTTTTTTCCAAACAAAAACAAAAATTATTGTTGGAGAGTAAGCCGTATAATAGACATACATATGCCAAAATTAACTTACGTTAAGATGTGTTATTAAACCTTTTGTAGAGCCGCCATTGGTTTTTAGCCGCCTTTTTGCACAACTTGCATTTTGCTTGAGGTGCACCTTTCGACTCTTTCAAAATATAAAACCACACTGAACTTTTGTCATTGTTTTTAGTTTTATGTTTTTCAAAATTAATTATAATCCCGAAAAATCCCGGAATTTACTTATTAAAATCCCGGGATTTCCCGTTTGGCATCCCTAGTAGCTACCCATTATTTTCCCCATACCCTGTGGGTAATAGGTAAACGATCGCTACCCATTCCCCACGGCAATAATAATGGGTTACCATGGGTAACCCAGGCTAACTCATTACCCATGAAATACGAACCCTGGTTTTGGCGCTTCCATAGCAGCCTCTTAGTTCCCAACTTAATCAGCTGAGACTACCGACCCAACATATTTGTTGTTGTTTAGTAGGCTTAAGGTTAATGTGTCTGACAAAAGTCAATTTATGTGCTATGTATGTATATACATATGTACAAGTCTGTAACGTATTTAAATATATGTACATAGTAGCAACAAACATTTGTTGTTCTCGAGAACCAAATCTTATTAATTGGCTTATATTTTATTGTTTCTTGTCTCGTTTCGTGTGTTCGCATTTGTCAATTCTTTTCTTAACTACTTCGCCTGGTCACCTTTACGCTCCTTTCTTTGCCAACTTTTACATAAAGAATGAGAAAAAAGTTCTCAAAATACGAAAGGAATGCAATGTCATTGACGCTTAAGAGAAGAAAACGTTGGCAGCGGGTGTTTGTTTGTCAGAGAAAAGGGGAGGAATAAAACTAAGGCCAACATCAACAGCAACAACGACAAAGCCAACAATAAAACTATACATACTTATGTATGTACATATGCCATCGGATAGAAGTTTTTTTTGTTCTTTCAATAAATTCATACTGCAACCTCGCCCTATTTGAGCAGGGAGCAGGAATAGCTGACGTAGCATTTGATATGAATGACCTTTGAATACGCTTCTTACTGATGTGTGCAACCTTCAGCTAAGACCTAGAATTTTTTACATTTCCTTGAAACAACTAATCAGAGCACATTTCTGTGTCAACATTTTATGTCGATAATTGCAATTTTGAGATGTTAACACATTCGCGGACAAGACGGCATATGCCGTCAAAGTAAGAGTAAACTATTGGGACAGAACGGCATATACCGTCAAACATTTTTTAAGATATTGGGACAAGCCGGTAGCTCCCGCAGCAACGTTGATTGTACATTATGGTTTGCCAATATAAGTGCCCCAGTAGTAGTTTTTCCCCTTTAGTCTATGCGTCATTGGACAAAAAATAACGGCCAGTTTCAGTTGCAAACACATGTTGCGATCAGCTACACATTAGCAGAAGCAAGACGGGATTTCCCGTTAGTTTTCAGTACTTTTTCCGATTTATGTCCAGTTGGAGTTATTTCGTAATGTTGACTAAAAGCAAACTACTTTATTGATAAAAGTTAGTAAATTTTATTGTGAAAATAGTAAAAGCAAGCTAAATTTGCTGAAAAAAGTAAGTAAGTTTTATTTATAAAATATAGTTCTAAGTAAATAAATAAATGAATGTGCTAGTATTTGTATTGTGAATTTTGTAGGAAAATGGACAGATACAGCAAACAGAGAGATAAAGTTTTAAGACTTTTCCAAGAAATGGATTCTGGCGATGAAACTGAATGCGACCCTTTCAGCGATGACGGAGAGTATGGGAGCGATCCAAATTATGAACCAGACGGCGAAAATACCGACGAAATCCCATGCGAAGAAGAAAGGGCTACTTGCAGCAGATCTCAGGCTTCAGGTGTGCGCGAAAATCTGGAATTACGTGACAGAGAATTTCTTTCGGATGGTATTTCAGAAAATATAATGGAGTGTACTGATGATGACTTTGATAATAGTTCAGAATCAGAAGAACATGAGGAGCCTGGTCCAGAGATGGAATCTGAAGATGAGTGGTTTGAAAACTCCAGAGAAATACCTCAGTTTAATTTCAAATCAAGGCACCTAAGATTCGAGATATGTTTTCAAGTGATCCACTTTATTATCATCCTATATTTCGAAGCACAATGACTGGTCGCAGATTTGAACAGCTTTTACGTTGTTTGAGTTGCTTTTCTGAAAGAGACGATCAAACAAAACTAAAAAAATCAAGCCATTACTAGATCTTTTTATAAAAAGTTTTCAAAAAGCCTTCTACACCGTGGACGGCTACATTTCCGGCAATATATTTCCGGTACTTGAGATCCTGGGTTCGATCCCTGCTCTGACCACCTTAAAATTTCTTTCGACGGCGGTCACCTCGCATAGTGACGGCGACACTATCGAGTATTTAGCCATGATAATGCTTCTCAAAAATACCGTTCGAAACCGGTGTAAAACTGTAGGTCCTAATCAGTGAGTATAAAACTAGAAAGCGCACAGCTCACTGGTTGTGGGAAGTTCTCCCCGATTCCTTCATGGGATGTAATGGGAAACCATTTATTTATTTTTCTAGTGGTACCACCATATAGATGCGCCGTGATTAAAATGGTTGTAAACAAACGTACTGTTCGTTTATAGTGTGAGATGTTTTTGGTAAGATAAAACAGCGTTGCATAAAGCAAATCAAGCATTTTTTTCCTGATTCCTATACAAATATGAAAAATTAACCGATTTGTCTTCTGTCAAAACGTATGGGAAACCAATTAAATTTTCCTGATCTCTGCTTGAAATCAACAAAAGTGGCAAAATCAAGAAAATCGATGCCAGTGCGAACGCTGTATTAGATACGATAACATCATCAGAAAACTGCTCGTGTATTGAAATATTCAAGGAAGAGAGTAAGAGATAGAGCAGAGAAATGACGTGCTTCACTCGTTTTCTTTGTTGTCATTCCACTCCATGAGTTAAGTTTCTTCTCTATACCATAGTTACTTTATGGACGACCAGAAGATGTGCGCAATTTGCCAGCCCTGGTAAGAAATAACCAAAAAGTGCTGGCAATTCACTCAAACGCATTTTTCATTCGCGTCATATCTTGATTGTTGCATACTCTTTGCATATTTTATGTAATTTTACTTCAACATGGTTGAAATTTGTATAGTTATATACAATAACTGTATCAAAAAGCTGTTCGTGTATTGAAATATTCAATGAAGAGAGTAAGAGAGCGACCAGAGAACGGCTAGCGTTTCACTCGTTATGTTCGTTGGCATTCGAGTGAAGAGAAATTTTGACTGTCTACTTGTACATCGTTTTTGTTTTATTAAAACATGGTTGGAATTTATATAAATAAAATAATTGGTTTCCCTTTACATCCCTTGTAGGGATTAGGGAGAGCTTCTCACAACCAGTGAGCTGTGCGCGTTCTAGTTTTGCTCTCACTGATAGGGACCTACAGTTTTACACCAGTTCTGAACGGTATTTTGAGAAGCTTTTTCATGGCTAAGTACTCGTGTGTGTCGCCGTCACTAAGCGAGGTGACCGATGTCGAAAGAAATTTACGGTTGTCAGAGCAGGGATCGAACCCACGTTCTCATGCACAAGAGCCGCGCACACTACCATTGCACCACCGACGATCTATAGTTAGATACAATGACAACATCAAAAAACTGCTCGTGTATTGACATTTTCAACGAAGAGAGTAAGAGAAAGAGTAATGACGTATAGAGCTGTCATTGTGCTCATCTGACATTTCCTTTCACACTATTCGTGGTGTGGTCGGTGCGATAGCGAGTTATTTGACGTAAATTGGCTTACACCAGGTGGAATTACAAATATTGCTGACTTAAACTTTTCATGTCGTTTTGATGAAAAATTGTGAAATTTCCAACATCGAACATCCAACCGCCCATCTGCAACACACCAAATGTCATCAATTTACTGAGAGAGTTGGCGTCTCTATACGTCATTACTCTATGAACGAGGCACTTCACTCGAATTCTTTGTTGGCATTCCACTCCATCAGTAAACTTTCTTCTATATTTAAAATTCCATATTCTTTGTTTCAAACAAACACTTGTAAAAAAATATTCCAAAGGCACAATTTTTGGAAATTTAGAAGTCAGACCAAAGAGAACAAAAAAGGGTTAAATATTTACTAAGATTGAAAGCTCGACTTCGAAACCCATATGTTTTGTGCCAAATACTATAATACGAAATTTTAGGACTCATTGGTACTCTAGTAATATTGAATGGGTTTTCATTCAAACTTATAAATGCGTCGTATACCTCGTAAAACTTCCGTTTTTACGAAATGTCAAGCATTTCTCATACAAATTTGAAGTTTGGATTTGAATTTAAGAGGAATAGGAGGTACGACGCATTTAACAGATTGAATGAAAACGCATAGTGTCATATTTCGAATATTTTCTAGTTTTTGCCAGAGATAATAGCATTTTACACATTTAGCAAATATAAAACGAATAAATAGCAAAAATTTTCAATGATTTCAAATGAAAACGTGGGGAAAGTCCACAAACAATCGATATATATGTGAGGCAGTAGATTAAGCCTCTCAACCACACAGAAAAATTATGAAAGGACATGAACGTGATATCAAAAATCGGTTTTGACCTTGATCATCACAATTTTTCTTTACAGGCCAAAGAAGTTTTCGGTTGAGAGGTAGGGCTTTATTTCCTAAGCATTTCCAAATTATGCATTGCAACTTTCCGCAATATCGTAGCTCTTATTTCATAATTCTTTCTAATATGTTTTTCAGAATCAGTGTGTCAATACTCCATAACTATTTATCAAATTATCTTGTAGTGGTGAATATTATATTTTTCAATGAAAAATTTAAAAACTAATTCGGTTGTACCAAATAATGAGTGTGTTTTTTTACCTCGCTAGCTTAAGTTCCCACTTAAATTCCGACTTGAGTAATGACAATGTTGCCACATGTTCAATTTCAAGAAATGGCAACAAAAAGCTATCTTACATAAATTTTGTTATCAAATCTTGCGAATGAAAATGTTCTCAAGGAGAAACTCAAAAGCAGAAATTTGCAAAATGGCTTCCACGTGGTAAGTCCATTTCAATTATTTTATTTAATGGAAGACTACGTATATTTGTATATCTCTAAATTTGACGGATAGATTTTTATTTCCGATTGAAAACAAAATTGGAACTAAATTGTTCACAACAACGCGCGGTAAATGTTATACATATTGATCACGGTAGAATTACACGGTGCTACAGTGAAAAAAAACTTGGAAAACGACCTAGCGTGGGTTATAGGTCTTGTTGAGTACATTACAAATTGTGTCAAAAAATTTCAGAAACACCCTTAAATTCAGAAGTTATTCTAAAAAAACCGTTTTCAGTGATGTTCGTCAACTTATCGACCTGTAATTCAGTCAGTTTTTTTCCGATTTTAATTTTGTTAACGGGTTTGGAAAGAAAACTAATTACGCTTTAAAGTAACATGCATTTTTTGATACATTTGTAAGTTATAAGTATTGTTTTTGTTAAGAATATCAAGAAAATCTACGAAAGTTATAACTTTTTTTGATTTTAGTAGCTTTTCATTGCTTATTTTAATATGAAAGCTTATAAAAATTTGTACCAACGTATGAAGAAAATTTAGTTCTTAACAAAACTTGGTTTTCATTTTTCAAATCGGATGAAAGTTGTAAAAGTTATTTAACTTTTCATTAACACCTGTTTTTAGTATTTTCTCCCCTAGCGCAAAACATGTGAATAAATTAACATTAACCTATTAACGCCGGGAGAAAAAGGTTGAAACTTAGTGGAGGATGCCATAGGGTCACTCATATTCCGCTCACAAAAATTCAGCCCCCTATCTCTACCCATGGCCCGTGCAGGGGGTGGTGCGTTTTCGCACCCGTCGGCATTAGTGAGTACAATTTTAGTACTGGAAAGATTTTTTTAAATAATTGCATTGTAAGGGAAAATTCATGGATTAAGCTGCAGTTTATACTAAATTTATTCAAAAATTAGATAATAATATAAAAAGGTAAAGTAATGCATTTTCAAAAGATTGCACGTTATTTATGGGTTACGGCGTGGTATGCTGAGAAACATTTCGGATGCACTGCCACTTTGAACTTGGCACAATAGTAGATGGTTTGCGAGGCACAGTGGTTTTTTTTTTTTTTTCAAACTGGTTTTATTGTAAGGTTTCTACACATTCTACTGGTATACAATACATACTACTTAATATTACCTATTCTATTTCCCTCACACCCATAGGGTGCCCTTCGGAAACTTCCATCCTCCTAAAAAATATTACATACATACATCGAGTTCTTAAATATAAATTACATACGCTGAAAATAATAAATTTCCCGAAAAATCGAAGAAAAAAACGGGAACGCCTCGGTTGTCATCTTGACCTAAAAATAAAAGAAACTTAAAAATTAAATAACAACCTAAAAACTAAATAAAAACAAAATATCCAGCAAGCCGGATCGCATAAATTAATAGACCAGAAAATTCCGAAGAATCTCTAGTCTCCACCTCGGCATGAAGAAATACTATTGAGCAGTATTGTACACAGGATCATCGATGCCCAATGTACCGAATCTCCTGTGGTAAAATAGCAAATCCCCGTCTGCTCCTAGATAGCCCCCATTACTGAGGGCCAGAAGGTCCGTTGGTCCAAAGAACCAGCGCGATAGAAGATTGTCCGCATCCGTTGAGTCGAAACATGCCCTAACCAGGTCATTTTCCACACCCGCCGCTTTTCCCAGGAAAGATAGAGCAGAGTCCACCATGAACCTGTCAATCCTCCCAAAACCAGCACCATCATATACCCTCCTACAGGAGGGCGAGCGGAAAGATCCATCCGCCATCACCGTCATCCTCAGTCCCAGACAGGTCCTGAGTATCCTCCGCTCCCATTGCCTTAGCCTCTCCATCTGACACGACGAGATGGGAAACCAGGCCGGGAAAGCATACGCCATAACAGGTCTTATAACCTGCTTGTACACCAGCAGACGCACCTCCGTACTCAGTCCATTCGCTCTCGCCAACAGCCTGTAGTATGCAGAAAAGGCAAATCTTGCCTTCCGCAAAGCGTAGTCCACATGGCTCACGAAGGTGAACCGTTCACGGAACATCACTCCAAGGTACTTGATCTCCCTCGAAATCCCGATGTCCGCATCTCCCACCTTGAGCCTGGGGACGTAGCCCCTGGCGTTCGGGTACAGGTTCCCGCGCTTCCCCTTAAAAATGATCCCCTTCGACTTGGCCACATTTAGCCCAATTGCCCACTTGGAGAAGAAACCACTCAGGGTCTCAAGGTAAGTGTTCATCCTCCGATTGACGTTGATGGCCCTAGGGCCAGAAGCCGCAATAAGGATGTCATCCGCATAAATCAGCAACAGATCCCCCCCGGGGGAAGGGGCATATCGCTGAGAAGGATGTTGTACAAGACACGTCCCAATAGCGAGCCCTGCGGTACACACGCCGTTACCATCCTCTCTTCAGAGAGGGAGTCGCCAATCCTTACACGGAACGTCTTCTCCGCCAGAAAGCCAGCAACCATCCTGAGTACGTCAGCAGCAAATCCAGCCGCCTTCATCTTCACCAGTATCGCCGCTTGCCAAGCCGCATCAAAGGCCTTGGCAAAATCCAGGCTAGCAGCTATTGTGATGTATCTCCTTTTCAGACCCCTAGTCACGTGGTCAGAAAACACCATAAGCGCATGTGATGTCGAGTGCCGCCCTCTAAAACCAAATTGGTTATCCAGCAAGATGCCGCGCTCAGCCAAATTGTCCCGTACATGGTCCAGAATGAACAGCTCCAGAAGCTTCCCAAAAGGGGAAAGTAGTGAAACTGGTCTATATCCACTGACCCTCTTCCGATCCGTCCCAGGCTTGGGAATAGGTACTACCGCCGCCTTCTTCCAGGCCCTAGGGAAGTAGCCCAAGTTGATGCAATGGTTCAAAAGAACCGCCAGAAAGGTCCAAACGAAGGAATCAGTCCTCTTCAAAGCAACATCAGGAATGCCGTCCAGTCCAGACGACTTTTTAGGCGGACGCCTCCTAAGAGCGCCACCAACATCCGCAGCCCTGATAATCAGGTCATCCACACGCCCAGCACCAACTGCGCCGTCAGCCATGATCCCCGATCCAAAAGCAACACGTGGTATGTGGCTCACCAAATCAGCTGCCTCAGCAGAAATCCGTTCACCAAAGTCACCAGTCCTCAAGTGACCATTCACGCCATGCACCGCAGAAAATCCCGCCGCAAGGAGATTAGCCTTGCCCACCTCCTCAATAATGGGCACATTGCCCTCGTCCAACATATCCGGGACAGGATCCCTTCGACGTAGTCCGCCAGCCGCCTTCACCTTAGCAAATGTAGTGCTGTCCACCCTTATAGCATTGAGCCGATCCGTCCAGAAACCAGCCTCAAATACAGCAATCGCACCATCGATGATCCGACTCAGCTGCCTTATCTCAGCCCTGAGAGTAGGAATACGGGAGAAATCCCCCGTCCTGCAAAGAGTCCTCCGAAGCCTCTTTTTCTGTCCAATCAGGTCCTTTATCCTGGGAGGGAGGTCAGGCAGTCCACCATTCCCAGTTGTCATCTTCGGCACAGTACCATCAATAGCCTGTCGAAAAGACTCAGCCATAGATTCAACGCAGTCATCAATTTCGCCAATGGTAACATTACGATCCACCGGAAGAGCAGCAGAGGGGAGAGACCCCCGTAGCAATGAGTTGAACCGGTCCACGTTCATCCTCCCAAAATTGTAAATCACCGGTCGCTCCCGCCGAACCAGCTCGCCACAGTCCATTCGAATCTCCACAGCCCTGTGATCCGATTCATAGTCCAGAACCCTCAGCTCCTGAGACACATGTATGCCCGGAGAAGCCATAAATATATCGATGTATGATGCTGCAGTACCAGAAACCCTGGTCGGTTCCCCCGCAGAAAAGACATCCAAATCAGGACACCCCAACAGGAAATTCCGCAAGCGTCGTCCATTCGTGTTAACCACCGATCCACCCCAGTCAGGATGTTTAGCATTTAAATCGCCGCCAATCAGCACATCTCCGTCTCTCACCAGCTCACTAAGTGTGAGTAGGTCAGAGTCGGAAAGTACTGCGTGAGGACGCAAATACAAACAAACTAACGAGATGGCGGTGCCACCCGGCCTGCTGATCCTGACAGCAGTGCTCTGCATAATCCCGGTATCCACTCCAAGCCTGATGCAGTGAATCCCGTCCCGTATTAGTATCGCCGTCCCCTTACCGCGACCACTGCCCGAATCACACCTGTGGGTCACATAACCCCTGACATCCAGTCTATGCCGGTCACCAAGTCCATGTTCCGCCATCATAAGCACGTCTGGTCTGTGCTCCGCCAAAAACAGCTCCAGATAGTGCCTCCGCTGCCTTGAAACGATGGAGTTCACATTGATGAATATACATTTCAGCCGTCTGTTCATGAACGAAACAGAGATTCCATAAAGGCCGCCATGGCCCGCATCCTTCCAGCTTCATCCCGGATTCCCGCATAGCCTCCTGCGAAATCCCGGACCTTCATCATGCAGTCGAAAATGCTGCCTCCCATCATCCTGCGACAATCCGCATTCAATGCACCAACATCCGCATCAGTCCCTGTCCCAGACCTAGGACCTCCAAAAACTGCCGCCGTAGGAGCCGCAACACGGCCCGAATTCGCCCGTACACTGGGAGCACCACCTGCCGCATTCGCATATGATACCCCTGGTCTCCTCATCATCGTCGCCCGAGTATTCGCCGGCCCGCTGACCCTCGGTCCATTCCGCGCTGCACGCATCTTAGCTGCAATCGCCATCTTCTTCGGGCAATCCCTTGCCCCAGCCGTATGACCCTCAGCATCGCAGTTCACGCATTTCACCTTGCGTGGGGCCTGCATCGTCACCTCCCCAGTGATCTCATCCTCCACTGGTACCTCCTTCACGGCTTCACCCTTCTTGGGTAAAGCACACGCCTCCGACTCGTGCGGTCCTGCACACTTTACGCATCTCGACGGCATGTTGCAATTCCTGGCCACATGTCCAAACCGCTGGCACCTGTAACACTGCGTCGGCCCACCTCTTCTAAACCGCTCAAATTTGATACGGCAATGTAAAATACTCGTCAGTTCGATAGCTTTATCAGCCAACGATCGCCACCCATTTTCGTCAGTCCCATGATCTCGAGCTTCAGCCCAAGACCCTCCAAATACCCCCTCACATCCTCCACGTCAAACGTGTCAGATAGCCGCCTAATGATCACCACGTATGGCTTCACACTCCGAGGAGTGTGGGTGTAAAACTTTACACTAATTGCCTCCAACAGTGTCCTCAACTTCTCGTGATCCTGAAGGGAATTCACGGAAATGTTGGTAGACTTTCTACCTAAGATGCTGAGGCTGAAATTATCATGCCCCAGCGTATTCTTCATGCTCCGCAGTATCAGCTTGACGTCTATATCGAAGGTCGTTATGACCGGGATCGATTTTCCTGTCTTCTTTCTCGCTGCAGCTGCCCTCATATTAGCTGCTGTACCTGCTCTCGTTGATGCCGCTGTTGCCGCTCTCGCAGTTGATGCCGCCGTAGTACCTGCTCTCGCAGTTGATGTCATCGTTGCCGCCCTCTTCGCAGCTGCCGATGTAGATGGCTTGTCAGCAGCCACCGCACCCTTTGCGGCAACTGTATTTGCCGCTGCTGAACATGGCGTACCTGCCTTCGCCATAGTTTTTGCCCTCTTGGCCGCTGCTGTTGACACCACCGTTGTCCAGGCAGTTGTGGTGTCTCGCCCTGCTGCATTGTCATCTACTGCCTTGATCCTCTTGGCTGCTGCTGCTGTCCAGGTAGGTGTGGCGTCTTGCCCTACCGTCTCCCGAGCAGGTGTGGCGTCTTGCCCTGCTGCATCCTTTCCTCTGGCAGGTGTGGCGACTTGCCCTGCCGAATCCCTTTTTGCCGGTCTCGACATCGTTTCGCGCAACGATGGAAACTCCTCCTTGTTGTTGATGGCCTCCACGGATACCATCTCGCTTTCCTCTCCGACGTCATCTCCTTCATCGGATGTGGAGTAGTCCTCAGAGGACTGCTCTTCTTCGTCGTCATCAGTGCCGGACTCAGATTTCCGGACCATCTTTCTCAGCTTGGCTATTTCGCATAATGCCTTTTCAAGCATTGCTTCTAGCTTTTCGCATCTTGCAGCACTTGCCTCGTACCGCACTTTATATTCCTCCGCATCGTAGGACTCCTCTCTCCTACGCTTCTTCATCCCCTCGTCCATTGTTTCATCCATCACTGGATGATAATTTCCCACGCCGTCAGCTATCACCACGGCCTTCTTCACGTCCTTAATTGATTTTTTCCTCGAACTCGTTAGCAGTCTACTGCCTTTTCGCTTCTGGGTTTTCCCGCTACCTGCTTTTCTCACTTTTCCGCTTCGCTTCAGCACGATGTGTACACAGATGCTGTCAACACACAATCCCCCAGTCCAGGCACAGTGGCGACAGCGAATGCGTTTTATCCTCTCTTCAATGTTGTGACCAATATTTTCCAGTTTTAATCGTTTTTGAGCTGGTGTGTCTTGAGTTTTGGGACCACGATGATATGCCACTACCTCACTTTGCAGCAACGAATCAGTCTTGTTTCTTGCAACCACTCTAGTCACACGAGCAGAGTTTCTTTAGATTTGAAATGGCAGTGAGTATTAATTTCAGTGTTCTCTGAAAAGTATTACTTTTGTTTTGCTTCAAATTGTTTTGATGTGTTTGATGTTTTCGATCTCATTTATTTTTCATTTTGTTTCTAAATGAATGGTCACATAAGTACCAGTTTGTTTTGTTAGCAGTGAATGTAGTAATTGACGCACTCACTTTTGAAGCGAATGTCTTGTTATGTCATTCAAGATATTCACTGCAGAGGTTTAAGGCACACTTCCCTTCTCCAAGCAGCCCTGTGGGCAGGCCGGCTAAGGTAATGCTAGAGGGATGCAGTTATTCGTGATAACTTGGGTATCTGTATGTTCGCAATTCGCAGTAAAAAAAATCACAACATTCAGTAGCCGACTATGTAACACATCCGGTTGCAAGTGCTGAGGTCGTGTGCTCGAATCCTGAGGTTTACTTACTTATTTCTTATCCGATCTCGGACAACCCCGGGGGGTCAGAGACCTTACAAATAGAAGATAACATATTTCGCCAACCAGTTCGATCTTTTGCTTTATTTCTCTAGTTGGCAATACCAAGTGTACGCAGGGATTCGTCAACCTGATCCCTCCAGCGGAGTCTTGGTCTTCCTATTTTTCGTCTTCCTTCGAGTTCGGTTTCGAAAAGCCTTCGTGCTGGTTCGTCTTCATCCATTCTACTGACATGGACTAGCTAGCGCAATCGCGTTATTTTGATCTGCTTAAATATGTGAATGTCAGGATAATGCCCATACAACTCATGATTCATGCGACACCGATACTCGCCGTTGTGCACTATAGGGCCATAATTTTTTCGGAGTATTTTCCTCTCAAAGGCTCCTACAGATGTTTCGTCTGCTTGCGATAGGACCCATGATTCTGCGCCATAAAGCAAGACAGGTTGAATGAGAGTCTGGTACAGCTGGACTTTTGTTACTCGAGAGAGGGCTTTATCTCTAAAGTGCTTGCTTAGCCCAAAATAACATCTATTCCCAACCCCAATTATCCGCTTGATCTCAAGGCTGACATTGTTGTTTTTGTTCACGGCAGATCCGAGGTATATAAATTCGTCGACTACCTCGAAGTTATAACGGTTATCAACGTTCACGCTTTGGTCTAATCGCGTGGAGGCCCTGCTCGTTGAAACCATTAATTTTGTCTTGTCCTCATTTACCGTCAGATCCACTTTTGCTGACTCCTTCTCAATTCTCGAAAAAACCACAGTAACTTCTCTAATTGTGCGCCCAATGATATCTATATCATCAGCATACGCGAGCAGCATGTGACTTTTGCTGCTGATGGTTTTATTTACGTTGACGGCAGCTTTTCTCATAATGATCTTAATTAAGATGTTAAAGAGATCGCATGATAGGGCGTCACCTTGCCTGAGGTCTCGCTTAGTTTCGAAAGGTTCTGTAAGATCCTTACCAACTTTCACTGCGGATTTGGTGTTCGTCAAGGACATCCTGCAAAAGCGTCTGAGTTTTGCAGGAATACCAAGGTCAGACATTGCTTCGTATAGTTTCCTCCGTTTCGGGATATTGAAGGCCGCCTTATAATCGATAAATAGATGATAGGTGTCGATTTGTTTTTCGTGGGTCTTCTCCAGGATTTGGCGTAAGGTGAAAATTTGGTCGGTTGTCGATTTTCCAGGCCTAAAGCCGCACTGGTATGGTCCAATCAGGTCAGCGATAATTGGTTTTAGTCTTTCGCGCATTATACTTGATAGAACCTTATATGCTATGGATAAAAGGCTTATTCCACAGTAGTTGGCATAGATACTCGGGTCACCTTTTTTAAATATGGGACATAGTACACTGAGACTCCTATCGCCGGGCATGCAGTCGTCTAACCAAATTTTGCTAATGAGCTGATGCATGCACCTTATCAGCTCAGTGCCGCCAGCCTTAAACAGCTCCGCCGGTAATCCATCTGCTCCTGCGGCTTTCTTGTTCTTAAACCAGGCAATAGCTGTTTTGACCTCGTCTTAGATGTGATTCTTGACCGAAATTTTGCATAAAAGAGATCGTGAGTGCTTCATTAGCGTTCGCACATACGTATAACCAAAAATATTTTTCTTAGCAAAAATGTACTCATTAGCGCCGACGGGTGCGAAAACGCACAGCATGAACCTGTGCAAAGACGTTTATATGCACAAATTTGAAATTCATATGAGTTAAATATAGGCCAGAGGGCTACCGATCCATATTATTAGATATTTTTTAATTATTTTTTTTCTATCTGTTTTATCTGTATAATAGGGTTTTTTATGCATGTTGAAAAACCTGTACTTGGCGATGCGCTTAGCATCAAGTAGATGGCGTCGTATGAAAAAACAGCCTATGTAAAATATGTAAAGCCATCCATCTTTTATCCATACCAAAAGACAGAAAAGCGATATCAATTACAAAACATTTCCTATGAATTTTCAAAAAAACCTATTTTTTTGATGCGTTTTCGCACCCATCGGCGTTAATGGGTTAACGTCATTAACATTTAATTTGTACTTGTATTTAATCGAACTTAAAGCACTGTAAGCCAGTCTTACCATATTCGAATTGTTAACTTCTTATTTCTCTCTTTAATGTACTCAAATACATAGCAAAATACCGTTTAAGAATTAACACAAAATAAAATAAAGAATAAAAAAATTTTAGATGAGAGTAAAAAAGTGCAACTGGTTTAAAATTTGTGACAAGTGAAGTGCTATTAATATTTAATTTTATTAAAATAAGTACTAAGTTTGTAATTTTTGTAATCCTTTAACAACATTTATATTAAGTTTAAATTTTTCTGCAGTGTGTGATAAGCGTAATAATTTTTGTTATGTTTGCGGTTTATTCGCTGACAAAAAACATCGCTTGGATCTGAAGACAAATAAAGCCTTGGTAAATGCTTTCAATACAGTTTTCAACTGTTCATATAGTTCTAGCAAATGGTATGAACCCGAAAGAATTTGTACAAGCTGTTCCAGTATGCTTAAGAAAACTAAGTCCGAAAAGTTTATAAGCCAGCCATTACCATTATCTTTCCCAATGATTTGGCATCATCAAATATTCCATAAACTACAGGACTGTTATTTTTGCCAAACAAACATCACTGGTTATCAATACAAAAATCGTGATAGCATTAAGTATGCTAATGTGTTAACTGTTACTAAGCCAGTATTAAGTGCAATTAAATGTAACGAAACTTCACATAAACAAAGTGATGATGAATCTGAAAACGAGGATTGTGATATGGAATATTTACCAAAATCGGCTGAGCCACATTTTGTGACAATTGGAGATTTTTGCGATCTTGTGCGAGATTTGAAACTTTCGTGGAGACAAACAGAGGTTTTAGGGTCAAGACTAAAACAATGGAATATCACACAGAGTGACTTTAAAGTTACATTACCAAGAGGTAATCCCCAATCGTGTTTTGAGGAAGTTTTTAAGGCCAGTGATGGCAGTGATGACCTTGTGTATTGTTCAAACATAGAAGAGCTGTTTTTTTACCTTAATCACCAACATGAAGCGAATGATTGGAGGTTGTTTTTGGACGGATCGTGCAAAAGTAGGTATTAATGATTCTTTTTTAATTTACAATCAACTAACATATTTTGAAGGCCTTAAGGCAGTGTTATTGCACAATACAAATGAATTGCCATCAGTGCCGATAGCTTACGCTACAAAAATGAAAGAGTCATATGCTACAATGGAAAAAATACTGTATTTAATAAATTATAGAAAATATCAGTGGCAAATTATTGCAGATTTAAAAGTTTTGACAATATTGTTTGGAATGCAAGGAGGTAATACTAAGTACCCTTGCTATCTCTGCGAGTGGGACAGTCGTAGCGATGACCAATACAGGCGTACAAACTGGCCCGAAAGGACATCTTTTAAAATAGGCCAGCAAAACGTTAAGAATATTCCTCTTGTGCAATCAGATAAAATCATTTCACCGCCACTGCACCTTAAGTTGGGCTATATGAAACAGTTTGTAAAGCGGCTGGATGTAGAAGGCGATGCTTTTTTGTATTTAAAATCTGTTTTCCCACAAATAAGTGAAGTCAAAATAAAAGAAGGTACTTAACACTTTTTTCTTAGAAACTCTTATATTAACTTGATGTTATTGTTATTTTTTAGGTATTTTTATTGGACCGCAAATTCGAAAAATTATGCTTGATGAAAATTTTTCTAAGAAGCTTAATGAGATAGAAAACAGAGCATGGAATAGTTTTATTTCCTTATGTCAAAACTTTTTGGGAAACAAAAAAAGTTCTAACTACGTTGAAGTGGTAAATGAATTTCTTGAGTCTTATGCTGAAATGGGATGTCGAATGTCCATAAAAATTCATTTTCTGCATGGACATTTAGATTTTTTCCCCGAAAACCTTGGTCAATTCAGTGACGGGCAGGGAGAACGATTTCACCAAGAAATTTTACAAATGGAAAAGCGTTTCGAAGGAAAGAGCCACATAAGAATGATGGCAAATTATTGCTGGTCTCTCAAACGAGAAACAGATGGTTTGTTGAACAAACGTAAGAGGGCTAGTAATCATTTTTAACTACACATGTTAACTTAGGTTGAGCTATTTGTACAGTTTTTAATTTACGCTTGTAAGTCAAGTGGTTTACCAAAAGAAAAGTCTGCAATCGCAAAATTTGAACTTTAGAAAAAGTTTAGTAAATTTTGCAAATATAAACCGATTTTAACAAATAATATCTCTTTTTTTTCTATATAAAATTGTCTTAAAAATACAGTGCAAAAAAAATAGGTTTTTATAATAAAAAATTAAAATAACTCCTGTTGAATTTGAAAAATTAGAAAAAAAAATATAAAAATTGAGAAACTTTTGATAAACACTTACCTAATTTCTTAGGATATATATTTTCTGAATACATTTCATGACAGCTTAATTCTTTGCCTTTCCAAAACTGTTTAAATTTTTGAAATCGGTCAAAAAATGTGTGAGTTGGAGTTACTAAAGTGCTACAACCTACCCTAAAACAGTTTTTTGAAAATAACTCAAAATTTTGAGGGTGTTTCAAAATTTTTGAAAACGGTTTTTGTATGTCCTCACCTAGGCCTACAACCCCCACTAGGTCGGTTTTCAAGTTCTGACAAAAAGTGTTTTTTTGGAGCAGTGTGTTATCTATCAGGTATAGTCGTTTAAACAGGTGATTACATTTTGTCCCTGTCATTTTTCGTTTCACTTGTCAAAATCATACGCATTTTGTTTTTATACTTTTTTGTATTCTTGTATTGTTGGTATGTCCCCTTTTCCCCTGGCAAATATTTCTTTGCCAAATTTTTTCTTTTCTCTTTTTGTATTTTCAAATGCTTTTCCACTCAGAAATTTTTCTTTGCCAAATTTTGCGAATCAAAATACAAAAGAACGAATGAAACGTCAAAACTGTTTACATTTTAAAGAATTTTCCTAAGAAGTGTATAAATAATTTAATATCGGTGTAAAAATGGTAAATTATAAAAACGAATGGGCTAAAAACGATATGTCAAATAAATTTGTTTCAGCGGAAAGAACAAAGCAGACTTTGCGAGAACAGCAAATACTGAACTGACAAAGATTTGTTTCTCTTCCTCCCACCCCTCTCCCCAACAAACTCAAGAATTTGCGAAGAAATATTTGCTAGTGAAACAGGGGACTATATATTTGTGTAGAGTTTGACAACTTAGAATGAACGAAAATAAAATGTCGTTTGTTGCTGCTTACAGCTACAACAACATATGCTGCTACCATGTATTTGTTGGCATTGTCTACAAAACTGTTGCCGTATCGCATTTTTTTCACCCATTACGGCAAATGTTGCCACATTTCGTAGTATTAAGTGTGGATAGTTTTATTTGGAAAGTCGTGAGTGGAAATAAATTGAAGTTGAACATGTGGCAACATTGTAATTACTCAAGTCGGAATTCACTTCGTCTCACTATTCATTTGCTTGGTGCTTAGCCCTTTACGAAAATTGCGTAGGCAAAATCAAATGCAGGGTTGTTACGCCAAAGTTAAAAAATTTTTTGATAATTATTTAGGGCCGGTATTTTGACGTTTTGATAATTTTAACAACCAAAAGCAACACGAAATGCGTTAAAAATAAAATGGAACGCGTAGAGGAATTATAAATGAAATATTTGCTAGGTAAATCAAAGATATGATGTAACACTCCGCAACAAAATTTTCCGTTTACCGTTAAATGACAAAATTTCTTATGAAAATTTCTCAAGAAGTGAATATGGGGCTTTAAGAGGGAAATTGAAATGGTGCTTAATATCGCTTAGCTGCCTCATACAAATTAACCTATAATTACTTAAGGCCGTGACTCACTATCCTAGAAAGTGGTGCGATTTATTCAAAAAATAATCTGAGAGAATCTTATCACACTTGAAGAAAATCGCATCACGCTTGAAAAAATCCGATCCAAGTGTGTTGTGGATGCCAGACCATCACACAAAAATGATGCAAAACCATATGTTTTCAACATCACGTTCATTCTTTGGATTGCTTTTGATGATATTTGGATTTCGTTTCTATTTACAATATACTCACTTTAATATTTTTCGACATATGTATTCATTTATTTATTCTTTTGCACAACTACCTCACGAAAACTTAAATAATTTTAACAGAATAATAGCGCGTCTATTTTTGTATCAGCTGGCGTTGTTGTTATTCTTATCAGCTGATCGAAGAGAAAATATTAATTTTTTGCAACTTTTCAAAACATGAGCAAATCTAACAGACCTGTCAAAATTAGTTTCGATTCTCGTTCATACTTATTCGCATACAATCCAGGCTATACTATTTTTTTCAGCACACATACGATTTTTGACAGATCCAAAGACTAAATCTGATTGTGAGTCATGGCCTTTAATAGCATCGACAAATAATTCTGATGTATGATAAGAATTTTAATCCAAATATGGACTTCATCATGGAATATTCAATGCCTGAATTGATTTCGATTTGGTGTAGAACTGAAAAATTTAAATTTTGCACTTTTTTCTGACTTTTATCTTGGTATATTTTTTGTATTGTATTTAACACAACTAGTTGGCCACAAAATCACGAAATGCGGTTGCTGTTCTTTTGTCGGACGTTGTTTACTATTGCCTCTATCTGGTATTATTGAAGCAATATTATCCACCATCCAATGTTTACTTGCAACCATACCTAACACGTCTAATTTATTGAGAGAATACATGTGTCTATTAAGGTGGACCTTGAAATGACATTTTTGCGATATTTTGGTAGATGAGGGCTCTATTCCGTGCCTTTTTGAAAAAAAATGGCAATGCCGAAAAAAAAAACATTAGGGGTTGCGCACGAGCCGAGAAAAAGGTCCACTTTGCCAAAATTAGGGGGGAAATTGCCATAGGTCATCAGGGGTCACCCGTAGGGGGGAAGAATGTATGGCCGACCCCCATTAACTTTTAACCGCCAACATTTTCCCCCAAGACACCCACCCCCTATCTCCTCTCCTTAGGGGGGTCACCATACAAAAATGGAGGTTGCTCAGTATTTTCGAAAAACACCATAGGTCATCAGGGGTCACCCCTAGGGGGGCAAAATATATGACCGACCCCCATTAACTTTTCATCCCCAACATCTTTTCCGAACAAACTTACCCTCTATCTCCACTCCTTGAGGGACTCCCCATACAAAAATACTGAAAATCTATGTATTTACAGTTGCACAACATCGAGATTTTTTTGATTTTTTTTTGATTTTTTTACAGAAATTCCACCAATATTCAAGAGTGGTCATTGTTTGGAAACTCTTGAAAAATTTGAAACGCACACGTGCTGAATCAGGTACATAGGCACCCTTAGCAGATGCCCCCATTCATCAGTACCTGGCAGTAAAATATTGCAAAATACGTAGTAGTTATAAATAGCAGTTCATTCATCGATTGTTGTCATTCAACAAGTGCCGACGACCGCGAAAAGTAAATTGATTTTTCTCCCGTTTTTTAAAAGTTAAGATGACAACACGACTTAGATCGCGCGACGATATTTTTTTGATTGGTTATCCAAGCATGAATATTACGGGGAACAAATTACCGTCGAAGAAGCAAGTGCTAAGAATGCATTTCTTCAACATTCGCAAACGAAACATGTCGAAGAAAAATAGTGCGGTTATAGTCGCGGACGCAGTGATGATTTTTTGGCGCCAAGCAGCTATTCCGACGAAAGCCAGAGGAGATGTTACAAGAAAAATAGCTGCGCTGCACGATGAGTGGGATGCTTTAAGAAAGTCATCTCACAGAAAGACTGAGTCCACTAGAGAAAAAGAGAATACGTTTTCTGATAGCTTGGATAATCTTTTCGACATCGCACACGCCAACGCCCTTGAGAAAATGACAAATACCGAAGACATTGAGTTTCTGCTAAAGCAAAGAGAAGATGGCCGGCCAGGAACTATGGGAGGTGTGGACGCTACTGATACTCGAACGAGGAAAAGAAAAGCTGAGCGCGAAGAACAAGAAGAGTTGCGACGCAAACGTGCAACGGAATCTAGTAGAGATCGGTTCGCTAAAGGCGGTAAGCTATTTCGCGCTTTGTGTGTTCGTCCAATGTTTATATTCAAATGAAATTCGTTCAATTGCAGTGGTTAAATTTTCAAGCAGTGATTCAAGCGATGATAATGGGAGACAGGACGAAAACTTCCCGGCAGAAGCTGGCCCGTCAAATGTTGATGACAGAAGAGGTTACAAACAATGTTTTACTGAACGAGTCCTATCAGCTTTGGACAAGTGCAAAGTGACTGACCGAGACGCGGTCGGCATTATGATAGCGGCGGCAGAAGCATTTGGACGCGATCCTCAACAATACACAATAAACCGTACGTCGCTTCCGAGATGTCGGTGTTCAAATCGAGAGAACATGCTGAGTTATGTGAAAGTAAGATCGCATAGATTTATTTGCTCTCATTCAGAATTCTTATTCTTCAACGCGTTTCATTCATCTCCAGCTTGTCGCAGCTAAATCCTTCGTAGTCCATTGGGATGGCAAAATGCTTTTGGATTTTGTGGGTACAAAGAAGGTGGACCGTCTACCGGTAATTGTCTCGTACGGAGAAAAAGAACAACTTCTTGGAGTTCCCAAAGTAGAAGATGGGAAAGGAAAAGGCCGGAGAATAGCACATGCCGTTTATCAACTGTTGGCATCTTGGCATATGACACATCGAATACAAGGACTTTCTTTCGACACGACATCAACGAACAGTGGCCCATTCTCCGGAGCCGCAGTTGCTCTTGAGCGGCTGTTGGAGAGAGAAATCTTATATTTACCTTGCAGACACCACGTATACGAACTGGTGCTAAGGGAAGTTTTTGAGACAAAAATGGGAAAGACCAGTGCACCAGGCGTTCCTTGCTTTGACCGTTTCAAACAGGAATGGGACGCTGTAAAGGTTAAACCATTCCATTCTGGCTTGATAGACGAACAAGTCGTCAGAAAAATTCCTGTGGCAATGCAAGTCGGCATAAAGAAGTTTTGCTTAGATCAATTGAAGGAGAAACACCCTCGCGATGACTACAAAGAAATGCTACAATTAATTCTTTTGTTTCTGGGTGAAAAACTTGAGAATTACCATTTCCGACCTCCAGGACCCGTTTCCCATGCTCGATGGGTGGCAAAAGCCATTTACAGCCTCAAGATGTTTTTGTTTCGGAGAACTTTTCACTTATCTGTATGTGAATTGAATGGTATTCGACACGTTTGTATTTTTGTGGTGCGACTTTACGTCAAGGCATGGTTTGGTTCTTCTCGAGCAGCTGAGGCGCCGAATCAAGATTGGACGTTTTTGAAGGACATCGTCGAGTACAAGTCCGTTGACCAGGATTTATCTCGGGTAATGATAAAGAAATTTATCGGTCACCTATGGTATCTCGCCGATGAGCACATAGCCCTTGCCTTTTTCGATGACAAGGTTTCAAATGAGTTGAAGGCCAAAATGGCCCAAGTATTGCTAGAAAATGAGAATGACGAAGGTGAAGGAGATGAAGAAGACGAAAAAGGTGAAGAAGATGAAGAAGACGAAGAAGGTGAAGAAGATGAAGAAGACGAAGAAGGTGAAGAAGATGAAGAAGACGACCCGGTTCCCCCAGCTCCTCGCGTCGTAATCAAAAGCACCAGCGTTAAAAAAATCGAGGTGAAATTCAAAGATGTGAATGAGGAATTCTTGGCTAAAGACTTGAGCAACTTCGTCTCTCATAATACCAAAAATTTATTTGTACGATTTGGAATATCGCAAGATTTCATTCTTGCAAATCCAGCAACCTGGAAATCTCGCGCAGACTATCAAGAAGGTCGTAGAATTGTAAATAACTTGCGCGTTGTGAACGACACTGCCGAAAGAGGAGTAAAAATGATACAAGATTATAATAGAATACTGTGTCAAGGGGGGAGGAGATAGGGGGTGGGTGTCTTGGGGGAAAATGTTGGCGGTAAAAAGTTAATGGGGGTCGGCCATACATTCTTCCCCCCTACGGGTGACCCCTGATGACCTATGGCAATTTCCCCCCCTAATTTTGGCAAAGTGGACCTTTTTCTCGGCTCGTGCGCAACCCCTAATGTTTTTTTTTAAATTTTTTTTTCCGCATTGTCATTTTTTTCAAAAAGGCACGGAATGCCCTCATCTACCAAAATATCGACACAAGGTCCACCCTAGTGTCTATACTATATTTGTCTATGATCATGAATGCCTTCTGATAAAACTAACCTCAAAACACTGCAGCTCTGCGAGAATGCACGAGGAAAGAAGACCATGATGGCAAAAGCCCTCTAGATTTTCAGTGTGAATTAGTACTTGTGGCCGTCGGTGGTGCAATAGTTAGTGTGCGCGGCTCTTGTACATGAGATCCTGGGTTCGAACCCTGCTCTGACCACCTTCAAAAAAAATTTCTTTCGGCGGCGGTCACCTCGCATAGTGACGGCGACACTATCGAGTATATAGCCATGATAAAGCTTCACAAAATACCGTTCGAAATCGGTGTAAAACTGTAGGTCCCAATCAGTGAGTGAAAACTGGAAAGCGCACAGCTCAGTGATTGTGAGAAGTTCTCCCCGGTCCCTTCATGGGATGTAATGGGAAACCATTTATTTTTTTTTTTTATTAGTACTTAGGGATTTCCAATCGATACTTATTATGATCTACCGATTGTGACAATTGTATTTGGGCATCTAATGATGAACGTGTCACGGAGTTCGAAACTAGTCATAAAGTGAGTATTATTTCTTGAATTGTCTATTATTCCACAACCACAAACCATACAGAAAAATGTTTCTGATCTTGCAAGTCTGTATAATTAAATACGGTATTCATTGCAGTCAAAAAATATGGCACTGAAATCCGTTCCCTGATAAATTTCGATTCACATTTTTCCTGTTCATATTTCTATGGGTTTATGTACACGTCAATGTTGATTCTTTAATTTAGCCAAAGGTGTTAGAATCCTCACTTGGAATTGAATGGAATTGTTTATAAGTTTCGATGTTATTGGTTTCTTCTTTATCAACAAAAAACTAAATGCAAAAATGGTGAGACAAAAAAAAATAAATATTTACAACATATTGCTTAATATTTTCAATAATAAAAACATTTACAGGTAGACACCATAGAGTAATGTCATATAGAGCTCTTTCATCACACAAAAATTTAGGGTAGAGTATTTTATTCTCTCATCTGACGTTTCATTTCACATTCTTCGTGGTAGGTTTGTACAAATGAGAGAAATTCGACGAAAATTGACTTACAGCAGATGGAGTTACAAGCTACAATTTTCCAAAAAAGTTACCAAATTTTAAAATTTTTTTATTTAGAACATTAAATGTTTATTTAAAATAATTCGTTACAGAAAATCATATTACATACAGACATCAATAAAAAAAACAAATGGTTTCCCATTACGTCCCATGAAGGGATCGGTAAAAGCTTCACACAACCAGTGAGCAGTGCTCTTTCGAGTTTTATACAGACTGATTAGGACCTACAGTTTTACACCGGTTCCGAACAGTATTTTGAGAAGCTTTTTCATCATCATACATCAATATAAAGATTAAACAAAAGGAAAACATAAAATATGGCATATCAAAACATAATCTTCACTTCCTTTGCATTTTATTGCCTTTCAATTGTAATGCAAAATTATTTAGTGCACGAGTTTCTAAGGCCCACTTTTTCTCGGCCAACCATCTTTGATCAACGATCAAACATAATTTAAACTCAATTAATTTTTTATGTTAATAGTTGATTGCTGCTTAAACAGCCAAAGTTGGGCATTTAAACTATGATCAAGTGACCATATGATTTTGACAGAAAACAACGTTAGTGCGAAAGAGACGAAAATATTTGGTTATTTAGTGCGAACGACGACAAGCGCGTATTTTGGTTAGGCCCATAATCATTCAATTCTCCCAAACAGTGTTGCCACTGCTTCAGGTTTTCTTCTGTTTCTAAGTAAAATTTTTGATCACATTGATCAAATTTACTGATGGAAGTATGAAATCAAATCCTTTTTCTGATACTAATTATTTCATTTCAAAATGTTACCAAAATGAATAAAATATTACCATGTTACCAAGCCGTTTAAATGTTACCAATTTTGGTTCGATATTACCAACTGTGGCAACCGTGGTTACAAGAACCACAGAGCAATACTAAAGCGCCTCCATTACTCTCTTCGATGCCTCTTCATGACGACGAGGTAGTACAGTGTTGCCTGTTTAGCACTTTAAGTGCAATTCTAGCTTCTTTTTTGTGGCTTCTGCACGTTTTTTCTGGAAAAACATGCTAAATGCTTTTTTAGCACTTTTTTGGGAAATTTTTGCTAACTTTTAACTTTTCTTGCTTAATTTTTAGTATTTTTTGTCGATAAATTACATGTTTTCTATAATGTATGGCTGTTTTTCGGAATTGAACTATGAAATAATGCTTATTTTGAACCAGGAATTGTAACATATATAGAATTATCACGGGTGTGGATGTTAAATATGAACGTAAGTTGGCATTTAAAAAATCGTTTACTGCAAAAATATGTTGCTCTAGACTTTTATTAGGAATTTCTTTAAATTTGATGTACGGAGAACATGACTCTAAAAAACAAAAATGAATTTGAATTTGCCTCTAAGTATATTACTGGTCAAAATCGAATAGACGGTTCAACCGTCTAATTATTTTAATAAGTTTAAAGCGGAAACAGCTTTCATTAAAGCGGTTAACAAGGTTTATCTCTCAGCTTTTGAATGGGAGCGCGCAGTGACCTCGTCAATTTTTTTTGTTAAGTGCAAATTTACTGATTAATGCTGACGGTATGAGACTGAAAACGGTATGAGACTGATTGACTTTGCCGCGGCAAAAAACATGGTCGCTAATGGCACAAGATTCCAGCATAAAGACATTACACACGCTACTTGAGTATCCCATAATTAAAGAACTAAGATCCAAATTGATCCCTTGGTACTTGATGGTAGCCACTCATCCAGTTTAATGGGCGTACGAGTGATCAGAGGAGCTAACATCGATTCTGATAACTGCCTGGTAGCAGCAAAGGTTCGCACAAGATTAAGTAGCGCGAAAATCGTGCGAAACCGGACGTAGAGAAAGCTAGACATCGGAAAGCTGCAATTACCAGATGTAGCCAGAGCCTACTCAAGGAAACTCTCGCATACAATGCTTCAGTCAATTGTAACGCGAGCTGCGACTGAGCGCTACAAGGAAAAAAGAAAGGAGGTAAACCGTCTTTTTAGGCACAAGAAACGGCAGTGGAAAGCTCGAGACTGAGAAAATTGATATATACAGAAGGAAGAACGAAGCCCGAAAATTCTACCAAAAAGTCAAAAGCCGTTTCTTTAAAGACAAGGATGGAAATCTCATTGCAGGTGTGTTGGAAATATGGAGATCTGATTTCTCTTGTGCGAACCTGAGATATCCAATGACGATGAGAAAATCGATCACAGTTTGGACAACGACGTCGATTGCCCCCTGCTAACCAAGCGCAGACAAAAAAGTTTTATGTGTGTGCGGTTTTATACTTTCCATCATGCAACGTCCATATGCAACCATACCACACTTCGTAAATTTAGGGAGCTAAATTGCTACTCTATACGTAATTACTCTATGGTAAACACTACCAATACCACCAATACAATCTATTGTAAACAAATGTACTATATACATAGACGTGATGAAATTTATTATATTATATTGATATTCATTCAAGTCCACAGATAAAATACTACAAAATCTGGCAGACAAACAAATGATAATGAATCAACTATAATAACAAATACATATTAGTCGTGTTTTGGTTACAAACGACAAACAAACGACAACGACAAAACGACAATTTAGCGATGAGTCATTTTATTCAAAAATTTGAATAAGGGTTGAAAACGGTAAAAGATGTCAAAAGAAATTTTTTTTAAACTTAGCGAAATTGATTTTCGTCGCTAAGTTCTCGCTAAGTCTTCGCTAAGTGCTCCATACAAAACAAGCGAATGTATAAGCAAGCGGTGTAACCAAAACACGCTTATTGTTAATTTTTATGTCATGTCTAGTTTTTGTTATAAAAACAAAGATTTGTTTGGTCACGGATAAATGTAATAAAGTGTAAAATGTACAGATCACGAAGGAAATACAACACGTTAGTTTATTTAAAACTCCTGTTTGATTTATATTACAACTAATAATTGTAACACTGATATTTAGGGAATTCACATGGTCTCCTAAAGTCATAATAAATGTATGTGCATTAGAAATTTATATTTCATCATCAGAAATAAAATAGTCACAAATTTATATTTTCGTTTTTAATAAAATAAAAATTAAGCAAAAATATTATTTTTTCCACAATATTTTAGAAATTTATTTGAATTACACAGTGCAACACGAAAAATTATAATCATATACGGACTCCACTACGTGATAAAAGACAAAAAAATTAATGTGAGTCCGATCACAGGGGAGATGTGTAAACATCTAGTAATGAAATTTTTTTTTAAGTTGGAAGTACTTATGCTTTTAGTATATTTTTTTAATTAATCAATTAAAAGTATCAAAACTTTCAATATTGTAAATACATAGGAATTTGCTGGTTTTTGATTGTTTTATTTAACTTATTTGGTTAGTAAATGGGCACACTGCAGTATATATGTACTGCATTAAAAATTACAGTAAGCAGTAAATTTACTGATTACTGAAAAAATTCATAAAATTCATAATAATCAGTAATCGGACATTACTGATTACTGAAAATTCAATGCACCTCATCATAATCATGTAGGCACTTTATAAAAATGGCTGAAAAAAATTGTAGTAATCATTAAAAATGTACTAGTTAAAGAATTATTTTTACTGAAATTTTAGTAGTACTGCAGAGTGCCCATCTATGGTAAACCCCTTAAGTACAAATAGTTAATATTGGCTTATGGTAACTAAAATAAGATACATATTTAATTTTTTGACTCGATTGTATTTAAAAATCTATGGAAAACTGCATCTATAGTAGTGGAATTGCTAGTTGTGGGGGTTTGTGGAGAATTGCTCATATGCAAGTGGAAAACGACAAAAAAAAATTTTGATAAAGCTTGCGACTGTGGGTTTGCAAAATTTGTATTAAAATCTCCACCCATAATAGTTGGCATGAGATGGAGATTGTTACCCAATTGTCGTGCACCAGATTCAGTGTAAGGCAACATTACGTAATGAAGATATGTTATAATCTTAATTTATATTGGAATATAATACAAATTTTATTAGAATTAACATTACCTCCATTCAGCTTTGATACACTTTGTGTTGTTTTACGTTCTGAGTTAAACAGTTCACACTAGATGGTGCTTATATGCAGCTGTTAAGTATGAATGACAATCTCAAAGACGAAGAAGACTTATAGTTTGACAAGTTTAGTTTTTAGTTTTACTTATTTTGCTTTGTTTTAGTAAATTTCTTATTAAAAGTGCAAAAAATCTTTTTAAAAGTTATTAAAATTAAATGTTTTTGTATTAATTTTATTTATTTGTTTTCATTTGCCTACGATAACATAATAAGTTTGTTCCTTTACTTTTCGGGTAAAGTTCGGGTAAATGAGAGTAAAAGCTAAATTCACTGTCACATACTCAAATTTACCCAAAAGTAAAGGAACGCAAAAAACCACTTTTCTTACCCGAAAACAAATGTCAAAACAGAAAACATATGTTTGACAACAAATCTTGCATATCATGTTAATTTTCACTGTTCATTTGCACACTTCCCATCTTCTTTAAATAAGCACTCTCAAAGCAATCACTTTTCAAGTTAATAAAATTGTAAATTCAATAATTTTTTTTCACTTGCGTTAATTTTTTCACAAATAATACATATGTTTTTATGTTGACGTTTCGAACAGCTGATTGTTTGACACTGCCCAAACTTACCCGAAGAAAAAGTCTGGGTAAGTTCGCTAAAAAGAGAAACGCATTTTGACATTAAGAGAAACAAAAAGTCGCTCTCATTTACCCAATATTTGCGTACGGGAACGCTTTTGGGTAAGTTTGGGTAAATTTGGGTTCCCGCGGGATCCCGCGGTAAAGTAAAGGAACAACTAGTGAAAATTAGTAGCTACTATTGCACACTAGATGGTGTTGAGTATATTGTATGCAGCGTATGATTACACTAATACACTCATACATAGCTCACACAGATTTGATTACGCTTTACGATTGGTTAACGATTACATCGCACATCTTACTCTAAATTTGTGATTGTATTGTGAAAAAGATTTTTACCCCCAGCGTATAGATGTTTACACATCAAAAAAAGACCCGTGTCTCCCAGTTTTGCCCAGTCAGGGACTTTTTTTGATGGGCCCTCAAAGATTTGGGGCCTCGGTGTAATTTTTGCAAAAAAGTGATCCATTTGTCAGGCTCATATCTTGCAAACCGTTCGGAATTTTGATTTACTCTCTGAGGGAAAGTTAATTTAATAGCCAAATCGTCTGATTACAAAACAAATCATTTGCAAATCGCTATTCAACTGCGCAAATGTGGGCAAATCTAAATTTGTAATTTTGTGCACAAATGTAAAAATCGTGTGATTCCAGCTAAAGAATGAGCCAAATCTTTTCATTTGTTCTTTTCAAACGAACTATATCTGATTACTTTGACGTCAAACACAGATATGAAATATATATTCTCATTTTTTAATAAATCGCCGTTGTTCACCATTATGCCCCAATGTGCGTGGTTCATAGTACATGATTTTTTTATTAATTTGCATTGGATTTTAATTTGCATTACTTAATCTAATGCAAATGCAAATGGCAATTATAAAATTTTGAATTTGCATTGTTGTGGAATCAGATGCCAATTGTAATGAAATATCGGAATGCTTTTAATTATTTTGAATTTTTTTGACTGCTGGCAATTCTATTTTAAAGTATTTTATATGTATAAGCAGAGGTTTGTGGTTTCGATATGTATTGCCTCGAAGTACTTTAAAATTCATAAACCTGTACTGTATAAAATATTTGAAATACAAAATTGGCAGACATGAAGGAATTGCTTTAAAGATAAGTATAATTGCCAATGGTATTGAAAGTTTTTTGAAATTTCATTTGAACAGAAAATTCAAATTAAACAACAAATTATAATTGTCATATAATTAATTTGCCCCATGTATGGCGGGGTTACAGCTGTTTTAATTTTTGTAATTTCTAATACATTTTAGTGGTTGCCAAATTCAAATTTATTTTGTTTTTGTACTGTTTTGTTTACTTTGATTAATGGTATACATTTATGGTGATTTTTACTGCGAAGAGATATCAACCAAAATGGCCTTATTTTTTGTCATGCGCATTTGTTGCCGAGGTAATAACACCTCTTCAATGAATCAAGGACATTTTTTCTCCAATGCGAGCAAGCTGCTACCAACGATTAGATTTCGGTTTCTTCGTATACCTCATTTATGACACCGACTGTATTACTAGAAAATTTATCAGTGAAATTCAGTATTAACCAATAATTTAATTATTTACTCATGCATTTGTATATATATATATATAAATATTTGTATTGCAAATTAAGATGAACTTAACAAATACCAATCTGATCTAGATTTGTTTTGAATATTATTCAATTAAAAAATAAAAAACATCTGGATTAAATTTCGCAGTAGTAAGCTAATTCCAAACAATTTCGTCACGAAATAAATTTTCTGCGAACGGTCAGTGTGTTGATTTGTTGTTATGTATGCAATGTAGTTGATCGTGCTAAATTGAATGTATCTTTCCTAGGACGAAATTAGCTTTGGTTCGCGTTTTGTCGCATATGGAAGTTGCAATTTTCTGTTATTTTACAAAAATTGATGATGGGTTTAGGCATAGATAAAGGAATTAACTAGATATCGCACATGCCTTGAGAAATTTCTTGTTCAATGGGATATTTTCTAGATGGAGCTGAATGCAATAATTACAACGTTTGATCCCAAACAAAATATACCTTGCAAGATGTATTTAGAACAGGTGCTAATAATATGTGTGGTTGGCAACATCAACAGGGATTTCGTTTTTGTTTTGTAGTCCGTTGCTCTCAAATTCAACACCACCAACAATAACAGTAACCAAAAAATACAATAAAAATAACAAAATTTTAACTTGAAAGTGGGGAACACAATGACATAAAAAAAATTAAGTTAGTTGTTCGAATAACACAAGCTGGACAATTATTCTTTTTTTGGATGTATCAAATTCCCCAGTGTCGAATAAACGCCAATGAAAGTTATGAGAAACTTCAATGAGAGTTACAAAACGACAACACAGCACCTAGTGGTAGTACTTGACAACGCCTGTGCGATATCTACTTATTTCCTTTATCTATGATTTAGGTCTTGAACACGTTAGCATATTACCATAGATGAAAAGTTATATTAAGTGTGTTTTTTTTACCCCGCTAAAGTTAATTACAGATTAATTTATACGGGACAGCTAAGCGATATTAAGTGGCATTTCAGTATCCCACTTAATTCCGACTTGAGCAATGGCAATGTTGCCACATGTTAAATTTCAAGGAATGGCAACAAAAAGTTATCTTACGGTGCGTTTACACGGGACAGTTTGAGACAAGATAGTTGAGAATATGTATTAGTTGTCACAAAGACAAAAATTGGTTTTGTGACGTACGCGTCCAGCCAGTTATAAAGACAGTACAGTTTTAAGCAACCGCCGACAGTGTCGTTTCGTTAAATTTCGTGCTCTGATTTTTTTATTTCTTCGCTCTTTTGCCATTGTGTTTTGTCTTACTTCTCCAAATTACAATGGAACTGATGTATTCTGCAAAATTAGACATGTATTCATGTTTATATGTTTGTATTGTCAAACAATATTTCAATCAAATTATCACCATTTTGAAATACAAATATATTTTCCAATTTGTAAAGTCGTTTGCGATGTTTTGCTTTTTTCTCAAATTACTACGAAACGTCACCGATATGGCCGATGGCTGAACTAGTAGAGGTTGGCCAGTAGGATTTGTTATAATTGTGTGAACCAACAGGCATTTGTTTTTTGTTTCATGACTAATCATCAAATTCAACACAGATCCATATGAACGAACACAGTAAACAAAAAAGTACAACAACAAAATACACTGAATTTAACAGATGGAGTCATAAGAAAGTAAAATCAGTTGTTCTAATGCGCCAACCTTTACTAGTTCAGCCATTATCTGGCCGCTTATGTCAAATCTCTTGCCGAAGTTACTGTCGGTGAAAAATCAGAGACAGTTGCGAGGCAAGTGAGAGAAGTGTAAATGGGGTAGTAAAAATGTGTGAATGTATTGCTACTGTCGGAGCAAAACTGTCCCGTGTAAACGCCAGGTTAGATAAATTTTGTTATCATTTCTTGCGAATGACAATGTTATCAAGGAGAGACTCAAAAACAGAAATTTCCAAAATGGCTTACACATTTTAAATTCATTAAAGTTATTTTGTTTAATGGAATACTACGTATACTTTTATATCTCTAAATTTGAATGATAGACTTTTATTTCCGATTGAAAACAAAATTGGAAATAAATTGTTCACAACAACGCTCGGTAAAAGTTATACACATTGATCATGGTAGAACTATCTACAAGGTATAGTCGATTAAACAGGTGATGACATTTTTTCCTTGTCATTTTTCGTTTCACTTCTCAAAATCTTATATATTTTGTTTTTATATTTTTTGTATTCTTGTATTGTTCATATATAAATATATGTGTAGAGTTTAGCAACTGAAACGAATGAACGAAAATACAATGTCTGTTGTTGCTGCTTGCAATTACAACAACATCTGCTGCTACCATGTGCTTGTCGGCACTGGCTACAAACGTGTTGCCGTATGGCATTTTTTTCACTCATTACAGCAAATGTTGCCACCTTGCGTAGTGTTAAGTGTGGATCGTTTTATTTGGAAAGTCGTAAGTGGCGATAGCTTAATGGAATAAAAAAACAGCCTTCGTAAATAAATGGCCATAACGAGGCCATTTGGTAAAAATATAAAAAGTACACGTTGTGTAGTAGCAAGCCAACAAAAGTAGTTACCATTCTTTGGAATATCAGGAAGTCCTCGATTTTTATTAGTTCTGTTTTATATTAGGGCTATGTGTGGGAATGCAAATTCCTGGACTTTTTCATTTCCCACGAAAGCGGGAAAAATAAATAAATTTCCCGGAATCCCGGGAATTCTCGTTTGAAATGTGAGTCCCTCAGTTTTAATCATTTTTCGATCTTTTTTAGGTAAAGTTTGTACCACATAAGAGGAAAAAACGTAGTTATGTGTATTGCAATGTGTTACGAAATCTAATATTAGATGCATAAATTTGCAGCATAATTTCTGTAAAAATTACCTAACTTTTACACCAACCATCTCTAAATCTATAAGTGATGTGGATAAAACTAACACAGTTTTTATAAAGTACATTGTAACTTCATCTGTCTAATGAAATACAGCACCGACAAATCGTCGTACCGGAGGTATCTGCACGTACATGCAAAAAAGTTTTTTTTTGGGAATTTTAATTTATAGTTTCAGAAAGGTATATCAAAAAAATTGTATGAAAAAAGTGGTCCTATATTTTTTTAGATGTAATGGTGGAATAATATTAATGGCCATGGAGAATATTTTTCGAGTTATGGGAATTTTTTCCTTCAGAAAAATGTTGTCATTTAATCGTATACGCCAATTTTTGTGAGAAATTGTTCAAAATGTGGGATATACGGGGCAATGAACTAAAAGAAACAAAAAAATCCGACCATTGGCTCAGAAGTTAGCAACTTCACCCTACTACCCTCCGACCGCCAATCCGAAAATTTTGAACCCGCTGCCATTTCGCACCCTTGCATTTTCGGACATGGTCCTAGTGGACTTTTCTTCATGAAATGAGCCAAGGAATACGCTGGAGAAATTTGTCCGGAACTTCCTGAATCACCCTGTATAAAAACAATTAATTAAAAGTCAATATACATCGCCTATATGCTGAAAAATTACCAAACAATCTTTTTGAAATTGAGTTTGATAATTCAGTTCGAAATAAAATTTCATCAGAGAAAAAAAGACATTGAAAGTCTGTATATTTATTTCCCGGAAGAAGATGTTAAATTCTTTTCTAATTTAATAGCTGGTTAATAAGAGAAAAAATTGATTTTTTATTATTTATATTCAGCCGAATTTTCATAATGAAAACTTGTGTTCGAGTGATATAAATTTGTCTTTATATTTTGATGTTTACAAATATTTTAGTTTATAACAATTATTATTCTATGGAGTATTGAAATTGAAAAATTAATTAATTTTATGATTAGAATTCAGTTTTTTTTTTTAAATTTATAATAAATTTGTTAAAATAATACTTTTTTTTTTCTTTCATGAGTAATATACATATTATTAGCACATACTTGGAGATAACGTAAAAATTTTTGAATTCGCAAATTGCATATATTTTTCATTGTATATCTACCAAATTGTTATTTATATACAATATTATAACGCGTTTTATTTTTTGTTTTTATGGATATACAATTATAAAAAGCCTAAATATTTCATAATCTATAAGAGCTAGCGACCTGGGGACTAGACAAATTGAAAGATCTTGAAAAATTACCTTAGAAAGTGTTCTTATCTCAATTTTTTGGATTTTGTGATATAGTACGTGCAGATAACTCCGGTACGACGAAATGTTTATTGGCCATAAACCCATTTTGAACTTTGACCGATTTTTGCCACAATCTAATGTAAAATTATTGGTGTCGATTTCGTACACAGAAGGAAAAAAGTTGGTAATATTGCCTATAATTGTAGTACAATATCAACAATTGGCATAGGCAACATGGCATTTGCTATATTTTGTAGGTAATAATACCAAAAATTATAGGCAACTTCTATGTTAGAACATTTTTAACAACGTTTGGTAAAATTACTACGATAGATTGTAAATTTACCTATTTCTCTATGGGTAAACTGTCGTATATTTTTTGGTGAATTTACATGTAACTATTCGCTAAATTTCCCATTTTCTACAGCTGAAAGTAAATTTTTGTTTGAATTGATTAACAAACATCTGAAGAAAATGTTTCCTACAAGAGACAAATATCCATATTTTATTTAACAGTTTTATTGACAGTGAACATATAAAGTTAAGTAAAGTAAATGATTACAATATTATTACGAGTGCCAAAGAGAGTCACAATCTCGCACGACTAATTGCCACCACCAAACGTCTTGCATCTCGTAAAGGGCCTACATATCGTCTAATATCGTCTCTGCCCATTGTGTTTAAATCTTCTCAGAAAGATAAATTAATCGGAATTTCGTTCAATTGGTGATCGTGCAGTAATCCGGTTGTAGCTTTACGATATTCTTTTCCGTAGTCCTTAGCGTTTTATTGCCGCAATCTTCGTATCCATTTCTTTAAAAGTTCGCGCCATGGTTGAGAAATCGCGAGAAATGTGACAGAAAATATTTAATTTAATTAATTTTATACATTTTACAAAATTTGTATATCTACACCATAGAATAACACATACTATAGAAGTTTTTATTCGCTCAATAAATTAAACGTCATAGGTACGATGGAAATTACACAGTGGAGGGTGGAAAATATGGGTTCAATAATACCAGATGGTGGCAATAGTATACAGCGATCCACAAAGGAACTACACCCGAATTTCGTGTTTTTGTGGCAAACTAGTTGTGTTAAATACAATACAAATGTATACCAACGATAAAAATCAACAAAAAAGTGGAAACTACTTTTAAATTTTTCAGTTCTACACCAAAACGACAGGAAATAGTTAAGTGAACATATTTTGTAACTCCACCTGGTGTATGTAAATTTTAAATTTAATTTGCTCTCATTTCCACAGACCTACCGAGAGAGTGTGAAATGAAACGTCAGATGAGCGAATAAAACCTTCTACGTATGTGTTATTCTATGATCTACACTTACCTTCTTCAGAATTGAATTTATTTGACAATTGTGATTGACAAATTTTATTTCCGAAAATATAGCACTGATATAATTTATATTTTCAACTCCAATAGGTAAAACTGAGGTTTATAATACAACAACCGATATAGGCAACGTATTGTATTTTATTAAATTTCGTACAAAAATAAATTACCTACGCCGGAAAAGGCAATAAATCTGCTATTATTTTTTGTCTGTACAGAAGGCTTTAGTTTAAATTCTACAAAGCTTGAATATATAATCGGGCGTATCTCTGCCATTTAATATTCTATCGAAATGATATATATGTATATATATAAGTAAATAATTGAAAACTGTTTGAAATATCTAAAAGAAATAATAATCTGTTAAAGGTCCCTTTAAAATTTCTATTTCAAAATGTACTATATTTTGGTACGTATTAGCACAGTTCAGATAATAAATAAGTCCTCTTTCCAGATATCAAATCGTCAGCTAAAATGCAAAAGAACGTAACTTCAATTTTCATTTTGTTCAAAGAAGTTGAAAAAAACTTATGAAAAAATACAAAAAATGCAGTTGCCAGTATATTTTCAAACTTTGCTGATGGTTTATTTATTTACCCTTCAACGACAAAGATTAAAGTTCAAAATTAAAAAATATGTATATAATATATATATTTTATATACATATATATTTAGTATAAGTGCCTTTTATGGAATATTAAACAATTATAATATAAATATAAATATAAGTATAATAATAATAATAAGTGTAAACTTCTGTTAAAAAAAATTGAATTTTTCCTGCATAGAATATTGTATTGAAAGGATATTAATTATTTAAAATAATTTTTGCTTTTGGCAAAATAATATAGGCGAAGATACATCGTCGCAATGAAAATGTTTTCATTAACTGGAAAACTTTCGTCAATGCGACGAACATGTTTCATTACTGTGATGAATATGTTCTATTGTATCGATTAATATCTTTCATTGATTTAAGAAACTGGTTTGTAATTTTAATGATCCATATATGAATGATGTATAAACCTTAAAATTAATATTTCTCATTGTCCATTTTAGTATAATATTTTCCACTTTTCTGTTTCGTGGAAAAATTATAATTTATTGTTTTTAGTTTGATGAATGACACGACATATAGTTTCATTGCATTGGTGCTAAAAATGTAATTAAAATTGGTGTAAAAACACAGTATTACTTTTTTGATACAACCCAGTTTCGTCGCTTTAATGGCTGATACCTGCAGTATCACATTCGTTTTGTCAACTTTAAATGTTGGCTAAATACAGTAATAACAAATAAAATATTGAAAAAAAACACAAGATGGCCAAATAACAAGAGTTTAAACCTCTAAAACTTAAGAATTACATTATTAAACAATTGTTTTTTCTCCAGCATGCACAATTGATGTACTCGGTGCAGCAACAATAATGAAGTTGCTGGAGAAACGCAACATTGAACTTTCAAAAATTTTTGTAGAACATGCTTTATTGTAACAACGATACTTATAATCGTCGGGAGTATGCAACTTTTCATTGTAGCAATGTTAACCAACTAACGAAAATGCCGCATCCCTTCGAATAATCGCCTTTATTTCAGTGAAATGATACTAATATTTTACGAAAATACAAAAGTGTAAAACATATACACTGAGAGAATTACCTTCATAATAGCTATGAATTTCTTCATAGATTCTATGAAAAGTTTCATTATTTTTCAGCCAAAGACACATTTCATAGAATCTATGAAAGATTCCATGAAACGTTTTATGGAAACTTCGTAAAATGTATGAAATTGCTACATAAATTCTATGAAAATATTTCATAGATTCTATGAAAATATTTCATGCCGCCTATGAAATATTTCATAGATTATATGATGCTAAATCTTCGAAAGATTCATGAAATCTATGAAAATCTGACATTATAACTATGAATAATTTGCATACGACCTATGAAAAACTTTCATGGAATTTATGAATATGTTTCATAGATTCTATGAATCATTTTCATAGAGAGAGGGGGTGAGGACCATGGGGAATAATATCGATCGATTGTTTTTGAAACGGTTATTAGTTTTTATCGCGCAAAGGGAAATACGAAAATATGTATGAGTTGTTGCCGTTTATGTCATGCAAAAACAGCAAGGAATAAGGAAGGCCAGAAACATAGCAAAACACCACGCTAGAAATAAAATAATTTCTATGTTGCCGGCTCCAACTCTGTTGTAACACTAAACTAATAATATTCCTTATTCTTTTATTAACCCTTTTGATTTAGTTTTCATGCTGTACAGCGACATCTACAGCAACAATTTTAATGCTTCTGCTTGTGCATGTTTGTGCCAAATCCATAGCTGAACCAGTAGACGTTGAAGCATTAGAACAGCTGAGTTTGATTTCTTATGACTCCAGCTGCCAAATTCAGTTCACTTTGTTATTGTACTTTGTTGTTTACTTTGTTTGTTCACGTTGAATCATGTTGTCGAATCCCACCCGCGGCATTTACATTTTTTTCACTAACCGGAGAAAACATGATCTCTTACAGCCTTAAGGGAAATTACAACTTTAAACATAACGAGGATCTAAAACAACTAAATTTGTGTTGTTAGTCGTTGAATCTTTACCCTTCTAATTTTATAGGTACATACATACATATAACGATTTCACAACCCAGCCGAAATAAATGTGGGCATCTAAAATATGTGTACGTTAACAAAGAATGAAGTTCGTAAATTATTTTTTAAATCTTTTCTCATGAAATGTAAAAAAAATTCTAACAAATTTCTAAAACTATTGTTATAAAGTTTTAATGAAGAACTTTCATAGCGATAATGAAATGTTTCCATACAATTAATGAAGAATTTTTAATGCAACTTTTCAATGAACACGTTTCGTAAATTTCGTAAAATTCATAACATTTTATGCCTAGGATTTTTAATGCAGAATGTTTCGTTAATATTATGAAGAAAATTCTTTCAGTGTAGAAGACACCAGTGCAAGAAGAGCTTGCTATATTACAGTTTTTTGCCAATATTCCATTGTATTCTTGTAAAAATTTCCCGGGATTACTGGATAAATTTCCCGGGAAAGCGGGAATTCCATTCTCTAGCTACCAGGTTATCTTAAAAAAATTCAAATTTTCTTTCGTAATCTTAACATTTCTCTCTCAAAAATTTAATTTACAAAACTCGACTTTCGAATTTCAACCGTGAGACTCATAAACGTGAGTTTTGTGATGTAAAGAAATGCTGTACAACAACTTTAACCGATAATTTAACGTTATGCTTTAAAAACGGGCCCAAAGTTTGGCAAAATTGTAAAATTAGCGAAATTTTTGAATTAGATAATACCAGAAAACAAAATAAGAAACTCAATTATGAAGTATTTTTCTTGTAAAAAGAAGGCAAAATGGTTCCATAGCTCAACGCATTAATTGTGAATAATGTCTGAGGAAATCTGCCGAAAACGGCCTATTATTGGTACTTATTAAATTTTGTGTGAATCATATATTACAGCTCCCCGTTTAGTATTTGAATCCATAGGTTACTACTCCGGATTAGCGGTGTGGGCGGCAGCGTGAAATTTACGTTCCGATCCCACAACTAAAAATAAGTTATAAGAAAATGTAGCGAAGCTCAAAATAACTTGACGTTCCCACATCTTCCTAAAGTGCAACATAAGCATTTAGTTTAATGTCAGTTGGTAAACTATTCATAAGTCAGTCTTAAGATTCAATCAAAGAAATAAAGATCTAAAATTCAAATTTTAATTTTTTGTTTTGTTTTTTATTTATGTTTCTCTGAAGAGTAAACATATAATTCAATTGCACCGGTCGATTTTGAAGAGTATCAGATGCCGTCGATTTATGAAAACGTTTTCAATTCATAAACGCATTGGCGAGCTCATAGAGTAATCTCATACTAGAGAGAATATTTTGCTCATCTGACATTTCCTTTCACACTCTTATTGATGCGGTCGGTGTGATAGAGACATGTTTGACGAAAAGTGACATACACCAGGTGGAATTGCAATAACTTCTTGCTTTAATTTTTCATGTATTTTGGTGAAAAACTGTGAAATTTAAATGTGTTTTAAACTTTTTTATTAACTGTTATTGATAGCATACATTTTTGTTGTATTTAACACAATAATTTTAACACACAAAACGAAATCCCGTTGTTGTTATTTTGTTGGTTGTTTTGAACCATTGCCTCTATCTGGTATTATTGAAGCAATTCTTTTCAACATCGAACGTAAATATCACACCAGGCCAAATGTCATAAATTTGCTGAGACAACTATTAGGTCTAGTAGAAGTATTAGTCTATGGGCGACCTCGGCTCCACAACGCCGCTGAATGAATGCTGGTCTAGCGCCGGTATGTCATGCTTTGGGCGCATAGCTCTTGTACAAAGAGACAGACATCTGTGACTCTCCACTCTGCTATCTATATATATACAAATGTGGTCTTTGCAAGTAGTTTCCTATTAATGGTAACTCCCAAATATTTGACCTTGTTTGACAACTTTTTAGTTGCGGTTATCTTTGTATTTTTCATAAACATGTTTCAGTCCTCTAGCCTGTGACCAGGTGTACGATATTTTAATGCCCTTAGGACCTTACTGTAACTAACCTTCCAATATTATTCTCTAAGAACTAGTGCCACATCGTCTGTGTAACAGACTGACTTGAACCACAAGTTGGTCAAAATCCTTATGGGCAGTTTTTCGGTCAGTGGTGATCTTCGTTTCCTAGTTAAATTCTGGTTAAACATCGAATTGTGTTTTTCAGTCATTTTTTAACTATGATTTAACCCACAATGTTGGTTGGTTAGCTTTTAGTCAGAACCATATGATTTTGACAATCACATTACTGACTGTCAAAATGCGAAATGTTAGATTGTATAAAATATATGCTTCTGTTTTGGGAATTGGTACACATACGTTAGACCAGATCGTTAAACACATTTTTGTTAAAATGACTTCGATTTTATGCATCTATTTCTTATTTTACATAATTCCATTTTGTTTGTTCCTCTTTGTTGTTTTGGTATTTATCCCAAACCAGTTGTTTTTTCCAATAATAACAGCTCTATTCTGGCAGGGCTACAAAAACACCACGGTTACTATTTGACAGCAATGCGACAATTGCCACAAATCGGTATTCTGACACATTTTTTTGGTGACAAAAGTAACAAAAACTGTTACCTGCCAAACAGGAGGTAACAGCGCGTGACAGCTATTTTATTTGCCGGAAAGTTGATACAAATTCATTTTATAAATTCTGCAAGTAAACAATAAAATTGTATACGGGAAAAATTAATAATATATTTTGTACCAAAACGACAAGATTGCATAATTAAATGAAGGAAGGACTTTTGTTACTTTGTCCTATGGAAATGGAGCAGAAAGAAGAAATAACTTGATTTTGTGTTAGAAAGATTGAAAAAGCGTGAAAAGTATTACAAAACTTTTAACGTAAATATATCCGGTCTTTCAAGGGATATTGAGTAATATACCTTTAAAAAATGCTAAGGTCTTGTGTATTATTGGAATCTGCCAAAAAAATAAGTATAATAGGGCTTTTTTTTTTGAAAAAATAAATAAATTTTTAGAAGAAAATTGAGGTTAAAAAACGTTTTTTTAATTAGCACCCCTATGGGCTAATAAAAAATAAATAAAGGGTCCGCCAAATAACTTTTTTTTTTTGAAAATGCTATAAAAAAAACTACTCAATATTTTCTCAAATTTCTTTTTCTATTTGAAAGTACAATCCTTCCGGTTAATAATGGAAAATAGCTTCATTCAAATGGCTGCTTCGGCTGGCCATGCAGTAGCCTACACGATCGGTCCAATTTTTAAGCACATTATCGATTGTGTGCAGTTGTATTTCACCAATGGCTTCACGAATATTGTCCTTTAAAGCGTCAATTGTCTCTGGCTTGTCGGCGTAACACTTATCTTTGAGGGCACCCCACAAATAATAGTCCAACGGTGTCAAATTGCACCTCCGAGGTGGCCAAACGACATCAGCTCTGCGGCTGATAATGCGATCTTCAAAAACAGGGCGCAAAACATCGAGTGTAGCTTCGGCTGTGTGGCACGTAGCGCCGTCCTGTTGAAACCAAATGTTGCCAATATCCTCCTCTTCAATTTTTGTGAACAAAAATTCGTTCAACATGGCCCGATAACGATCGCCATTGACTGTAACGGCCACTCGTTGCTCATTTTCGAAGAAAAATGGCCCAATTATGCCTCTGGACCAAAATCCGCACCAAACAGTGACTCATTTTGGGTGCATAGGCTTTTCAATGTATGCGTGCGGGTTTTTTGTGCCCCAAATGCGACAATTTTGCTTGTTTACATACCCACCAAGTTCAAAATGAGCTTCATCTGAAAAGATGATTTTTTGGCTAAATCGGCATCTTCTGTAAGTCGATCGCAGGCCCATTTTTCCCATATTTCCCAGCGTTGTTCAAGCGTATACACAACCATATTCGTTCAGCGGAAGGATAAAACTAATTATCTGTCAAATCAGACATGAGCTAAGTGTTACCATTCACGAAATAAGCACTAGTTGAAAAAAAAAACGTTAGATGGCGGACCCGTTATGTTTATGCACTGATTTATAGATCGGATTATAAATCCCGGAGATACGAACGATTATATACTCAAGCTTTAACGGCCTATATCTCAAGAAGTTGGACCGACCGCGGGAGGAAAACAACTTTTTGAACTCAGCGCAGAAGCTTTTGTCGGTGGTGAAATTTTGATGTAGATCAGAGTGTTGGCGCTAAAGTAAATTTCTTCTTCTATATTGCGCGGATGTGCAGAAGTATTATTTGCGTTTAGCATCTCTGGATGCTCCTTGAGGAAGGCAATATAGCAGTCCAGCTGTGCCTTTGCGGTGCGCTCAAATTCCCTATATAATAACGTAATAATTTTAATTCAATAAAACATAAATATATTAAATACCTACTTTTCCTTTTTTTACCGCGTTCATTTTGTGCAGAAAACCATATGTTTTTGTCTTTTTGTCCCTGCTTTTGACAATCTGCTATTGTGAGGTGAATTATTTGTTACGAGGTGAATTTTTCGTTGTCACTGTGTTGCCAGAATACCAGATACAAACAGTGGTGACAACTTTGTAACAATTTTTTGGTTACAATTTGATTGTTACCACATTCACAGAATAGGGGTGTAAGAATACAAGGGTTGCCATAATCGTTAACAATGTGGCGACTTACATTAACTCACCACTGAAAAACAAAATGCAAAGTTAACCTCAAATTAACTTTCAATTACGATTAAGTAATCTTATAGTTAACTACCCACTTAAAAACTGGCCATTAGTAGACTAATTATGAAGGTGACCCAGATAAGTGGTGACAGTTGCCACCTTGAGGCATTACACGGCAAACCTTATGTCTATGTTATTCGCCCCCTTATGTCTATGTTATTCGCCCCCACAGCTAATCCACATATTTCTTATCACATGAGTGATCCAGTCTATTGCCGGGTCGACTTCAAACTAGCGTAAGGACTGGATTAGCTTCCCGATCTGCACATTGTTAAAAACACCCTCGATGTCCATAAAAATAACAAGGGTGTTAATTTTGGCATTTTATGTGTATTTTATTTTGAATTTATTGAAAGAATTTATCGAGTTTTTAAAAAATAAAGAAAGAAATAAAGCCAGCTGATCTTATAACACACATATTTTATCAATCGTGTTTGTGTGCCATTAATGTACATGTTCGGTGAAAAAAATGTCCTTTAAATTTCCATTTCCTGTTCACACAGTATCGTACTGAAAGTGGGTATACAACTCTGCGGTTGAAACGATTTGTGAATGGATAATAACATCGAAGTAAATTATCAAACAATTGTTTTCGTACGAAATAGCTTTGGCGTAACAACCCTGTAATTGATTTTGTCTACGAAATTTTCGTGAAGAGCTGAGTACCTAGCAAGGCTGCTTAAGAAGCTTGTGGTATAAGAACAGCTGATTTGTTTTTTTTTCATGCTGTGGTGCCAAAGTGATGCACACTAGCTGTCAAATGCTGTTTACCTTTGTTTTGTGTCCGTTCTTCGTAGTACGTTGATATTGACATAAACTACACACCAAACAAAAACAGAATGTTGGTTGTTGTTGCCCTGTTGTAATTTTTGTAGTATTCATTCTACCTTTTCAAGCTGCCTTGGTACCTAGCAAACGGAAAGTGAGTGAAATTTTCTTTATTTTTTATACACGTCCTTCTTATGGCAACGAAAATTTTATTTTATTTATTTGTAAGCAAAATAAAGAATGACGAAGAAATATGGAAGCAATTTGAAAGAAATTTTCTGACCATTTAGAAGAAATTTTACAGGAAAAAATATCCATGGATTGTCAAGATCGCATTTGCAAAAGAATTGTTAAATACAATTGCAAATATTTTCTAAAAAATATTCATTGCCCAAAGTTAAATTTCAATAACGTCTTAAGTCTTCTTCGTATGATGAAGCTGTCAAAATTTACTATTGACAAAAAAATTGTCGATGGCACAGTATAAATTAAAATTGTTCCCGCCATAACAATTTTTTTTCACCATAGTACTTTGATACCGATTGGCACAGGCTCTCCATAGGGAAATTTTTGGAGCAGACGATTACCATCTATGTATCTATGATTTACCTCGAAAATATTTCATGAATAATTCCTTTTCGTACTACATTTTAATTTTACAGCACAATTATCACACATTTCATTGAAATTGATTTTGTTCAAGAAATTCTAGCATAGAAAAGTGAGAGAAATTTTCGGTTTACGAGTTTTACGTTATTTTGTATAACGTAACGTATTTTGTTAAACATAGAAATTATGCGATTCCTGGCATTTATAAGTTTCTTAATTTTCATTCGTTTTCAGAAACCATCAACATTGCGTCCTTTGGTGAATTCAAATACTTCACCACTACCAGAGCCAATAACAACAACATTAGCACCATCGATACCCACCACGAGCTCGGCAGTAATAACAACAACAATCACGATACTAAAGGCAAAAGCAGTAAAACCAAATCATTTAAAATGGGTCGATGGGGTAGGCAAAGTCCAGTACTAGAACCGGAACCGCCACCACCAGTCTCTCCACCACCGCTGCCCCCACGACAGGGGGCATTTATGCGTCAGACGAGTTTTACAAAAATCGGCAATATGTTGAATACGGCCATGAATGGCACCAAGAAACCTCAGAGTAAGTAACTATTGTGGTTTTGTATGGATGTAGTCGTTTTCAGTTTGTTTGTTTTTATTAATCAATAGATATTCAGTTTGCTGGTTCGACATTAGTAAATGAAGGTGTAAATTGTTTCTTAGTTTTTATTTAATTAGCACTTAGGATGATACGGAGAGTCGAGGTTGTGAATGAAGTTGATTTGATTAACAGCAAGATGCTGATCTACGCAACCTGCTACACACACGTGTACATTTCAATTAGGGAAACAGGCAGGCAGGTGTACACAAGGAACGTTTAATTTGATTTCTTTGAATTCGGACCAGAAGCTAACGTGTGTGTGTGTTGTATATTAGGTGGATAATAGTGTTTTGTATTATCGACAATCAGAAACTACCAACTGTTTGTACCTAAAGCGTTGACATGTAGATGGCGCCATATACTATTTAAATATACAGTGGAGCCAAAACATTAGCCTATTGTTAAATTGATGAACAAAAAATGCTGAATTTGTAATTTTAACAATCATTCTCTGAATAAGCAACAACGTTTTTATATCTTGTTATTTAAAGGTCTTTAAATAACAATATCTTGTTATTTAAAGGTCTTTAGTTTAAGTAAATAATAAAATATGTATGTACCATCATTGTATAGGATATTTGGAAAATATTATTTATATGAAGTCGTATAATTTCTATAGAACTACTAAGTCGTATTGCTATCTCATAACTGATGCTAATCACAAAGAACAACCTACTGGTAAGGGCGTTGTTACTCTAAAAGGTAAAAACAAAGTTAATGCATTTACCCCAAGGGGCTGTTCAAGTATTACGTAAGCACTATAGGGGGGCGGGGGATCTTTGCTTTGCTTATTTTTGATGACATGGGTGGTGGGGGTCAAGATGGTGATTACGTCAGCATGATGGAAGCGCAGTAGCTGATGTTACTGTTGTAGGGCAAGAACAACATGCATTTTGTTTTTGTTAAAGTTAACTTATATTGTCAAATCAATTATATGCCACTGTGGAAAAACACATACAAACAAACAAATATGTATACGTGAACAACATTTGACAATTTAAATTAACCAGAAATATATAAACAAAAGTTAAGAGCTTTGCTTACTTTTGAAGACAAGGGGGAGGGGGTGGGGGTTAATAATTGTAATAAATCTGCTTACGTAATACTTGAACGGCCCCCAATCGCTCGACCTATTTTGAATTGAGCATTTTTAAGATCAAATGCAATTGCCAGTGAGGAAATGTAATGCGTCATGGTTTAATCTTTTAAGGATGCTTTCGTTCAGTAATGAAATGTCATTCCACCAGCAATAGGGAAAATAATTGTTTTATTCAGGTCATTACTAACCTGACCAACTGCTTTTCATCGAAAAGCCTACGGAGTCGCCGACAAATCCAGCATAATTTGAAATCAGTTTGTTTCGAGATCTGTTTCAATATTTTGCCCATAACAGCCATCTCATTGAATTAGATATATCAGATTAATGTGAAGAAAAATCGGAAAGAAAACCCCTATCTAATTATTCCGGTAAGTGACACATTAGAACAGATGTCAGTAGCCTATAACTAAGCCTCTGCTTATGAAATTCACAAAATTCGAAACGGTTGTCTGACAATGTGAAGCTTGCTTGTGACTATTGAAAATTTTATATTATTAAAATGTAAAACTAGTTCTAACGACAAAAACGTCATAAAGCGGGACTTCTCTGTAAAAAGCGGGATTGAAATCCAAGGCGGGATGAAACATCGAAAAGCGGGATAATAATCCCGCCAAAAGCAGTATCGTTGCTGAGGTTAGTCATAACGATCGACAGTAGTGGTGGAACTCATGGGTGGCAATCTAGGTACTTATAAGGGAGTTCTCTCTCATGTTGTAATTCCGAATGTTTCATTTTTAATTTTGTGAAAATGAGAAATGCGATACAACTTAAATTATTAACTCGATAATACAAAGCTAATAAATCGCAGAATTGATTTATTTTAATAAATTGAAGAATTTATTAATTTTTGCCCAAAAGACGGAAATTCGTGTGCAGTATTTATACTTATGTATGTAAGACTATGTACGCTCAAAATTAAAACTAACTATTTACACAATATAATAGTATAAAACATATATTAAAGGTTTTGTTTGCAATGATTACACTTTTTAATTTATTTTAACTTTTTTGGTTTCATTAAATCTGTTTTTATTATTGTTTGTGTCTGCTCTTCTTTTTTGCTTTCCTTGCTCTCTTTGCGTTCTGTCAAGGTTACATTTTTAAACTTTACGTCAGCGCTATTTCGGGGGCTCGCATGAGAATACATACAAACCCAACCTATAGTGACTAGTTTTGTGCTGGATACACACGAATGAACATTAGTAAGGGTATCCCAATAACAGTGGACGATATTTCTAATTTTTCCTGTGCTAGGGGCAGCTCTGAAATTTAACAGCTGTCGTCTAAGAATTATTCCGATTATGAAAAATGGACCACTACATAAAATTTCATAAAATTTCTCCAATTTTCATTATTTCCACTCTCTTTTAGAGTAGGGCTATTAACAAATTTGGCAAGTATACTCACCATGCAAATGTCAACATTTTAAACTGATATCATTATTTGAGCGATAAAACACGGCATAATATGATTTTCTCAGCGATAAGACAAAGCTTTAAATTCCGATTTAAGCAATGGCAATGTTGCCACATGTTCAGTTTCAAAAATGGCACCAAAAAGTAATCTTATATACATTTTGTTATCATTTCTTGTGAATGAAAATGTTATCAAAACCCAGAGACTCAAATACATACATTTGCAAAATGGCTTACAAATGGTAAAATCATTTAAATTTTTTATTTAATGGGAAACTACGTACATTCTTATATCGCCAAATTGCAAGGATACTAGCCCCATGGGTTAGTGAAATTTTATTCACCACGCAAATGTCATATTTTTACTAACCTGTGCAATTTGATAGAAGTCATAAACGGCAAATGACGCTTATAACGTAGTGACACCGCCGTTTATCGCGCCCAGATTAGCGATAACCTTGTTCTCTGATCTTTGTCGTTTACACCACTCGATTTGAGATTAAATTCACGTTTCAGTTGGCAACTCCGTGCTTAGACAAACAGAAAAATTAAGTTGGCGGCTATTGGTTTTGCCAGTTTTGTACAAATTTGGGATGTTTTTGAATTAACTGAATCTTTAAAATTGAATCAGGGAGTCAAATCGGGTCAGTCGATAAAATGTGTTCACAGTTTAAACCAATAAGAGCCATTTATATTAGCGGCGACGGGTCGGAAAATTTTCGATCGGCTTCCATCTGTCAAACACTTCATTATTTGTGTATGTTTTTATTATGGTTGCATTTTTTTAGTAGCTAACAGTGTTGCATCAAAATGTACACTAGTTTAAAATGAGATTAACAATTAAACTTCAGTTTGTACAGATTAAAATTGTATGGGTAATCTTCTGGGTTAACGGAGTTAAACTTCGAAATGCGCTAATCTTGGTTGCTGTAAAAGCCGTATTAGTGTTTCAGTTCCACCAAATTCTCGTCGAAATTCACTGAGCCAACGACATATTTTTATGCCAGAATTGGGACGTAAAAATTCAAGAAAATTGTTGGGTTCTTCAATTCCAAACTAATTTATTGCATATAATATTATTATAAAAGTCATAAGTGCCAATGAAATCAAATTTAAAGTAAATTTTTTTCCATTCGCCTATACCTCATTCCTTTTCACATTCTATCCTGTATCAAATTTGCATCTAGACGTGCAATCAGCTGTCATCGAAGCCCCTTGTACAAAGTTCTGTCGAAACAGGTAAACTACTGAAACAAAAGAACGGAATCGTATTATTGAACTAGATCGTTCGTTCAAAGAGTTAACATCGATACAGCCGATGGAACATTATGTTTGAAAACACAAATTATCGAAACATTTTGATACTTGAGGAACCAAAAATTAAAAACGAATTTTACCAGGAAACATTGCTACATGCGATGAAACGTTAAGTGGAACATGCCCATATTTCTACTAATGTTCTCTCTTGTGTAGCCAGTACCTAGTTTATTTAGCACTCGAGTCGAAAAAGTTTTAAATTAAAAATGTGAATAAAAAGTGTTTCTGTATATCAATGCGAAAAGAAGCAACACTGATTACGTTTTTATTGGAATATTCTAAGAAAGCTGTCAAGCAATACAAAATATAAACAAACAAAATAAGTTGTGCGAAAAAGAGCGAAAGACAGAAGTTGTTTTCAGAGAGTTCCACTACTCCTTACAATTTGTGTTGGAATTTAGCCCTTCAAATTGTCTCTTGCAAATTCCAAATTAGATGACATATATTCAACTAATTGTTCTTTTTGACAATGATATAATTCTTACATTCTCCATTTAAAATATAAATTTGTAATTTCTTAAAAAACCTTTTTGAAGAAGCAATATGAAAATCTCGCACCATTTTAGTTTGTGATATTGTTTTTATTTTTCATATTTACAACAGTTTTTTGCCAATAAGAAAACAGTACGTGACAGACGTTGTTCGCAAAACAATGTTGTAGAACCGTCACATGTGAGAAGCAATTTTTTGTACCGATTCGTAGCGTTTTTGTTTCAATTTACATGTTTCATGTGAAATCTTTTTCAATTCGAGAATTACAGAAACAGGGGGTTTCGATGAAACAGCTGTTCGACAATAGAGAAATATTAAAGAGAAGCCATTATATTGCATATACTGCTATTATTTATTTTAAAAGTCATAAGTGCCATTAAATTCAAATTTAAAGTCAGTTTTTCAATTTGCCTATCGCCTAATTCACATAAAGCGATATCGAAGGGAAGATATCGAAAAAAAATATTATGTATTTTTTTTTCGTATTTCCACATAAATATTTTAAAATTCTATGTAATTTTTACTTATTTCTCTTTTCTTCTTTCCATCACCATTTGCAAAACAATCAAATAGTGCTGAAAACCAAAGGATTTATTTAACGACCGGTGTTAGTATTCTCAGACTTTTGTCAAATTTCCGTAAGAAAAATCATATAATGTGAACTTCGTTTTACACTGCACAGCACTGTGCCACCACGTTGAATTTCTAGAATCATTCATCACAATCGAATATAATAATTTTATTGTAATAATTTTATTTGTAATTTATTTTCTTTTAAAAGACGGTTTATGATCCATTTTTTCGCATATTTTGTAGTACTTTTTGATCTACGCCATAGTAAATGGTCCGCCATCTAACTTTTTTTTCAACTAGTGCTTATTTCGTGAATGGTAACACTTAGCTCATGTCTGATTTGACAGATAATTAGTTTTATCCTTCCGCTGAACGAATATGGTTGTGTATACGCTTGAACAACGCTGGGAAATATGGGAAAAATGGGCCTGCGATCGACATACAGATGATGCCTATTTTGCCAAAAAAAATCATCTTTTAAGATGAAGCTCATTTTGAACTTGGCGGGTATGTAAACAAGCAAAATTGTCGCATTTGCGGCACAAAAACCCGCACGCATACAGTGAAAAGCCGATGCACCCAAAACGAGTCACTGTTTGGTGCGGATTTTGGTCCAGAGGAATAATAGGACCATTTTTCTTCGAAAATGAGCAACGAGTGGCGGTTACAGTCAATGGCGATCGTTATCGGGCCATGTTGAACGAATTTTTGTTCACAAAAATTGAAGAGGAGGATATTGGCAACATTTGGTTTCAACAGGACGGCGCTACGTGCCACACAGCCGAAGCTACACTCGATGTTTTGCGCCCTGTTTTTGAAGATCGCATTATCAGCCGCAGAGCTGATGTCGTTTGGCCACCTCGGAGGTGCAATTTGACACCGTTGGACTATTATTTGTGGGGTACCCTCAAAGATAAGTGTTACGCCGAAAAGCCAGAGACAATTGACGCTTTAAAGGACAATATTCGTGAAGCCATTGGTGAAATACAACTGCACACAATCGATAATGTGCTTAAAAATTGGACCGATCGTGTAGGCTACTGCATGGCCAGCCGAAGCAGCCATTTGAATGAAGTTATTTTCCATTATTAACCGGAAGGATTGTACTTTCAAATAGAAAAAGAAATTTGAGAAAATATTCAGTAGTTTTTTTTATAGCATTTTCAAAAAAAAAAAGTTATTTGGCGGACCCGTTATAATTATGTCAGGTCATGGTAGAATTATTTACTAGGTAATGTTTTTCGTTTCAGTTGTCAAACTCATATGTATTTTGTTTTTATACTTATTTTTATTCTTGTGTTGGTATACATAAGTATTTATGTGCAAGTGTAACAAAATGTATGTTGTTGTTGCCTACAACTACAAAACACTTGCTGCTACTACCATATATGTATGTATTTATAATTCTAAACGAAGGTCATATTAACAGATTTTTCGACAGTTTTCCGACGGAAGTTTTCAAAACTGATTTTATTGATAAAAATCACATAGCGATGGAATAACTAACGGAGAGATAAAAACGAAATAAGCGAAAATCACATCCACTTTTAAATTTTAATATGGAAATACGAAAAATATGTGTGTGTGTAAAACAATTGGTGCGAGCGCAATCCGCAATTGTTTACTCAGCGGAATGTGCGTGTTTATATTTTTTGTTATGCTGGTTCTACACGATCCAACAGGTTGAGAAACTGAATTGAATGGGGAAATCGCTCGTATTCCTCACACGGCTAAACTTTCGAACCAACTTTTCATTCAACTTCAGTTGCAAATAATTTTTGAAGCGTCAAGTGAATTCGGATGTTCTTCATATATGTCTGTTGTTTTTATTTATATATTTTTCACTTTTACAGTTCCATATGAAGGAAATATTTTTATATTGTTAGATAAAGTCACGAATTAGTGCTTCTTCTTCGCAATCACTCATTTTTATTTATTTCTTCCGCTCACAACATATCTTGCGCTCAACGCTATTTGTTGCTTGATCAAAGTCAATATAAGAATATAAAAGGAACAATGAAGTTGAACAACTAGCCCATACGTATTAACTACTTGGACCAACTCAAACAAAAATAAAAAAATTTTATTTTCCATCCAACCATCGTCCTCAGGCGATTCAACTTCTCAGTCAACTCGACAAAGTTGACTTAAAAAGGGCAAGCGTTAGAAAACATGTGGCAAAATTGTGGATTATGTCCAGCACAGCCCAATTTTTTTTTGTCGGCGGCCCATATTTCCCGGATTACGGGCCCCCAAAGTTTGAACATATAACGTTCAATATCTTCTACATTTTCGGACAGACCGGAACAATATGGGTATCGTTGGAAAGCTTATAAATATGTCCTTAAAACTGCGTATTTATATCCACGATTAATTAACCCATTGCGAGCCAATTCATGATATTCGACTTTTATACCCTTTTACAAAGGCTATTATCTCAGAATATTGCTAATATGAAGACGCTAATTTGACAATGTCGTCAGAATGGTGGGCCCTGCAGCTAAAATATGACACTTTATTTGTCTTTGTAGCCCTCTAAAATCCCGAGATATTAAGAGCGCAGAATTTTTTCTTTTCTGATTTTACCACACATCGACTTAAGGTACAGAGGGAATTTGAACCTTCCTGCTTGAGCCTGCTTGGCCGGGCCCCTGGGTGGATTATAAATTTAACGATTTTCAAAAAGGTCTACCACATGGTACGAGGAACGTAGTTCCCATTTTCTCACATTCTTTACTTTTTCTGTAATTTTGGTTTTTTAAAAAAAAATGTTTATCCAATATCTCGATAACAGAGCAACTTATCAAAAATTTTCATTTAATATTTTTCAATTATTTTGACATGTGTTAGTTACCAAACCAATCACTAAAGGCAATTTTCTAAACGTAATACCCCCCATATATCCGAACTTTGGAGGCCCATAACTCCGAAAATATCGGTTTCCGACAAATTTTTTTTAACGTTTTAACGTAAAGTAACTTGCTTTACGACCCCCAAAAAGAAGAAAAAAAATGGAATTTTGGGCCCAACTGGACTGGTTCCCAAATTAAGCTGTAATTAACTTTAACGGAAAAAATACATTTATTATCATTAATCAATCGTAATTCAAAATGCATTATCATCAAACAAACATCCATAAATATCATTTAAATGTATTTAAGATACGGTTTACTTCCAGTCTCTTATCGTTTATTTTATCACTTCCCTCTATTCTGTACTAGTACTCCAACTAACCAAGTCGGAAAGCAGTTTCATCGAAATTCTTTGAGACTATCGCTAATTCCGTCAGATAAATCTGACAGATAAAACTGATAATGTGAACTTCACTTAACATGTACGCTATTGATTAAAAAGCAAAATTCCATCATGTTTATTTTTTTGGTGCTGGCAATGCTGTAACCCTCCGTCAAGAGTTTGCTGATGTCAAGGCGAATTGGTAACACGCACACACATGATGATGAAAAGCAAGAAAAAAGCACGAAGCGGTTGTTGAAGCATTTTTAGTTCATTTTTCTAAAACGAAGACGCGATTTGATAAAAAAAAGTTTGTGTTGCTAATTGTAAAGTCTCAAACGCAATCGAATTGAAACGTTTACAGAATTATAACTACAAGTGTCTGGCGGATCTGTGTAAAGTGTGAAATAAACAAAATGCGGAAAGGAGAATTCTAATTAAATAAAATTGAAAGCAAAATAAAACGTAATACAAGAAAAATTGCATAAGAAACGTAAAAACAGCGGTGCTGGTGGCGACGGCGGCATCTAAAATCTGCATACAAAAGATGAAGAAATACGATACAAACTAACAAATTAACAAGAAAAAGAAGGTTGAAATAAATTACTGCACATTGTATTGAAGAAATACAAGAAAATTGTAAAAGAAATACGAATTTTTGTGTTGTATTTTTTGTTTAGTGTCTTCCCTAATTCGCTGTAGAATGCTGCTTCATTTTTTGGCATTGCAACTTTTCTCTGCCTCTTGTTCTTTTGTTGTTTTTTCGTCGTGCTTGAGAGATGTCGCCGTCACAATTTCTAGTCGGTCGTGTGTGCGAGATTGTTCACCAGTGGTTGTAGTTTTTTTTTTTTGATTTGTCACATTGGAAGTGCAAACAAAAGTGAAGTGAAGGAATATGAAAGTGTAAATTAAGTAAATTTAAGAAACGAAAAAAATCTTGTTTTTTATTTTTGTTTTAAGCGTAAACGGCTTAAAGAAGAAAAATGTTATTTTGTTTGTTCTGTTTTTCGCTTGAGTCACGCGGTTGTTTGCAATTCTTGTGTATTTAATTTGAGGCGAATATGGAAATTGTTTAAATTATTGCAATTTGTGGCCGAAAATGTGTATAGTTATGACAAGAAAAGATATAAAATAGCGTGAAAAAATGTTTAAAAATAATTTATGGAATTCGTCTGTCTACAATTTTTTTTTGAAGGTTAGGCGCCGCACTTTTAACATTTTGTTGTTTTCATGTCAAACAACGATCGTGTGTGACACGAACAGTAAAATGATACGAAGTTTGCGAAAAAGGAATTGCTAAACAGTGTTGCCAGATGGTGATGTGGAAACAAATGTGAGCTTAATAACGGGGAAAAAAGTATTAATAAAATGTTTGTTTATGAAAAAAATGGCTTATGTCCAGCACAGCCCAAACTCTCGTAATAGCACCAAATTACTACAACGTATACAACTTTTTATCGAAAGAAAAGTTGCAAATTTTTTGGCTTAAACCTAGAATAGGTCGGCAACTCGCTTCGGCTCCAAACTATTACCATTGGATAGAACTTTTAATTCTAAGTAAAAAAAAATAATCGGGGACAGCGCCTATCTTCGGAGTTGTGGGCCTCCAAAGTTCGGACATACAGGATGATACTACGAGTGTGGTGCCGTGTTATGGGACCGATTTTTGTGTAAATCGAGTCGAAATAAACAAAAAAAATTAAATACATTTTTTCGATAACTGTCTTAGTTGTCAAGATATCGGATGATTAATTTTTAAAAATATCGTTTTTTTTCAATTTCAACATATCACAGAAAAAAAATTTAGGACTTAATAGAAATCAAAAAATAAGCCGAAAAAATTAAATAAATTTTTTCGATAACTATCTCAGTTATCGAAATCGCAACAAAAAAATAAAAATTATTTTAAAAAAATCGCGCGATTTTTTAGTCGTTTTCCGGAAAAAAAAAATAAAAATTTTAAAAAAAATCGCGTGATTTTTTTAAACTAATTTTCACAACAAAAAAATAAAACAATTTTCAAACACTTAAATTTTTTTTATTACAAACTGAAAATACATATATAATAAATAAGGGCACTTTGGGCATGGTTAACGTAAAATTCAATTAAATGGAATTCAGTTTTCAAATAAATAAACATAACAAAACATTAAATTCAATTACAATATAACAAAACAAAAATATATACATTAAAAATAAAGAAACCAAGGCATGGAGGGCTGTTTCAGGCACGGGTCCATCTATATTTTGGAACAGGTCGCTAATGTCCATACACACTATTCACGTTCATCTTACTCTTTTTTGAATGAGACGCCCGCGAGATATAAACAACATCATACTCTTAAAAGGTACTTCCCCTGTTTTGGTGAAATGCAATTTGGGCGAAATGTTGCCATATTGACTGACTATATAAATGTTGTATGCAATCCAATTTTATCACATTTCTCGGTAACTGGCAGTTATCGAAAAATTTTATTTAATTTTGGCGTAGAATACGTCTTACCTTACGGTATAGGGAGTCATGTCAGATTGTTATTGTTGTAATCTTTATTTCATTGATTATGAGGAAACGGCGAGAAAACTTTTTTTAAAAATTTTTTTGGAGGTAAATGAAGATGTTATCTTTCGTTTGATATACATTTCATATTGGTTGATATCTTCCTAATATTTAAATTTCTTAAATGAAAATTGTTTAAACACATACACTCAAACATATATGTGGTGTTTGGTTGAGTGTTTGAGTTTGTAACGTGAACACAAACTATGCTGCTGTTTCAGTGTGGACACAAACCTTCGGCTGTTGTTTTGATTGATGAAATATTGAAATTTCGAATATTTACTTATGTATTTAAGTGAAACAAAATGTTAAATTCATACATTTTTATGTTAAATGAAGTGATGCCAAGTAAGCAAAATAACAATGGTGCTTGATGCTGTTTGACAGCAGCTGACAGTTGACGTTTAGTAAATTAAAATAAAAACTACTAATCAAAATGGCACCTACACGAAATACAAGAAAGAAACAACAACAAAAAAGTAACTATCAAATAGCGTATTCTATGTTAAACTTAATGGCCGTGTCTCTGACACAGCCTGCAGGGACAGTCCGTGGCCGAAGGCCTCGGACAACTGTCTGCTGTTTTTTCCCTTATTTTTTGATTTTTTATTATGGCCTATACTTTTTTTTGCAAAATTAAAGTCGATATCGGGGAGAGTACGGTTTCCGAGGCCCCTCGATCCGACAATGATTTTCATTAGACGACCCCAAAATAAGTCGAAAAAATTTAATAAAATTTTTCGATAACTCGCTTAGCTATCGAGTGTTACAATTTTAAAAAATCGACAAGTTTTTTGTCTGAAGTTCAGGACCAGGGGCAGGCAAAAAATTTTTTTTAAAAAAAACCAAAATTAAAGAAATATTAAAGAATGTGAGAAAATTGAAAACTAGCCGTCGCACGGACCTATGGGGCCCACAGGGTCCATAAAACCGTCACACCCAGGGACATTTGGCTATGGATTAGTGTGGGTACTTCAACGAAAGGTATTTGTGTCACGAATTCCGTGGCGTACTCTTGCCTCGATATCTTTAACAATGCATCATTAAATATCTCGATATCTAAGGCAGTTATTGAACAATTTTATTACATTTTTTAAGGTTATTTTTGGATTTCCTATTATTATGGCTATACTTTTTTTTGCAAAACTATCGAAAAAGTATATATCTTCAAAAATTTATCATTCGATATCTCGATAACTAAGTCAGTTATCGAAAAATTTATTTAATTTTTTTTGCTTATTTTGACTTCTTTTACATAAGTAAGTGGTCAACTCGGTCCCACAAGACGGCACCACACTCGTAATACCATCCCATATGCCCGAACTTTGGGGGCCCGTAACTCCCAAAATAAGGGTTCCCCCGATTTTTTTATATTACTTTTTTTACTTAAAATAACGTTCCCTACACCCAAAAAAAGGAAAAAGATTGGACGTGCCGTCCTATACTAGGTCTGTTCCCTTCTACATTTTCGGACTGACCGGAACAATATGGGTATCGTTGGAAAGCTTATAGATATGTCCTTAAAACAGCGTATTTATATCCACGATTCATTAACCCACTCCGCGCCAATTCATGATATTCGACTTTTATACCCTTTTACAAATTTTGTGAAAAAAAGGCTATTATCTCAGAATATTGCTAATGTGAAAGTGCTAATTTGACAATACCGTCAGAATGGTGGGCCTCGCAGCCAAAAAAATGTGACACTTTATTTGTCTTTGTACCCTCTAAAATCCCGAGAAATTAGGAGCGCAGAATTTTTTTTCTTTTCTGATTTTACCACACATCAACTTAAGGTACAGAGGGAATTTGAACCCCCTGTTTGAGGCCGGCCGGACGAACGCGACTAGGTGGAATATAAATTTGACGATTTTCAAAAAGGTCTACCACATGGTACGAGCAACGTGTTCCCATTTTCTGACATTCTTTACGTTTTCTTTAATTTTGGTTTAAAAAAAAGATATTTTTATCCGATATCAATTACTTTTTGGCCCAACTGGACTTGTTCCAAAAATAAGACCATTTATTTGTACAAAGGTATAACTGTTGTCGGCCTTTGGCCGGTCTTGAAAATGTAGTGACAAAAATAAGGATACGCCACCGTTGAATTCGTGAGACTACTTCTCGTACCTTGGCATTCTACACTTGGACATTCCCAATTATATCTAGGTTTTGCAGTCTTTTCGACCCTATGGGTCAAACATTGGATTTCTATCATTATTGATTTTTTTCTTTTATTTTTTCATAATTTTTTTTACTCCTGCCAATGGTCATGGAATTCGGCCTTACGTTTTATTCTTAAGTTTCGCAACCACATTGCAACCTTTTTTTACTTGTAAACAAGCGTCTTAATTAAGGGCCTGATCTTGTAAATCACTTTCACATTCACCTAATTTTTCAACATCGTCCCTTGACTATATTAAGAACCTGACGTGTGAATTTTGTTAATATATGTATTCCTTGTGTTCATTTATACATAAAAATGTACTCAAATCTTACAGCAAGTACTTAGTTTGTTTATTAGGTACCGTCAAAAATGCCAAGTGAAGTGAAGGTGTTTTGTGCGATTAGACCGTAAGTCCCAAAAAGAACTTTCAATGTTAATATACTGGCAACACTGGAGTGGAATTCAGCATACTAAATAAAAATAAATGAATAATCAAAAAATTAAGTTGTTTTTAACCACCAAAAATATAGTGAATAACAAAAACAAAGCCACAAAAGCTAAACAAAATTTACGTCCAAATTAGACTTAATAATTTTTTTTAATCGTTGTAAACCGTTTAATTTTTTGCAGTGTAAAAACCCCTCATGCTCTCACTCCATTTACACTACTAATGGTCGGCATTCTCGCTTGCTCCTGAACTCCCTTAAACAATATTAATTGCTTTAATCCTTAAAGATCTGTTAAATCTCCGGCCGTACCCATTATAACATCAAATGTTGTGAAAGTGATAAAACGAAAGAAAAAAAGTGATTTGGTTATTGCAAAACCAATCAAAGAGAGAACATAAAATATACAAAGTAAAGTAAAAAAAGATAAACAAAATACACATCGTCATTTATAAGTTTCTTCAATATACATACATATATCTGGAGAACAAAAGAAAGTTTTTACAACGTCGTCGTAATCGTCGTCTAACTCCAAAAATTATCCTAAACATTCCCTGTGTTTTCCTGCCTCCGCCCTCTTCGATTTGTTGGATTAACACTTTGTTCGGTTTTTGCAATCTCGCGCTCTATCTCTTTCGCTCTCTGTTATTGGGGGATTGATTCGCCCGTCTTTTTGTTAAACAACATTTCGGTTTATATTATTTGGTGTTCAGCAAACTGTTAATCTGTCATGGCCGGTAAGTTTTTTCTTAGCGTTTTTTTTTGGTTTGTTTTTTAATCATCTTACTATATTATGAGTATTGGCGTGCGTGTGAGTGATTTTTGTGTTTATTTTTTTCAGCTGTTGCCTTTAACTATTATTTTTATTGTTCCACGTTTTGTGGCGAAATATTCTTCGAAATAACAAAGTAGAGAACGATACTACGAATGGAACACTTGGGCAATACGCTGTTTATGCTATCAGTAGTGTTGCCAGAGACTGTCTACAAAATTATACCAAATGTCCTCAAAAATTGTGCTGTTTGCAAAACCAATACGGTAACCTCAGTTTTTTGGTTTTTTTTCTAATTCTGAGTCCAAAACACAGTCCGCGTGATGCCCCAATTTACTTAGTCTGAGTTTACACATGCAACTTTAAGTTTGCAACTTTGAAAAACTCTGCTGCAGCTCTTTACGATTCTCCTTTGAAGTTGCAATATGTGTTTACACGTGCAACTTGTCGGCGTTTGAAATTGTGAAAATCTTGTGTTCGATGTTGTTACTTCTGACATTCGTACATAATTTTTCTGTATACAGACTAAAAGTGTTGTGAGCCGATGGTAAATAATGAGATAAAAAACTTTTGTTTTCATTTGTATTAAACACTTTTTTATTTCTTTAAACGGAGTTACACTTTTTTTAACAAATTACTTCGGCTTCGCTACACTTTATTACAAATCACTATTTTATTTTATTTATTTATTCACACCGCGTCGTTGTTTCAACCATAAAAAGAAACAACTTTTAAAGAAAAACGTCAAATTATTCTAAGCCAACTTCACTGCGAAAGAAAACAAAACGGAGTTGCAAAGCGCTTGCTACTTCTTTCCCCCTCCGTTCTTTTACCTCTCTCTCCTAAAAACTCAAGAACGTCGGCAGAGTTTTACAAAGTTGCAGACCTAAAGTTGCATGTGTAAACACAGACTTAGCGGAGCACTGTTACGCACTTTATTTTAAAGATAAATCGGCAATTTTTTGATTTTTTTAATTAAATAATCGATACAGTAATTCTAAATACAGTAATTAATAAAAACACACTCCAAGCTAAATAATTTACTGAACAAACTAATATATGTATGTATATGCAACCAAATCCCAAATATTGGTATTTAAATATGTCACATATAGTGGGACTATTAAGGTAAAATATGGTCATATGAAGAATTCTCCACAAACCAAACGTATGCCAGTCGGTAGTCCTTAAGGAGTGTCTTCGAAATATGAAAGCTAGAATTTCCCAAGGACCTTCAGAAATTCAGAATTTTAAATTTTCTGTGTGAGGTCCCTGTGCATGATTTTGGCCCACTGTGGTCAAACAAAGAATTCTCCAAGAACCAAGTATGTGAAGTTGGGCAGTGCTTGACACATCCTTTCAGATTATGCCAACTACATATTTCAGAAGACCTTCAGAACCGAACATTTTTCATTTTGAATTTCATATAAGAAAACAGTTTTTCGCCCATTATGCCCATCGAAGAATTCTCCACGAACCAAACATTTGCCAGTCGATAGTCCTTAAGGAGTGTCGTAGAAATATAAAATCTAGAATTTCCCAAGGACCTTCAGATATTCAGAATTTGAAATTTTCTGTGTGAGGTCCCTGTGCAAGATTTTGGCCCACTGTGGTCAAACGAAGAATTGTCCAAGAACCTTAGCTTAATAAATTTATAAGCAATTTTGTCATTTATCTCTATATGGAATTTTTTAAATGGTCAAAGTATTTCTGACATTTCATGAAATAATTTTTTGTTTCTACGCCTGTGGAGTTGCTTTCAAAAATTGCTTTGTTAGTCAGTAACATAAAAATGTGATATTGTACCTTCTATACCACCGATAAATATGATGCAAAATTTTCAGCTAAATTATAGGGAGAAACTTTCAGTACGAAAAATTGTGCCGTTTGCAAGAAGATTGGGCTAAAAAATTGCAAAAAAAATTGGAAAGATATTGAGGAAATTGTGCTAAACGGCACTTGGCATAATTTTTCAAAAAACAAATGCCAAAACCAAAAAAATTATGCTAAAAGGGCACCAATTATGCCAACATGGTAACACTGGCCATCAGGTAGACCGATTCAAATTGTGAGACAGAATGGCATGACTTAAGGGGCCCCTACCTTATGGATAATGGCTGATGTATAGATTATAGATTATACTTGGCATAATTTTTCAAAAAACAAATGCCAAAACCAAAAAAATTATGCTAAAAGGGCACCAATTATGCCAACATGGTAACACTGGCCATCAGGTAGACCGATTCAAATTGTGAGACAGAATGGCATGACTTAAGGGGCCCATACCTTATGGATAATGGCTGATGTATAGATTAATCCCCGTATGCTTTTGGTTGTTAAAATTATCAATATGTCAAAAATCCGGTCCCAAACAATTATCAAACAACTGTTTTCGTACGAAACAACTTGACCATAAACTTGACATAACAACACTGTAATAATGTATGAAATAAGGTCTGTCTGCGTACTGATAATTTGTAACAATTTGTACAAATTGTTACTGGATGTTGTCTGTGTACACCAAAAAGCCAGTAACGAGAGAGTAAGAGAGAGTTTATTTTGACAGTTCGATGATATCTCTTACAAGTTTTTACTGGAGAAATTTTTGCCAGTAAGAATTTGCAAGTTCGAACAGCTGTTTTGAATTACGTTTTATGTAAACAAACAAAATAAAGTTGAAATTGAACAATGGCAGAAGTAAGTATTTTGAGAATTGTGTTGTTTTTTACTGCACATCGAGTTGTCTATCGCTACTCATTTTCAATTCAGTACTTTTGTTGTCTTTTAAGTTGTTTACATTGCAATCAGCTGTTTACGAACCAGCTGATTTTAATTTCTTGCAAGTTTTTACTGGATGTCGTCTGTGTACTTTTTGTGATATTTTCTACTGAGAGAGTAAAATTTTTTTTACTCTTCCAAAAAAGTTACTAGATATTTCTTACTGGAAAAGTACCCAGACAGACCTATAATCAAGTTATGATACGAGAGAGAAATGCGTTTGAGTGAATCGCGTCGACTTTTTCGTTCTCTTCGACGAGAGTTGCCAAGTTGGGCCGGTTTTTTCTTCTCTACTTGTACATCCACTTTGTTATTTTGCCAACGAAATTTTCTCAAAGAGCTCAGTATAGAGCATGGTACAAATAAATGGTAGAAGCACTAGCCCAGCTGATTTGAACTTTTTACTGGTGTGAGTATGAGTAAGTTTTCCTCTTATGTCAAAGTTTGTTTACATTTGGTTGTCTGCAACCCCCGTTCGCCTGCAACTGCTGTTTTTGAAAAGTTTTCTCTGTGAAAATCACATAAAAACGTTTTGATTGTCACACTTAAGCATTTTCAGTATATCAAATAAAACACAATCATTTTCCAAATGGCACTTTTTCCAATTTTGTCAACAATTTCAGTATTTCAGCTGACTTGACACAATACGGATACTGAGCAAAAACAAAATGCCTGTTGTTTTTGGCTTGTTGTATTTGTTGTCGTACTGCATCTACCATTATATTTCTACCATGGTATAGAGCAAATTACAATAGAGATAAAATTTCTCTCAGCTGACGTTTTATTTCACACTCATCGTCGTAGGTTTGTTTAAATGAGAGATGTTCGACGAATATTAACTTACACCAGGTGGAGTTACAAAAACTGGTGAGTTAACTTTTTCGTTTTGGTATAGAACTGTAAAATTTAATTTGTTTTGCAATTTTTTTTGTTGACTTTTATCGTTGGCATTAATTTTTGCTATTCACGTACAAACATGAAATGTCGTTGGCATAGTCTTATTGGATATTTTGTACTAATGCCTCTATCTGGTATAATTGAACCAATTCATTCCACTGTTTACTTCTACCGTTTACTTATATATGCAACCAAACCTATGAAGGTAAAATAATTGAGGGAATAAAATTGTTTATTCTACTTTGCTTTATGGTTTCAAGCATTGAGTAATGTCAAATAGAGATGCCGCTATTCTCATCTGACATTTCCTTCCACATTATTCGTGGTGCAGTCGATACAATAGAGAGTTATTGGAGGCAGATTAACTTACTGCAGGTGGAATTACAAAAATGTTAACTTACATTTTTCATGCCGTTTTGATGAAAAATTGTGAAATATTTGTGTAAGGATATATTTGTGGTGTATTTACATAGCAATTTTAACGCACAAAACGAAATACCGTTGCTGTTTTATTGTTAGTTGGTTTGAGTCTTTACTTTCTAACATCCAACCGCACATCTGCCACACACCAAATGTCATAAATTTACTGTGAGAGTTGGCTTCTCTATACGTCATTACTCTATGGTTTCAAGTAGCGAACTATTAACTGACTTGCAACCCTGTTGTATTTATTTGGTCGTCTAATTGTAAATCGTCTTTGATTTATTCAAAAAGAATGGAACGGTAGAGAAGAAAATATTTGTATTTGCGTTTGCACTTTGGTTTGTACCAAGAATTATTCATTCGGGTTACACGTTACGTACTTTTCCAGTAAAAAATAGTCAGGAACTATTTTGAGAGAGTGATCTAGATTTTACTCTGCCAGTAGAAAACTCCACAAAAAGTACACAGATGGCATCCAGTAGAAGAAGAAGTAACAACCGCAGTTGGAATAAAACGTTAAAAACCCCAACCCGTAAAAAACATAGTTTTTGACTATAAATTCTTTATATATGAACACGCCCATTTGTATAATACCACCCATATTTGCAGTACATCTTAGAATATATACACCTAACCAACATACCCAATTTTGTTCAAATACCGTTAGCAGGAGCAGAAATAATGGATTTTTAATTTGTGATTTGTATGGGAGGTACCATGCCCCTTTGTCCAATCCCCCCATATTTTGATAGTACATTTTTGTCGTCGCCATTAGTTTGCCTGCGAAGTTTCAGCTCGACTGGTTGACGGAAAAAGTGTTAAAAATCAATCCAAAGTTTTTTGCATACAGACAGGTGAAGTTAATACGAGGGTTGAATTTTATGTTTCGCGATTTGGCAACCCCAGTGTAGCAATCTGGAAACTGACAGCTCTATCGTAAAGTTGGTCATTTTTGAGGTTATGCGTACTCAGAACGTTTTGGCATACGAGCGCTATTTATGTTGTTTACAGTAACTTAAAAGATTCATCTCGACCCAAAAATGGAATTAAATCGTGAACATTTTCGTGCGATTATTTTTTACAACTTTCGACGTGGATTAACTCAGCAAAAGTGCATGGATGAACCTAATTCAATTTTTGGCGATGAAGCTCCATCAAGGACCAGTGTTTATAGATGGTACGGTGAATTCAATCGTGATCGTAGTTCACTTCAAGACGAATTTCGTGAAGGTCGTCCAAAATCAGCTGTTGCTCCCAAAACCATTGATGCTGTGCTCGAACCGATTTTGCAAGATCGTCATGTGACCTATCGCGAGATTGAGACAACCTTAGGCATTAGTGGGACCAGCATACATTCAATATTGCATAAACATTTGAATGTCAAAAAAATTTGTTCGCGTTGGATCCCACACAATTTGTCAATCGCTCAAAAAAAGGCTCGTGTCGATTGGTCGAAAGAAATGCTCCAGAAATACGATCGCGGTGCTTCGAAACACGTCTACGACATCGTGACAGTTGATGAATCCTGGATTTACGCGTATGAGCCCGAAAGTAAACAGCAGTCAACTGTATGGGTGTTTCAAGATGAGCCAAATCCAAGAAAAGTTGTTCGCGTCCGAAGCACTTCCAAGCAAATGGTCGCCTGTTATTTCGGAAAGACCGAACATATCGCAACCGTACCACTAGAACAACGCAGAACAGCAGAACAACGCAGAGCAGTACACAACTATTTGTTTGCCAGTTGTCTTCCAAGAAATCAGGAAAACCAACCGCCGAAGACGGATCACTCTTCACCACGACAATGCGAGCTCTCACACATCGGCTGAAACAACTGCATTTTTGAGCACCCAAAACATCGATTTGATGTGTCATCCGCCGTATAGTCCTGACTTGGCACCGAATGACTTCTTTTTATTCCCGTACGTAAAAAACAAACTGAGAGGTCAACGTTTTTCGACACCTGAAGAAGCGGTTGCTGCATTCAGAATGCATGTTTTGGGGATACCTCAATGAGAGTGGCAAAAGTGTTTCGACAATTAGTTCAAACGCAGGCAAAAGTGTATAAATCTTCATGGGGAATATTTTGAAAAACAATAAAGTGATTTTCGATGATTAATATTTGTTTTTGTTCTCTAATCCCGAAACATAAAATTCAAAAATCATTAAAAAAAAATTTAAAACATACTTTCGCACTGGCAAATTTTTACTGCCAACAATTTCTCCAATAAAACCTTGTAAGTTCTCTACCATCGAACTGTCAAACTAATCTCTCTCGTTACCAGTTTTTTGGCGTAAACAGACATCATCCAGTAACAATTTGTACTAATTGTTATAAATTATCATTGGAGAAACTTACTTTAAATTTGATTTTATTGGCACTTATGACTTTGAAAATATTTTTATATTTGATAAATAAGTTTTGATGTGAACGAACACACCAATTTTGTCTATTTTTTATTTATTATACGTTCAAATTCTGACAGAAATTCCCTTTGATAGTCACTGGGCTAACGAAAATTTTGATTCGATTTTTTTATGTCAGTTTCTTTTCTACCAGAACTTGGGTGTAATGCAAATAAAAATTAAAGAAAATTGTTGTGCTCTTCAAATCATTGTGTATTTGTATACTTAGTAGGGACATAAATATTGTTACTAAATTGAACATACCCATTAGAATACTTAATTGAACATACACTTAAGTGGGGAAAGAAAAAAAAACTAAATTTTCAAAAAGCTCCGCCCGCTGGGCATTAATTGCATGTTCGTCTACAGGTGCATACAATTGTTCGAGGAGACTGGAGATATAAAAGACCGCCCTTAATCGGTCCGCCCACGTACCGTTCAAACACAGCAAGCCGTCTAAGCAAGAATTCAACGATGTGCTCTCCGGAAACAAAATCATGGCCCGTGAGATGAAAATCACGGAAAAGTCACGAGTCAAATTATTAAAAAAGACTTGGGACTTGGATCTTTCAAACGGCGTACAGGACATTTGTTGACTGCAACTTGCAACTGCATTGAAAGATCTTTTCCGATTGAAAAAAAGTTTACCGTACCGCTTAACAATTCCCTGTTCCAAAACCAGTCGTGGACTTTCTAGCAAGATTCAGCAGCATCTCAGAAGGCTAAAACGACACAAACTTCGAAACAATTTGCCAGCTTTTATATGCTCTGAAGAATGGCCCTCTGGCAGTCCTGATATGAACCCTCTATTACAAATTGTGGACCGTTTTAGAGGACATGGTCTACCAACATAGATACCCCAACAATGATTCTCTTAAGACAGCTCAGGTTCGTGCTGTAGCAAATATACCAAGGGCTTGCATTTTGAATTAAACTTAGCTTTTTGTATACAATACATGTCAATAAATATATATAAAAAATTGGTCCAAAAACGTTCATTAGTTTTTGTTTTATAACCCAAAATATGAGTACACAGTATTTATGTCCCTACTAAGTATATAAATACATATATTTTATTGTATACACGCTGGAAAAAACAGGGGAACACACTTCAAACATTTATATGTTTGGAAGTCCCAAACTCAGGTGTGTTTAAATGCAAACATTGGCATGTTTACTGACAAATATGTATGTTTTTACGTGTAAACATAATATGCGTTCTTCATCTCAAACATCCATATACTTACGAGAAAGCATTCGTGTGTTTCCCCCAAACCTCAAGATACTTACGTCGAAACATATGCGTATTTTCTCCCAAATATAATATTTAGAAACGAATTATTCTTTCTTTCTTATTTATTATAATTAAAATAAATAATTAATGCAAAAAAATAAAATATTTAGAATTACCCTTTTTACATTTACGCGCTGAATGCATTACGTTTTTTATGAAATGAGATTCTGCTGCTCTTTTGTTTTCGGAAGGTTTCAGCTATATCTTGGTTATCACTATGTGTTGGTACACAAACAATATATTTATAAACAACTCTAGTTCATGCAAAACAAGCGTGTATTAATTCTGTGGTGACAAGGCATAACAGCATAACTCGAGTTATGCTCAAACTATATTTTTCGAGAATCGAGCTGTATATATCGTGCTGCACATTATATAATCCAAATATGAATAATCCAATTTGGAAAAAGATTTATTAGCAAATCTCGATCAATCAAATGAAATGTGAACCCTTAAAACGTTTTCCTAAAAAATTGCAAAACTAGACCAGCATATGTCTTGTGACCACAGAATTACTTGTGTGTGTTTTTAACTTATATTTCACAAATGGGCTGCTATTCCGATTTTTTTGTAGAGGCTAGGGCAGAAAAATGGATTAGCGTTGTTGCCCTTTCCAGTTTCTTTCCTCAAAATCGTTTCTCACAGTGGTAGCACAACACGCACACAAAAACCAAAACAACATCACAGACCATTTAACCGTCCGAGCGTTTGTTTATTATTTTTTGACTGATCAATCACTTTTGATATCCTCTGTCCGATGAACCATTGACAACTGAATACATGAAATTAAAACGCATCAGCATCAGCCAAAATAAGAAACACGGACTTCATCTGCAATTTGCACGCACATTCAGGAATATTTATAAATCACTCAGTGAGAGAATAATGCAAAAATAAAGATACACACTTAGTCTGGTTCTAGACGTGCAATTGTAATTGCAGCAATTCTTCATGATTCTTTTTTGGAATTGCAATTTGCTTTTACACGCACGCAATTCTGTTTGTGCAATTCTGGTTTTTATTATTGCTGCTTCTGACATTCGTATAAATCTGAGACATATGTAGACTATTCGTGAGAAATTTTTTCGAATGAGTAAATGAAAAGAAATGTCAAATTATTCTGCAGCCGCCATTACTAAAAAATTACGAATGAGAAGAACTGAAAGAATTGCAGATTTCATGCAAGTTTTTTCCTCGTTCCATTCTTCTTACCTCTCTCTCCTACGAACTCATGAATTGCAGCAATTATAATTGCACGTGTAGAAACAGACTTACAAGATATACACACCCGTTTCCCCTTTTTAATTCTCTTGCTCTCGAGAGAGCACAAACAGTGCAAAAAACACGGCTGTATTTATATTACAAACACAAATATATTTGTGTCGCAAACACATGTTATAACATACTAATCATTGTGTCTCAAACATGTAATATTGACTAGCAAACAAAATGCGTTTGGTATTAAGTATATTATATTTGCAACAAGCTCCAAACACATGTTATATTTGCATCCAAACAACAAAAAACTTCAGATTCTTCAGCGTGTATAAAGCTATTTTAGAAGCCGTAAATGCCAATAAAAACAAATTTAATGTCAGTTTCTTCAATTCGCGTATCGCTCACTCTCTTTCACATTCTGTCCTGTATCAAATTTGCAGCTAGGAGGTCGACCAGCTGTGTCATCGAAACCCCCTGCAGCGACTTTTGACGAGAATTTGGCGGAACTGAAACACAATGCACAGTTTTTATATCTTTCTCTATGATATGGACGTTTCATGGGGGAAGTATGGCTTAAATAATACCAGAAAGAGGTAATGGCTCAAATCAACCAACATGAAAACACAGCAACGGCATTTCGTTTTGTGCGTTAAAATTTTTGTGTAAATACACCACAAATATGTATTAACAATAGAACAATAAAATATAATAAAAAAGTCCAAAATACGTTTAAATTTCAGTTTTTCATCGAAACGACATGAAAAATGTAAGTCAACAATTTTTGTAATACAACCTGGTGTAAGTCAATTTACGTCAAATAACTCTCCATAGCACCTACCGCACCACGAATAGTGTAAATTGAAATGTCAGATGAGAAGAATGTTACAGTTTTCGTACGCAAGTGGAATGATTTCGTATTTTTTCAAATAATCGGAAAACTTCAACAGTGTACTGTTAAACATATGGTAACACCATTTTTTTTTGGCGAAATACACTAGAGTAGGAAACCTTAAGCTAGTAAGGGGCAACAATTGCACTCACAGAAACTGTTTGTCATTCCTAAAAAAAAAAACGTTTTTTAGTACAGCCTACATTATATATTACTTGCTCCCTGTAGCAAGCACAATTTGTGCAATGCATTTCTTTTCTCTGCATAATTATTATCGTAAATATCAAATAAATACAATTATAGTCTTGTTTTGTTGTCGGATTTATTAGACGAAATTAATTTACAAACACTTTAAAATTCAAATACAAACAATCCCAACGCCACCACAGCACTGAAATCCATCTCACCTAGGCCCTCTGCCAACCATCATTTCAATACAAAAAAAATTTAAAACATTCAACAACAAACAAACACACAAAAATCAAAATAAAACCTGTACGAAAAATTATAAAAATAAACAAAAACTGCGAATAAAGTCTATAGAGATTTAGTTTGCTTTAGCGACTGAATCTTACAAAAGGGGAAACGCCAGCAAGAGCGGGGCAACAACGATAACTAATTTTATTTATAAACAAATTGTAGTTTTGTTGTGGAAGAGAGTGAGAGGTTAGGTAGGTTGGGTGTTGGCGTACAAATAATAATAATACGGTGATAAATACAAGTCATAGCATAAAAGCAAATAACGATGAATGATAAAATAAATTAGACGATAAAGGCATAACGTGAGATTTATGAAAAGATTGCTCTGCTGATACAGATGCTGATGACTATCTAGTTTGTGTTAGAGACAACGCTGTTCTGCAGAAATGTTGTCTTACACAGTTACACTAGGCAGCAAATGTAGAAATGTAGTTTCTTGCAAATGGGAATAGAAAAATATATAAAAATTGTTAAATGATAAGTTTTTATTTTATTTATTAAAGATCTATTAATATTAAATATCTCTATTAGTAGAGATATAGTTTTCGAAAATAATTTTTGCAAAACGCATCCTCATGATTCCTGGCAAACCATATACAGCTATTTCTGATCTAGCCACAGATCTTCATTAGCGGTTGTTTGGAATGATGCTATTGCCAAAATTCAAATGCTAAATGTAAACGAAAATGCCAACATTCTTGCAAGCGAATCATCAATATACTACAAAAATGACTTTCAACACAAGCCGATTTGACAATCAAGTGCTCATGATTGACTAATGTCTTCTTTAGAGTCCAAATAGAACAAAATACGCTACCGATGAAGTTTTGTTTACATACAAATGTTTCTTATGGCAGGGACAAATCGTTATGAAAATCCGCTGCGGCTGATGACTCGCTGCTGTAATAAAATCTTTTTCTAATTTCTTGGTGTCGCTCTCAGCTTCTCGCTCAATTGAGAGAATGCAGTTTCAGTCAGAATGATTTATTGTACCATGCAAAATAAAAAATAAAATTTTAAAAGAAAAGGTGCACACAATTAAACACCTTAACCAACCTTAACTTAACGTGTCCGATTTGGTATAAAGCTGCAAAAACTCACCTTAAAAAACTTCAAGTTCTACAGAATATATGTCTAAAAATAATTCATAATAAGCCCTGGAGATACCCAACGGACTTACTGCATCACGAAAGCGGATACGACAAAATAGGGGACTTTATACTAAAAGCAATTGAAAATTATTTTAACAAAATCGAAAATTCTTATCCATTAATAAGAGAATGTCAAGAAATAGAATTATTATAGAATGAACAATAGAAATCACCAAATGAAAACATTGTGCATATACTGAGTTATAGTTTAGTAATTCTTTAATATACATAATTGTTTCCAAATTATATTTGATATCAACATTTAAAAATAAAGGTTTTTCCTATTTTACCTTTGAAAAGACATATTTTAATATACTTTCTAAATCTTTTGATTAATAAAACATTATTTGCTGTAATATCTTAATGATAAAATTCCGAAACTTTGTAAATATGTACATAAAAACAAATGTGAATAAAGATGTTTATTTATAATTAAAATTAAACATTTTGTAAAATACTATCGGCCTTACTTATAAAAAGTCGTCATAGGTTTGTTAAAGCTTTAAGAAGGTAAAGCCCAATAATAGCCATTTTTGTTAAACGTTTAACCCTTCTTTAAGGCCATTTTATCCGCATTAATACACAAATGAAATAATTTGTCTACATTTCACGCGTGCCGTACTTAAATATTTATGCGATATAAACACGTGAAATTATTAGCTTTGTTTCTTTACGTTTTGGATAAAGTTTGAGTAAAAGAGAGTAAAAGCTAAATTCTCTCTCAAATACTCAATATTACCAAAAGTAAAGAAACGCAAAAAGCCACTTTTCTAGCCCGAAAACAAATATCAAAACACAAAACATATGCTTCACAACAAATCTTGCATATCATGTTCACTTTTCACTGTTCATTTGCACACTTCCCGTCTTCTTCAAGTTAATAAAATTGTAAATTTAATAATTTTTTTCACTTGGTATTGTTTTCACAAATAATACGTATGTTTTTATGTTGACGTTTCGAACAGCTGATTGTTTGACACTTTGCCCAAACTTACCCGAAGAAAATGTTTGGATAAGTTCGGTGAAAAGAGAAGCGCGTTTTGACGTTAAGAGAAACAAAAACTCGATCTCATTTGCCCAATTTGTGAGTAAAGAAACGCGTTTGTGTAAGTTTGGGTTCCCGCGGAATCCCGCGGTAAAGTAAAAAGACAAACATATTATGTGCATTAGAGTGGCATTTTTTTGTATGAAAATTTTTTTTTCTTTCTACTCAAGGATTGCCGGGCCGCATATTATGCCACTTGATGAAAAAATGTTATGCTATAAATTTGGGGAAAATTGGACAATGTTAACACGTCGCGCCCGAAGGTCAAAGTTCAAAAATTTTGAAATTATGTTTTTCTAAGTGACAGATTGTTGCAATATACTTATTTTTCGGCAGATTTTTGCGAAACTTGGTGGGTTTGCAACACAGAAGTTACTTTGTATCTGGTAAAAATTTAGGCAACATGGGGCAACGTTAACACGTAGCGCCTTTAGGTCAAAGTTTTTTTTTTTTTTTTATTTTTTTTTTTTTTTTATTTTTACCAGATAAACAACAAGTTCATAGTTACAATTCTACGAAGTTTGTGGTAAAAATCTGGTAAAAAATGAGTATGTTGCTCGAAGCTGACTATTGGAAATACATAATTCATCAATTTTTGAACTTGGACCTTGAGGAGGTAAGTGTTAACGTCGCCCAATTTTGTCCTAATTTTTACCAGATTAAGAGGAACTTCACTGTTACATTTGTACCGAGTTTCATAAAAATCCGAATAAAAATTAGTATGTTTCTGCAAGTTGTCTATTGGAAATAGATAAATTAAAAATGTTTCAACTTTGACCTAAAGGCGCTACGTGTTAACGTTGCCCCATGTTGCCTAAATTTTTACCAGATACAAAGTAACTTCTGTGCTGCAAACCCACCAAGTTTCGCAAAAATCTGCCGAAAAATAAGTATATTGCAACAATCTGTCACTTAGAAAAACATAATTTCAAAATTTTTGAACTTTGACCTTCGGGCGCGACGTGTTAACATTGTCCAATTTTCCCCAAATTTATAGCATAACATTTTTTCATCAAGTGGCATAATATGCGGCCCGGCAATCCTTGAATTTCAAAAGTAAGGGAAAAAATGCCACTCTAATGTGCATATTTGCAGCGTCACATTATCCTGCCAAGCAACCAAATAGTTTTGTTCCAATTTTGAAATTTTTTAACCAAAATAAACTTTTGTTTACATAGCGATGTATAGAAAATCACAACATTGAAACTACAACCCATTATCCGGTTTTATATCCGGCTACCCAAAACTGAAATCCAATTCAATATGATTTTTCGAAACCTCTTCCAAATTTAAGAATGTAGCAAAAATTAATTGATCTGTTTATTGAATAGTTCTTTCCATTAGTGTTTAAAATTGTGCAGAAATGCTTTCCCGCATTTAAATATAAAAATAGGTTATTGTCCATTTTGTTTTTACATCATGAGAATACATAAAACAGGGTTGTCGGTCAACTATCTGTTGCCTAGATAAAATACTCATTATGAATACGGTACTAAAATACCTTCGCCAAATCTTAAAGCTTACAATAACTGATGAATGCTTTAGAGCTAATTTAATGATTTTTTATGAATAAGGTTGTATAACTATACAAATGTAGTAACATTTTTGCAAATCCCCAAAATTCAGAAAAAAACTGCATTATATTTATTTTAAATACGACGCTGAGAAAAAACAACTGTCGACGCTAGACGCTTTCTTTCCAAATTCGTTTAGATGCTATAGATTTTTTCGTCATTATCGGTAGCGTGTCTGATTCTGGTTCGACTCTTTTGGAAAACAAAAAAGAGTCGAATAATATTATGCGTGTGCACCCTGCGTTAATCGTTACAACGCGTTTTTTTTCGGTTTTGGTAGCAACTAGTCTTGGGTGCTTGTTTGCAATTACCCGAGGGTTCTTTTTTGTTTAATCGGTTGTTCTGACTCTTACTTACTTGCGTAATAATTAATTTTTCAAAGAGAAATCTGATTTTCATGTTGCGCCACGAATTGTTGTATCTACATGTGTATTATATTTAATATGTACACGCTGACAAATTTGAATTTTTGTTGTTGTTTAGATGCAATGTATACTTGTGTCCAAACACATTTTGTTTGCTAGTCAATAAAACATGTTTGGAACGCAGGAATTAATACATATACATATATACCGTTTCCCAATACATACCATGAAGGGATTGTGGTGGGCTTCTCACAGCCAGTGAGCTGTGCCATTTCTAATTTTTCACTCACTGATTGGGACCTACAGTTTTACACCGGTTCCGAACGGTATATTAAGCGTGTTTTGGTTACACCGCTTGCTTAAATAATCGCTTATTTTGTTCGAAGCACTTAGCCAGAACTAAGCGACGCGAATTATTTTCGCTAAGTTTAAACAACATTGTTTTTACATCTTTTACCGATTTCAACCCGTTTTCATATTTTAAATTACTAATCGCTAAAAATCCGTTTTTTGCAACTTAGCAAGCGATAATCGCTTGCTTGTAACAAAAACACGAATATTGAGTAGCTTTTTCATGGTTAAGTACTCGATAGTATCGTCATCACTAAGCGGGGTGACCGTCGTCGAGGGAAATTTAAGATGGTCAGAGTAGGGATCGAACCCACGTTCTCATGCACAGCAGTCGCGCACAGTAGCCATTGCACCACCATAGATAATAATATATGTATTTGTGACCCAAATGAGGCTTTATTTTGTTGAAAACTTCTGAAAACAAAAACGTGGGAGACAATAAAGAAACAAAAAAAACTGCAGATATTCTATTCACGAAAACAATGCTTGCAAACATGTGCATGTTTCCTGCAATATGTTACTGGGGCCGATATTTTTTAGCGTGTATTTATATTTTAGTCATATAATTATACAAGTAATGTAGGCAACCAATGTTATCCCTTCAATAGCAGAAATAATGTGAAACGCCGTGGTAGAAATAGCAAAGAGAGTAAAGGGAAACTTCAAAATCCCCTCCAATTCTCATAACGTACATGCTTGTCTATCCCGCAAGCGTCTTCCCACCTCTCGCCCAGCCAACTCGAAAGTCACGGGTGAAACGCATAATTTATATCGGAACAAATTGATTAATGACTAATGGATGTAAATACAGTATTGCGCAAAACTTAAGCAACTTTTGTAGCAATTTCTTAAAATAAAAGATATTTCAGAAATATATCAATTAAGAACAATAAAAGACAGTATTTCATTATTGGCAACATAAATATTTGCAAAAATAAAAAATCGAAATTAACTACAATTATTATTCAATATATACTCCAATTGTAGCCGCCCAAAACCTAAGCATGTTTCAACACTTTTTACAAAATCCTTTAGTGTCTAAAACCTGCTAATAACGTTTCGGCATGGATGTCATGAAATTGTTTATTTATTGTTTCTATCGGAATAGATTTAGATTCGTGTCTTAGGATTTTTATAAGATCTTCGTGGTTGTTGAAATGCGTTCAACCAACTTCGCGTTTGAGGACTACAAAAAGAGTCAATTAGATTCAAGTCTGGTGATTGTGCCGGTCAATCAAGGATGGAAACATTTTTCATCTTCAAATAGTCTGTGACCAACTTCGAATTGTATTTCGGATGTTTTGTACATGACACGGTCCATAATGCCGTCAATGACATGAAGAGGCCCAACACTGTTACCAGAGAAACACATCCAGACCATAGCACTTCCTCCGCCATGCTTTACAGTTTTCTTACAGAAGCGTGCAGACAGTGGCGAACGTTACACTCCCGATCAGAGCCGAATAAATTAAATTTAGATTCGTCACTAAACAGACAGGTTGACCATTATTTTTTCATTCCAGAGCTTACATTTTGTCGCAAATCTATTCTAGAATGCACAAAATTAGACCAACAACTGTTTTATGATCTTTGAGCCCAGGCCCGTGCGAAATTATTTTTTTTATGCTGGTCAAAAAAATAAGAAATATATATGTATATTTGAGCTGAATATGGTTAAAAATAATTGTTGTATTTATTTTTGGTAAAGTGGTTAAAACAGCCTCCCATCCCCGAAATAAATTCCTGCGCACGGACCTGTTTGAGCCAATAACACTCTGTACCAACCGTTTATAGAAATGTTTTTTTTTTAAGCATTGGATTTTTGCAACAAACTTTTTAAATCATGTTCCGCGTCTCTTTTCCGAACCAATACTGCTCTTGTTCACGCCATATTGTTTGGCTGTTTCACATTGTGACTGACCCAAAAACACTGACTCCTCCAGCATGAGAAATTTAAAATGTCTATCGTATATTTTACTGCTCATTGTTTTAATAAAAAACTCATGCTGTGGCGGGGGCACAATCGATCACAGATTAAGCATAATTAAATATCCTTTGCAATTACTCTTCATATCTTGTAAAAAATCGTAACTTTCTTTCGAGAATAAAAACAATTGAGTATAAATTGTTTTTGTCATATATTTTAAAGTTATGAATTTCGATTTTTTATACCCTCCACTGTAAGTGATAGAGGGTATATATCAGTTTGTCATTCTGATTGTAGCGTATAGAAATAAGGCTTTGCGACCCCATAAAGTAAATATATTCTTGATCCTTATAACAACCGGAGTCGATGTAGCCATGTCCGTCTGTCCGTCTGTTGAAAACATTCTCACGACTTCAATCGGCGATAACGCGGTTTGGTTTTTGGCCAGAATGTTCCACGTATTCCTGAGCAGTTTGGTATTGAAAATCAGCGAAATTGGTCCATTGGAAAAAATTTTATGATTGGAAACGTAAAAAACTCATAAAATTTTCACATTAATTTATGTAGTTTTATACTAAACTACTCCTTTTGCCGTGTGGTGAATTTCCATGTTGAAAATCTTTGTTGTTCTCTATAATCGGTAAGTACTTTTTTAGAATGTTTAGTTTACTTTCATGTATTCATACATTTATATGAATTTTGTCACATTTCATCCAAGGTCTCTGTGGCCTGATGGGTAAAGGGTTGCGCGTTGGAGTCTGAGGGTTCTTGGTTCAACTCTCGTACCAGTTTTTTTTTTTTTTTTTTTAACAATTCTTCAAAAAATGCTTTTTTATTTTTAAGCTTATTTTTATATTTTTTAAAAAAGTAAATTTTCTTAAAAAAGGTCTTTTTAAAATTTAATATTTTGCTGGTTAACACTAAGGTGGAGGGTATCAAAGATTCGCCACAGCCGAATTTAACACTTTTACTTGTTATTTTTGCAAATATTTATGTTGCCAATAATAAAATAGATGAAGTACTATAATTTATTGTTTTTTAATTGATATTTTTTTAAAATATTTTTTATTTTAAGAAATTGATACAAAAGTTGCTTTGGTTTTGCGCAAGACTGTATAATCAGTTTTTGCCAAACATCCACGTCTATTATTCCACACATGAAAATGATTGGAACAGAAAGAAATGTAACCGCATACACACAAAATTTGTTCGTCTGGTACGACTTCATAAATTTTATTGATAATTTTAGCAATAGTAAGTGCGTTAGTCCAGTTAGTTACAGGGGGTTCTATACCACAGCTGATCAACCAACCATAGACTTGGGGAAAACATTCAGAATAAAGTAAGAAGGAGAACTAGCGATAGATGACTGAAAGTAATTAGGGTTGCTCAATACGTTTTTCACACATTTGCCTTTGGCACTGAACCAAAAGTACAAAACTCATCAACTGAGAGTGTTTTTGTGATAATTAAACCGAGGACAAAGGGATAACAAGTGAAATGAAGCAAAATGTAATGAAGCGTTAGAGTAAAATTGTTATGGAGATTGCAATAAAACAAAAATTTATTAAAATAAAGATTTTTTTAATAATTTTCCACTTCAATATCAATAACTATTAAAAACTACGTTTTCATAGGAAAAGTAAATTTTAATAGAAAATATCAAAAAGATATACATACTGTGAAATTGATTATTATGGTTTCATTGATTGATTATGGCTATTTCAATGGCCACCAAGGCATATCATCAGCTCCCTTCACAAGTATTTATGTATATCAACAACAGGCATTTTGTTTTTGGTCAGTGTCTGTATTGAGTCAAGTCAGCTGATTGAAAATTAATAAAAATGTAAACAATATTGGAAATAGCGCCATTTAGAAAATGATTGTGATTTAGTTGATATTTGGAAAGTGTTTAAGTGCGAAAATTAAAACGATTCTATGTGAATTTTACAGAGAAAACATTTCCTAATCAGCTGTTGCTGGCGAGCGGAGGTAGCAAATAAAGAAATGTAAACACACTTTGTCATAAGAGAAAAGCTTACTCATACTCACTCCAGGAAAAAGTTCAAATCAGCTGTGCTAGTGCTTCTACCATTTGTTTGAACCATGGGTTGCAGCAACCAAGCAAAGACATCAAAAATTGTTGATATTTCTGGCACCGGTTGCAGCAACACGTGTGTAGCTAGCGTTATATTTTTGTGTCAGACCGTGTTTTTCGTGCGTGCGCGTGCGCTTTTTGCAATTACTAAGTTCGTGCTCGTGCTCGTGCGGATCGTGCCTTTGCCAAAATTTAGTCGTCCGTGCCTAGTGCGTTTTTGTTAATACCAACGTCGTGCTTGTTTCGGGACGTGCCTAGAAAATTAAGCACGCGCCCATCTCTACTAGGGACTACCTTATAGGTTCCATAGGAATAGGCAATGCCTCAAGCGTATTCTGCTAGGACGCTTTTATATAATGATGCGGATGAGGTGGACGAGCGACACAAGTTTTGTACGCGCAAGACTAATCTGGCTTATAGTGGATAGCAGGAGATCCACGAACTTTCCGTCTCTAGCCAGGCCCAAGGTATCAATCCTTGTTTCGGTTTTGACGGGACACTGTCTGGTTAGTAGACAAGGGGTGAGGCTAAATGTCGGGCAAATGCCAACTGTAGAAGCTGTAGCGATGAGTAGGATATTGATTCAACTGAACAACTTCTCTGCACGTGTCCAGCACTAGCCGGCGGAATGGTATCTACTTCCGGACTTGGGAGAATTATCTCAGTCTTAGATAAGATCTTCTTTGCAGACCTTGTTAACCCGTGGTATCGCAATGAGCTAATAATTCTAAGCGTGACCCAGAAATATGCACCAGAAATTGTCGGATTATTTATTTATTAACAAATAAATAAATGGTTTCCCATTACATCCCTTGAAGGAATTTGGAAGAGCTTCTCCCAACCAGTGAGCTGTTCGCTTTCTAGTTTAATACTCACTGATTGGGACGTACAGTTTTACACCGGTTTCGAAATTTATTTTAAGAAGTTTTTCATGGCAAAATACTCGATTGTGTCGCCGTCGCTATGAGAGGTGACCGCAGCTGAAAGAAATTTAGGGTGGTCAGAGCAGAGATCGAACCCAGAATCTCATGTACAAGAGGCGCGCACACTAACCATTGCAGCAACGACGGCCACAGGATTATTCATTTAGATTTGGTAAAACGATCTTGGATTTCGTTTGGTAGTGATTACGGTTTAGGCTTTCATAGGATATATGCATGTAGAATTTTGTTTAAATCCATACTCTGTACGGTAATAAAACGAGCTTATCGCGAGTCCTTACTTTCTAAAAATTGTAGTTTACTAATTGTAACCTGATGGAACAATTTCAATTGAGTATTGGTAATCTACATAAGAATCATCTACGAAACTTTTTTTAAAATTCTAATGTGTTCATTTGTACTGGAGTGTTACGAGTACTATTTCAAATCCTTGAAAGTTAAATTATGTTTTCAGCAGACGTTTCAGTCATTGGATTGACTGTTGCTATCAAAAAATGAGCTTCGACTATCGCAGTCACTGTAATTTTCATCCGAATGACTGTTGGTGTAGACCATGAATTGTGTTTTTGCAAACACATGAATCAGACATGAATTGAATTTGTCCTACACCGCTTGCTTTTCTACACCTCTTGGCACCAAATTAAAAATCGCGTGGAAAAACTGCAGCAAAAATCCCCTTGTGTAAATACGGTCTAATTCGTTGATGGTAGTATTAACTGTAGTTTAAACTTAATAAAATATATAAATTTTTCTTTTAAATAATGGTTGGAAATATGTACCCCACGTACAAAAAAGCGGTAAAGATTTTGTTCGCTTTTAAATGTTGCCGTCCGCCAAATTGGGACAATTTGTTTGCTAGTGTAATCACAGTCTCATAATCATATACAGTGCAATCACAACGGCAGCGACAATTCGGAAGGCAAAGCTAGAGACGATAATGATGAAAGTGTGAATTGAGTTAATTAAAAAATAATTTAATAAATATTTGCTATAACATTTAACTGTGTCGTGTTGAAAGCCATAATACGAAATATTTAAAGGAAAACAACCTATAAATATGTAAAACATGTATATATGGATGTACATTATTATTTTCAAATAAATGTAAACTATATCAATGTCATCACTATTGTTCTCTCAGACGCCATCATTTCACTCGCCCAGTTTAAACAAACTGCAAAGGGACGACATTGGTCAGAACACAAACAAATTTTAAATGAAATTATTTATACATCCGTTTGGGTTTTCGCTTGGGGCAGGCAAATGGCTAACCGTCTTACGGATACATATGAATTGGAAAACAGATAGTAGTACAATAAATGTTTTTATCATTTTCTTGTATGCAACTAAAATTCGCACTTGATGAAGGTGGAGGTGAAATAAGTATTTAATGTATTTCAAGTTTAGATATCACCCAAAAAATAGTGGTATTCAAGTTAAGAAAACTATCGAAAAAATTTGCTCGCTGAATGTGTGTCTGAAATAATATTATGTTCAAAACCAAAATAGAAATGTCGTGTATCAGTTTTCAAAAATCGATCTCTGAAGTATCCACGTTTTGTGTTCTATGTTGCGCAGCAAAATTTACGCAGAAACTTTTGTGCCTTTGTGCAAGTCGTTTTGTATGAGAAACATGTATGTTTTTGGCGATTACCCTTCAAGTTTTTGGGCACGCGAGTTTTCGAGACAAGCGCGTATACGTGAATACCACTAATGTACATTAGACCGACTCACATTGTATGGTGGGGAAAAAGTCTGTTTTGTCCACCCCTCAAAATGTACCTTGGTTTTTTTCTGATTATTCCCAAAACATTTCGTGTCTAGCAGAGCTGTAAACGAATCATTCATTTTTGAATTAATTCGCGAATAATTCATGCACTGATTAGCAAAATTTTGAATTAATTCTTTTCGCAAAAAAAAGAATTGAATGGAATTTGAATCAATTCAAATGAATTAGGCAAGAATGAATTGGAATTCAATTCCAACTCAAATGAATTTGCAAAATGAATTGCAATTCATTTCCAATTCAAATTTGAATTGGCGAAATGAATTACAATTCATTTTCAATTCATTTGGATTGAATTTATTTTAAATTAATTCAAATGAATTAGAAAAACGAATTGCAATTCATTTTGCCAATTCATTTGAATTGAATTGATTTCATTTGAATTGATTCAAATTCCATTCAATTCTTTTTTTTTTTGGTGAAAAGAATTAATTCAAGATTTTACTAATTCATACTGGATTGAAATCAAAAATGAATGACTCGTTTACAGCTCTGGTGTCTAGCAATAAGATCCCGTGAGCCGGACCGTTTTTTAAAAAAAAGTACTTTCTTAGTTTGTCAAAGAAATTTGTACTTTAGCTAAAGACAATGTAATCGTATACAATATTAGTATCGCTTTGTTCTGGCGCTTCCACCGGTATATAAAACATGTCAATATATGTCCTGGCACAATATTTTCAGGGATATTCTGGAAAAGCCCCATTTTTAAATTTTTAGTACGGAGGTTTTTCGGATTTAAATGTCACCTTGGAGTGATTGTAAATATTCAAAATTTAGTCCAGATCACCTTGGAAAATGTATTCAAAAATAAAAAAAAGTATATCGTCACCTAAAATCCAAAATGACGTAACATCAAAATTCGAAAATTGGGGTTTTTATTGATTGCGACATATTCTACCAAAATACATGTTTTTACAAAATTGTAGACTTCTACGTTCAAAACCCTAAATTTTATTACAAATATGCAATAATTTAAGTTCTTCATATATCAATGTTTTTTCTCCTAACTACAATTTTTTCACAACTACATATCCCTACCACATTATTGGTCTCTGCGCCCAAAAATGACAAATTTATTGACAAAATTCGAATTTCATATCGAAATATTTTTTGGCTCCCCTGTAAAGTAATGAAAATTGTACTTCTTTTTGAATTTTAGGTGACGATATCTACTTAGTAGGGACTTAGATACTGTTACTTATATTTTGGGCTATAAAACAAAAACTAATGAAAGTTTTTGGACCAAATGTTTTTTATATATTTATTTTTTAGTATTGTGTACAAAATATACGCCCTTGGCCTTCACAAACGCCCTAAGTCGCATTGGCCAACCATCAATAGCTGCACGCACCTCATCCATTGGAAAAATTGGCTACAGCACGAACCAGAGCTGACTTAAGAAAATCAATGTTGAGGTATCTTTTGTGGCAGACCATGTCCTCTAAAACGATCCACAGTTGGTAAACCAGAGGGTTCAGATCAGGTCTGCCAGAGGGCCATTCTTCAGAGCATATAAAAGCTGGCAAATTGTTTCGAAGCCAGGTTGGTGTCGTTTTAGTTGGTGTCGTTTTAGCCCCGTGAATCTTGCTGGAAGTCCACGGTTTGTTATGGAACAGGGGATTGTTAAGCAGCTTCACAATTGCTCCCAAAACGGTTTCTTGGTAAAGTTTGGCCGACGTTTTGACCTCTTGTTCACAGAAATGCAAATCACTTACCCTATAATACGAGACAACCCACCAAACCATGACTACAGCTGGATGATGACACTTTTCGACCCATGCAATGAGCTCAGATGCTTCTTTAGATGATCATTTTGTTTGTTAAATTTTTCCTGTACGGTAAAAATTTTTTCATCCATAAACAAGATTTTTCTATGCAAGTTATTAATCAGGGTACTTCACCAAAAGACGTTTGGATTTTTCTATCCTATTTTTTTAAGTTGCAGTCAACAAATGTCCTGTACGATGTTTGAAAGCTCCTAGTCCCAAGTCTTTGTTATAATAATTTGTTATAATGTTATATAATAAGGACTTTTGCGTGATTTTGATCTCACGGGCCATGATTTTCTGTTACCGGAGAGCATTTCGTTGAATTTTTGCTTTGACGTCTGTGATGACTTGCTGTGACCGAACGGTACGTAGGCGGCCCGACTGGAGGCGGTCTTTTATATCTACAGTCTCCTCGAACAATTGTATGCAACTGTAGACAAATATGCGACTAATGCCCAGCGGGCGGAGCGTTTTGAAAATATCGTTTTTTTTTTCTTTCCACACTTAAAAGGTGCTATAACTGCTATACGGGATTCATTATCTGAAATTGAGACAATTCCAAATTCCCGTAACTGACTAACGCTATAGAGGTTAACTTTCAAAAACCATATGATAATGAAAGAGTATGTGTTCAATTTTACTATTCTAATGGGTATGTTCAATTTAGTAACAATATTTATTTCCCTACTAAGTATACAACAATGATGTCCTTGTCAAAAGAAAAGATTTGATACCCATTTTACCTTGTTTGGAACGTAATTTTCCAACGGTATTACATTTTTAGTAAATCGCGAACTAGCGCGTATTTATTTAAATCGACTAAAGATTAAAATGGTTTTTTTTTCGCAGAATATTCCTGAACTCAGAATGTGTCAGGACATGCTCTGATATATGTTATATTCTGTTGGAGGCGCCTTAAAAAAGCCTTTCATATGATAGCAATGTTGTATACATGTTCATAGTTAAAGTACAAAATTCTTTGAAATACTAAAAAGAAATACATTTTTTAAAAATGGTCCAGCTCACAGGATCTAAAATACGAAATATTTTTGGAATTATCATAAAACAAACCAATGTAGAGAGACAATACACAAAGTAAGTAGCACTATATTTAGTAAAATAACAGAAAGCAATCGAACAGCCTGGTACTAAAATATAAGGAATGACGCTACTGGAAAAAATTGAATTTGAAAGTTCTATGTACATTCTATAAAATGGTTCCAAGTAATCGTGTGGAAAAATCGTGTCAAAAATACATAAAGTGTACTAAAAAGTGCATAAACTGCTGCAAAATCGTACATAAACAGAGCTGCATATGAATCATTCTTTTTGTTTGAATTAATTCGCGAATCATTCATGAATTGTATTATCAAAAATTTTAATTATTTTGTTTTCACCAAAAAACCTATTGAATGCAATTTAAGTCAATTCACGTGTATTTTCCGAAAATTAATTGCGACTGATTTCGAATTCAAATCAATTTTGCAAAATTAATTGCAATTAATGTTTAAGACTAGCGTAAGTAAATTTAGAGTAAGCACTACTCTACATTTGTTTATTACACAGTGCAACACGAAAAAATATAACCATATACGGACACCACTACGTGATAAAAGACCAAAAAAAAAAAAGACCCGTGTCTCCCAGTTTTGCCCAAAGTCATGCACTTTTTTTATGGGCCTCCAAAGATTTGGGGCCTAGGTGTAATTTTTGCAAAATAGTGATAATTTTGTCTGGCTCATATCTTGCAAACCGTTCGGAATTTTGATTTACTGTCTGAGGGAAAGTTGTAGCTCTTGCCGTAAAGAAATTATAAAATCAAACATATAAAATAAAACATATAAAATCAAAAAAACTTCATCTTCAAGGCCAAACATCGCAAAAACTTCGATTTTTTTACTTTTTTCCCCCTATTCCCCCTATTTTCCCCCTAATGTACCTAAGATCTGGAACTGGAACATATGAACTTCTTAGGAATGAGTCTTAACACCGTTTAGGTAGCACTTAGGTAGCGTTTAGTTAGATAGCCGCAAAAGTGAAAAATTTCCCGAACATTTTTTAATTTTTTAGCTCATGGAAATATAACCACATACGGAATCTTTGGGGGCCCATAAAAAAAAAGTTCATGAGACTTTGGGCAAAACTGGGAGACACGGGTCGTTTTTCTTTGGTTTTTTATAACGTAGAGGTATCCGTATATGGTTATATTTCCATGAATTAAAAAATTACACACATTGTTATCCAACTCATTTTTTTTATAGTTGAAATCAATTCAATTCATGAAATGAATTGCAATTAATTTTGTCAAACTCTTTTGAATTAGAAATGAATTGCAATTTATTTGAAATGGATATGAAATACAATTCATTTTTGCGAAAATCATTTGAATTGATTCCAATTTTAGTCTATTCTTTTTTTTGTGAAAAGAATTAATCCAAAATTTAGGTAATTCGTAATAAATTGCAATCAAAAAGGAATTATTCATTTACAGCTCTGTACATAAAGTACCCAAAAGTGTAAAGTGCACCCAAAAAGATTAATATGAAGTTTATATAGTGTTGCGCATAAACGTACATAACCTGTATCTAAAACTGGACTCAGTTGTACATAAAGTGTATCAAAAAAGTACATTAATGGTCAGTTTCACAGTTGAAAATTGTCCATTGAAATGTAGTTTAAATGAGCCATGTTTGCCATTTAATATGAAAATTGCCTGTGAGCTTTTAAATTAAGCTTTTAAATGACGAGTGTGAAACTCGCCCTAAGTGTACCAAAAAAATTAACTTTTTGGGTTTTTACTTAGGTGGCGAAGTAGCTTCTCCTCCAATTGGTGACACCGAGCTGCCGCAGGCAATCTTCCTCCAAATGGTCTTTCCAGCGGAGCCTTGGTCTTCCTATTTTTCGATGGCCCGAGTACGTCTTCGAATGTCTTTCGCGCTGGTTCATTGTGATGCATTCTACTTACATGGTATAGCCGCGAGGGTAAACGTTTTATTTTGATTCGCATAATTACGTCGATGTCGGGATACAGATTATTCAGCTCTGGTTCATTCGTCGTCGATACTCCCCGTTCACGATTATCCCGTCTCCCAGTGATGTTTCTTTCATCAGCATTCGATATGGCCCGGTGTTCTGTGTTATGAAGCAAGACAGTTTGTATGAGAGTCTGATAGGCCCATGCACAATTGTTCTCGTCTATACTGGGCCATAGAGATGAATCTTTGTTTCTCCAGAGAGGGTATTATTTCTGAAGTGCGTGCTTCTTGGTACACTATGTAAATTTTGGTACACTTTATGCACTTTTTGGTAGACTTAATCCACCCTATGGTACATTCTAATTTATGTACTTGTTGATATTATTTTTGGTACTTTGTATGTACTTTTTGGTATATTTATGAATTTGTTGATACATTTGTTCTACATTGCTTGTACAACAATTTTGCTTATATTTTTGTACTTTTTGCGTACTCTTCACAATATGGGCCTATTCGGAAATGCAACAACTGTTGCAGATGCTTGTTTGCTGCGCATTTTGTTTGCAATTACAGTCTCAAAACACCTGCAAAGTTGTCAGATGTTGCATTTACGAACGTGCTGCGCATCAGTTGCAGAGCAGTGATGCATTTCCGAAAAGGCCCTATATTAAATTTTTCAATAAGGGTTTTATGGCGAGTACGAGCAGTTACTTGTTGCTCAATGCCCGCGGTCAGGAGCGTATACATACATTGTACAGAGACAAACTTTATGACGAGTTTTTTTTCTGCTCTTTTTCGAAATTGGCAAAGGTGATTGTGTATTCGACTGTACACCATTTTCACCAGCTTGCAAAGTCTGTTTCCATGCGACTATTTTTCACTCGGATATGACGATTTTTATACCGCTTCCGTTGTTTGTGTTTGAAAATAAATTATAGATAATAGACAGGTATATCTATAGAGCAGTGGTAACCAACCCATAGACTCGCGAGGCAAACAATAATCGTATTTTTCACACACACACGATCGGCAACTCACATGTACACAACAACTATGTTCGATTCGAAGCATCTGTCTATGCATGTGCGTTTGCGACTGCACACAAGCACATAATAATACGTTTGTGTGCGTGCGTTCGGTTTTGCCTACCACTGCACTAGAGTAATCTCATACTACCCAATAAGCAGATCGGATCCGAATCGGCTCCGGATCGCATCCGACTTCTCTGAATTGATTTCGAGATCGGGACCGATTTCAATTCGAGATCGGATACTAAAGCGACCGCAATTCCTCCTTCGATCTCGAAACGAGTAATGTGTCCGATCTCGAAATGACGTCGGATCCGATCTCGAAATTGAGAACGGACCCGATCTCGAAACGAGAAGTGGGTCCGATATCGAAATGAGGTCGGGTCCGTTCTTGATTTCTCGATGTGTAAATCATGTCGGATTCAGTCTCGAAATAATTTCGGATTAAAATTTGTACCGGAAAATGAAAACGCAAACAAAATCAATGCGAAGAATTTATTCGGTACAGCGTACCCCTACAACCACGTCGAATATAGAAACATGTAAATTTTTTATAAATTAATTTATTTTGGAGTGTATTTGCTTCTCTTAGTTAGTCGATCTTTGGAACACTCGAAGTATTTTTTATTGCGGCACTTCATCACTTCCAACCGGATCCGAATCGGATCACAGAAAACGAAATCCGATGTTCTGGACTCAAACCGAATCCGAATCGGATCAGAGAAAACGAAATCCGATGTTCTGGACTCAAATCGGATCCGAGTCCGACTTTGTGCTTATTGGGTAGAGAGAATTTTTGGCTCATCTGACGTTTCCTTTCACACTCTTCTTGATGCGATCGGTGTGATAGAGAGATGTTTGACGAAAAGTGACATACACCAGGTGGAATTACAATAACTTCTTGCTTTAATTTTCATGTCGTTTTGGTGAAAAACTGTGAAAAATAAATGTGCTTTAAACTTTTTTATTGACTGTTATTGTTAGCATACATTTGTGTTGTATTTAACCCTCTAGTTCCCAAATTTTTTTTTCAAAAAAAAAAATTATTTTTGTATTGGTTTCGCCTCAAAATGAAATGTTTGTTCTGGAAACATTTTATATTCTTAGAGAATTTGGACTTATAGCGTCAAATACTTACCCCGCCTACAGGCGGTCTTGGGAAACAAAGCCAAAAAAATTTACGATACATAAAATTTTATTTTTTTGTTTATTAACATAAAAAAGTGGGTAAAATTAATACATTTTTAATTTTCTTAAAAAGTAATTCTAAAACTGAACAAAAAAGTACATATTCGGTAAACAAAAAGGGACTATTCCAATAGTTTCAACATAAAATAATGTAAGAAATTGATGAAGAAAAGTTCATTTGTGATGAAAATCAAAGAAACAATCTTTTTGCTGGGAAAAACAAAGATTTATTTTGCATTGTCGGCACATAACTTGCGTTTCAGAAGCGCATCCTGGATTTTTACAAGTCTTTTTCCCCCCATTTCGTGGCAAAAATTCTGGAAAATGTTCAACTCCATCAAAGCGAATCTCTACAGGCGGTAAAAAAGTCTTTTTACCATGACCTTTGTTTTGAGGAGCTGCGCGTGGACGTCCAGCACCTTTGGTAACGTTTTTTAACGTACAAAGCACTTGTGCAACCTGTGCTCGGAAATTCGGCAGTTGATATTGCTTATCATTGGGGTCCGGATTGTTTATTCTATGAAACAAAATGTAAGAATTCACCATTGCAACATCAATTAAATGTGTAAATATGCGATTGGTGTACTTTTCAGTTTTCCAAGTAATTTTGTATCGACCAATAAGTCCATCTATATGGTCGACGCCGCCCATATGGCTGTTGTATTCATTTATTGCATTAGGACATTCGATATCCACAAACTTTTTTTCCGAGCGTACAAAACGCGAGACAGTTGTTTTTGCAGATGCTTCATTCTGAAATGGTTTGACGCCAACGTATGTTGAAGCGAGTCGGACAGCTTTATTGTCTTTCCAAAGCGTTAATGAAATATCAATATTTGCTGCAGAGCCACAGAATTCAGTCGAGTATCCACGTGGATGCTTCTTGAGATCATTATCTGTTGGGAGTTTGCAATTGGGGATTCGGTTTGAGCGAATTGTCCCCAAAGAATAAATTCCACGTGATCGGAGGAACACAAGCAGTGGAAGCGATGTATAATAGTTGTCGAAAATTATAATATGGTTTTTGAATGCTGGCACAATACGTGACAATCGAACGACTACGTTTGACGACGCTCCAAGATCTGGTGCACCAGGTTGACTGACATTGTCGCCTGCACCACCATATACTTCAAAGTTGTAACAGAAACCGGACGAATCGCACAAGACGAATAGTTTCACTCCTCATTTATGTGGCTTATCTGGCATGTACTGCCGAAGAAAGGACTTCATTTTTGTTGCGCACATTTGTTCGTCTACACACACATACTGAGGCATTGGCACAGACTGGAACTTTTCATTAAAATGTTTGGTAATCGGACGGATTTTGTACAAAGGATCGAAGTCCGAAGAGTTTTTGGCAGGCAATTTGCTATTATCATTAAAATGTATATTGCTTCGAATTTGGTCAAAACGATTTCTCGACATTATGTCTTGGATGCTTTGAAATGCATAATTGCTCCAATAAGAACGGATACTTGGATAGTTAAATACTGACATAAAAATCAGAATGCCAATAAATTGATGCATTTCCAAGTTGTTTGTAGTAAATGTAGTCGCAATGTTTATTTGGGCGGCATAAATGTTGGTCTGCTGAACGATGTGAGTTATTATTTCGTCATTTAGAAAATATTCAAAGCTTTTATATGGTGTGGCGAAACTTTTAAATTCTTCCAGATCGGGATCACAAAATGAGATACCCGATTTATTTAGCACAAGATTTTTTTGACGCCATAATATCTTTTTGAACGCCTCTGATTTCGGATTTATATCCAGAACTGATCCTACAAATGCACCAGCATCATTTACGTTGTTTTCTATAGGCTCATTATCAGTGGCATGACGTCTACTGACACGACTTTCAAATGCGCCTTTATTCTTTGTTATATTTTTAGGGTCAATGATAGCAAGCGGACGGCGTTTACGTTTCGGTATCGGAGAATTATTTGAAGTGTTCGAAGTTGATGGTGATAACATTGAAGCCGTACTGCCATCTAGGCAAATCGCTGACTGAAGTACTGATTCCGACATACCTACAACCTCGTTTACCCCCATATCTATTTCATTATACTCACAAGGATATTCATCTAAATCGTCTTCATTTTCTTCTTCATTATCCGTGTCGCCATCAAAATCTATCATATTTAAAACTTTTCTGATGTCATCATCAGATAACGATGATAGTTTAACAGTTTGTTTACGATCCATGGCTAAGGAAAGGTCTTTTAAAATAAAACGATTCATATATAATAACTCACTTTTGATACTTACTTTGAAATATTTTTTTTGACAAGCTATCCCAATACCGCCTGTAGGCGGGTTACCTATGCACACAGCTAAAAAGCTCACAAACACGTTCCTTTTATAATTAAATGACTTTTTGTTAAATAAAGATATGCAGCAACACACAGATAATTTTTTTTTTCACCTACGTTTATTAATAATATTTATTTTAATTATTTGATTTTCGCACTCCGCGCAAAATAATTATTTTTGGTGATTTTCACAAACTTCTGCATTCAAATGACATTGACAACTGACTTTCGTACTAGCGCAAGCTGCAAAAGCACCAATATGAAAATTTGGGATTCCCCAAAACAGATGAAACGAAAAAAAAAGCAAAACCTAATTAGAACCATGATTGACCGTGTACTGAACTTAGACCGCCTAGAGGCGGTCGTGGGAACTAGAGGGTTAACACAACAATTTTAACACACAAAACGCAATGCCGTTGTTGGTATTTTGTTCGTTGTTTTGAACCATTGCCTCTATCTGGTATTAGTAAAGCAACTCTTTTCAACATCGAAATATCACACCAGGCCAAATGTCATAAATTTGGTGAGAGAACTATTAGGTCTGCTATAAGTATTAGTCTATGGGCATATCGCTTTTGATATTTTTTGTTAATACAAAAAAGCATGGTTAAATAATTTTTCAATAGTATTTGTTTTCATGGAAATTTGCCCATATCCACCATTCCTGCGCCATGTAAAAAATTTCCTCTGACTTTCAAATCCACCACTTATAATTCACCATTTATGGTATTTCTATCAACTTTGAACCTAGGCAAGAGAGCGTGCGCTTAAAATTAAAATTTCGAAAGTAGTCCCGAGCACGTGCGTTGCCTACAGCTCTTTGCGTCTGGAAATATGCGAATCGAATGTTGCGAGATATAATTTGACCAGTGAGTTCGATTTTAAAAAATTTTTTATAAAAGAATATTCCCCAAAAATATTAAGTCGGATGTTCCTAACTTTGTCAATAATTTGATGTTGTAAGTTCACTTCGTGTCTCATATTATTTGTGTTGCGAGCACTGAAACAGGTTTTCCGACATTCGTGTACTATTTTTAGAAATTATGATTCGTTATACTGTATGACACTCAATTGTTTACACTGCTCATTATGATCTTTCTGCATGTAAATATATACAATACATCTATGCACATAATGTGAGTGAGTTCTTGTTTGCTGTCAATACCGCTCTTATTTTACAGTGGCTCTCACATCTCGCTCTAGCGTTGTAATTCTAACGAACTCTGAATAAAATCTATACAATTCCCATGGCATTCGCATTGATTGTTTCAATGACTGTTTTCTGATGGGGTTGGTTCGACCATGCCTGGCTAATAAAAACAACTATGTACATCTACTCATGTCAGTTCATCCGTCTGTTTGTGTTTGCGCCAATATCAAGTTGAATGTTTTCACCGTTGTTGTAATTGCATACATACATCCATATGTATAAATATGTATTAGAATACATGTATACACAGTTGTAGTAACAGATTTCAAAGTGCATTTGATTGATATTTTTTTATTGCGTCATTTGTGTTTCACTTCAGTACAAAAATTTACGCTTGTAACCACAAAACTAAAACATTAAACAACTATAACAACAAAATTAATAAAATAAAAAAAAACTGACTAAAACTGGCCAGTCAGACAGTAATCATAACGAGTGTGGGAAACGTTATCTCGCATACAAATTTTTAGAAGATCAGTAAAGCAAAACGTCATATTCCTCCTAACCACTGATGTCTATCACTGATTGTGGTCTTATTACTGCAGGATTCTACATTTATGATGAATTCGGCAAAAATATGTGTGTTCATGTGCCGTTAGTAGATAGAGTAGTTGGAGCCACACAAGGGGAATAATTAATTTACCACTCCTTTGGGCACCACCATCAAAAATTTGCTAACGATTTTGACTAACCAAGAATTTAAGCCCATCTTCTGTTATGGGATAACATCCAAACAATCTTAGCACTGCCCAGAGGACGACTGAGTGTTTTAACCCAAATAAAACCGAAATATTTGTATTCACAAGGATGGATAACCGTTTCGACGGGACTTTCTTCGTAGGAAAGGCTCTAAAAATGCCCAACAGAGTGGAATTCTTGCACTGGAAAAAAGTTTCATCAGAAGTGTGCTAACGTATAAATTCATCACCACTACATAAATAGTTATTGTAGGAATAACCAATTCGTTTTAAGTACAACACTTTTCATGAATATTTACGTTGGGGCGTTAAACGTTAACTCATTTCCGATGAAACTAGCCCTCGAGATGACGATTTTTTTAACCAGTGCAAGAGTAATCCTGGATCGAGGACATAATTAAAAATAATCCAATGAGCGTTCGAACACACGGGCGATGTGTTAACACCTTTTTGTTATACGGTACTTGTTCGATTTCTATGAACACATTAGTAAATGTTACCTTGGAAAATAAAAAACAGCGTTCAATCATAAGATGACGTAACATTTAAATAATATTAATACTTAAAATTATTTAAAGATTCTTTTCTTGCTTAATACTTTTTGTTTTATTCCCACAAAAAAACAAAGAGAATGCAAAGCAACAGACACATGTACATACATACATATATTGTTATGTTCGCACAAACGCTACACAAGTTCACACAATTTTCGTTGCTCTCTTGCTATATCATTTTTAAATACGTCATTATTCTCTTTGCTCTGAGAGTGATACGCACCCACATAACACAACTATTCGCTGCCGCTACATCAGTGTGTGTTTTTTTGTTTGCAGTCTGACAATCTGTGTTCTATATAGGGGTGGGTCACCCTTATCATTTCGAGGTATGAAAAATATGTGTTGGCCGATTCTGAGACCTACGTGATATGCACACAAAATTTCATACAAATTGGTCCAACCGTTTCGGAGGAGTTTAACGCCAAACAATCTGTGATCGCAATCGGACAAACTGTGTTGGGATGTGTTCGCTCTTCACATGCGTTATAAAACCGAACATTAGTTACGTTACATCAGTCTTATCAGTAGATCACGCAGCTTTAGTCAAAGACGAAGAATACAAATATAGCGAGGCTAGAAAAGGTTCTAAACAATGTAGTTTTGTTATTAGCATTACTATAGGAACCACATCGACAGGGACTATGGATACAATATTTTCACTGAATGCCATTGACTTAGAACTTAAGTACGAAGCGAGAAATTTTGTATGTGTTAACATTTATAGGCACGGGTAGGGCAATCTATCAATGTGAACACATGCAAACAACACACAGCGTTAGCATCACATAAGTAATTGTTGTACAACAATAGCCTCTGCCTGAGAATTTGTATGATGGTATTGATGTAGCGGCAGAGAACAAACCATACGCTAATACTGGTGTGATATTTACGTTCGATGTTGAAAAGAGTTGCTTTACTTATACCAGATAGAGGCAATGGTTCAAAACACCGAACAAAATAACAACAACGGCATTTCGTTTTGTGGGTTAAAATTATTGTGTTAAATACAACACAAATGTATGCTAACAATAACAGTCAATAAAAAAAATTACAGCAGACAGTTGTCCGAGGCCTTCGGCCATGGACTGTCCCTGCAGGCTGTGTCAGAGACACGGCCATTAAGTTTAACGTAGAATACGCCATCCGATAAGACAGAAAACATATATAACAATAAATTCATTTGCTTATATTATTTATCATTTATTGTTATATATGTCGAATCTTCCATCTTGAGAAATTGTTTATTTGTAAATTCTTTCGTTTTTTAAAATCAAACTTCAAATATTTTGTTTTAATGAATTTATTTGACAATTAAAACCAGGCAGTCTCGAGCTAGCTACGACCGCTTCGTTCACCTCACAATTCTCTTCTGTCCCCTGTTTTCAATCGCGCTAGTCGATTCCACCCAAGCATTGACATAATTCTCTCGCTTGCTGGTTTATATTGAAACTTCACAAAGTATTATACGACACGGCCATCCTGGCGCTTTGCACGTCCTCGTGCAATCCATCTAAAAGAACAACAAAAAAAACAAAATTCCATACAGCATCTTATTCAACCACTCGGTCACTTCTGACCAAAACTCAACATATTTTATTAGCAAAATTAATTTTCGTTACAGTTTTACATTACAAAACAAACAAGTAAAAGTAATTTCCTTAAAGTCCGCAAATCACATACCAGAAAACAATACATACAACTAATTGATTGCAGACATAATACACATTGATCAATCGGTTCAATCATCCACCTCCAATCACCTTTAAACAACATCACTTCCATCCAGTGATATAACCAAATCATAAACCTCCATCCGGTTTCCAAACACAATAATCATTCTCATTCAATGAGACTGCAGTACCTCCATCCGGCACACACAAACCACCACAATGCGTATTATATCTTTACATTCATGCACAATCAATCATTCTCCAGGCAACCAAATAATTAATTATCTCTCTCATTAACATTATCATCAAACTCATCTGGTATGTAACCCTCTGGCATACGCCTCATACGATCGCGAGCGTACTTGTATGTCCGATTACAGTTTAAAGATTTGACTACATACCGGTCACCATCCAAAACTTCCGTCACTTTAAACGGTCCCTTGAACTTTGGATCAAGCTTTGCCTGATTACGCTCCTCGTTTTGCAACAAAACCATATCACCTACAACAAAATTGTCCGGTCTTGATTTCGTACTATCAAATTTTATCTTATCATATCTAGCATTTTTCTCGATATTACAAATTGCCGTACTTCGCACTTCATTAAGGTCTACAACCGGTTCAGTTACATCAGACAATAGCATTTCGGAAGGTCTAGCTACTTTACCTATTAGCAATTCTAGAGGACTATGTTTCGTCACCCGATTTTTAGTACAATTTATTGCCAATTGAACATCAGGAAGAGCCTCTTGCCATGAGCGATTACTCGCCTCGGCAGCAGTGAGCATATTCTTCAACAAACTCATTACACGTTCAACTTGGCCGTTCGCACGGGCACTTCCAGTTGCAATCAAATGTAAATTAATATTGTGTGAATTACAATATTCTTTAAATTCCCGACTTGCGAAACAACGGCCCTGATCTGCAATAACTCTCATTGGAGCACCGAATAAAGATATAGCATGCTTCAATGCCGCAATACTACTAAGTGTATCTATGCTTACCGTATGATGAAACAAAACATATTTTGTGAAGGCATCTATTAACACAAAAACATACTCCTTTCTGTCACTTTTACCACTTAATTTCCCAGTCGCATCAATATGTAAAGTATGCCAAGGGATACCTATCTTAGGAATGGAATGCAATTCTGCCTGAACTTTGCCTGAATGAGACTTCGAAATCTTACATGTAACGCAGTTATCCACAAACTTTCTCACAAATTTTGATAACCCTTCAAACCAATAATGGTCGTAAACCTTTTCCAAGGTTTTCTCATAGCCCAAGTGCATCAGCGTCTCGTGGACGTTGTTTATAATGGACCATCTCAAAGCCCTAGGAACTACTGGCAAGCAGTGGGTTCTTCCATTCCGTTGTATTTTCCTGTGAAGAACTCCAGAGCGAATATCATAGGTCGGAGATATGTTATCATCAAGCTTACCCCTCTTTAAATCTGACATAAGTTTAACAATCTCAACATCTCGTTGTTGCTCTGCCAAAAGCCAATCATCAGATAGTTCAGCAATGTTAACGATTTTGGTATCGACTTTTTCGTACACTTCATGAGAGGAAGGTAATGGGTTTCTCGAAAAGAAGTCCGCATGACACATGCTGTTCCCCTTTTTATAAACGACTTCAAAATCAAAAGCCTGTAGGAAAGCCCACCACCGATGAACTCGAGGAGTAAGATCGAGTTTTTTGCGTGAAGCTTGTAAAGAATTGCAATCAGTAATTACAACAAAACTACGCCCATGTAAATAATGTCGAAAATGTTTAATCGCATTAACAACAGCAAGAGTCTCCAGCTCGTAAGAGTGGTACTTGGATTCAGCACCCGAAGTACGCTTGCTAAAATATGCAACTGCAATACATTTCATATCCTTTTTCTGCATCAAAACAGCACCATAGCCAATAGCACTCGCATCCGTGTGGAGTTCTATGGGACATGATGGGTCAAATATAGCCAATACAGGCTCAGAAGTCAATAATTTCACCATCTGCTGCCTTATAGCTTCGTGTTCAGGTTTCCAATCAATCTTACCCTTACCAGACGTCAAAGAATACAATGGGGCCATTGTCTGAGAAAATTTAGAAATAAATTTTCTAAAATATGACGCAAGTCCTATAAATTGGCGTAATTGAGTCACGGTCTCGGGTGGGGGAAGAGCAGTTAAGGCTTCAATTTTCCCGGGGTTTGGTTTGACGCTTCCAGCGCTGATCTCAAAGCCAAGGTATTGTATTTTCCGTTTTAGAAAAGAACATTTTCCCAGATTCAAAGAAAATCCCTTATCGGCTAGCACCTGAAGTACAATGCGAAGCCTCTCCAATGCATCTTCAAAAGTAGTAGCAACAATCAAAATATCATCCATGTAAACGACAACAAATGAATTAACCAAATCCCCTAAAGCATTCACCACTGCACGTTGGAAAACCGATGGTGCATTTCTTAGTCCAAATGGCATCGTCAGAAACTCGTATTGACCGTCAGGGGTAACAAAAGCCGTACATTCAATCGAATCAGAATGGATAGGTATTTGATGAAACCCCGAAGCCATATCTAAGCTCGTGAAAAAGTTACATCCATTCAGCCGATCAATTTGATCTGCTATCAACGGCAACGGAAATCTTTCCGGTACAGTATTGTCATTTAAAAATAAATGGTTTCCCATTACATCCCATGAAGGGACAGGGGAGAACTTCTCACAATCACTGAGCTGTGCGCTTTCCAGTTTTCACTCACTGATTGGGACCTACAGTTTTACACCGATTCCGAACGGTATTTTGAGAAGCTTTTTCATGGCTATATACTCGATAGTGTCGCCGTCACTATGCGAGGTGACCGCCGCCGAAAGAAATGTTAAGGTGGTCAGAGCAGGGTTCGAACCCAGGATCTCATGTACAAGAGCCGCGCACACTAACCATTGCACCACCGACGGCCACATTTAGTTCCCGATAATCTACACACATGCGGTCAGATCCGTCTTTCTTCTTTACAAGAAGTATGGGACTAGCAAAAGGAGAAGAACTGGGACGAATAATACCACCACGAAGAAGCTCCTCAATTCTGTCCCGTACCACACAACGCTCTTCAGTACTTAGCCGATATGGCCGTCTACAAACCGTTTTGCAAGGATCTTTTAGGCGGATCTGCATCGGTGTCACATTAGCACGAGTGTTAGGAATTCCGGTTACAAAATTTTGCCTAAACGAATTTAAGACATCCATCAGCATTGGTCTTAGATCCTGAGAAACATCGGTGTCAATTAAATCTAAATTAAGATCTTCAGGTTCAGTTGCCTTACAAGTAAAAACAAAATTCTCCCTACTGAAACACAATTTGTCCGAAGCCATATGAACCGAAATCCCTTGCTGAAGAATATCGCGCCCAATCATTATTCCATGACATAAATTGGAATCTGGCAATACATGAAATAAAATTTCAACAACGATTTCATTTACTTCAATAACCGATAAAATTTGTATAGTACTATAAACACTTGTCTGTCCGATCTCTATCATTGTCACAACATTAAAACTCCGTTTACCACTAAATTTACAGCTTATAGATTCCTGGATGAGTGAACACTCTGAACCAGAATCATACACAAAAACAAATTTCTCACCAAGATGATCCAATGTTCCTGTAGGTGCGCCAATTCTGCATAAGTCCACCCGTTGAGCTTTTGAAGGAACAACATTTTCATCAGCCTTGTTGCGAGCAATATTGGGACATGTTGATGCGTAGTGACCGGTGTCCTTACAGTTGAAACAAGTTACGCCTGGCTTATTACTGGTTGTAAAATTCAAAGCGGGTATGTTAACTTTTCCAGATCTGCATTGATACGCCTTATGCCCTTGCTGACCACATTTGAAACATGATAGGGGTTGCCGTGTCGTCGACGCTTTGTACCTTTTTACCTCGCCAGCAGCCTCATCATCTGATGTTCTCTTCAAAAACGGCATGACCTTAAGTTCCCGTTGTAGCAATTTCCTCGTATCGATTTCAGTAGTAAAGGCCAGGCGGCTCACTTTCGGTTCAAACTGTGAAAGATGAGCCAACACTGTAGACACAGCTATTTCTTCTATCGACACATTTTTCCATTTTATCATCAAAGACGTCATTAAGGTTGCCGCATATGCGGATAAGCATTCTCCCTTCTTGGGTCGATTGTTATTTAAATTGATCAAAAATGCAGCAGTAGTTTCTGTACAATCATAGCGAGCAGAAAAGATGTCCTTAAATTCTTCCCAGGTCATTTCCGCATAAGATACTTGGGCCAGCCAGACAGATGATTCGCCCTTAAGAGCCCTACTTAGGATATTCATTAAAGATGTTTTTGCTTGCAATGAATCCTTCATGCACATGTCCGCCATTGCCAGCCAAGAACGAGCATCAGCATTTCCAACATCCGGATTGAATTCGGGTAAGCACGTTTCAACGCAAGAAGATGGTTTCAGCGCTTCCACAAGAGCTAAAAAACTACGGTTTTGTTGTTCAAATAGTGTCCGCCATTTTTCTTCTTCCGAGCCAGGAACTTGCTTGGGATTTTGTAGGCTGTCTTGAGTGTATCCCACTTCTGATGTCGAATCTTCCATCTTGAGAAATTGTTTATTTGTAAATTCTTTCGTTTTTTAAAATCAAACTTCAAATATTTTGTTTTAATGAATTTATTTGACAATTAAAACCAGGCAGTCTCGAGCTAGCTACGACCGCTTCGTTCACCTCACAATTCTCTTCTGTCCCCTGTTTTCAATCGCGCTAGTCGATTCCACCCAAGCATTGGCATAATTCTCTCGCTTGCTGGTTTATATTGAAACTTCACAAAGTATTATACGACATATATGTTTTCTGTCTTATCGGATGGCGTATTCTACGTTAAACTTAATGGCCGTGTCTCTGACACAGCCTGCAGGGACAGTCCATGGCCGAAGGCCTCGGACAACTGTCTGCTGTAATTTTTATATTTACCAACGGCATTTGATTCAAGTCCGTTTAAAAACAAAAAATATTATGTTCAATTTTTTTAAACTTAATTTAATTTATGTATTTTAATTAATATTTTTATTGAAATAAGTTCTGCGAATGTTGAGAGGGCCGCCCTAATATTAAAAAAGGTTTACCTTATCGAGTCTTCGCATTAGCATTCGAGCGTTGTGTGAAAGCTTTACGCTTTACAATTCAAAATTAATGTTACAACAGCTTTATTGAAGCTTTCGCAAAAAAGCTTTATTACGTTAGCTTACTGTTTGTTTCACTTTTTACTAGATACATGTTGCCAAGCAACATTAGCTTGCTGTTCGTTTCACTTTTTACTAGATACATGTTCCTAAGCAATGTTGAGCAACCAAAAACACTCAACCAAACACCACACATATGTTTGAGTGTATGTGTTTAAACAATTTTCATTTGAGAAATTAAAATACTAGAAATATATCAACCAATATGAAATGTATATCAAACGAAAGATAACATCTTCATTTACCTACAAAAAAAATTTTAAAAAATTCATCTAGCCGTTTCCTCAAATTCAATGAAATAAAGATTACAACAATAAAAACCTGACATGACTCCTCAAACCGTAAGGTAAGACGTATTCTACGTCAAAAAGTTTAAAACACATTTAAATTTCACAGTTTTTCACCAAAACGACATGAAAAATTAAAGCAAGAAGTTATTGTAATTCCACCTGGTGTATGCCAATTTTCGTCAAACATCTCTCTATCACACCGACCGCATCACGAAGAGTGTGAAAGGAAACGTCAGATGAGCCAAACATTCTCTCTAGTATGAGATTAGTCTATGGAACAAACAAGCAGGTCGCACAGTGGTCCGAATGGTCAATCTAGCTGGAATAAAGTCATAACTCCTGTTTGAAAGTAGGTAGAAACTTGAAATTTGTAAGTATGAAATATATTGCCTTACTGCTGCTTCACACCAAAAATGGGCGGTATAGGCAAAGTGGGCGTGGTTTAACATACAAAGAAATTTTTAATTTCGAATTGTTGTATGTGTTTGACAAAAGTAGAACATAAACTAATAATTAAAATAAGCTTGAACTTGAATTCTAAATGATTTTTAAATTTTATTTTTAGTAATTCATACATATAAAGATGTTTTGTTATTCAGAATCTGTTACATCTTAATCTTCCGGCACAAAAGGATGTAGCAGCAACAACATTTCTTCATCACCTAGTTGCTCTGTATTTTCATTGCGAAGAGAGTGACTTGTTGATAAGGATGATATCAAAGGATCCGATGATAACAGCAAATGATGGAAAAGATCTTCCATTGTTTGTTTGCGCGACATTTTTCTAGTATGATGTTCTCTGACATACCTGAAGTCTTTATTTCGAGACTCAAGCGCTTCCTCGGACATCATTCCTATAGGAAGAACAGCATTTTCAATTATGTCTGCACCATGAATCAATATTTTATGAAGACTTGATGGCATGTAATACCATGGGTATAACTGTACGTATAATTTCGCTGTGTCAAATGTATACGTTCTAAATGCTTCCACATTGATTGCATAGCCAGATGCCATAGTTCTTAAAATTACTGCTAATTTTTTAATAAGGTTTTCATCTACACCGGTTACCTTAGATGCTAAGCTTGGGTGGTTGAAAAATGTTCTGGCTGTGTTGCCATCATTGGTGCTTCCACGTCCTGGTTTTGGAATATCAACAAGCAAGTGCATTTCTGATCTCACATCATCAATAACTTTGATCTTAGTTTGGTTTTGCAAGGCTTTATCAGAGTCTCCGCGAGCTTGCCATTTTTTTATTCCCAGCTTGTATCCGATATGCAATACACATTCAAGGCAACGGATCCATGCATGCAATGTCGATAATCCATATTCGTAAAAACTGGTTTCAACTTTAAAATTTTTTATTGTATCTAAATTGTTCATAGCACTTGGCGGTGCACCACAAATACCACAATTTTGAGGAGCACAATCAGTGAGCGTTGAAAAAACCTTGCCATCGATCATTGTCATATGGAAAGTATGATTGATCATTATTTAATTGTCCCCAATATTGATAATCGTTGGAACAATTTTAATTACCTGAGCATTAATATAATCAGTTTCATGTTTCATAATAGACTTAGATTCTTTTTCGAAAATAAGTTTAATTGGTCTGCAAAACCGCGTGGAAGATGGACGTGGATTTTCCCATATGACTTTTTTATTCTGCTTGAGGTGCAATGGAACCATACAAACTGCAAATAAATATTCATCAGTTTCGCCCGAAATGTTTGAACTAAACTGTTGTTTATAAGTAGAATGTCCACTACTTCCATCACATCCCCACTTATAGATTAAAAACAACTCGGAACATTTTGATTGTATAAGCTGTTCTTCTTGCAGTATACACGAATACTCTACAATTCGACTTGCAGTGTGGTTAACTAAATCCTGCACAGTGACCTCAGCTGATACATCCGATATGCTTATACCACTGCTTGGGTAGCACTTCTTTTTGGCTTCCAAAATCCTATGGTATGAAGGATAGATGTTGGCATAACGGCTTTTAGCACCAATACGCATTGAAGTGTAAGTGCTTTTTGTATACCTGCCATCAATAAACATGTGTAATGCTTCTTCCTCTGTATACGGTATTGGTTCTCTTGTTGAAGAATAAATTTGTTTTTTCATTTTGGCAGCTCTTGTCGGAGAAATGTTGACTGTTTTTACAATTGCGGCTGCATCTCTTTTACCAGATTGATAAAGGCTAGCACCAGCAGCAAAACATAGCTTTTCTGAAGAATATGCATTTACAAGAGGCGCTACTTCCAAACGCTTCGCTTTTTCGCCTTTCGCTGAAAACTCCATTTTGGGTCGACCAAAATCGGATGTGGAAGGCTTCGTTGCTACTTCTTCAGAGGGAAGCATAAAATATCCATCAAGCCACACTTTATTTTTTGACTCAAACGTTCGTTTGGTTCTGTTTGCCCGCACCCACTTTCCCTTCAAAGAAACGATGAAATTCTTCAGAGAGTTGCTTACTTTTTCGCAATACTGTTCTGTTTGACTCCTGCGTAAACCACTTTTAATGAAAAAGTGATTAATAACAACATTAACCACTTTGGTTCCTTGCTTCTCGATAGACCACACATTGTACAGCTCTCTTCGTGTTAATGGCGTGTAATCTAAAATGGAATAAAATTTTAAGCGGCAAAAAGCGGCACGTAATTTTTTCTTCTTTAGAAAGGTGACATTTCACAGATTAAAAAAACATAAACACTTTTACAATGAATCGATAATAAAATAATTAAAAGTTTAACAAAATTTCACGCCACACCAAAAACACATTTAGAAAACAATACACATTCTAACACTATTTTTAAACACAAATAAATATTAAATCGAAGCGCATAATTGCTATTAAAATAATAATTACCTGACATAATTTAGCAAAGAAAAAAAATTTTAAAAATGTTTTGTAGTTTTTTCACACGAACTCTTCAAGTATGCTGCTAAAAATGGACTGCGCTTTTGTATAACTGCAGTAATTCAATTCTTATTGTTGGCATTAGCGTATCAAAGCGAAGAATGTGATAAATGAAAAAGTCATACACCGTTATCAACAGTGGGCCTCAGTTAATCATTTATCAAACAAATTTCATAAATTCGATGTATATAAAAATTTACTTTATTCCAGCTAGATAGGCCATTGGGACCAGTGTGGGTCGTCGTCGCCAAAGAGTATTGAATCAGTGTTACCATTTGGCATAATTTGTGTCATTAGCTTAGATAGGCTGAAATTCAATGTGCAACACGTAAGTGCAATATTCAACAGTATGAACACTGTCAAACCATAATACAAGCAGTTCCTGTTAATAAAAATAAATTATACTAAGAAAACCGGAAAAACCGAACCATTTAAACATGATTCTATGATATGACCTAATATGAATTTTATTATTACTCATAAACCATGCGAGAGTTAGAAAACGGAGTAACACAATTTTTAAACACTCGACACAAAGAGCTTTTATGTTTAAAGACTCCATCACACAGAGTCCGTGCAGCATTTGCTGCTTGAACAAAGAATTTTATACATTTTGTGCATGTTTTGGAATATCTTTTCTTTTGATGATGTATTTGTTGTTTTTTCTTAGCTTGTATCATCAACAAATACATATTGTACCTAGAAGTACCATCTTACTCATCTAGCCGTCGTCATTGGTGATAGACACATGTTCTTATACCAGATGGTGCGTTTTTTTTCCAATTCAAACATACACTCGGGGGATGCCACCTATAAATGGAATGAATGTGTTGAGGGGACATTAGGTAGAAGAAGAAATTCCACTTAGGAGTTGTTCTACCAAACAATGAGTGCGTTGTCTAATTGTGGGCAGTTCTACAAAAAATATGTATGAGCCCTTTCAGACATTCGAGTGTTCCGGCCTAATATTCTAGTTTGGGGGATGATATCGATTATCTTCGGAGAACAATGGACGCAAAAATATCTATAGAAGAGTGATACACAACTGATATTCTGACATATTCGAGTGGAGTAATTGAGTCAGACCCTGTAGTGTCCCCAATCAGTAGATTCCCCTAAAATAATAATAATAGAGAATAAATTTCTCTAATCTAATTTGCTTTATGGGTTAGTCGATCGAACGTCCCCTTCTTTGGAAATTTTAAGCTATTTGGACCTATATTGTTGCTGTAATTAAAATATATTTCGCGACCTTAGAACAACAAGGTTCTGAGTGCACCAAGTAATTTTTGAGAAGAACCAGATTGAATGAACTTTGTTAGCCAAATGACTACAGGAAAATATGTAGTTGTATATTCCATTAGATATGTCGTCAATGATAAGATCTATAATTATGACGGTATTAGAAATCGGATAGGCATGTCCATTTTAATACAATGAGATATGCAAATGAATTTGTCAAAAATTGTCAGTTAGTTCTAAGGTCGCGATTTATTGAAATTTTTCCCGTCGTTTCGTCAATGTTTTGTTGACTTCTTCAGTGGATGTCGTCTATTTGAAAAAATATTTATATTACAATTTTATATTTAAAACACCTATAATTTACTATAGGATGTATGTTATAAGATGTATGTTTACAATTATGTTTTTCCAATTTTATACACAATTAAACCTAAACATAAGTTGGTATTTTTTTAAACACAAAACGTAAACTTTAATAGAACAAATTTAAAATACAAATAAATAATTTGACAACCACAACTTAAACTTATAATCACAGATCCGTTATCGCAACTATATAAGTGTAGCTGTTTTCCAAATTCATTGCTCTTGCTTGTCGTAGTCGAATTCTCAAACCTTCAATAAGATATCCCCTTCCAACCTTGTCCTCCCCGTCGAGTATTCCGACCCTTCCAATACCCGGACTATGACCACAGTGTAAAATATGATGTGATAGAGCTCCTCTCGATGTCCATTTTATGCTCCCTCATTCTCACCTCTAATGTCCCCAGTTGTCCCGATGTACACTTGTCCGCATTCCCCTCCACCGCTCCTGCGGCATGGTATCTGAAACACGAGATTGCCCTGTCGTCGTCCACCTATCGGGTTTCCCACGTTTGAGAAAATCCCGCTTAGAGTTTTGTTTGGTCTCTATGCAAAATACCACAACAATATAGGCCCAAATAGCTAAAAATTCCTCAACAACCTGGCCAAACAACGACAACTGTCCCATTTTACTTTCATACCAGCCCTGCAGTCAAAGTAACTAGTTTGTAGACAGAAATATACTAGTTGATCCGAGCACCTACTAGTTGCACATCTGTCCATTCTTAATAGGACGAACTATCGATTTGTACACGGGGATGTCATAGACGTGTTATTGGTTGCTTTATATGTATATAGTTAGTTGTACACCAGTTAAAATACTAGTAGCTTTCAATATAGTTATATCTTTTATTAAACTAGTTGGAGACTAGTTTTTTAAGTACTGTTTTCATACTAGTTGTTTACACTAGTATCTATTCTAGTTCGTTAATGTGTTACTGTAGGCTATTCAATTTTATACCATTTGTAAAGTAGTTAGCTAGTTTCTTGCTTTATATATATGTATATGTATATATTATATATTATATTATATATGTATATATAATGATTGCTTGATTTTTTTGTTGTAAGCAGAGTAAACAAAGCAAGAGAGGGAGAGCGGTGATTGCTTCTCAAGCAGCGCCGTCGATCGTTTTTTATTTCGTCTATTCTTGTTCTTATTCAACTAACCTCAACCAATCCATTTTGTTTAGACTTGTGTCGAACTCGTTCACTAGTTCTCGAACTAGTTCATTTAAGGTGCCCGGACATAACAACACGAACACAGTCGCCATATCGAAGATGTGCATTATATACGTGAGGTTGGTGTCTGGTCACCCTAAATGAACTATGTAGTTCATGAACTAACCAACTCTAATTTTGTTACAATTCTTGCAATAACTAGTAATATGACTGTCCCAATGTGTTACTAGTTGGCAATTTTCTTGCAGGGAGGTGGTGCATTTATATATTGTAGTGCATTTATAGCAGGTGGCGTTACAAGAAGAAATGATTTAATTTGTTCAAGCCGTAGTGCAGATCTTTGGGATTCAAATGTATTTTGTATTTTTTTTTGTTCATTTGCATTGTTGGAATACTGTGAGTGTCAAAATAAAGCAAACACCATATATACTCTTAAACATTGTTTTATTACGATAAGATGTACAATTATACATACAAAACAATATTACAAAATTCATTAGTATTTAAATAAGAATTAAATTCATGGAAATATTAGATGAAAAGAAGTTGCGTTAGGATGTAATTCACGTTTTACTAAAAATAAAGTAAATAGTAATAAATAACAATACAAACATAATCAAACACGCTACAGACGACGACGTTTTTTACATAAGTTTCTTATGGCAGGGAAAAATCGCCACGAAAATCCGCTAGAATAGAATCTTTTCTAATTTCTTGGAGGCGCTCTCACAAATCCTCTCAATTCAAAGAATGAAGTTGTCACATTTTCACAAAAATTATAAGAGCAACCAACATATGTACATGTGATACATGTGAATACAAAAGAAGATTAAAGAAAACGGATGAAAATGATATATTGTTAAACAATACAATTAAAGTAAATGAAAAATTGTTAAAAGCTGTAAAATCAATTTAAATTTTGCACAACAATAATCGCCCCTATTCTATTTGGCGTCGGCAACATCGTCGTCAATTTTGAGTCAACGTCACTTTAACACAACGGCGACACCAATTTGGTATACCCTAACAGTCTTAAGATGACGTTGACTGTTTATCGATAATTGTAATAAAGCAAAAGGCACATCCCTAATATTTGCGTCAGCTGATTTAGTTTGTTTACAATTTTCGTTGAAAAAATTTGTGTGGGAAAAATAAATATATTAAAGTAAAATGTTTTTCCTTTCGGATTATAATTCTGAATCTGATAATGAAGAAAATAAAACAAATTTAATAGTGCAAAGAAGACTTTTAAGGCAAAAATCCAACATCTTGAAATTGCCGGATGAAAAGTAAGTAGTAAATGCTAAGTCCATGCATTTAATTTTTTTTTTCAAAAGGTTTGAAAGCTATTTCACCAGATCTTATTGGTGGGCCAAGAGCATTTAACACTTTGGAAACACTTTCCCACTGGTCCTTAAAATCATTTGGAACAGTGCCTCTGCGAAATCCTCTTGCAAGTGCTGGATTTTTTTCCAATTCTTCCACCAATTTTTGGAATTGGCTTAAGTTGGTTATTTTTATTTTTTGATTATCCATTTTTTTTTGTACAAAACAACACCAAAACGGTTCAAGTCAGCGTCAAAAACAATAACGACAAAATCAGAGTCGATTCAAGGCAACGTCGCCGTCAAATGTTCTTACAGAATACAAAAAATATGTTGACAGTCATCGATAAACGGCAATATTGACAATGGGAATACCGATTATCAACTAACGATAAATATCGACGTCGTCTTGTGTTGCCGACGCCAAATAGAATAGGGGCGAATATGTTTCCAAACTTTCAAACAAATTCCAGAAAAGAGCCGCAACTATACGCGACGCAGAGAAAAAATAAACTGAAGTCGCCAGACCCAATCTCTCCCATTTCGTTTAGACGCTGCGGATTTTTTTCGTCGTCGTCTAAAGCGTGTCTGGTTCTGTTTGGACTCTGATGCTGATGAAATTAGGTTACAACACCAATTCGGAACTTTCCCCAAATACACCCAAAAAACTATACAGAAGTTGCCACCACTTTTAGAACTCTACGATTTCTCCTGTAAAGGAGTTGCCACTGCCACTGTACTTTTATAAAAGTCGATTATTTTCAATTGTTGTTTTGTTACCGTCTATAGTTTTTATGACATAGTATAATCTAGTTTGGCATATAACTAATGAATTTTGCAATATTACCTTTTCTATATCGTTGTTTATGTAATTGTAATAAAACGATATTTATGAAATAATTGATGTTTACTTTATTTTGACTCTCACAGTACGTTTGTGGTAAATTTGACAAAACTAAGCTATAAACAGAAAAAAATTGTTGCATTGTTGCATTATTGATTATATGTTTTGTACCAATATTTCTGTCAGTTATTATCGTACTCATGCATTGCAACGTGCAACATTTCTGTGCAACCTCACCAATGACAGAGGTAGCAATGTGTAATATGATAGATACCTCTTGGTATGTATTTCTCTGTGTTGTATATGTTTACAAAGAAAAGTATCAAACCCCAAATGTACAAAAGTGTATGTGTGTATGGGCTTCTCGTATTCCCAATTCGTTGTGTAAATGAGCGACGAATATTGTACGAAATGGAAAATGTCTTTTCTTGCCTTGACCCGGTATTTTATGTATTTGAGTATATGCGTGTGTGATTTGTGCGAAAATGTTGTTTTTCCTCTGTTGTTCTTTCTTAACATTGTTATTGTTGTGTCAGGCATCAACAAAAACAAAAGAATGTACAATTACAACAACAAAAATTTGTGTATGGGTGTGTTTCTGTATGTTTCTTTTTATTATACTTATGAAAAAGTATAATGCAAAAACTTTTGTTTGTGTTGTTGTTATTGGTATATTTTGATATAAATTTTACTTTGTATTTTTAACACATTTTGTTTTTATTTTTTTGCTTTCAAGTAATTTTTAATTAGTTGCTAGTTTTCAATTGTATCGTATTTAGTACAATGACAGGGAAATCAAGTTTATTTTTTGCTTGCATAGAAAACACTAGAAATAAATATGTATATGTACATACATCCATATGTAGTATGAGAAGTCTCAAGATTGGGGATAATTACATCAACATATCACACACCAGGGCCGGATTTGGGATTTGTAGCCATGTGGTGTTTGCCACACTGTCATTTCTTATTAACAGAGATTCTCTAAGAATTACAGAGATTATTGATTTGTGGCGAAATAAAAAAGTGTTCGTCCACGGTTACGAAACGGGGCAAAAACTCATTTGGACAGCGATTCAACATTGCTAAACACTCCTTTGAAATGGTCACACGGTTGCGAGTGTGAGTAATTTTGGTTGTGTCCCTCTACGCGTCAATTGATGTACCTGCTCAATTGAGATGTTTACAGCCTCAGCCATCTCTCGCACTTTTATTTTCCGAACGTCAAATATCGCTGCATGGATTTTGTCAACGATTTCTGGCGTGGCAATCTCACAATATGCACTAACAAATGGGATAAAAAGTTCTCAAGTACCTTTAGGAGCCAATGTAAAACTCTAGGTTCCAATCAGTGAGTGTAAAACTAGAGAGCTCACAGCTCACTGGAAGAAGCTCTGCCCAATCACTCCATGGGGTGTAATGGGAAACAATTTTTTTCTAATGCCTTGTTCACGCTGCCCCGAAATTGAAGTCTTTCGTAATTTGGGCTGATATTGAGTTGAAGTTGCTCATTTTCGCGTATATTTTGACAACTACGAAATTGAGATAATTACGCCAATTTCATTGAAATTGACTTGAAATTGTCGTATACAACGCTGTTTTCACTCAACAAAATTATCTTAATACTCTTTTTTGCACACGTCGTAGATAATTTTTTGAACTTCACGCCGCCGTCATTTAGGCACGCTTCGACTTCAAATGTTAGCCGATATTATCGGTTAAGTCGCTGTTAAAGGCCTGAATTACAAAAAATTATCTAAATTTTTTACACAACCAATGGGATGAACCTAAAAGTAAAGTCTGCCGACAAATCGCATTTAATAAAGACTCAGTTGCCGCCGTGGATAAATTTTTTGTTGTTGCTCCAACGACGTCGATAATTGTTGGTCGGTTTCGTTTACAGAACACGTGGTTACTAAAATGACACCCAAAACTAAACATTTGTATGCCGTTTCATACATCAAATTTAAATTTTACGTTTTCATTGATATAGACTAGTGAGAAGGAACTATAAACCTTGTAAAATCAGTGCTTCATGTTAAAGTTGTTGCACCATTCATTTATTTTATTGTTTTCATTCATTTTCTAACTAAATTTTGGTTGTGTTCAGCCACGAAAATTTTACTCATGGTAATGTTTGTAAACAAACAGTTGCCATTATTTAAAGAAATTGCTGAAATGCGAATGTGAACGATTTCAATTTCGTTCGACAATTTCATTTCGAAATAAGGCATAACAGATGGTAGTTGATAATTTATGGCCAGTTTTTAAGTGGGTAGTTAACTATGGGATTACTTAATCTTTATTCTAAGTTAATTAGAGGTTAACTTTGCATTTTGTTTTTCAGTGGTGAGTTAATGTAAGTCGCCATATTGTCAACTAATATGGCAACCCTTGTATTATTATTTGAAAAAACGCGTGTTTTGTGATAAATACCAAAACAACAAAGGGGAACAAACAAAATGGCATTATGTACAATAAGAAATAGATGCATAAAATCGAAGTCATTTTAACAAAAATGTGTAAAAAACTATATAGGAGCAACAATTTAACGACCTAGACTCAACGTATGTGTACAAATACGCAAATCTGAAACATGTATTTTATAAAATTTTCATTTCTCACTTTGACACTCAGTAATTTGATTGTCAAAATAATATGGTTCTCACTATAAGTTAACCAACCAACATTGGGTGGTTAAATCATAGTTAAACAATGACTAAAAAACACAATTCGATGTTTAACCACAATTTAACTAAGAAACGAAGATCACCACTGACTGAAAAACTGGCCATTAGTGTTATATTTACATATGTATGTTTATTTATTCTGGTTATTAAACATGGAGCGCTTTAAGGCGGCTACACACATGCCGGCATAACTGTCATGTATGTCTGTTCAGACCGCCTGTGTAGTTATACCGGTACATGTGTGTGATAAAGTTGTCAGATATTTTGGCCTGAACAAGCGACCGGAGACAAATCGAAAATTCCATAGATTTACCTGAACAGGCCACCTGTGTTTAGGAGAACCGGAGGTGTGTGTAGCATCGGACTGATGGCAGTTGTCAGGTCATAGTGAAATTTCCATGAGTGCAGACGGTTTTTTATCCGATCCAAATACAGGTACAAGTGATGAAGAAAGCAAAAACAAAACAAAAGGAAAATACGAGGACAGTTTGACAACTCCGTGACTTTGAATAAAATATATGTTTCGGCAAATACATTTAGTCCATCGTTTTTCCAATTTTTGCATTCCTTTTAAATATAGAATTTCCTCAAGGTTCTCAAAATAGGCGTTTTTTTAGTGATGCCCTTTTCATTCGACCCAAATACGAAAAAACAACGCGTTATAATTGTGAAAACTTATTGCAAAAATTTGGAAAGTTATGCTGAGACCGCTCGCAAACTTCGGAGAATTATCAGTCGAGAAAGTGCACCTAATGTGTCAACCATTCGAAGAGTGGTCAAAAAACTGGGTCGGTTATGGATAGTAAGAGGCCTGTGCGTCAACGTATCGGTCGTTTCCTTGAAAATATTGCTGTTGTAAATGATAGTATCGCCGAAAACCCGAAAGCATCAATTCTGCATCGTACTCAACAATTTAAAATTTCACGAAGCACTGCACAGCGAAGTTTGACAAAATACCTCCACCTTCATGCGTAAAAAATTTAGCTTATTCAGGAGCTCAAACCAGCAGACCATGGAAAGAGTCGGCAATTAGTTCAATGGGTGATCATCATATTCTCCGATGGAGCGGATTTCCATCTGAATGGCTTCGTGAATACACAAAAATTTCGAATTTGGGGCTCAGAAAATCCTCATGCAATCCATGAGAAACAAATCCACCCACAACGAGCAGTTGCTGGTTTAGGTCAGGCGGCGTCTGGCACGGTTTGGATCAGGCAGCGTGATAGGGGCTTCCTTTTTTTTAAGATGAGGCCGAAATTGCAGTGACTGTGACTGGTATTCGTTACAGGAACATGATAACGGAGTTCTTGTGGCCTCAACTGGACGGCATGGATCTGGACGACATGTGGTCAGCAAGACGACGCCACCTGCCACACCGAAAATTCTGATGTCAACTGGCCACCAAGATAGGGCCTTTTAAGGCCGTGCGATTTCTTTCTTTGAGGTTTTGTGATACAGGGTGGCTGATGAATATTGCTACATTAAGAAACTCAAATAACTTTTTTTTCAGTGTATGGAATTAATTTTTTTTTATTTATGTTAAAGCTCATTACATTTTATTAAATATAGCTTATTAGCTATATGTATAATTAGCTATATTATCTAAAATAATGGCATTTAAATGCCCCCTGCTCGTTGATGCATGTGCGGCATCTTACCAAAAAGTTGTTCATTACTGCCTGGAGAATTTATACAGGAATAGCCGCAAATGTTTCTCGAATGGATTGCTTTAGTTCATTCAAATTTGTTGGTTTTCAAACTTCCTGTTTGAAATAACCCCACAAGAAAATTCAGGTGCAGTAAGGTCAGGCGACCTGGGGCCCAATGGAATGAGGAGTTTCTGGATATCAGTTTATTGGAAAATTTTCGTCGCAATTCTGTCGTAACAAGCCGGGCTATGTGAGGAGTAGCACCATCTATCTGAAAGCACACCGATTTGAAAGAAATTCTCATTCGGTGTAATTCTGGATAGAAAAACTCTCTCAACATGCTCTCATTATGGACCATCTGCTCGGAGGATTGCCGCCAAACGTACGCTTATACACTCTTTGGACCGAAACTACGGACTCCAGTGCGTGATAGCGGCGGACAATCCAAACTCTTGTTTCAGTGTCCCAGTTATCCAGTTTTGTCGAATCTAAAAATCAATCAGCAAAATAAAAAAATAACCAGATTCATTAAATAGAAAAAAGTTATTAAATTTTTTTGGTAGCGGCTTTCATCAGCCATCCTGTATCTTGCGAATAAACCAGAAACAATTCCTGAGTTCAAATCCGAAATCCAACGACATCCACATCTCTGTGAAGACGTCATGGAAAAAGGGTTATTATTAAAATTGGGATTTCCCGGTAATGGCGGGAGATTCATAAGTTCCGGGATTTCTCGAACGACAGCCCTAGTTGAGACTGAAGTTTAGGTCAAACGACTTGTCGAAGCTGTAACGGTTAAGAAGAGGTAAATACCATACAACATATTGTCGGCGCATGTCCAACACGAGAAGTCAGGAGTATGTCTACTATTGGACTATAAAGCATGAGAACTATCGATATCGATACCTATGGTTTCACAGCTGAGAATGTGTTGACATTTCTCTTCAATAAGGTTTGGGAAGTCATCATGAATCGTTTAACGCTGCAACAACGCTTCCAAATTGTGGAAATATACTTTGAAGAAGGTAAATCTGTTTGTCCATTTTACGGCCAACATAATAGGCCTAGTGAGCAAGCAATACGTGCAGTTATGGACAATCCTCAAGCCGTTAACGAATCCATTAAAATTTACAGTTTGGAGCGGTTTACACACGGTTCGTATTTCTTTCGAAATGAGCAAGGTGCTGCCGTTACGGTGAATGGGGTGCGCTACGAGCCATGCTGACTGAATTTGTATTTCCAAAAATTAATCAGCTAAACATCAACGGCATTTGGTTCCACCAAGAAGGCTATAGAGCTTACTATATACAATATACTATATAAATTACTATATTACTATATATGGTCACAACTTTATTTCCAGAAGTGGTTCTGTTCACAGGCCACCTCGTTCGTGCGATTTAACGTCTCTGGATAACTTTTTATTGAGCTGGGTTAAGGCATTGGTTTCTGCCGGCAATTTTAGAAGCATTGGAAGCCAATATTCAAGCCACCATTCACGACAGATTTATTGGAAAAAGTAGTCAAAAATTGGACTGATCGAATTGACCATAAAACTCGTAGCCCCGGCGGACATATGCCGGAAATCATATTTGAAAAATAAATGTCATAAAATTATGTACCAGATTATAAGAAAAATTTAAATTCCAATAATATTTCTGTCTTGTAATGGGGTTTTCAATAAGAGCGCTTCAAAAGTTTTTTTAAATAAAACAAAACCGGTTTTAGATACCAATGAAATTGTTTATTCCTGTGAAAGTACGTTCGATGCCATTATGTATGGAACTCGAGTTCTTTTGCATGGCCACCACGGGCACGCTTGCAGAAGTCCAGAAGCTGAACCCAATTTTCGACAGTTTTCAAGTATAAACCGGCCGATACTGCTGCAATTTCACGTTTGATATTCGTACGAAGTTCATCAATCGTCGCTGGTTTGTTGGCATAGACCATAGACTTGACGTAGCCACACAGGAAATAATCTAACGGCAGCAAATCTCACGACCGAGGCGGCCAATCGACTGGGCCATTTCGTGAGATAACACGTTCACCAAACTTTGTTTCCAATAAATTGATTATGGCATTCGGTGTGTGGCTTGTGGCGCCATCCTGTTGGAACCACATGTCCTCCTAGTCCATATTATCCAATTGGGGCCAAAAATATTCGGTTATCATTGAACGGTAGCGATTCGCATTCACAGTAATGTGCCAGTCTTGATCATCACGGAAGAAGTACGGCCCAATGACGCCGCCGGCCATAAACCGCACCAAAACGTAATTTTTTCGGGATGACCAATAACGCATATTTTATTGACGAAGCCATTCAGCCAGAAATGAGCCTCATCGCTGATTGTTGAGGCCTCTTAAAGTTGAGGCCACTGACTCCAAACTTCGGTAGTAAATTTTAATAATTTCGACTCGTTGTTGGCTCGTATATCTTTCCATGATGAAATGGCAAACCTTACTGAAGAGAAATGTCAATAGAGCGGGAAAAAATATGGCGTCGTTTGCTGTCAATATCGATTTACTTTTGTAGCGTCTCTGTTGAAAAACCCTTTATTATCATTTTAAATTCTCATGCAGCTAAATAAAAAACACCCGTTACTTGTTTAGGGACCTGGGAGAATTGTCTTGTTTAGGCGCTGGCAAAATTTTGAGTTTATTGTAGCAGACTAAAATTCTTAGGTGGGGCTAGAGCTTCATCTCGTTAGCCCTTGATGTCACAGTGGACTAAGAGGTCAGAGTCTATCTGAGTAACCTACCTTATGTATATTGTAATATTTTACTTACATACATTCTTGCAAAAACAATGACATTTCCGGTTTTGTTTTATACTCTTACCGGAACTAAAAGTTCAACTACCTTTGATATTATGTTTGCCTACAACATTGACGTTGCAACATTTTTTTCTATTTTATTACATTTTCTATATTTATTATTTGTGAGTTAAAGCTGAATTATTTATTGACATGCATACAGCAGTTGTACATGTGGATAACCTATTTATTTCTGGAGTATTCTGGGGTGTTCAGTTGATACTGAATTGACTGATGTGACAATGATGATGGTACTGATGTTGGTGGAGGTGGGGTAATATAAAACTATAAATATAGAAAGTAAACTAAACATTTTTTGCTGTTTTATTATTGCAAGAAACGCCCGTAAACAATTATATTATTATATCTATCGAAATTGACTTGCATAGATACAGCAGTGATGAGCAAAAGTAAACATACAAACAATAGTCGTGTTTTGGTTACAAGCAAGCGATAATCGCTTGCAAAGCCGTTGCAAAGAAAACGGCTATTTAGCTAAAGGTCATATTATTCAAAAATATAGAAAAGGGTTGAATATGGTAAAAGATATCAAAAAAGAAAAATTATAAACTTAGCGAAAATGATTCGTGTCGCTAAGTCTCCGCTAAGTGCTTCAAATGAAAATTCGAAAAGTCAAAAAGAATGTCGGCGAGGATAGTTCAAGTACTGGAAAACCGTTGGATTTACATTTGCAGTACTGGTCCCGGAATGATAACATCATAGCACCGTCTTCCCACAGTCCTTGCCAGAACTTTGCAGTTTGTAATTACAAACAAAACAGTTCTGTGCCACTACTGTAGAAACAAACAGTCAGTACCTTCCCAGTACTAAGCTTATCGAAAAACCAGTAGAAGTATTGTAGATATAAAAAATCAGTACATTCCCAATGCGGTAAATACACTAATAAGTACTGGCACAACGTCAAAATGGTAACAATGTCCAGGCATCAAGGGCACATAAGACTTCCTAAAGTTTTGTAAAATTTTATTACTTATGTGTCCTCAAACAACTCAGAGTGGTCAAGGACCTCTCAATATCAGGATGGCATGTTTCTCCAACCAGCTTGATCTTTAGCTTTTTTCCCTCCAGTTGGTAACACCAAGCTCTCACAGGCAATGTTTCTCCAAAAGGGTTTTCCATCGGAGCCTTGGTCATTCTATTTTTCGATGTTCAATGGCGGTTTGTTGTTTTGACTTTGTACTTTTCGGTAGAATTTACGTATTCAATTTTCTCACTCGCGCTTTATATACCGCTCCGTAAGAAGCAGCGTTCTTTTAATCACTTGGGGTTAAGTGTTTTTTCATAACCAATTAAGGTTTTTGCAGCAGTTTTTATAGAATGTGAACTGTTCTTCCACTGCGTTTCAGAATCATGATTCATCAGTAAATATTTGATTCAAAAATTGATTTTTAAAACCCCAGACTCGTATATTTCACACGAAAGTTTAACGAAACTTCAACTACGTTGTTACATAATTCAGAAGATATAACTGTAGTATTTAAAAGAAAAGCGTTCGACCTTATGGACTTGTGTAACTGGAGCAACACAGTTTAGATTTTTCTTGCTTTATGTTGGAGTTATTTTTCTAAGAGAGATTTTGGAAGGTGAAATGGGTACACGTGTTTAGATTTTATATAAATACTTGTCGTGTTCTATGCATTTGATGCGTATTGCATTTATTTGATGCGTATTGCATATATTTGATGCGTATTGAAGGGCTACTTACGGGAACGTCAAACTTATTTTTATACGTGGGTACTTATAGTCCCCTATCGGCCGTTGAAGTATCGATTCCAAGTGCATTTTGGAAAAAAAAAACTTTTGTTGTGGTCAATATTGGGCGCAAACGACGAACATAATCAGAAAACTATGTTTTCAAAATTTTGATGGAGTAGTATGTTTTTCATGGCAGCATGAATAACCAACCATCTTATATTTATGTCTGGGCAGTGTTGTAAGTTCAAAGGCAAGAGTCGTTCAATATGCAGAAACTCGATGAATGCAAAGGATACGCACTCAAAAATAAGTGGTATAGTTGTGTAGCAGTTTCCATTTTATTGTGAACAGGGTTGATTCGTTGGTGAGAATTACGGATGCCAAACGGGAAATCCCGAATCCCAAAATCCCGGGATTTTTCGTGATTGATGAATTCCGGGATTTTAATAAGTAAATCCCGGGATTTTTCAGGATTATTATTAATTTTGTAAAACATAAAACTAAAAACAATGACAAAAATTCAGTGTGGTGTTATTTTTTTGGAAGAGTTGAAAGGTGCACCACAGGCAAAATGCAAATTGTGCAAAAAAGGGTCTAAAAACCAATGGCGGCTCCACAAAAGGTTTAATAACACATCTTAACGTAAGTTAATTTTTGCATATGTATGTCTATTATACGGCTTATACGGTATTTACACCGAGCAAGATTAACGCATTTCGAAGGTTAACGCCGTTAACCCACGCTAACCCAGAAGATTACTCATACAATTGTAATCTGTAGAAACTGAAGTTTAATTTTTAACCTCATTTTAAACTGGTGTACATTTCGATGCAACACTGTTTGTTACTAAAAAATGCAACCATAATAAAAACATACACAACAAATCAACTGTTTGTCAGATGGAAGTCGATAGAACATTTTCTGACGCGTCGCCGCCACCAAAACTTTTTTTGAAGCTAACGCCGCCGCTCATATAATTGGCTTTTATTGAGGTGTGACCGACTGGCCCGATTTGACTAACTGATCCAATTTTAAAGGTTCAGTTAGTTCGAAAACATCCCAAATAGCTACAAAACCAATAGCCGCCAATTTAATTTTTATGTTGTGCCGCCGTCTTCGATAATTTTGCCTCGGCGCGGAGTTGGGCTAAGCACGGAGTTGCCAACTGAAATGTCAATTTAATATGCAAAGATTGTAGAACAAGGTTATCGCTAACCTAGCCGCGATAAACGGCGGTGTAAATGCGTTATTACTCTCCAAAAATTACAAAATTTATTGCGTCGGGTAGAACATGTTATTTTAAGCAAAGAACTTAAAATAACAAAATCGGAGCAAATGTATAGTTTCGGAGTTATGGACCCCGACATTTCGGATACTTTTTACACTAACGTACCGTGTAAAGCCATTGATATCACATTTTTGTATAAAACAAGTCATAAAAAACTCAAAAAATAATGCTGCATTTTTCGATAAGTCGCTTAGTTATCGAGTTATCGGATATTTACGTTTCTCAAACAAAAATTTAAAATTTTTTAAAAAAAAAAACAAAATGTTCGAAAATCGCGGGATGTTTTTAAAATAACTTGTTTATGTTTGAGAAAAGTAAAAAAAAATCGATAATTTTTCTAAATGTCAACATCCGATAACTCGATTTACTAAGCGACTTATCAAAAAAAGCTACATTGAATTGTTTTATACAAAAAACTGATATCAATGGCTTTACACGGTGCGTTAACGCCACAACCCTCCCACTTATCCGAAATTTCGGGGCCCATAACTCCAAAACTATGCATTTGCCCCGATTTGGTTATTTCACTTTTTTTGCGTAGAATAACGTGTTCTACCCCCCTTGTGGTTGTTTTTTGGAGTGTAAGCCGTAAAATAAACCAGTTCCCAAAAAAATTTAAAATAGAATCCCGAAAAACCCGGGATCCCGAAAATCCTGGGATTTCAGGATCGGGATTTCGAAAATCCCGAATCCCTGAATTTTTTAAAATCAATCCCGTTTAGCATCCCTTGTGAGAATCCACTTAGATTTTCCATTGTTTTCTGGTGAATTGATTTGTTATCCTCTCGAATCCATTATCTTATTCGCCGTTATTACTCCCAAGTGTTTGACTCAGTAGAACACCTATGTGGTCTTTTCAAGGAAGCTAGTTCCCACGTTAGCGGCTATCTTGGCCTTCATCGTATATTTACCCGAGTTTGCAGGCTATTTCCAGTTGTACGATATTTCAAGTACCCTTTAGGCCCTTCTGCAAATAATGTTTGCATGTTTCTCCGTATTAAGTACCGCCACATCGTCTGCGTAAGAGACAAGCTCCAAACATATGTTGCTCAAAATCATTATAAGATTTATTTAAATCGTAGAAATGGTGATAAATTCCCACTTTCTGGTTTATTATTTGTCCCCATAGCTAATCCACCAGTTCATTAGATTATGACTCATTCAGTCTTCTATTGCCGGTCGGTCCACTTAAAACTATACAAATAGCAAGGGTGTACATTTTGTCATCAAGTGACTTTTCTACATTGTGGACTACCTCGTGTAGTGCATTCTCCAATTATCTCCAGCAAACGACGCCATATTTTTCTCCGCTCTTTTGACATTTCTCTTCAGTAAGGTTTGCCATTTCATCACGGAAAGATATACGAGCCAACAACGAGTCGAAATTATTAAAATTTATAAAAATTTGGCCTCAACTTTAAGAGCGCTAAGTCCAATTTATGGACGTCATACTCGTCCTACCAGATCAAAAATTTGAATCCACAGGCGCAGTACAGTGAAACAAAGAAGTGTCGAGAATATTGCTGCCGCTGAGGCTTCAGTTCAAGAAAGCCCAAATGTGTCTCTCACACGTCGTTCTCAAGCGTTGGGCATCTCTGTGACGTCGTTGTGGCGAATATTGCTAAAAGAACTTACAAGATCAAATTGACGCAAGAACTGAAGCCGCTTGACCACCATAAGAGTCGTATGTTCGTGAATTGGGCTGAGCAACAACTTGAAAATGATTCGGATTTTCATCGCAAAATCATCTTCGCGATGAGGCTCATTTCTGGCTGAATGGCTTCGTCAATAAGCAAAATATGCGTTATTGGTCAGACAGCAATCCACACGTAATCCATGAGTCATCATTGCATCCCGAAAAAATTACGGTTTGGTGCGGTTTATGGGCTGGCGGTGTCATTGGGCCGTACTTCTTCCGTGATGATGAAGACCGGCACATTACTGTGAATGCGAATCGCTACCGTTCAATGATAACCGAATATTTTTGGCCCCAATTGGATAATATGGACTTGGAGGACATGTAGCCACACACCGAATGCCACAATCAATTTATTGGAAACCAAGTTTGGTGAACGTGTTATCTCACGAAATGGCCCAGTCGATTGGCCGCCTCGGTCGTGCTGAACCAAACAGGAAGACTACTTTCACACTGAACACTGAAGTTTCGGTCAGCGTGCTCGACCACTACCGTTTGGATACGTTGTAAAACTGTTGCTCCGGATCAGTCACTGATCGTGTGAAAATGAACCCAATTCCCCTTCATGGGATGTGACGGGAAGCTATGTAAGTTGCAAGTGCTGTTCTGGTGTAAGTAAACATCGTGTAAATCAAGGGACTGGAGTAGTAGTCACCATTTGTCTTTTGCTCCCCGCCGTCAGTAGCCACTTAACCTTATAAGAAGTTGAGACGTAAACTGAATACACATTTCCGTTTCTCCCGGCACGATATACTAATGAATAGAAGGAACTAAAAGTTGGTGGTGCTTCCTCTCACTTCTCTTTAGCTGTTATATACATTTGCTCTATACGCTACTAAACTCTTTTGTTTAAAAATTCGTCGTATATACAACAATTATGACGTCGTTGTAAGTAACAAATCCATACTCGACGACGACGATATATAGATAGTATGTTGTAGTAAATGTACTACGTTTAGTATTTTATTTGGCTTTTTATACATCATGCCAAAATATAACGTATATGAACAACAACAAATATAAAGCGCAAGGAGAACACAGAATAATAGTTGGTACTAATGTAGTTGTTAAGCAATGAGGTCACCAGACAGTCATTCCGTGTATGGGTAACAAAAACTGAATATGAAAATGATTGTTTGCCTTCTCTTCGTCAAAAGAAGAAAAAAGATAACTCAACAGATTTATCATTGAGTGCCATTTTGTGTAAATGTTCATAAGGACCTCTTTGTTTGGATTTCCGTTTTCGTTAAGGAAAGGGCTACTAATCTGCAAACAAATTGTGTTTCTAGTAGTAGTGATTTGGTGAAAACCCGGATTTTTAAATAATTTTGTAAAAAAAAGAAACCAATTAAGTGCGGTAGTTTCCTGTTATTCGCTTGAAACAATGACACGATGAGAATTTGAAAATCAATTTATCAAACCTGCCTGATCAAAGTTTCTTTATACAGGGTGTCTGGTAGCAGATATATATTTTCAAACTTAAACAAAAAACATAATAATTGACACAAAGTTTTATTAAGAGCATTGAACGATAGAATGGAAATGCGGATTTTATTTTTTAAAGAGTATGTCATCCAGATGTCGATAATTTTCACCGTTGACATTCGTCGCCTGACCTCGAGACTTTTGGAAAAAAATGGTCCAATTATCTCATGCGTGGATAAGGCACACCAAACAGTTACCCTGGGGCAATTCAATGGTTTTTGATGTTTCAATCGAGGGTTGGGCTTTCTTGGAAACCAGTAACGGCAGTTTTGCTTGTTGACGTGGCCGTTTAGGTGAAAATGAACCTCGTCGCTCCAAAAAATGGGATTTACAGTGCAAAAACGCTCCAACATCGTTTCACAAAAATTTTTGCGTAAATTAAAGTCACTTTCTTTCAGTTCTTGAACGATTTGAATTTTAAAAGTATGGAACTTCAGATCCTTTTTTAAAATTTCATGAATAATCGCTCTTGGAAGTCCCAGTGGGGCTGCTCTTTTCCGTATTGAAAGTCGCGAATTTTCACGTAAACTGCTTTCAACCGGTTCAATGTTTTCGGGAGTCCTTGAAGATCGGCTGGGCCCTGGCCGTGGGACATTCATAGCCGAAGCAGTTGCACGGAATCTCTGCACCCACAAACGAATTAAATTTACACTCGGTCCATCACTTATTTGCCGATTACCGAACTTTGAACAAAATTGTCGACGAGCAAGTACGTAAGAATCATTACTCTTAAAAAATGTATCCACAGCGAACGCACGATGCTCACTCGACCACTGCGACATAGTGACTGACAAATCCGCACAATCGATAATTCCAACGGCGCCACCCTCCATCCGCACCGTTTATTACTTTTTGAAATAATCGTATTTAAAAATATAAATTTGCCACCAGACATCCTGTAGAATAGCGTCTGCCTAAATCTTTATAATCATGATTAAATATCTTGGCTGTTTCAGGCACGTTAGTTACCCTGAAATGAAAATAGAGAAATAAGAATATGACAGTAATAAAGGGTTTTCCAATTTTAGTGATATGATTTCTAAGTGACATTTCGGCCATGTGTAGTATGTCATGATCTGTTTTTTGTTCCATTGTATTCCGTAATGTTTACAATTTCATCATGGAGAGATATACGCAAGAACAACGTTTACAACTTATCCAATTTTTTTTTTATCAAAATAATCGTTCTCCAATTGCAACTTTTCGTGCGCTTTTACCATTTTATGGTCGTAATAATCGTCCACCTTGGCTCGATATTCGTCGAGTTGTTGCAAATTAGGAGCGTACATTTGCTTTACATAATGTTCAAGTGCCAACAAGACAAAGAACCGCTGGAAGTAAAGAAAATATTGCTGTCGTTCAGGCAAGTGATGCTGAAGACCGCAATTTATCGATTCCAAGACGTCAACAATTGTGATTGTCTCAAAACACAACTTGGCGTATTTTGAGAAAGGATGTGGGCTTGCATCCGTATAAAATTGTTATCACTCTAGAACTGAAGCCATTGGTTTACTGTAAACGTCATGAATTTGCTGATTTTATCTTGGAACAACTTGAAAACGATTACAATTTTTTTTTAACAAAATCCTCTTTTTCCTATGAGGCTCACTTTTAGGAGTGGTGCGGTAAATAAGCAAAACAGTCGATTCTGGTGCGAAGATAATCCACAAATTTTTCATGAACAACCATTACATTCACCTAAATTTACAATTTGGTGTGGTTTTTGGTCTGGTGGAATCATCGGTCCGTACTTCTTGCGAAATGAAGCTGGTAACATCGTTACTGTCAATGAAGAGTGGCATATATCGATGATAACCAACTTTTTATGGCCGAAATTGGAAGAAGTTAATCTTGACAACATCTGGGTCCAACAAGACGGCGCTACGTGCCACACAGCACGTGCAACAACCTTATTATTGCGAGAAAAGTTTGGAGATTCGATTATTTCAAGAAATTCTGATATTGAATGGCCTCCAAGAAGTTGTGATTTAACACTATTAGACTATTTCTTGTGGTGAGGTTATTTGAAGTCATTGATCTTTAGCAATAAACCAGACTCTCTTCAAGCTTTACAAGTCAGTATCGAACGTGCTATTCATGACAAGTGCTCGAAAATTGGGTTCATCGAATTCGTTCCTGCAAAAGAAGACGTGGAGGCCATTTGAAAGACGTTTTATTCAGAACTTAATTGTATCGATTATACTTCACATTTAATAAAAAACATTTGAATAAAAAACACATTCACATTTAATAAAAAAGATTTTGTTTTAAAGAAATCATATCACGAATGATTTTTTTTATTTATTCATGAGGATGCATTTGCAAAACATCTTCGTTTTTAAAAAGCTATATCTCTATTTATTCAGATATAGGTGGTCTTGAGCGTGAATAATAAAATAAAAAAGAAATCGTATCATCTCAAATTGGAAAACCCTTTACTTTAAACTGAGGTGGTTACCCGGTTAATCCCAACCAGTATTGTTAATATTTTAGAAACAGACTGCGTTCGATATTTCCCAATTCCGGTATTCCATCAAAAATGGGCTTAGTCTAAGTTGTCCTTATGTCTGTGAAGACTGGACACTGTAGGATATTATAGTTTTTAGGGGATTCCGCCGTTAGCTCATCGTCTCAGCTACGACAGAAATGCCTGTATTGTATTTCAATGCTAGCAACATGTGTACCAATCGTCCAATGGCCGGTTACGACAGCTGCCATTTTGACTAGGCCAATATCCCGCTATATGCGCTAAGTAGGGAGTTCTTTCTGCCTCGTGGTGGAAGTGGCGATCAATCGCGTTACACACCTCTCTTAGAGAGCTTTCAATTACGCTTTAACTATCCGCATTTTCACTGGAGCCTTTCCTGGCTAGTTCATCAGCGGCTTCGTTTCCGTATGACCCAGAACCAAGACTAGAGAAAGTCTTGTCATGGCTCCGATGTTGTATAGAAAACTCCTGCATTCTCAAACCTGTAGCGATCTATTTTATTAGGGAAAACAAACCGTATAACTTGGGTACAGCCTAAATAGGGCTGAATGTAAACTCTAATAAAGCCGAAGCCACTGTCGACGTGACTTGCTTTGTGAGGACAACTACACAGAAAAAAATATTGGCCTGTAAATTTCAATTAAAACTATAATTGGATTGTTTCAAAAAATTCAATTAAAAATTAATTGAATCAATTAAATTTTTAATCATATTTAAAATTTATTTTTTGAGTTTACAACAGAACTTGGAGTTGGGAAGGCGCAACTCTACGGCGCTAAAAACGTTTAATTTTTGAGTACATTATCGAATTTTTGCTGTGAATTTTTCTAAATTAGTATAAATATGCATGACATGTTCTTAACAAACCTTAATATAAACGTTTTAGTTGTTTTCTGATCCTCGTTATGTTTAAAGTTGTAATTTCCTTTAAGGCTGTAAGAGATCATGTTTTCTCCGGTTAGTGAAAAAAATGTAAATGCCGCGGGTGGGATTCGAACTCACATTCGCTGGACGATCGTTTCGATGTTTGTGAAGCATCATCTTCAGCAGCGTCTAAACAATAAACAATTTTTGTAAACAAAAATTGTTGTGATGAAGCATTTTACAGAAAGTTGAATTTTACAGCGCTGTTGGGAGGCAATATGTGTGGCGGCTGAGTCACCAGCCGTCGGCGTCACTTTTCGTACGGCTCTAGTCTTTCATATATGTACAACACTGTTGTTATTTGTAATTCGTTTATTCGTGATTGAAAGATTTTTATTTTGTGAACTTAAAGAATAATAGTGTTAAATTGTCTTGTTTCGTGATTAAAACTGCGTTTTTTGTAATTGTGTTTAATTGGCAAGTGTTTTTGAATACATTTTATTGGAAATGAGTGTTGAGTGTTTTGTTTACAATGAAAAATGTGGTTGTCCCTCAATCATTTGTTTTGCACTTTACACGAAAATTGTTTTCAAAAATTTCACGTAAAAAGAAACTTTAAGACTCACCTTCTTAGACATTTTGAACGTGTAAAACAAGAGTGTCCTAAATTGAATAAAAACAATACATTTCTCCAAAAACGCTGGGAATATGCAGAAGAGGTGGAATACGACAATGGAGTGACTGTTACTGCGGAAGGAGCAGATAAATTGAATGTTTCTCCAGAACCACCAGAGCAATTCTAGTCTTTCAGTTATAAAAACAAAATGAAAATAATTTGTGACAACGCAATGGAATTTATAGTTGAATTACATTCCCTCAATCAGAATTTATTCGAACTGCTTTTGTGATGTATATTTATTTTATATTTAAATTTAAACATTAACGGCCTTATTCATAAAAAGTTATCATGGGTTTGTTAAAGGTTTAAGAAGGTAAAACCCAAAAATTGTATTCATAATCGAAAAATTCCTCTGTTAAGAGTTCTCTAACGTCGCCATTTTTGTTGACCGTTTAACCCTTTAAGGCTATTTTATTCGCATTAATACACAAAAGATATATTTTTTTTACATTTCACGCGTGCCGTACTTAAATATTCATTCGATATAAACAATTGGAATTATTTTGTGTATATTTGCAGCGTTTATAGTGCCACATTATCCTGCTAAGCAACCAAATAGTTTCGTTACAATTTTTATAATTTTTAACCAAAATTAACATTTGTTTACATAGTGATGTATATATAAATTCAAAACATTGAAACTACAACCTATTATCCGGTTTTATATTCGACACTACCCAAAACTGGTATCCAATTCAATATGATTTTTTGACACTTCTTCCAAATTTATGAATATAGCAAATATTAATTGATCTTTTTACTGAATAGTTCTTTCCATTAATGTTTAAAATTTTGGAAAAATGCATTGACGCATTTAAATAAAAAAATTAATTCAGTCCATCGGTTATCTTGTTTTTACATCACAAACACTGTGAGAATAAATAAAACAAGGTTGTCTTTCAATTATCTGTTCCCTAGTTAAAATACTCATTATGAATACGGTTCTAACAAAACCTTCGCCAAATCTTAAAGCCTTCAATAACTGATGAATGCTTTAGAGCTACATTACTGTTTTTTATGAATAAGGCTGTAAATGTTTAATATATAATTATAGTTTAAGAGAACCGGACATTCGTTCCGATTATGAATCCAAATTTTAAAAAATTTAATTTTTTATAGATATAAGTACATGAGTATCTGCGAAACATTGAATAAACTCGCTTTAAAAATAGAACATTTTAGTTTTTCTAGAGTCGTCGCAGGGGGAGGGAGTTTCATGCTGAAAAAAGCAATAACGGTTTTATTAATTGACTCAATTCAAAATTTAATCAAAAATCGCGAAAAATATCAATAATTTTTTAATTAACTTGATTACATACTTAATCAATGTTTTTGAAAAAATTCAATAAATGTTTTAATCAAATTTACAAATTTTTTAATTGAAGTTTTTTTTGACAAATTTACAAATACCTTTAATTAATATTATCATTTTCGTGATTACATCAAAATCAATTAAAAAATTAATCAAATAAACACATTTTTTAATTGAAATTGATATTTATTTTTTTCTGTGTATACACGCCCAAAGGGGTGAAATACTTTAGAATCTACATTCTACATAAATGAATATTTTCCCATTACTCCCCCTGGAGGGATAGGAGGGGAGAGATGCCGCAATAAATAAGTTGTGCGCTTTCCCGTCCTACACTCACTGATTGGGACCTACAGTTTTGCACCCGTTCCGGACGATTTTTTAAGAAGCTTTTCCAATGCTTATGACTTGATAATGTCGCCGTCTCTCAGCGAGATGTTCGTCGTCTAAAGAAGTATAGGTGATCTGAGCAGGGATCGAAGTAGGGTTGCTCAGAGTCGCGAGTATTGAAATGATTTAGGGGAAATTCCGTTTTTTATTTAATCTCCCAACGTGTCAGGGAATAAAACGCAGTCAAAAAATAATATTGCAATTAGGGACAAATAGTTTTTACTCTTAAAGGTACTGGTCCAAATTTGTTTTAAACTTCTATCTATATAATATAAAAGCAGATTCGTAAAAAAAGCATGATGTAGTAACATCATGTCGTTCTGTGATGTGGGACCTATGTATGTCGTCAGTCGAAATTGTTGCCCCAAGAGGCGAATATAATGAAGGATATAGATGTTTACGGGTTGAGATACGTTGAATAATCTGGACGGAGTAAAAAGCGTCACGGGCCTCTTTTTGAAGATTGATAATTAACCTCAAAAAAACATTGCTGGAACTAATTTAGCAAGAAATACTAATTCTTGGAGATAAAAGAGATTAAGAGAAGTTACTAATTTGGGGCACAAAAACTAACATGATTCATGGCACAAAAACTAACATGATTCAAAAAAAAAAATATTTTAAAATTTTATTTTTTTTTTGTTATATTCCATTTCAAGTTAAAACAAAAAAAATTTCCCCAATTTGTTACTAAAAAAAAGCCAAAACCCCACATTATATGAGTTATTACTTGTCCAGGCTTTTATGTAATGGCTGTGCAGACTTTTGGCATTCGGCATCTGGCAACCCTGGATAAAACTCATGTTCTTATGTACAAGAGCCGCGCACACTAACCATTCTACCATCGACGACGGGCACTAAAAACTCCATTGGAAAGACTACATAGAATGCACAGCGGAAAAGGCTCGCAAGTATTGATATCTTTATAAAAGAGTTATGGGCTCAAAATGGAAAGTCACCGCTAACACCAAGCTCAAAACTGAAAATCTAAAATTATGTTCAACGCATGAGAGGTTTGGGTTTTTGGGGGGCAACGATAAGAACCACATCGTCAAGAGCAACAGAGAAAATACTGTCACAAAACTCAATTAAGATAGAAATACAGAACGAACTGGGAAAATAGTGCAGGCAATAAGAGAATGTATCCAAGCACTTTCGCTATCCTAATCATAACATTATGTTGGAGATTGCTAAACAACGCTACTCAAGCGCAAGGAGGAGTTCATTGGCACCCAGCCTGGGTATAATATGCAGCGATATCTTGGAAAACGAAAGGGTAAACGAGCTGACTACGAAGAACTGAATTCTGTGTAGGAATAAGTAGTAAAGGAGTATGGATCATATCACGGGGCAGATTCTGGAGTGACACCAGAATGGGAATTTAGGCAATTTTTGCGTGTTCTAACCAGGGTTAGTTTTGGGAAGCCGTCAGATTCAGTTTTGTCTCCTGGCTCACGAGCCAGCCCCCAAATATAAGATGCGGTGCGCGAGCAGACAGATTTGGCTCCCGTCTCGCGAGAAATTTAACTTTAGCTTCCTCGCGAGTTAATACGAACCCTGGGGTCTAATTACCGCATACGCAAACGAAAACACTTTCGGATACAAATAAATTACGATACGAATAAACTCACTGGAAGATGGCTTACGATCGTAACTGTTTAATGAATTTATCGATTTGCGTAGAGATGGTAACATAATATTAACTTATCTGAGTCAGAGTGCTCTATGCAAGATATCCAATCGCGGAAATGCAAACAAAGTTGTGTCCCAAAAATATAAGGTTTGTGCCGGACGGGTCCACTTTTTTTATTGTCATATTAGCAGCATGTTCCTCCTCACTTTTATTTTAAGTGTTCTCTGTCTAATTACATGATCTTGTTTTATTTCCTTAGTCTAAAGCGTACTCATCCAGTTTAAGTTTCAACGATTTTTGCTTTATGTCGGTTTACGTTTTGAAATACTCCTTCATCTCGCTACTCCAAACATCTCGATTTTCAATATTATCTTGTAACAAAGACATTTTTTTACAGTTTTCTTACGGCGGGACACATGGCTTCTTTGTCCTCGTTGTCGCTTTCTAATTTTATTAAAATGCTTTCAGAGCCAAAGCATTCCACGGACGGAAGTCCTTCCACGGCGGCATTTAAACCTGCAGCTTCAAAAATTTGTTCCTCAGCCGAGGTTAGCATTTTTTCTTCGTAGGGACCACCACCTATTTTTTTTTTTTTTTTGATGCCTTGTTGAAAGAAAGTTTTTCTTTACCTGATGTTTCTGATCAGAGTAAAACTAAAGTTACTTATTGCAGAATTAGAGTTAAAGATGAATAATTTAAACTTTGTATATACAAACATTTCACAGGAGGGCCAGCGGCATTCAATTTTGTTGTCAATTGACTACATAATCTATGACTTGTTGCCCTTACTTGAGGACATTTTGCCAATTTACTTTTCGCTAAGTCGAGGTGCACCGACATAAACTCCGCCAAAACTTTTTTTGTTTGAAGTTTATTTTAATTGCATTTGTCCTTAAATATATAAAAAGGTTTATTTGGTATTATTTGTCAAAAAAATTACTTACACTTTCTCTTCAAATCAATTCTTCGAATGAAACAACCATAAATTATTGAACGCGATTACTAAATATGTACCGGCAACAACTCGCAAGGTTGAATTTGCAATTCCGATAGAAAGTGTTCGATAACTGATGCCATCATCCAAAAATTTAATTAGACCCCTGGTTCTAACTGGACATATCTGCATCGAATTGAAGTAGCCGAAGTGAAGTGAAGTGGTACAACAAGAATGAAGGGATATCATAACGATCGATAACTTTGCCTATCATTCAACACAACTCCCACGATATTATATCCACTTTGGAGTATCTCAGCTGAACGTATTGGAGAAAACTGAGGATATGTGTAACCAGTAAAAACTCCATATCGAAAATTAATATGGTGCTCCCGGGACTACGACGAGTGTAGATCACGCCGACCTACTGACTTCTCGTCATTAATCTAAAACACCCAATCCCTAACTACAGGGTGTTTCAAAAGTGACCACCCTATTGGAAGATGCTCTAATTTTTGCAAATGGCCGCCAATGTCAAATCTGTTTTGACATTTGTGGACTAGACATATGTAGAATACAAGTAAATACTCCATGGAGCGATACACTCCCCAAGAACGCGGAATAATCGTGTCTGTTTTTTGCGTAACAATTCGGCTGTGGTGTTGGCGCAGCGCGAATACCGTCGCCGATTCCCCGGCCGTCCGACACCAACTGCGCAAACACTGCGCCCTTTGGCCACTAACCTTGAAGAGTATGGGACCACACAAGACGTTGCCAGGAGTGGCCGGCCCCGGAGCGCCCGTTCTGGCGAGAATATCGTCGCTGTTGCCGAGGATGTCGAGCTGTCGCCGGAAACATCGACCAGACGCCGTGCCTCGCAATTACCCATCAGCCGGTCGTCCCTATGGCGAATTTCGGTCAAAGACCTGCGCATATTCCCATACAAAGTCCAGTCCGTGCATCAGCTGCTGCCTGTCGACCGCCAAACGCGTGTAACCTACGCCCAAGCCATCCTCAATCTCGTGGACGAAGTTTACGATTTTTCCACCAAAATCATAATGGCAGTACGGAGCAACGGCACACTGCGCGAGCCACAACCGATATTCTGAAGGCGGCGTTCCCGGGTCGCCTCATCTCTCGTTTTGGCGATTTGCACTGGCCCGCAAGATCGCCCGATTTAACCGTTCCAGACTTTTTGTGGGGTTTTTTGTAGTCCCGTGTTTACGTGAACAAGACCGAGACCCTGGAAGCCCTAAAGTTCAACATTCGACACGAGTGCAAGAATCTGTCGCCCGAAGTTCTCGCCGAAGTGATGAAAAATGCCATAAAACGAGCCCGTATGGTAATTAATTGTGACGGCGCCCATTTAACCGATATCATCTTCTCAACTTAACCAATAAAATTCTAAAGGTTCAAATAAACATAATCGAAGTTTTTCATTTAGAAAAAAAAAATGAGAGCCAAACAACATCGGATGACTTCTTTTGAAACACCTTGTACATAACCTTGCCAAACCAATCGCTCTATTTTGTAAACTATGCTGTGATTGCTTAACCGAGTTCCACTTTTGTTTGGACGATACCCAACTATCAAAAGTCTTTTCTATTCTACAAGAGACGTTATAGATGACTGTTATCCTTGCTTATCCATGTAAGCACATATACAGTTGTTGGTCGTTTTTTTTTATCCATCTTACGTCATGTTTAATGTTTGGTAAGCAAAAACACAAACACCAAAAACTATGGTGAAAATCTCAAAGGTAAACTCTACACTTTAGAAAATTCTATTTTTCGCATTTGTTTTCCCCATCCTCTTATTATCTTCGCATATCAATGTCTGACAGACTGATTTTGCTGTAACCAGCAAAATCCAAAAGGACAATTTGCCTACAAAGTAACATTTATTGAAAGTGATGTTTTGTTTGATGTAATGATGGGCATACAACTGGACATATAGGACATTGATTTAATTACAATGAACATATGTACATACATATGTATGTATGTATTTAAGAGAAGAACCCCTTGTAAAGAGAAGTTATTGATAGTTAATTTTTTTAAACTAATATTAGCTAGGAATTTCTTTAAAAGGCAGTAATCTTAAAGTAAAACTTAAAATACAATTCTTGCACACAACATACAAAATATTATGATGTGTAGAAAGATAGGATTATCTTTTTTCATGAGTCACAATTTATCGCCAAGATCATACTTAGTTTTTCTTTCCTAACTTTGTAAGTGATGCAAAGATATCTAATAATTTTCTTTTCTACATTTTTTCAGGTAATGGAGAAGCTAGTTGGTGCTTCTCACAAATAAAGGGAGCCTTAGACGATGACGTAACCGATGCAGACATCATATCATGCGTTGAATTCAATCATGATGGCGAGTTGCTGGCAACTGGTGATAAAGGTGGACGTGTAGTTATTTTCCAGGTAAGTTTTTTAACCCGCTCAACTATCAACTTCTCAGAACAATTGGTAATATTTCCTCTTTTTTCAATACAGCGTGATCCTGCTTCTAAAACGGCAAATCCACGTCGTGGTGAATATAATGTCTATTCGACATTCCAATCGCATGAACCCGAATTCGATTATCTCAAATCGCTAGAGATTGAAGAGAAAATCAATAAAATTCGATGGTTAAGAAGAAAAAATCCTGCACACTTCCTGCTTTCGACCAATGACAAAACCGTCAAATTGTGGAAAGTCAGTGAGCGTGACAAATCCTTCGAGGGCTATAACACTAAAGAGGAGAATGGCCTTACGAAGGATCCACAAAATATTACCGCCTTACGAGTTCCTTCGGTGAAACAAATCCCTCTAATGGTGGAAGCATCACCCAGACGCATTTTTGCCAACGCCCATACCTATCACATCAATTCGATTAGTGTTAATTCAGATCAAGAGACTTATTTATCGGCAGATGATCTGCGAATCAATCTGTGGCATTTGGAAGTAACCGATCAAAGTTTCAATATTGTCGACATCAAGCCGACGAATATGGAAGAATTGACCGAAGTGATAACAGCAGCTGAATTCCATCCATCCGAGTGCAATGTGTTCGTGTACTCAAGTTCAAAGGGCACAATCCGTTTGTGTGACATGCGTTCGTCGGCACTGTGCGATCGGCATAGCAAACAATTCGAAGAGCCAGAGAATCCAACAAATCGTAGTTTCTTTAGTGAGATCATTAGTTCAATAAGTGATGTGAAACTGAGCAATTCAGGTCGCTACATGATCTCACGAGATTATTTGAGTATTAAAGTATGGGATTTGCATATGGAAACAAAACCCATTGAAACGTATCCGGTAAGAATGTATTCATATTTATTGCATTATGCATTTATACATTTTTAAATTGTTTAAAGTAAACATGACAGTATTTAGATTTCACAAAAAAAAAAAAAACAATTAAAGATGTTTTTACTACCCAAAACACATGCATACTTTTGAAAGTACTGTTTTAGGTGGTAATGTTAGGAACTAATGTCTCATTTTCTATGAAACCGATGGTTGGAATCAAATAATATGGTTGATTTTTAACTTGAAATAAGTAACTATTTAGTGAGCTTAGTTAGTTAGTTAGTTCGAAAAGAGGGGCGTGGTGTTGAGTGTTCAGAAGGGGCACTTAACTTAAGCATACACTTAAGCCGCTAAGTTCGACCTGTTGTGCGCTCTAAGTTTATCCTACTACTTCACTATGTCCCTTATAGGAATTCGGTGCTATTCACGAAATTCCTTAGTTTGTTCCAGTCCATACCCACAAGTTTGGTCATGTCCGGTATCGTACTATCCGAAAGATATCTGGATCTAGTAGCTTGTGTGAAGGCCGGGCAGTGGCATAAGAAGTGCTCCAACGTCCCATCGTCCTCCATGCATGCCCTGCACTCACTGTTCGCCACTAGTCCAATACGGTACAGGTGGGCTCGTAATCCCGAATGCCCCGTTAAGACTCCCATCATTTTGCCCATTTCGGCTTTTCCCAGTTTCAGCAAACCTTTTGTCCTCGATCCATCTGGGTCTCCCCATAGGATCTTTGTCATCCTGCCTACTGATTCCCGGTTCCACTGGGCTATATGTGCCGACTCCGCCCATTTATTTAACTCAGCCTTCGTCACCCCAAAGGGTTTCGCTCCATCTAGGCTCACCGTTTGGAGTTCCCTGGCTTTCTTTGCCAGGAGGTTCGCTCTCTCGTTGCCGAATACCCCGCTGTGCCCCGGCACCCAGATGATGTTGAGTCTGCCGTGCATAGAGTAGTCGTTTATCACCTTCTTACAGTCAAGGACCGTTCTAGATTTGACAGTTTCTGATGATATTGCCTTTATTGCCATTTGGCTATCCGTGAATATATTTGCCTCGGCTGGGATTGTATTATCGCCGAGCCATTTGATACACTCCGTAATCGCCCGAACTTCCGCCTGAAAGTTCGTATTATGATCCGGGAGGCGTAGGTGGGATTCGGTTGCTGGATTTTCAATAAAGAATCCTAGACCCGTTTTTTCTCCTAGCTTTGAGCCATCCGTGTAGCAGTAAGTCCCATTTGGCATTGGTGTCAGGGTCCCATTCTGCCAGGCGTCTCTAGTTGGCGTTAGGGTCACGCAGTTCGCCTTAACCCTTATCTCGGGTATTCGGTCAGATTCACTCGTATCTTGAGTGTACCCGACTAAGGCCCCAGTTATCCGTTGGTGTTTTGACGTGAGATCCCTGTTGATCCATTCACCTGTAGTTTGTAGGCGTTTTGCCGCAAGGGCAGCCTCGTATTTGATTCTAATCTCGATTGGCTGGATACATAAAATAGTCTCCATGGCTCTTGTCGAGGTTGTCCTTATTGCACCGCTGATACCAATGCAGCACATTCTCTGAACCCTCTGCAGTATTGCGATGTTACATTTCCTCTCAACTGCCGTCCACCATACTACAGAAGCATATGTTAGTACAGGCCTGATTACGCTTCTGTAGAGCCAGTGTGTCATAGTCGGTTTGAGGCCCCATTTGGATCCTCTAGCCCTTCTGCATAGCGACCAGCATCTGTAGGCCTTATTAGCCCTTTCCTCTATGTGGTGCTTCCAATTCAGTTTCCGATCTAGGATTACTCCCTAAGTATTTAACCTTATCGGATATTTTAATCGTCTTTCCCAAGAATCGTGGCTCTTCATAATCTGAGATTTTCGTCTTCCTTGTGAATAGGCATATTTCCGTTTTGTCCGGGTTTACATTTAAGCCCCTTGGCTGTGCCCATTCATACGCTATACTCAGTGCCCTCTCGGCCTCTCTGCATAATTGGTTTGGGTTCTTTCCCTTAAGAAGTATTATAACGTCATCTGCGTAGCAGATTGGTTTAAGTCCCTCGTCGGTAAGTTTCCTTAGGAGACTGTGTATAGTGAGGACCCATAGGAGTGGTGATATAATCCCTCCCTGTGGGGTTCCACGTTGTACTCTGTCTCTAATATTTACATCATGGGAACCACAGCTTATCCATCTATTCCTTAGCATATGGTTGATCCAGTCTTTTAATGCCCGGTCCACCATAAACTGGTCTAAGGATTGGATAAGTGTTTCGGTCCGGACATTATTGAACGCTCCCTCAATGTCTATGCATACAGCGAGTGTGTATAGTTTGTCATTGAGAGATTGCTCTATATAGTAGGTTACCTCATGAAGTACGGTGTCCACTGATCTGCCTTTGACATAGGCGTGTTGTCTAAACTTCAGCATATCGCTCGGTATTCCACTTTTTACCATGTCGTCCACTATTCTCTCCAAGGTTTTGAGTAGAAACGAGGTGAGGCTAATTGGTCTATAAGCCTTTGCCGTTGCATAGCTTGCTTTTCCAGGTTTGGGTATAAATACTACCCTGGCCTCCTGCCAGTTTCTCGGTGTGTAGGCGTATTTTAAGCATGCGGAAAAAATTCCAGCCAGATGGGTTGTTATTTGGTCAACCCCATGCTGTAGGATAGCCGGGAAAATACCATCCGGTCCCGCCGCTTTATATGGGGAGAAACTCTTTATAGCTTTTTGGACCATTTGGTCCGTAATGATTGGCGACTGATGTACTACATTCTCACCTTGTGACCATTCCCCTGTGGGTTCCGCGTTCCCATTTGGAAAGTGTGTATCCATCAGGTGCCTAAGTGTTTGTTCCATTGTATCCATTCTCTTTCCCGTGTCATCTACTAGCGTTTCCGCCTGTACGTGGGTCTTAGAGAGGAATTTTTTCATCTTCGACATATCGTTGACGCTATCCACCTGTTCACTGAATAGTCTCCAGGAGTTGCGTCGCGCTTTTCTCAATATTGCGTTGTATTCACTGAGACTTCTCTTGTAGTCCTCCCAGTATACTGGTGATTTCTTACGCGTGGCCCTGTTGTAAAGTCTACGGACGTTCTTCCCTAGATTTCGTATTTCCCCTGTAACCCAGGGTTTTTCTTGGGCCGATTTTCTTTCCCGAAGTGGGCAGCTGTCCTCGAAAGACTTTACTAGTGCTTGCGTTGTCTTTGTCACTATGTCGTCTAGTTCGTCCCTGCTAGAGTATTCGAGTTGAGGGTGGACTAGTCGATTCTTAAGTAGGCTTCCGAACTTTGTCCAGTCTGTCTTGGTCCTATTTCGGAAGCATATCGGTTTCGGTGGTGGCCGTGTTATCCTGAATCTAATATATCTGTGATCCGAGAATGAGTGCTCATTTAAAACCCTCCATTCTTGAATTTCATCTATAAGGTGTTCAGAACAGATTGTTATAACTAACACCTCCTCCCTAATCTTGTTGGCAAAAGTGGCTTTGTCCCCAATATTCAGTGTGAAAAGGTCGTTAGTATTCAAATATTCTACTAGGGCATGCCCCCTACGGTTACAGTTAGTACTACCCCACGACGTGTGGTGAGAGTTAGAGTCACTACCTATTAATACTTCGTTACCTGTCTGTTTGGCCCTCTCTACCAGTCGCTGTAATTCCGACGAAGGTGGTGGTGTCGGCGAATCATATGGCAAGTATACTGATGCCAGGTATATATACCCATCTCCCTGTTTCAGTACTGTTGCATCCGATGTTGACAACTCTGGGGAGAAGAGAAAACAAAGGTTTTTATGGCATAAGATACATGTTCTCGGACGGGAATCCGTCTTCGTATAGAATAGTTGGTAATTAATATGATTTAATCCAATAACCTTGTCTTTAGTGGTCCAAGGTTCTTGTATTAAAGCAATGTGTATTTTACCTTTATTAATTTTATCCAACAGGCGTGGGTTGCCGTCTCGCTCCGGTGGAGGTTAATCTGGATGACCTCTAACATTGGTCCTCCAGTAACCGGTTTTCTTGGGAGTTTGTGATGCCTTCGGCCACTGTTTTGCGGTGTCTGCTCCGCCGAGCCTCCACTCGCCTCGTCATGCTTCGCATCCTCCGGCTGTGTTCCTCCGGTCGTCATGCCGATTGGCACTTTGCCAACTTTGATGTAGACAGCTTTGGTCACAAAGAACACCGTACCTTTAGTCTTGGCAAGACCAGCCATGGATGCCGGGTCTATTCCGATCACAAGGAGTGTGCCCTCCTGCCCCTCCTCCCTGTGGAAAACGACCCATTTGTCCACGGATAGTCCTGCGTTTTGCTTGCCAATGACTTTAAGTATGGCATCCGATGCAAACTTGCTGCCCCATCCTTTAATATATACGGTAGCCTTCGTCAGCCTTGGGATGTCCTTCTTCCTTACGAGGGCTAGCTTACCGCCTTCCCAGGGGGCAGAGATTTCATCCACCAGCTTCTTTAAAGTCTCCGCACAGTGTTGTGAGGCCAGCTGTAAAGTGAGTACCTCCCCTTTGAAGCCGCTGCTGACAACTTCTATGGGAGGTCCACTTTCGGCCTTCATTATGTGGTCCATTACCTTCGTGTTGACGAGGTCCTCCACGGTTTGGTGTTGGTTATCCGGTATTGAGCCAGTTGGGTTTCCGCTGTCAATTACTGCATAGCAGAGATCGCCCAGTTGTTGCCTTCTAGCTACCTTTGCGTAGGATGGCGGTTCTTTGCCTGTGTTCGCATTCAGCTTCCTCTTCCGAGTTGGATAGGGTTCGTATTTACGCGCCCTTTCCTTGTCGGTTGATTTGGCTGATGTGCTCGCCTTTCCGGTTATCGCATCGGCTTTGCTCCTATTGTCCCTGGAGCTCTGTTGCATCCCCTGGGTAATATGGGGTTTGGGCGTCTCCGAATTACCAGATGACGGGGAACACTTTTTCCTCTTTGCCATTATTTTGACAGTGTTCTGTTCTTCCGGTGATCGGTTTCTCTTCTCAGCCTCTGTTGAGGTCGAGGGAGGCACCGACAGGTCCTTAGGAACGTCCTGTTTTTCGGCTTGTTTGGCTAAACAGTTTCTCTTTGCAATCTTCCTGCGTTGAGCCCCCGAGAGTCGTTTCTTTTGTGTAGATAGCTTCGCTATGCTCTCGCTTACTTCATCGACCATTCTATTTACCTCGTCATTTTTTGGAGTTGCTAAAATGGTAATGTTGTTTTCATTATTATCACTTTGGGAATCAGAGTTGGAGTCACCACCTGTTATTGAAGGCTGAGGGCTTATGCAGGCCCGCTTGGTTTCGTCCGCGTCATCATCCTTATTTTGGTTGCCGTTGGCTTTTTGTGTGCTTGCCACAGACTCTACTACAGGGGTCAAGACACCACCCCCTGTAGAACCATGAGTATGATGAACCCGACTCTGCGTTTTCATCATCATCGAAACGATCTCATGGTGTTGTTTCACAATGCTATCGTGGATTAGCCTGTGTTCCGTTTCAAATGTCGTATTAGTATCGTTTCGTGTATCAGTTTCGTTTGCAGTGTTGTTATCATTGTTTTGTTTTCCTGTTTTTAGTTTTTTCATTAGTTCTTCTTTTTTGTTCATGTTAGTCCCACGAGTATGCCAGTAAATATACTACAGTCCACCCCAGTGACGGCGTGAGTTGGACCGGGCAACATATTTCATTACTACCGACCCGTGCCCTGGCGTCGGAGGGAGCTGTTAGGAACCAGTTTGTTTAAACACTAACTGGCCATTCTAGGTCCTCGGCACTGCTTCCAACCACCTTGACCTTAAAAGTGTTTTTGCATTCAACGTTGGATATTCTAATGGCGCCAAAATCGCAAGAATCGCCATGTCGGGGGAAGCTTCATTGATATTCGTTATTTAAGTAGGCCTGATCAACAGATAGACCTACAACGAGACTCAACTTCCCCCCGGAGTAACCTTTAGTTGGCGCAGCCAAGGCCACACTTAAGCCCCCACATCGCGACAAGGTTGTTACCCCAGGTGAAGGAAATATGCATATAAGTTTATGATTGTGAAGGGTGGGCTGTGAAATTTGGCCCCCCGCGCTATTTCGAAGCAGATGATCAATTTAGCATTTATGAAGTTACAGATTATTAGTTAAAGGTTAAAGTTGTCGGGTCGATTTAAGCCGCATTCACAATGCAAGCTGCAATTTCGTTTTTCATGCTATCTCGTTCTCACACGCAGAATTTCACATAATGGCCTTTCGGTTTTTTTTTTACAAAAATGTAACTCCAATTTGTCGCTGAAGTTGATCTATTCCTACTCCAGCAACATATTTGTTCGAATAAATAATATACTACGAAGCGGTAATTGGCGTTGTACTTCGAATTTCCTTTTCAAACTTAAAAACATCAATGAAAATTGAACCCATTTGTGTTAAAAGATGCACTATAAAACGTTATTTTATCTGTAGAATCTTTTAATACCAAATATGTTTAAATACATTAACATTTTTTAATATTCAAAATACAACCCTGGATGTGACATTTGAATCATGATGCAACTAATACAGGTTGTTTTATAAGAACAACTTAAATGATTTGTTTTTCCTTCTGTTCATTGTATGAAGAATCAAATTCAAATGTGTTTGGTTTTTATAATTTCTGGCTTACTTTTAATCTTGACGAACATTTGTATTAACATTGACATTAAAACAAAATATATTTTTATTGTTGCCTTGATATATTGGCCGTAATACTGGTATCACCTGTTAGAACAAACATCTCGATTCGAAGTAAACTGTTGCTTGCATTGTGAACGCCTTTTGAAAATGGTGCTTGCATTGTGATTCCGGCTTTACGCTTGAAGAATATTGGGAATTATAAAATCTTTCTTCATCTTTTACGATGAAACTCACTTTCACCTCGGGGGCTACGATAACAAACAAAATTGTTGCATTTGGGGCTCGGAGAATCAACACGACGTCCGTTGACGGCTTGTAACACAAAATCGACGCTGCCATTCACGAGAAAACGCCCAAACAGGCGAAAATGTATTGAAAAATTTGGTAGATCGGAAGAGGTACTGCAAAGCAAGTTGTGGAAGCCATTTGAACGATGTTGTGTTTCTTTCATAAATGTCAATGATGGGACTTACCACTCAAATCATTATTTTTAAAAAATTTCTTAGTATCCTATTATTTTTGGAGAATGCAATAACATCTGTTTGCAAAGTAACAAACAAAATACAACAGTTATAAAATAAAATTAGATAGCAAAGAAGTAAATTGTGAACAAATACTTACAGCCTGTACCTCGATCTCGAACGAAAGCTTTCTTTCATGTTTTAGGCTAAAAAAAATTGATTTGTGTTCCACAATATTGTCATTTCAAGTCGGACGAAAATATAAACCTATTCAAAACTTTTCAGCGCTAATTTGGGTTCCTCTATTTCGTATGTGCTGTCATTTGGGAACAAATATAGAGGCAGTCGAAAGGAGTCGAATGCGAGTTACTGACCTTGATCGCATAATTTTTTGAGCAAAATAAAAAAAAATAGAAAAATCTAATAGATCTGCCACAATTGTGTCTGCAAATCGTTTTCCTCAAGTTTACTCTTTTCCATCCGCTCTCATCAAATGACAATTTTGAAATATCCAACGATTTCTCCTACATTCTCAGCTACACGCGAAGGAGTGTTTTTATACTTTCTTCGTCTGGAAGAATACTAGTGGAAATACGAAGCAAATTTGCTTGAGTTAAAGGTGATAAAATGTTGCTCCTGTATAAAAGTGCTTAGTTTATTTATATACCTAACAACTTACTTTTTACGAACATTGTTTGGTATATATTTTGAATATTGGTTTGAAATTAAGCAAATGGTTTATGTAAAAAATATCATTTTATTTTCGTGAGTAATTTTTACGTGATTCACGTGAATTAGGCTTACGCTGCCATATTAATCTTCCATACAATCTATCAATTAATGACTGATCAATTAAAATCTATAAACTATAAACTACATACAACCACAATCAGAATCCTAATAACAGTCAGCTTAATTTCCCAAGAACTGTCTTATGGAGATGAATAACACTTTGAATTTTACATAACAACAGCGAATAGTGATGTGCGGTTCCGCGTAATTTAAGAAGAGAAGAACTGGCTGGAAGAACTGGGTTCTCAGCAAATTGATGTTCCAAAGAGGCTGAAGGGAAATATCTTTTTATAAGAATATAAAATTTGATAAAAATACACATTTTCTGTCGAATCCGGTTCCGAGAAGAACCGGTTATTTGGGCCGGTTTCCGTTCTTAGCAAATTGTTGTCCCAAAGAGGCTGAATGAAATATCTTTTTATAAGAATTATAAAATTTGATAAAAATACGCGTTTTCTGTCGAGTTCGGTTCCGAGAAGAACCGGTTATTTGGACCGGTCCCGTTTCTCAGCAAATTGCTATCCCAAAGAGGCTTAAGTGAAATATATTTTTATAAGAATATACCAATTTATAAAAATACACATTCTCGTAACCTCACCCATAGGTTAACACTTTTGGTTCCTTTGGAAACGAGTCCTCGTACTCAGGATCTGTTTTACGGTTAATTTCAACCCATTTTTCAGTTCCTGGTAGAATCGTTTTTCAAAATTTTTGGAACTTATTTTTGGTTCTTTTGAACCCGTTTTTCGGTCCTTAAAGAACCGCTTTCGGTTCATTTGGGCCGGTCTTTCAGTTCTTGGCATCCCCGGTCCAGGCGGTTCTTGTAAAGATTCTGTGCATCACTAACAGCCAGACGAAATTCGACACGCTACAACACTAACATCCAGTCCCATTCCCTAACAGGTTGCAGCACACATTACAACTACACCATTTCCAATTGAAATTTGAAAAAAATCAATTGAAATTTAAAGCGTCTATTTGAAATACATCAATTGAAATTTGAAAAACATCAATTGAAATTTGAAACACATCAATTGAAATTTTAAAAATATCAATTGAAATTTAAAATACATCAATTGAAATTTGAAACACATCAATTGAAATTTGAAATACATCAATTGAAATTTGAAACACGTCAATGAAATTTAAAAGAAAATACACCAATTGAAATTTAAAAATCTAATACATAAAATCGGTTAATAATTTTTAAATTTCAAGTGTCGAATTTTAAATTTCAATTGATGTCTTTCAAATTTCAATTGATGTGTTTCAAATTTCAATTAATGTGTTTTAAATTGCAATTGATGTGTTTTAAATTTCAATTGGTGTCTTTCAAATTTCAATTGATGTCTTTCAAATTTCAATTGATGTTTTCTAAATTTCAATTGATGTATTTCAAATTTCAAATGGAATTTTTAAATTTCAATTAAAGTATTGCAAATTTCAAATATAATTTTCAAATTTCAATTGATATTTTTAAAAATTAAATTGATATATTTGAAATTTCAATTCGAAATGGTGTAGAACAACAAAAGGTACAATTTCCTAAGAATTGAACTCAGCACAGCAGACGCCGGGTCAATTTCCTAATAATTAGGAAAAGTCGCTGTTAGCCGACCAAGCCGATGTTCCCAGGTCCAATCTCGCGTGAGTATGAGAGGATCAAAATTTTCCCACGTAAGCGTGCGTGAACGTGAGCAGCGAATAAATCTTCGACCCTTTCCTGAGCGTGAGGCAAAATTTACTCACGTGCCCATCTGTACTTTATTTATTTTCTATGGTAAAATTTTGCCCTGTTAACAAAAAAAAAATATTTTCCCATTACATCGAAAGAAGGCATTTTCACTCACTGATTGGGTCCTACAATTTTACACAGGTTCCGAACGGTTTTTTGAGAAGCTATTTCATTGCTTATTACTCGATAATATCGCCGCTGATAAGTAAAATATCAGCTACAGTGAACCACAGTGAAAATTATACACTTGTAATATTTTACTCCAGAGATGAGTATACAATTTAATAGCCAATGTGTTCTTAACATTTGTACTAATTTAACCTTAGTGCATTTGGGTTATAAAAGAACAAAAAACATTAAAATGTATTCATTTAAAATAGACAAAATTAAAAGATCAGTTTTTGAAGATCACAGTAAAAATCTTACAGCACATTTGATTTTGATTTGTTGATTGCGCGTACGGGTTTATCCACTGCGGAAGTGATTTTACTTACCATTGGTTTGTATCACTGCCGCATATGCTTTGTGTGTTTTTGGCATTTCCTAAAAAGTGCGTAGTGGAAATGGGCGCAGAGTTGTTGGACGCGAAATTTAAATTTCTCGACACGAGTCTGGGGAAAGTTATGGGAATATTGCCGGGTTATAGAATCGGTGTCGTGCCACTATTCGGGCATAATTCAGCGCTATGATAATGATGGTACGGTGGAGGATAAGTTAGGATGGACAACCGGAGAATATTTGATAATGCTGATGGGGGCATGTCCAGGATTAAGTGCCTCAAAACTGGCAGCTGAGGAGTATGAGCAGGGAAGCCTAATGCTGAGGGGGTACATCGTATCCTCAGGGAAAATTGCATGAGTGGACGAGTTGCCCAAAGTAGGCCATAATTATCGAGGTGGAATGTAGTGCTTCGGAGATTATACGCGGGGGACTATGAGAATGAGTATCCTGCCTTTTGTGGCATGTTTTCTTTACTGTGCATTACTTCAATCATGCACAACAGACCGGACAATGCCAATAAATGTCATCCAGTCGTAGCTTAAATCGAATCTCTTAAAGTACCTTTTATTCCTGCGAAAGTAATGGTTCTTATACGTTGAATAGTTTATGTAGTTTTAAACCAAAGAAATACTCACAGATTTTACAGATCTAATTTATGTTCCCTACAAGTATCAACCATTATATTTGTCATCTAAACTCCAAAATAACGTAACAACAAAATTGAGGTTTTGATTGATATCGATATACATATTTGACTAAAATACACGATTTTACAAAATTGTACACATCTGTGTTCAAAAACACTGATTTTGTTAAGGAGATGCTATAAATCAAGTATTTCATAAGTCAGATTTTTTCTCGTAACTATACTTTAGTATTTAATTTTAATACGGATATATTTTAAATTGATGAAACTACATATTGTCACCTGAAAGACCCAAAGGCGTAACCCTCACAAAATAAATTTATTTTTTTGATTGAATGTAATACACCACTCTAAAATATATATCTGAAAAATCGTAGACTTCTAAGTTCCTAAGGTAAGCTGTGGAAAAAAACGCGTTTAAAAATAAAATACATGGGATTTCATAAGGTATTTTGCATCTTCTGTAAAATTTTGAAAATGAGGTTACGTCTTTGGGCATTTTAGGTGACGATCTCCATGGTAGAATAATGAAGGTAAATTCGTTAGCACAACTGGTTTTAATGTTTTTTCTTGCTTCACATGTATTTTTTGGGCTTTTTGGTTTTCTTTTTCTTTGTAGATAAACGCATGTATTAAATTCTACAAACAAGAAATAAGAAACAAAAACAAAATGCGAGTTGTTGTTGGCTACAATAACAACAATACCAACTGCCTATACATTACATACTCTACCATGTACATATCCTTACACAATTTTCGACTTCGTGATGACAATGTTTTTACGTCTTTTTGGATTTTAGTTGACGATATCTAAATACATATGTATTAAACAAACTCTGCCTTTTTTGTGTATTTAATAATCCCTTCTTATTTTTCCTGTCTCTCCTTGCAGGTTCATGAATATCTAAGAGCCAAATTATGTTCTCTGTATGAGAATGATTGCATTTTCGATAAATTCGAATGTTGTTGGAATGGAAAAGATACCTCAATAATGACCGGTAGTTATAATAACTTTTTCCGTGTATTCGATCGTAATTCGAAAAAAGATGTCACCTTAGAGGCCTCCAGAGACATTATCAAACCGAAGACGGTGCTTAAACCACGTAAAGTTTGCACTGGTGGCAAACGAAAAAAAGATGAAATCAGTGTTGATTGTTTAGATTTCAATAAGAAAATTCTACACACCGCTTGGCATCCGCAAGAGAATATAATAGCTGTGGCCGCCACCAATAATTTGTTCATATTTCAGGATAAATTCTAGCCTACATTCATATACTACACCAACAACAACAACAACTCTACTACTACAACAACAACAACCACAACAACAATATTTTGTTATTATGTACTCTATATACAAACAAACACACACATACATACACTAAATACTTTCCTCAACAACAACAAGAAAAAGCCTTTCTACTCTTAGATTTCTAAAAGAAACCCAATAAACAAAACAAAATTAACTATCTTTTCTATTGCATTAATATTATTATTACTCACCATCCAGTTTCTTTTAAATTTAAAATTGTATCCCGCCATCCAGCCCTTTATCCATTTTGTTGTATATTCCTGATTTCCTTAAGTTTTTGATTTCTTCCTCTCTTTTCATATTTGCCAATGTTTAAATATTCGTTTCATATCGAAATATAAATGTTTTAGCTAAATTTGTTGTACTGTGTTTCGATTTTATCGAAAATTTCTCGAAAGCGATTAAGGTAAAGATGGCACATTAAGACTCGCTAAAACATGTATATTTCTATTTCGTTTCAATTCGAAAGTCAAAACTAAGGTAATTGTTTATCTTCTTCCTCTGCAAGAGCTTTATATTCTATTCTATTTTGTCTTTTATATCTTCTCTTATCTCATTGTCTTATAATTACTTTATTATTATTATTATTATTATTATAATTATTAAACAAGAAGAAAAAGAAAGAAAACCGTATGCCATAGTGTCAAAACAAAAAAAAAAACAAACAATGCCTTTTTCTAAAAACAAAACGTACTCTTAAACTTTTTGTTTTTATAGGAAATACTTTAATTTTATATAAAACTCAAGAGAAAATAATAATAAAAAACAGAAAAACAACATTAAACATTATGCCCAGATAAGCGTTTCTTTTTAAGAATGGCGCTTAGTTTTTTGTTTTTTTTTAACGTTATTTTATAAAGAACAACATTTTAAAAAACAAGCCAGCAAATAATAAATATTAAATACAATCTCCTTACCGCTTATTTGATCCCACAACTTCCCCAACTATTCTCTTCGTATTCATCTGAACAAAAAATAAGAATAATCTTTAATAAAAGAAAAGAAAAAAACAAATTTGAAACAAATCTAAAAACAAACTGATTTGATTTATTGTGTTTATTTTGTATTTTTTTTTTGATTAACTATCATTATCACGTATCGACAAGTACATATTTTGGAGTGAAAGAACCATAGAATAATACATACGTAGATAAACTCATTCTCTCATCTGACGTTTCATTTCACACTCTCCATCGCAGGTTTGTGGAAATGAGAGCAATTAAATTTAAAATTATCTTACACCAGGTGGAGTTACAAAATATGTTCACTTAACTTTTTCATGTCGTTTTGGTGTAGAACTGAGAAATTTAAATGTATTTTGCACTTTTTCGTTGACTTTTATCGTTGGTATACATTTGTATTGTATTTAACACAACTTGTTTGCCACAAAAGCACGAAATTCGGTTGTCGTTCCTTTGTGGATCGCTGTATACTATTGCCACTATCTGGTATTATTGAACCCATATTTTCCACCATCCAATGTTTACTTTCCATCGTACCTATGACGTTTAATTTATTGAGCGAATAAAAGCTTCTATGGTATGTATTATTCTATGGAAAGAACCATGGGATTTTCTTTTTTAATTATAAAGTTTTCTATATACAAGATATACAAGGTGTTTCAAAAGAAGTCATCCGATGTTGTTTGGCTCTCATTTTTATTTCTAAATGAAAAACTTCGATTCTGTTTTTTGATTATGTTTATTTGAACCTTTAGAATTTTATTGGTTATGTTGAGAATATGATATCGGTTAAATGGGCGCTGTCACAATTGATTACCATACGGGCTCGTTTTATGGCATTTTTGTTCATAATGATTTGAAAATCATAATGAGCGATGAGTCTCATTTCCACCTCAGCGGGTACGTGAACAAGCAAAACTATCGCTTCTGGGGCACCGAAAATCCACGAGTGATGCACGAGGAGCCATTACGCCCGCTCAAAGTGACTACATGGTGCTCTGTTCACGCCTTTTTTTTCGAGAACACCGCTGGTCAAACGACAACAGTGGACGGTGCGCGCTATAGGGCCATGTTAATCGAGTTTTTTCTGCCGCAATTCGACGAATTAGGACTGGAGGACATGTGATCCCAACAGGACGGAGCAACGGCACACACTGCGCGAGCCACAACCGATATTCTGAAGGCGGCGTTCCCGGGTCTCCTCATCTCTCGTTTTGGCGATTTGCACTGGTCCGCAAGATCGCCCGATTTAACCGTTCCAAACTTTTTTTGTGGGTTTTTTTGAAGTCCCGTGTTTACGTGAACAAGCCCGAGACCCTGGAAGCCCTCAAGGTCAACATTCGACACGAGTGCGAGAATCTGTCGCCCGAAGTTCTCACCGAAGTGATGAAAAATTCCATAAAACTAGCCCGTATGGTAATCAATTATGACGGCGCCCATTTAACCGATATCATCTTATCAACTTAACCACTAAAATTCTAAAGGTTGAAATGAGGAGCCTAGAAGCCAAGGGGTGCAAGTGACTGAATGTTGATATGGAGAAAAAGAAGTTTGAAGTTTAACTCTCTCTTAAAATTATAAGTAATTGTTTCATACACATCCGTCATACCATCCGCTAGAAAGCAGCACTGTACAGTGATGCACTTGTATCTCTGTGCCACAACAATAGTTGACTCCATAACAACTAGTAAGTGCACTTGACTCCATTTTTAAAAAAATTGCGCTTGTACCCCTTGGCTTCTAGACTCCTCAAATAAACAATTAAAAAACAGAATCGAAGTTTTTCATTTAGAAAAAAATGAGAGCCAAACAACATTGGATGACTTCTTTTGGAGCACCTTGTATAAAGCATTTCTGTAATTCTGGGACGGGATAATAGGAAAAAAAAATCAAGTGGAAAAACAAATTTCTTAATATGCAGGTCATTACTTTTCTTCATGCGAAGCAATACTTTTGTAATAATATAAGGTTATTGAAACAAAAATGAAATTGGGGATGATTTCTTATTTGTCTCTATTTATAGAGATATAGAATGCTTTAGAGCTTGAAAAATAAAATAAAAAACGCAAAAAAAAAAAATTATGTGGTAGAAATAAATATATCTTCGTCTCAACAAAAAACAGCATGTCTACAAAATAGTAGTAGTGCACAAAGCAAAACGTGGGAACTTGGAAACATTTATTTTGAACAAGTTATATTTCCCAACAATACTTTTCTATACTATTGCGTATAAGTTTTAATTATTTAATTTAAAAATAATTCATATTAAGAAAACTAATAAGAAATGGTCTTTCAAAATAATCGGCCTTACTGCAAAAACAGTACGTCGTTTTGTGTCGACGGTGTAATGTTGGTATTCGTGTAGTCGTTATCGACAACTATAGATGTCTGTTGACACATATTTGATTTTCTGTAAGTTTAATTAACTTAGATGTTTATTTCGTCAATTATGGACGACTGTTAACTCATATTTGGTATTTCCTAGGTATAATTAACATCGATGTTGAATTGAAACGACTTTATCTGTCGACAAAATGTTTGTTAACAACTGTCCACTGCCATAAGTCCAATTTTCATACGGAATCAATAATATTTAATGAGAGATCACTTAGAACACCTGGATTGTCCAAACACAATACTGTCGTTCATACCTAGCAGTGGCACATTGTTGATGCATTTGTATTTTATGAACCCCTACTCGGACAATTTGACGATTTACAAAGCCATCAAGATGAAAATGAGGCTCATCACAGACGATGATTTTGTTGGAAAACCATAAATTATTTTTACAATAATTCTCAGCAAAGTACACGCATTTTTCTTTCACTTAGATCTCAATTTGTAATAACCCTGAACTATCTGCTGTCACGCTCTTTTTTCTTCAACAACACTTCCGCACTCTGCACGAAATTCAAATCTTGCGTGAATTTTCGGAAACCATCTATATGAACCCGATCGAAATCTGAAGAAGCAGAACTAATACGTTTCGATTTCGTACGAAAGGTGTGGCAGGGCTGTTGTGTACGTATATTTTTTAAACTTTTATGAGTAAAAATTGTGACCGTTGGTGGGAAAAATCATGACAATAGTGGTTTCATAACTAAAGAACTTTTTTTGAGCAATTTTTTAAAAAAAATCCAAAAATGTGCTATTTTTTTGGTTCACTTGAAAAAAGGCACTAACTAATTTCAATGAAAAACAGTTTTTCTTTTTTATTTATTTTACTTTATTTAAGAACTATTAGTAATGGGTACAACCGCGTTTGTTTTTAGTAACTTCAAATATACGGGTTTTCATTGAGAGATAAAGAGAATTTATGTAATCCAACGAAATTTGATTCCAAGCATCCTTAATGGCCTGAATTAGTGACGGCTTGTCATCAAATTGTATACCTCCTTCATAGACCTTACGAGATAACCAACCCCAGACATTTTCGATAATGTTTAGATCTGGCGAATAGGGTGGCCAGTCAAGAATATTAACATTTTGGCGTTGTGTATAGGGGCATTATCCTGTTGCAATATCCAAGATATGGGACCAAATAGTTCACTGAACTTCGGAAAAGCCGATTCCAATAACGTTTTATAGCTTGCACCAGTCGTTTTTGCACTTTGAAATTCAATATGGATGGTGCCATAGTACGTAATAGCATCCCACACCATAACGCCGCCCTCTTGACTGTGATGTCGGTTCAAAAAACGCTTTTCTTTGCGCAGATCATGGAAATAATAGTTGTAGCCATCAGGCCCATCCAAATTAAACTTCTTCTCATCCGTAAATACGATGGTTCTTCAGTCATTTACATGACCTCTTGGCTGCACATCCCATACCATGTAGTCTCTTGCGAATTGAAGTCGCTTTCCTTACGAGGAGCATTAAGTGGCGGCTTTCTTGTAATTTCAGGCATTTAAGATACACACAGCTCTTAATTACTCTGCGTACTGATGACTTGCTCGCTTCCACTCCAGCTTGAGCTCTTATTTTTGACAAGGATAAAGCCTTATTCCCGTTGTCGACGTCAATACAATATCGACACCATTTTTATTGGCGACTTGAAGGCATTTGGGAAAAACAATTTTGCGTAATGTTTTAAGAGGGTTGATTTTGGATCATAGACATCAAAAACTTTGTTGTTGTCGATGTGACAATACATTTATAACGTTCTAAAGTTGACAAAAATCTGATGACGACTTCGACGACGACAACGGGAATAAGGCCGAATGAAACCCTTCCTTTAAAATTTTTTCCATAACCCTCGGGGTAATTGATGTAATTGCGCCGTTTGAATATCCTTCAGAACCCTAAACATCGATTTTAGTTTTTTCCGATAGATTTAAAATTTTTTGTTTTGCCATTTTGACTTGTAGAATGATTAAGATGTAATAAATTGTAATAAACAAACGCTCCGTACAAAAAATCGCTTACTTTAAAAATAATAAAAAAAATAAAGTGCCTTTGAATAAAACCCAAAAAAATAGCACATTTTTTATAAATTGCTCAAAAAAAGTGCTTTAGTTAAGAAACAACTATTGTCATGATTTTTTTATATCTCAAGATGTCTAGCTTCCATTTTCAATCGGTCTGCAATCGGTTACAAATTGGAAAAGATACAGGCTGCTGAATATGGAATTTTTAAATATTTAAATAATATACTACTAATAATAAAGAAGCTACTGTTAGTAGATATTTAAATAATACACTCCTAATAATAATAAGTATAGAAGTTCATAAAATGCAGGGATTCCACAAGGTTCTCTTCTTTCTCTTTCTAACTTTAATGACCTTAATCGGAATGTAGTAATATATAATCGGCCCTGTTCTGTAAACAGAATCCAGACAAACACAAAACGTTTCAGAATTTTTGGGTTTCTGTAAATCAATTCAGAAGAAAAATATCAGTTTTGAATTAGAATGCAAATACCTTTTGATTTTAAAAACAAACAATTCAGAACAAAAATATTTCATGTTTTAAGAACATCAAAGTTGTAGACTTTTTATTCTGAAAGAAAATTCTAATTCAAAATGATTCTGAATGCAGAAAAGGGCCGAATATATGCCATTCATATTCGTTTTATCGTCAGCCTAGTTTTTCAAAGGTGCAGGCATTTGGTTACTGATTTGGCCCACAGTCTTGTGCTCGTAAATCCGTGTGTTGCATACCTTCGTAGAAGCGTTCTATTGACTCGTCTCTGTCATCGATTTTATGGTTGATGCACAGTGGCCGACAAAAGTTTACATTCGATCCCAATTTCTGCTACCTCTCGAGTCCGAAAACATGAAGAAAAGTAATGAGGCAATTTGGTTTGTAATCTATTTTTATTAACATTACACGAATAACAAAAATATTAAATACATATTATATTATACATGCTAATAACAGAAAATATTATTCGATTCCAATTTTAAATCACATAATAGGTGTGATGTTGTTCGCGATCGCCTAAAATCTAGCGACTTCAAATCGCAACCACACACCGAGGTGAACTGATATATTTTTCTTATGCGGAGCATCAAAGAAGCATCACAATTATGCACAAATAAACTTTAACATGTTTGTTTTAATTTTTGATTAAAATTCGTAATGTTTGTGAACATTTTTTATACAATATATTAGTTTAAAATTTTTATTAACAATTTTCCTAATTTAAATTCTCATACCCAGGTGATTTAATACAACAGAGCTGATTTAATTGATTTGCGAAAATATTACAATGCTAGACGGTTGAATTTGTCTATATAATAATGCCCTAATTTATTTTGCTTTCTTTCCACATATGTTGGAAACTGTTACAGAAATTGCATTTCTGCGTTACATGTTTAGCCGATGCAGCTTAAATCATTTTTAGATTACGAAAAACTTTACTAACGCCTGCTCTGGCAAATTCAATGTATTGGAAGAATCCCTTAGGCCCAATTTTTGATTGGTTATTTAAATTGGTAATCATTAATCGTTACAATGCATCAAACTGATGCCATTTGCAAAAGAAAAGTGAAGTGATAAAATACAACATATTTAATGAAATTGGAAAATAGTTGAGCAGAAATAAAGTTCTAACGACACCACTAGTTAAATAATTGTTCACATTAATAATTAAAGAAGCTTTGTGTTTGTTCTTCTTGTTGTTTTCTGTCAAAATCATGTGGTCACTTGATCATAGTTTAAATGCCCAACTTTGGCTGTTTAAACAGCTATCAACTATTAACCTAAAAAACGAATTCAGAGTTTAAATTGTTTGATCGTTGATCAAAAATGATTTTCCACTCAAAAATTAGGCCTTTTAGTGTCTGTTTTTCTTTCTTTTTTGGTTATGTTTGACAGTATAAACCATAGAGTAATTCTTTAAAGAGAGAATATTTGGCCCATCTGACGTTTCCTTTCACACTATTCGTGGTGCGGTCGGTGTGATAGAGAGATGCTTGACGAAAAGTGGCATACACCATGTGGAATTACAATAACTTCTGACCGTTACGCCACTGCGGTGTGTATTCACACCCGTCACTAACCGAAGATATTTATTTTATTGTGCAGAGTGATTGTTTGTCGCTACTTACACATTGTTTTCCTACTTACACGCACTGATGCCGAAGTTTTATTGACTGTTATTGTTACGATACATTTGTGTTGTATTTAACACAATAATTAAAACACACAAAACGAAATATCGTTGTTGTAATTTTGTTGGTTATTTTGAACCATTGCCTCTATCTGGTATTATTGAAGCAATTCTTTTCAACATCCAACGTTCATATCACACCAGGCCAAATGTCATAAATTTGCTGAGAGAAATGTTAAGTCTACTATTAGAATTAGTCTATGGTATAAACATTTCATTTTTCGAATATGTAATCGAACCGTTATTGAAACGAGCGAGCTTCAGCACATGGCGAAATAAATCGAACGATTTCCATATTGCATATGATTCTCAAATCGCGCAATTCTCATCACATGCCCGAATGTTTCGATAGAAGCTTGCAAGCATGGTAGAATCATAGATTAATACTTGTAGTAGATCTACTAGTTCTCCCACCAAATTTATGACATTTGGCCTGGTGTGATATTTACGTTTGATGTTGAAAAGAATTGCTTTACTACTACCAGATAGAGGCAATGGTTCAAAACAACGAACAAAATAACAACAACGGCATTTCGTTTTGTGTGTTAAAATTATTGTGTTAAATACAACACAAATGTATGCTAACAATAACAGTCAATAAAAAAGTTTAAAACACATTTAAATTTCACAGTTTTTCACCAAAATGGCATGAAAATTAAAGCAAGAAGTTATTGTAATTACACCTGGTGTATATCACTTTTCGTCAAACATCTCTCTATAACACCGACCGCATCACGAAGAGTGTGAAAGGAAACGTCAGATGAGCCAAATATTCTCTAGTCTGAGATTACTCAATGGGTAGAATTATCTATTATGTAGTCGTATTAGAAATTCCGTGGTTAAGCTGTCAAAATTAGCTGAATAATCAAAAACACTATGAACACAAAATGTGAAAAATGTAATAAGATTATATAAATAAATAAATAAATGGTTTCCCATTACATCCCATGAAGGGACTGGGGAGAACTTCTCACAATCACTGAGCTGTGCGCTTTCCAGTTTTCACTCACTGATTGGGACCTACAGTTTTACACCGATTCCGAACGGTAATTTGGGAAGCTTTTTCATGGCTAGATACTCGATAGTGTCGCCGTCACTATGCGAGGTGACCGCCGCCGAAAGAAATTTTAAGGTGGCCAGAGCCGGGTTCGAACCCAGGATCTCATGTACAAGAGCCGCGCACACTAACCATTGCACCACCGACGGCCACATTATTATATTACTTGGTAAAAAGTCAGTGTTATAAATTGCATTTTGTTTTAAATTCTTTAAATTTTATTAACAAACAAAATCAAATTTAACAGCTTACCCAAGGAAAAGATGAAAAAATACAAATCACCTGGGCTGACGCGTTTACCCGATAGATAATTCTACCATGCTTGCAGGTGCATAAGGGTTCAAAAGAGGTGTAGGAGTTTATCAACATTATCGCTTTCCTTTAGGCACGGTCCAGAAGCTCTAATATAGATTTAGGGGCAGCATCCCCAGAGTTAGTGTTATATTTCATTCCTGGCTGAATGTAAGTGATATGTAGTTATACTCGTATACCCTTATGGAATAAAATTCCTAGGGGAATATTTTATTCACCAGAAAAAATAAAGTAAAAAAATCCGCCCATGTGCTGCATCGAATCAAGCAAATTAGAATTGAGAAACAATTTTTCTCATTTGACTTTCATTTCACACTCTTCGTCGTATTTTTGTGCAAATGAGAGATATTCAACGAAAATTAAGTTACACCAGGTGGAGTTACAAGAACTGTTGAATTAACTTGTTCATGTAGTTTTAATACAGAACTTCGAAATTTAAATGTATATTGGACATTTTTGTTGACTTTTATTGTTCGTATACATTTGTGTTGTATTTAACAAAACTATTTTACCACATCAACACGAAATGCCGTTGGTGTTGTCTTGTTGTACGTTTTGTACTAATGCATCTATCAGATATTATTGAACCCATGCTTTCCACCATCCAACGTCTACTTGCAACCATTCCTATGAAGTTAAAATAAACGTCTCTATTCTAATTTGCTCTATGTATTATATTTTTACATGTAAAATTTATGTTTAATTATACGTCTGTACATATTATTTTACAATATTTTTATTCGGAACGGTCTTTCAGGACCCGCATATACAAACAACTGTCGCTTAAGGCCATGACTCACTATCAGATTTAGTCTTTAGATCTGTCAAAAATCATATGTGTGCTGAAAAAATAGGATAGTCTGGATTGTATGCGAATAAGTATGAAAGAGAAAATTATATATAATAATTTTGACAGGTCTGTTAAATTTGCTCATGTTTTGAAAAGTTGCAAAAAATTAATATTTTCTTTGCGATCAGGGTTGTGTTTTGGGAGACAGCTGATAAGAATAACAACAACGCCAGCTGATACAAAAATAGATGCGCTATTATTCTGTTAAAATTATTTCAGTTTTCGTGAGGTAGTTGTGCAAATGAATAAATAATAGTTGTGTAAAAGAATAAATAAATGAATATGTCGAAAAATATTAAAGTGTGTATGTTGTAAATACAAACGAAATCAAAATATCATTAAAAGCAATCCAAAGAACCAACGTTATGTGAAAACATATGGTTTTGCATCATTTTTGTGTGATGGTCTGGCATCCACAACACACTTGGATCGGATTTTTTCAAGTGTAATGGGATTTACTTCAAGTGTGATAAGATTCTGTCAGATTATTTTTTGAATAAATCGCACCACTATCTAGGATAGTGAGTCACGGCCTTTATGGGATGTCTACATTTGGAAGATATTGCATATTTGTTGGTTATGACAAGTTTTGTAAAACTGCAGTTACTCCTACCAAGGTTATCGCTTTTTCGGGATTATAATGTCAAACTCTATAAGATAACAACTTATATACGGCCCTGTTCTGTAAATAGAATCCAGACAAACATAAAATGTTTCAGAATGTTTGGGTTTCTGTAAATCAATTCAGAAGAAAAATATCAGTTTTCAATTAGAATGCAAATACTTTGTGATTTTAAAAACAAACAATTCAGAACAAAAATATTTCATGTTTTAAGAACATCAAAGTTGTAGACTTTTTATTCTGAAAGAAAATTCTGATTCAAAATGATTCTGAATGCAGAACAGGGCCGATAATCCCGAAAATGCGATAATCTAGGTTGGTGTAAATGCCGCTTTACTCGGTTAAATACTTTAAACTCTGGAATCAGATCACGTACTTATTCTTCCAGAACACACCCATTAAATACCTTTAAGCACTGGAATTACCAGTCTTGTCACAGAATTCCAATCTGATCGAAAGTGGAAATATTTCTCTATTTTGCGTCTTCAGAAACGAAAATTTTTTTAGGAATGTAGCCACTTTTGGTTTTGTAAATGGGATTGGTATTTTTAGTTGCATAAACACAAAAAATAGGTAAAATTACTTTATGTGAGTAAATAATATGGTTTTAAATTTATTTTGCCAAATTTTAATGCAATAACATTTATTTTAATAACAAAAAGTACACATTTTCAATAATACTAGTAGTACTTTTATACGAGAGCTTATATTGTGATATCATATCGTGATGTCACAAACAAGTACGACTTACTGGAACGTATTTTATGCGATATGATATCACGATATAAACTCTCGTATAAACGTAGTATATGAAATCCACTTAAGGGTCCAAACAGAACCAGACACGCTTCCGATGACGACGAAAAAATTTTCTAGCTTCTAAACGAAATGGGAGAGAGAGCATCTCGATGGCTTAATATAAAAAGGCACTAACTCAATTTTTTGTTACTTACGAAAAGTTTTAATGCAATTTTTAATAACAAGAGGCAACACATTTTTGGAAATTGCATTAAAACTTTTTGTTGTATCTAATATTTTACGGATTTTATTAAGTTTTTTCCTTCTCCTGTCAAGTAACAAAAAATCGAGTTAGGGCCCTTTTATGTTAAGCCATCGATCTGGTGACTTCAGATGATTTTTGCGGTTTTTTATCTGATTTGCGGAACTTTCCTGGCGATTTTTCATCGCAAAAATCCACTGCAGCTGGCGACTAGCGTATAGAATCGAGTTTTTTTCCAATATATTGGCGGCGCTATCACAAAATCTTTCAATTGAGAGAATGAAGTTGTCACATTTTCATGAAAATCATAAGGGCAACCCACACATAAACAGTCAAGTACACTAAATTATCACACATTTTGTCTCAAACGCAAACATATTTATTTTTTTTATTTCACTCCAAATAACAAAAAGATTTATCATAAGATTTATCTAAGAAAACAAACAAAATTTGAACAAAGTTTCCAGTTGTCTGCAAATTAAAGCCATCAATTAATTGTATGCCAGATTGCTAAAATATCACAAATTACAATTTCTGAAATAAAAAAATACATTTAAGTAATTAATAAAAATACTGATGTTTATAGATTACCTGGTTATACTTACTTTACTTTTATTGGATATTTTTCAACCTCATGAGGTCAGATGCCTTACACATTTTAATTACACAAATAAATAAATTAAACAAATTTTAACTTATTTATCCAACTGGTTCTATCCATTGCCCTTTCTCGTCAGTTGGTAACACCAAGGATACGGAGGGATTCTTCGGCCTGGTCTTTCATTCAGAGACATGGTCGTCCTCTTTTCCCGCTTCCATCGGGTACGATATCGAAAACCTTTCGCGCTGGCTCATTTTCGTCCATTCTGATAAAATGGCGTAGCCAACGAAGTTGGCTTAATTTTATTCGCCTAGCTATGTCCACGCCAGAATACAAACTATATAGTTCTTGGTTCCAACGACATCGGTACTCGCCCTTTTCTTTAACACGACCATACATTTTACGAAGAATTTTTCTCTCGAATACTCCCAAGTGTTTTTCATCCGCTTACGATACGACCCAAGTTTCAGAGTCATATGCCAGGAAAAGTAAAATGAGAGTCTGGTGTATCTGGACTTTTGTCTGTCAGGGAGGGCTTTTTTCTTAAATTGCTTGCTAAGACCAAATTACATTTATTTGCAAGCACAATTTTCCTATTTATCTCCAGGCTGACGTTGCTGTCCTTGTTCATGGCGGATCCACGGTAGATAAATTCATCTACCACTTCAAAATTAATCGGTGTCGAAGTTCAAGTGCCGACCAAGTGGAGAGGTTTGTCTCGTCGTTGACACCATCAATTTTGTCTTACTCTAACAGCAAGGCCCACCTTCGCTGATTCTTTTTCGATTCTTGAAAATTCTGCAGTAACCTCTCGCAAATTTCGGCCTATGATATCAAACGCCAGAAATATATGACTTTTCGTTTTGATGGGCTTGTCCATATTTACTGCAGCTTTCTCATTATTATCTCTATTAAAATGTTGAAAAGATTGCGCGACAGTGTGTTGCCTTGTCTCAGTCCTCGCTATACTTAAGTAATTAATAAAAATAGTGATGTTTTTAGACTAACTGGTTAATTCTTAGTGGAATAACCTTTATTTTCAATTACGGCTTGACATCTACGGGCATACTTTTTTAATCAAATTTTGGCAACGCTCTTGGGGAATCGAATACCAAGCACTCTGTATTCCGGTCGAAACATCATTCAAGTTTTTATATTTATGTAGATCCATCTTACTTTTCACATCATTCCAGAGGTTTTCAATAAGGTTCAAATCGGGACGTTTGAGCCGGCCAGTCTAAAATGAGGATTCTTTCTTCAGCAGACCACTACTTGCCAATTTTTGATTTGTGTTTGGGATCATTATCATGCATGAGTGTGAACGATACTGGCATTTGTACAAAAGCATATGGTTCCATTTGATTCTTCAGAATATCCAAATACTTATAACGATCCATTTTCCCGTTTATCTTCACAATAGGGCCCACCCCCTGCCATGACAAAGATCCCCACAACATAATGCTCCCTCCGGCTTGCTTCACGGTTTTCTATATGTAGCGTGGATTGAGTGCCTGACATTTACTTCACCATCCGAACCCAATCGATTTACCTTTGATTCATCACTCCAAAGAATTTTTTTCCCCAGAATTTGAGATCTCTTGATTTATGGGTATGAGCAAAGACTAAACCCTTTGCAATATTTTCTTTGGAAAGGAGTGGTTTCTTTCGGCTTGCGCTTCCAAAGAGCCGACCGTCATTGAGGCGTCTTTGGATAAGCCTGTCTGACAAACTTAACCCAAATTCAGAGTTAACTTCGTTGACAATATCACATGATGACGAGAGCGGATCCTGCTTTGACTTCCGGGCAATATTGCACATTCCAGCAATCAACAGAAAAGAATAGAGATACTGTAAAAAATGTTTGACGGAAGCTTGATGCTCTTCTGCAACAGTCCAGACCATAATAATTGATCTCTATAGTCAAAAAGTTAAAAAAAAATTCTACATCAAAATTAAGAGTAATTTTGTGCTAATTTAGTGTCCATGGCTGTACACGGTGGTAAAAGGTTTCAAATGATTTATTGTTAAACACACTACAATAATAGCGATTAAAAAATGTGTAAAAGCAGTAACAACAATTTAGATCTGTTATATACATACATATGTATATAAAATTATTTTTCTAAACTTTCAAACAAATTCCAGAAAAGATACGACGCAGAGTGAAAAAATCAGTTGAAGTCGCCAGACGCTCTCTCCCATTTCGTTAGACCCTACAGATTTTTCATCGTCATCAGAAGCATGTCTGGTTAGGCTTGGACTTTAGTGGCCTTATTCAAAAAAGTTGTGAGAGATTTGAGAGACATGTTTTGTATGAAAACTCGTCTCTCAAACCTCTCATGAATAATAAGCGTGTTTTATTATTTAACCCTAAACTAATTCTTTGCCGAATTTGTATGGGGAGCCGCTTAAAATCAATTATCTTTCCATACAAATTGGTCGAATAATTAGTTTAGCAGGGAATACAAAGCAGGCCTAATGTTTCGACGACTTTAAGAGTGTTTGTTTTTATTCCTCGCTAAACTAATTTTTCGACGACTTTGTATGGGAGCCGCTTAAAATAGCTTAATATCGCTTAGCTCCCCATACAAAGTGATCGAAAAATCTGTTTAGGAGGGAATTAAAAAACAGATCATTTGTATGGGGAGCTGCTTAAATCGCTATGTTCTCCATACAAAGTAGTCGAAATATTAGTTTAGCGGGGAATACAAAACAGACCTCTTCCTGTTAACACTTGCTCCCATCCCTGAGATATCAATCGCCTGAGATGTAGCAACTATTATCCGGAATGGTCCCCGTTAATTGATGTAAAATGGTGTATTGTACACACATACATATAGGTAAAAGCAAACATATTTCTAATTCCATATGTCCGTATGTAATTGCTTTAAAAAAAATCGTATAATTTTGTTAGTTTCTTCTTTTTAACGTTCTTATTGTCTGTTACAAACTTTTCTTAGATACGGTGAGCCTGAATTTTACTTTCTTCTGTAACAGCCAGAGTTGTTTAAAAAGTCTAGTAGTTGTTTAAAAAGCCTTTTTGCAATGATGATTTTGAAACAACTGAATCCCAATTTTTGACTGGTTATTTAAATAGGTAATCAGTTGATTTAGATTTATGTTTGATCTGACTTTAAATACGAAAAGAGTTTTTCAGTGTTTTGTCAAATAATCTTACTACCATGTGGCATCAGTGGCAAATGCCACGAAAAATAACCGGTATTCATACATTTATCGGCTAATCGTTACAATGCACCAAACTGATGCCATTTGCAAAAGAAAAATGAAGTGATAAAATACAAAATATTTAATGAAATTGGAAAATATTTGAGCAGAAATAAAGTTCTAATTACACTACTAGTTAAATAATACGTTTTTATTGTTACTTCAACTAGGATGGTGATTATAATTGTTCACATTAATAATTAAAGAAGCTTTGTGTTTGTTCTTCTTGTTGTTTTCTGTCAAAATCATGTGGTCACTTGATCATAGTTTAAATGCCCAACTTTGGCCGTTTAAACAGCAATTAACTATTAACCTAAAAAGTGAATTCAGAGTTTAAATTATGTTTGATCGTTAATCAAAGATGATTTTCCACTCAAAAATTAGGCCTGGGTCATGTTCATCAGACTCCTGAGAGCTTATTTCTGTCACAAGTTCATCAGATTGGTTTGCCAAATTTAATTTCGACATCGGACAAAATTCTAAATAAAGACACATCGTCTGAAATTGTCCGCTATATTTTCCTAAAATGCTCATATTCCAAAAATATGTGTTGTATTACCCAAGCATTTCTGTTAGTTTTATAAATTATGGGAAGTTCATGTAAATTTTGTAGCACTCTTGGGAGAGTTTTATTTTTAGTAACAAATGGTTTACACTTATGTATACGAGAAGCATTAGCGCAAACCACTATGGTTATTCTTTCCTTTGAATTATTATGATTAATTAATCTATTATTATCAATTAATTAATTAAATAATTATTAATTAATCTACAATAATTGTAGCAGTTATATAATCAGCAGATGTTTCATCTCCTCCAGCCGTGAGTTTGTGAATTCAGTGCCCGGTTTACATTTGTGTAACCAGACCTGAGAATTCTCACATTCTGAATTAATGTTCAATTTTGAATGGAAGAACCTGTCCTAGTCCATTACCGTTACATTGGAAATTTTCCCCTCTTTAGATCGTCCCAGCCGGAATGATTCTTAAGGTGCATAATCTCTTGGTTCTTCAGCACTTTTTAAGGTTTTTTGATTTAGGAAACCAATAACAAAATCCTTTCTGGACAATATTTACAATAAGTATTTGCTATCTAGGATAATTGATAAAATCATGGTTAATCCATAGAAATAAAACAATTTTAATTGCTTTATCGATCACGAATAATTAATATTCCCGGTTAATCGAATCATAGATAATCGAGGTTCGATTGTACTTGGAAACCTCTGTCTTTAGTAATAACAAAAACCACATTCTCCTATTCGTTACAAATTATAAATCGCTGATTTAAAAAAATGCTCACAAACAATTTCGAGTGAAACAACCATAGAATAACGAGGTATAGAGTAGCCAACTCTCTCAGTAAATTGATGGAATTTGGTATGTTGGAAAAGTATTGCTTTATGGAGGTTGGAAAGTATTGCTTTAATAATATCAGATAGAGGCAAACCAACGAACAATAAATCAGCAACGGTATTTCGTTTTCTGTGTTAAAATTTTTGTGTAAAGTAGACTAACAATAAAGGATAACAAAAAAAGCCCAAAATACGTTTAAATTTCACAGTTTTTCATCAAAACGACATTAAAAGTTTAAGTAATTCCACCTGGTGTAATTCAATGTACGTCAAATAACTCTATCGCACCGACCGCACCAAGAATAGTGTGAAAGAAAATGTCAGATGAAAAGAATGGCAGCTCTATATGATATTACTCTATGGAAACAACATATAAAAATGTTATCTTTTACAAATTTTAAGTTTCTACTCAAGCCGAATATAAATAATTTAGATAATTGTTTGATTTATCTGAGAGAACTCAGCAAGGAAACTACACTGCCGCTCATTATTTCATTATTATTCTCCTAAAATAATAATGCCAATGCATTGGTTATCTTTTTTACAAAGTAGTTCGTTTAATTGCAAAAATTGTTTCATTGTTTTCATTTTATTAGCCTGACTCGTAAAAAAATAAAACAAAATAATAACATTCAAAAACTCATGTTAATTTTTTGGCTCACTTGATTAGCACCCTTTTTTATTTCGGTTTATACACGGACCTATTTCTTTAAAAATACATCTAATGTTATCTGCTTATGTCTAACGTAAAAATTAATTATTACTCGTATTTAATAAGAAGTGCTTCCGCCCGTACTAAGAATGCATTCAAATATCCTGTTTGGTAGTGAATCTTATAAATTCTTATTAGATCCATGGAAATGCATGACCAGTCGTTTTTTATCGCGCCAGAGTTCGGTTTTATTAGAATATTGCTTTCCTGGCTCGCACACCTTGCGAACAATTCATCACCAGATATTTTCGATAATGTTGTAGTCAGGAGAGTAATGTTGTAGTCAGGAGAGTATGGAGTATGAAATGTCCACCTCAAGTCTCCGAAAATTCTATTCACCTCTGGAAAAGCCTTTTCAGTACGGCTTTATACAACATCGCATCCATTCTTGACGACACAAACTGCAGCTCTATGGTGTCATAATTCAAAATGGCTCCCCATATCACCTTCCCGGCTATGTAAACGGCTCAATATGTGTTCTTCCTATCGTAGATCATGAAAGTAATAATTATAAACATCGGGACCCTCTAACTAAAATTTTATATCATCCGATAAAGTCATTCGACACAACTCTCTACTCCACGTCATGTTAGGAGGTGTTTAGTTTTGTACTTTCATGCGTTTTAGATGTGCAGCTTTGGAACTAATTATTTTTACTGTAGACACCCTTGCCAATACACCGGACTTTTCCTTTATTCTTGCAGCAGAGTCGTGTGACTTTGATGCATGTTTTAGAATCTCTCTCTTTCCGGGAGCCGTAACAGCACGGACGGAACGACATTTTATATTATACCGGCGTGGTAGAATAATCTATTAGGTAGTCGCATTAGCAATTCCGTGGTTAAGCTGTCAAAATTAGTCTATGCTATTAAATTGCATTTTGATTGAAATTTTTGAATTTTATTAACAAACAAAAAGAAACAAAATCGATTTTGACAGCTTACCCACGGAAAAGGTGGAAAAACCACAAATCAGCTGGGCTGACGCGTTTACCCGATAGATAATTTTATCATGACACCGGGGTTACACTTTCAACTTCTGGTTGAAAGGCTTTTACACAGACTGCTTGTCAGAATTCGTTAAAACTGACAGCTGTGACGTAGCATTCACGCAATATATATACATATATACTAGCAGACCCGTCAACGTTGTCTGCATAATATTTCAAGCGACCCGGCAGATATTTTTAATTTGTGGTTTGTATGGCAGGTACCACGCCCCTTTGTCCAATTGGACCGAATAGTAAATCTAAACCACCCAGGGCGCCACCCAAACGCATACAAAAAAATTTATTCAAATCGGTCCAGAAGTTTAGGAGGAGTTCAGTCACAAACCCACGTGCAGTAGAATTATATATATAAAGATGTACATCATACATACATATATACAGGCTGATTCAGGAAGTTCCGGACAAATTTCTCCAGCGTATTCCTTGGCTCATTTCATGAAGAAAAGTCCACTAGGACCATGTCCGAAAATGCAAGTGTGCGAAATGGCAGCGGGTTCAAAATTTTCGGATTGGCGGTCGGAGGGTAGTAGGTTAAAGTTGCTAACTTCTGAGCCAGTGGTTGGATTTTCTTGTTTTTGGGCTTGTTGGAAAAGTTTTTAAGATGCCTTTCAGAATCAATAAAAAAAAGTCAAATCGCCGAGATACAGAACTTATGTTTTTTTCTGTTGATAATGCCTCCATTAATCCCGATAATGCGATAATCTAGTTTTGTGTAAATGTGGTATTACGATCATTCTGCTTTTGGCTACACTATCAGTTTTGGAAAATGGGAGAAAGTAGAATAGGAGAATGCAAAGTGACGAACACACCAGCTGTTGGTAAATAATAGAGAATTGATAAAAAGAAAGTGGAGAACAAATATAGGGTGTTTTAAAATATCAACGAAATAATAGCTTTTATTCCCGTTTTCTGTATTTTTTTTTCATTTCATTCCAAATGGAACCCTGATCGCATTACTTTTTGAAGAAAATAAGTCAAAGTATCAGTTTTGATAAACGACGTGGTGGTGAAATAAATGAAAATGTATCATATACAAGAATTCACATTAACGAATTTAATAAATCATTCAGTTTGATTGGCATATAATTATTTAAAAATAATTTATTTTATCAATTTGGCTCTAAACAACTTTGGCAATAGTAGACTTATTAACCTTGGTTTAAATATGTACTGTGAGCGTCAAAAGAAAGTTTACACGCTCGTTAAATGTGTATTCAAATTTATTTGAATATTAAAAAATAATTATTGATTCAACTCTTTATATTTTCTAAACATGGTATTGGACCCTTTATCAGTTTATAAAAAAAATAACAACAAAAATCTTACTTTTTACTTTACTTATCCATTCGACTAAATTTGCGGGTATTTCAGGTGAAATTTTTGTCATTCTTCCATTATTACAGGTGTGAGAAATCGTCTGTTACTTGAATGTGTCAGTTGCCAAATCGATTAACTCCATCAAAAAATACCTGTAGAACCTTAAATTTTCGCTGGGTTTTCAAATTCCACGTTCATTATAAATGCAAACTGACATTGTATATTACTTCACTACAGCTGTATCTATTATATAGTTAAATTCAAAATGAACTGGGTACATTAGTTTAACCCGCAGTCACTCACATACCAAAATTTTGGGAAAGTGGAGTTAATCGATTTGGCAACTGACACATTCACTTGTTACTCCATTTTTTATTTCGCGATCAAGATGGCCCCACAAATGTTCAATCGGATTGAGGTCCGGCGAGGATGATCCAATTGTTAGGAGTGTGTTAAAGTAGACATGCCTTAACTAATTTTGATGTGTGCTTGGGATCATTACCAAGTTAAAGATTAAAGTCCTATCTAAGCACAACACAACACTGCAAAATATGATTTTCTTTCAAAATATGAAGGTAGGTTATTTTAGTCATGGTTCCTCCAATAAATACTAATTTACCGACACTGCGAACCCCCGCCGCGCTTTATTGTAAATATTACATTTTGTTCAGAAAATTCTCTGTTTTGACTTCTCCAAATTTTGACGAGCTTTCTTTTACCAAAGAATTTCTAATTTGATCACGTGGCTATGTTATGTTATTCCAGATATAAATGTACTGATTTTTGTGCTTATTAGCAAACTCACGGCGCCGCTTTTGGTTGACTTAGGATACTAATATTTTTTTCTTGGAACCCTACCATGAAGTCCATTAGCATGTAGTGCTCTACGTATTTTACTGACGTTGACGACAGTTCCAAATGTTGCTGATAAATCTGTCGTAATTTCAACTGAACTTTCAGCTGGACACTCCTTACAAATTTCGAACTATGAATCGAACAATGAATTAATATTTTCGGTCTGTCAGATTTTGGACGATTTTCTAAATTTTCCAATTTTTTTTAACTTTTGATACTTAATTTTTTTTGTAATATGTGTTGTGGATTCTACCAATGATTTGTTTGTGAAATTTTACAGTAAGTTCCCGCGTATCCACTGAAGTTTGTCTACCCATTATTGGAAAATGTAATTAAACCTACAAATTTTATCCGGTACCTATCTCTGATAGCTAATTACTGAAGCAATAGGAAGATAGTAACAAAAACAAAATTAATAATAATGGAAAAAATAACTGGACGAGGCCATAAATACAACTTTCATCAAATTGTAAACTTTCTTTTGACGCGACAAATATGTATGAAGTAATTTTTGTTTTAACTATGCATTTTTTGTAGGTGTAAGATTTTTTTGTTATTTCTTTATGAATTGATAAAGGGTCCAAAACCATGTTTAAAAAATATAATGAGTTGAATAAATTATTATTTTTTAATATTCAAATAAATTTTAACACATAGTCACAGTATATGGACTTAGTTTACATGTGTATGTAAATAATATGGTTTTTGAGAGAGTCCTATCCCGGTAGAAAACAATTATATAATTTTGATTTTTAACTATCACCAATTATTTTTAATTCTGAAAACCCCAAAATAAATAATCACAAGATAATCCCAATTTTGTTTGTTTAAAAGTTACCAAAAATCCAATTTTAATTACAATATTTTCCTTATTATACCCCCCAGGTTTAGATACGTTACAATTGATTTGCATATTAATTGTTTTCCGCCTTTATATATTATTCAATTAGTTTTGTAAATATTTAAAAAGCAAAAAAAGTAATTATACATTTTATAAAATATAAATAACATAAAAAACAAACAAACTTACATGCATACATAAATTAACACATTAAACCAACACACTTGGCTGCATTTTTCAATACATGATCAACATGAACCCAAAAACAAACAAAACAGATAAATATTATTCAAAATACACGCATTAACATTTAATGAGAAAATTGAAAACTATGAAAACATACAAAATAAAAATAAAATGCTAAATATTTGAATTACTCGTAAGAAAACAAAAACTGATGAGATAGAATGAAAAACAAACAGACAAACAAATCTACTATTTAGTTTTGCAAGCAAATGAAATTAAACTACAAACAAAAATACAAGAATAAAAACAGAATGTTAACAATGAAATTGAAAACAAAAATAAATACAATGTTGTTTTATTTCAATACGAACGGGAGACTTAGGACACAGCGTCTCTTTTGTAGGAATTACGAAATTTCGAAACTGCTCGAAAGGGTAGCGACTCTCCAATCTAGCGTGTAATGTAATTGAATCACTGATAGCAGACACCACATGAGTCAATAATTTACGATTTTTGTAAAATTGAAATCAATTATTCTCATTTTCAACAATTCTAATTTTGCAGCTAATCTATTTTACATAAAATTATAAAGGGGCCACCGAGAAAATTTAAAATTGTCGACTATATTCAATGAAAAAGTTGACTCATGTGGTTTCTGTAATCAGCGATTTAATTCTAGTACAGATTAATTGTATTGAATTTGGTCATACTTTGAGGAATACGCATGCATCTTCTTAGTTTGGCGACAGACTTCCATTATTATCTGTATTATTTATTTTATGGTTAGAATTTTCAAAGGGTGTGAAGATACATTTATCCGATAAATTTATTTATCGAAGACACAAACCACTTATACAAAATTTCTCGAATCTGGTTTTTTGGTAAAAAAAAAAATTTTTGTACAGAAAAAAGAGCCAATATGCGTTTTTGAAGCCATTTATTGTGAATATAGCATATACTTAACTTTATATACTTATAGAAACAAATATTTGTTCTTCTTGTAAAAAAACTGACCTAGGTCGTTTTTTATCTAAAGTAGGCCGCTCATGAAAAAAGTGAATAAACTTCTAATGTCTAACCGCTTAACACCGTAGAGCACATAAACAGCCCAGCCAATATATATCCTGATACCATTTCAGATCGGATATATAGCCCAATATGTGAAGTGACCTATGTCGTTGATGGAAATAATGATTTCCAGTGCTAATATTGGGTGCTACTGATAAAAGTGAATGAACTCTCCCCACGGGAGACATTAACATTCCCATCCCAAATAAATCCCGATTCCATTTCAGATCGGAGATATAGACAACCTGATGAAGCGACTCATGTCATTGACAGAAATAATAACTTCAAGTGTCAATATTGGGTACCCCTGATAAAAGTAAATGTACTACCTGTATATTCCAAATTAGCACTATGGGGACACACAGCATACCCATCCCAAATATATCCTGATTCCCCTTCAGATCGGATCCATGTCATTGCCAGAAATAATGATTTCGAGTGCCAATATTGAACACTCCTGATAAAAGTGAATGCACTACCTGTATATTTTAAATTAGCCCCATAGCAGCACATAACATCCCCATCCCAAATATATGCTGAATCCATTTCAGATCGGAGATATAGTCAACTTTATGAAACGATCCATGTCATTGCCAGAAATAGTGATTTCGAGTGACAATATTGGACACTCCTGATAGAAGTGAATGCACTACCTGTATATTTTAAATTAGCCCCATAGGAGCACATGACACCCCCATCCCAAATATATGCTGAATACATTTCAGATCGGAGATATAGTCAACTTTATGAAGCGACCCATGTCATTGACAGAAATAATGTCTTCGAGTCCCAATATTGGACACTCCTGATAAAAGTCAATGGACTATCTGTATATTTTAAATTAGCCCCATAGGAGCACATAACATCCCCATCCCAAATATATGCTGAATCCATTTCAGATCGGAGATATAGTCAACTTTATGAAACGATCCATGTCATTGCCAGAAATAATGATTTCGAGTGCCAATATTGGACACTCCTGATAAAATTGAATGCACTGCCTGTATATTTTAAATTAGCCCCATGGGAGCACATAACACCCCCATCACAAATATATGCTGATTCCATTTCAGATCGGAGATATAGTCAACTTTATGAAACGATACATGTCATTGCCAGAATAATAATTTCGAGTGCCAATATGGACACTCCTGATAAAATTGAATGCACTACCTGTATATTTTAAATTAGCCCCATGGGAGCACATAACACCCCCCTCACAAATATATGCTGAATCCATTTCAGATCGGAGATATAGTCAACTTTATGAAACGATCCATGTTATTGCCAGAAATAATGATTTCGAGTGCCAATATTGGACACTCCTGTTAAAGTGAATGCACTACCAGTATATTTTAAATTAGCCCCATGGGAGCACATAACATCCTCATCCCAAATATATGCTAATTCCATTTCAGATCGGAGATATAATCAAGTTTATGAAGCCATGTCATTGATAGAAATAGTGAATTCGAGTTCCAAGGTTGGAAACTCCCGAAAAAACGATGCCGTTGACGGGTAGTCCTAGTGGTTAATGTGTCTGATTAGGAAGAAGTTGGTGCAAGTGATCAATAGGAGGTTCATAGGAGAACGAGAAGTATAAAACAACAAAAGTCTGTACAACAAGAACCTCGAAATACCAATTTTCTAGGATCTCGCACTCCTTCAAGGGCTCGTACTGTTACTGAAAGTCAGGTTTAATCCATAGTAAGGCTGCCCATGGATAATTTACGAGCGGAGATAAATGAGATTATTGGTAATGAATTGCGAAATTTAAACTCAAATTTGACTGTACCCTCGAATAGTAATAATGTTTCAAATTATGTTCATAATATGCACTGGACGAGGAAATGACGAACACCTTCTCTTGAATTGCCCTGCTCTGGCAGGACTGAGAAGTAGGATATTCGGAACACATTTAGTTAGCACCGTAGCCCTACAGGATATTCCTGTAGGTCTTATAGACAAATTCATTGAAAGAGTAAATTAAACTTTTGACGACTATTTGATGTTGATTATGTCAATGCGCGACAAACTGAAAAGATTTTTGACTGAGCAAGAATTGGTAGAGTATATTAGTTAGTAGAAGTAAGTTCAACCTTCGCATAGAATTAAGATATTTTTACGAATTTTCTTTAATCGTCCTTATTAGCACTGTTTTATTCGAGTTAATAAAACAAGGTTAGTTTCGTACAACAGTTTTAATTCCTTTCATTTTACCTATACAACTGTTCACTTTATTTACACAACTTCACATTGTATACTTATATATTCAACCTTTCTACTAATACTTCGCGTTGCTGACTTCCCGGCGTTTAATCACAGACTGGCCCATAATGCCAAAAACCACCCACCGTTTTCCAGATTGTTCTACCCGATTCCACAACCAGTATTGTAGTTTTGAAACATTAACTCATTTGCAACGGATTCGTCAAACCTTAACGCATTTGCAGCTGATTCATCAAATGGCTTGCGTAAGGGTATACATTCAGGCGCAGCATTAATCGCTATGTTATTTACCTTATGTTAATTTGGTCATTAATGACCAGTTTCACAGTTGAAAATTCTCCATTTAAATGTACTTTAAATTCCCCATGTTTGTCATTTAATATTGTTACGAATTATAAAACAAGGTTCGTTTTAAATTACGATAATTACAACAGTTTAACTTCCTTTTATTTTACACCACTTTATTTACTTTATTTACACCACTTTACAATAAGTCTTATGTTTTACTATCAAATCGCGTTGCTTACTTTCCGGCGGTTAATCACAAACTGAACTCTCCATTCCAAAGACCTCCGTTATTTATACCAACTCACCATACTCAAATGAAGTGATGTCTAGCGAATTCAAGAACTTTCTAGTCGTTGTTGTTGTTACTTATCTTTGTAGAATCATCTCGAATGGTGGACAATTATCTTAACTGAGGCGAATTCATGCTACTGGTTTAGCGAGCTGGTATGTTGTTACAATGCATACTTTCAGGCGCAGCACTAACCGCCTGTTATTTACATAATATTAGTAGTCATTAAGAGCAAGCACAAGCTTTTACTTATTCGTAACACTGCCCCCCACTTAAGCCTGTTCGACCCGAGCAGGCTCAACCCCCCGTTTTCCATACAGGGCTAGTCTTTCCAAATGCACGACTTTCATTTTAGCTCTTGGACTTTGGCTTTTCTGGATTCTATAAACTACGTCATTTATTCGTTTGACAACCTTGTAAGGGCCTTCCCAGTGAGTCTGAAGTCTTGGAGACAAACCTTTCTTGCGCTGTGGGTTGAAGAGTACCCAATATGCTTTCATAAGGGGGCTCTCTGAGGCGATATCATTTCGTGTTGGTCTTTTACCTTCTACTTTTGCAGAAATGATTTTTCCCAGTGTAGGATCGCTTCTTTGTGCTGTTGACCAGCCTTCGTTGGATTCCAGTCGAAGCAGACGGACGTCAATGCTTGTTTCGTTCACCTCTGCTTTTATGAAGTGTTTGCATTCCAGCTTGCACAGGGCATCTGCATTACCGTGTTTTCCTCATTATCTATACTCAATGCTGAAGTCATAGCTCTGCAGCCTTTCAATCCAACGAGCAAGTTTGCCTTCGGGGTTCTTAAATTGCAGTAGCCACCTTAGCGCCGCATGATCGGTTCTTAACTGAAAAGGCTGGCCGTACAGATACTTATGGTAGTGTTTAACACACTCTATGACTGCCAGTAGCTCTCGTCTCGAAACACAGTAATTTTTCTCTGGCTTTAAGAGTATTCGGCTGTACTACCCCATAACTTTTTCCTGTCCATTGATTTCCTGCGAAAGCACGCCACCTATTCCGTAACCACTCGCGTCAGTATCCAACACGAATTTCTCTCCAGCAACAGGATATGCAAGCAAAGGAGCCGTGCATAAATATTGCTTCAGTTGGTGGAATGACTCTTCTTGTTTTTCGCTCCAACAGTACGGCCGATTTTTCATTGTCAATTCGTGAAAACTTGCAGCCAATGTGGCGAAACTGGGCAAAAACCATCTGTAGTACTTGCAGACTCCTAGAAAACTGCGTATTTCATGGAGATTCTGCGATCGGGGCCAATCCTTCACTGTCAGAATTTTGTCTTAATCGGTGGAAATGCCAGCTACTGTCACACGATGTCCCAAGTATTTTACTTTTTCTGGAACAGAGAACACTTCTTCGGTCTGAGTTTCAACCCAGCCGCGGTTCTTTAAGATTCTTCAGGTGTTTATCGAATGTTTTCCCCATGACAATGATGTCGTCTAGGTACACCAAGCATGTTCGCCAATGAAGTCCTTTCAACACGCACTCCATTAATCGCTCGAAGGTGGCTGGAGCGTTACAGAGTCCAAATGGCATTACTTTGAACTGCCACAGACCATCCCCTACGCTGAATGCAGTTTTCTCCTTGTCTTTCTCGCTGATTTATACTTGCCAATAACCACTTTCCAAGTTCAGCGCGGAGAACCATTTTGTTCCTGACAACGTATCCAATGTGTCATCAATTCTTGGTAGTGGATAACTGTCCTTTTTGGTGACGTCGTTCAGCTTTCTATAATTCACACAAAATCGAGTACTTCCATCTTTCTTCTTAACTAATGCCACCGGTGAGCTCCATGGACTTGAAGAGGGTTCGATTACACCATTCTTCAGTATTTCAGCTACAAGTTTCTTCACCTCATCTCTTTTTGCAAGTGGAAGACTTCTGGGCGCCTGTTTTATTGGTCTCGCTTCCCCTGTGTTGATGTCATGCTTTACCATTGATGTTCTACCTTCGCATTCATTTTTCAGGGCGAAGGCAGACGCATGTTTCCACAGTAATTGCTTTGCTTTGTTCCTATCAGATGTCTTTAGTTCTCGCACCCACTCACTGAGATGCGACTCCATTACTTTTTGCCCCTTTTCTGATAGTTTGCTGCAGTCAGAATTAACTTCACAGTTGATGATCGCCTCGGCTGGTGTACATTCTGCAATTTCTGTGCGATCGCCGATCACCTCCTCGTTGTTGAACAAATTTAGAACTCGTACACGCAAGTATCCTTCATTATTAGTTTTTACTAGAGCTTTGGCAGTGATGATGTTATAGTTTTTTATACTTGTCGGTTCAACTACCGATAAACCGCCGATCTCACAATCTCCCTCCATACGGGTCCATACTATGGTTTCTGAGTTTGGTGGCAATTCTACATCTTTGTGAGCGATCAGCCTTTTAATCTGTGTTGTATTGTCGTATCCCACATTGAGTGGAATTTCCACATTAGCCCACGTCAAAACTTGCTGCCCCATATCTAACTTGAGGCCTTCGGCAATCATAAAATCTGCGCCAACTATCACTTAATCTACAATGCCGGCGACAATAAACACGTGTTCGACGCTCATGTTGGCAATGGATAACTTCAATTTAACTGTATCATGTACAGTTGCTGGTTCACCCGTTGCTGTGCGGAGTCTTACACCACGTAACGATTCCATTTATCAAATCAGATCTGATGATAGATTGTGACGCGCCTGTGTCCATAGTCAATATGCGCTTCCGACCACCGATAGCTCCGAAGACAGTGAGGTTGTTGTTTTTCTGTTGTATTATTGAGATGGAGATCGTGGGGCCCTCGGTTGTGGGAGCCAGTCCATGCCCCTCTGGGCTAGCTCGTTTTAATTTAACGGAGATTCATTTTGTATAGTAAAACTTGCCCGTTTATTGCCACGTTGGGGTGAGCTCGATCTTGACCGTTTTCGTGGCTCTCTGCAGTTTCGTGAAATATGACCAGGTTTGTCGCAATTGTAGCACTTTGGTCTGGGCTTACTTCCGCATGATAACGCCTTGCTGAGGGTTTGGGTCATTTCTGTAAGATCGTTTATGGCACCCTTCAACTCTCCTGCCTCCGTCTCCATTTCAATTTTTCTAACTCTTTGTATTTGAGGCTTGGACACAAATTTCGCTGTCTCCTGTGCCAATGCGAACGAAACGGTTTCGGCTAATGTTGCTTTTTGTGTGGCACAAGTCACGTATTTTATGTCAGGATCACGGATGCCGTTGACGAATGCTTCAATCTTAAATTGATCCAAGAGTGGGTGGGACTCACCAGGATAAGTCATCAACACCAAGCGTTCCACCTCGGTTGCGAAGTCCTGAAGTGAATCATTATGCTTTTGCACTCGGCCTCTTAGTTCCATGCGATATAAATCCTTCTTGTGATCGCCACCATACTTGCGTTGTAACGCAGCCAGTATATCCTCGTAGTTGTTGTTGTAACAGATTTTCTGTTTCCACTCGTTCGTCCCTGGAAGAAATAAAAAAAAAAACAAAATTATGTGTAATTCCCCTATGTGTCACTGGAGGTAGCGGTGGGGAGCTGGAGAAATTGTGCCACCTCCAAGGGTCTGTCCCATAGGTCCACTGGGCGCAAGTTAGTAGGCCTATCAGGACAGTTGAAAATGTGGATAGTGTCATGAGGACTTTGTAGGCAGTGTGGGCACTGATCTAAGGTGCCTGGGATTATCCTTGATCTGTATGAGTTCAGGATAGAACTCCAACCAGATCTAAGCTGTGCCAGAATGGTTCTGGTGTGCCTGGGCAGAAGCCTCTCATTATTCGAAATCGCGGGAGGGCGTTCATTAAGGACCCTGTTGCAAGAGTAGCCGTTTATGGCCTCTGACACCGCCGTGTTATGCAACAATTTCTGTGCTACTGCTATTGACAATCTGTTGACGTCCGATGGAATGACGTCTTGGATGTCCGCACAGTAGCGCCTGATGTCCTTTCGGATGTGACGGGGGGGTGGATCCTGCATCAGAATATGATGGTTGGGGTGACTGGGCAGATGACAAGCCAAAAGAAATTGTCTTGTCAACAACACATTGTGTTGTTGCACTGACAGTAACTTGGTCTCCTCGTGAACATGATCCACGTTCGTCATTTGTGTGCATCCGGTTGCGATTCGAAGTGCATTATTTTGGCTCCTCTGTAGACCTTTCCACTGGGTATCGCTCAAGAAAGATGACCACACCGGGGCGGCATAGTTGAAGACCGAGCGACTTATAGCTTTATAGGTCACTACAATTGTCTCCTTCTCCTTGCCCCAAGTTGTCCCTGCAAAGGAATGCTCTGAAGGACTTCTGCTGCGCTGCCTTTCAGTGCTAAAATTAGCTCTACTGCTTTGTCGTTGCTGTTCCACAAGTTCTTAATTGCGACCATTTCGAATTGGAATTTAAAAACGTCGAATGGTATAGAGCCATCGAAACTGGGAGCTTTCAATCTACTAGAGCCTTCAGAAATTACTCGCACTGGCCCTTCTTGCAACTGGAGGTCATTCATCTTTCTTTCCAGTTCGGCGAATCTTTCCTCCATATCCTCTTCGACCTGTTCGATGTTCTGCTGAAATTCCTCGAATTTCTGTTCGACCTTTCCGAATTGATCTCCATGTTATTCATAGCTTCTGAAATTTCATGTACCTTGTCATTTGTGGCGTTTGATGTCTCCTGCATAATTTCAGAATTCTCGCCCAATTTCTCGTTCATAATTCTAGAATTCTCACCAAATTTCTCGTTCATAATTCTAGAATTCTCGCCAAATTTCTCGTTCATAATTCTAGAATTTTCACCAAATTTCTCGTCCAATTTGGCCAGTTGCTTCTTTTGCACAAACCTCCATTTCGTCTTTGCACTCGAACTGATATGTGTCAATGTCGATGTTTCGGCGTTTAAATTCTTCTATTAACCGCCTCTGTAGCTCTACCTTATTACCAGCTGTCGGTTGATCCAATTTACTCAACTCCTTTTTTGGTTGTTCAACTTTGAGTTCTTCAAACTTCATCGTTGTCCTTAATTCACTTCTGACACCAATGTTACGAATTTCCTTATTCGTCCTTTTTGCGTTGTTTTATTCCCAATAATAAAACAAGGTTCGTTTTAAATTACGATAATTACAACGGTTTAACTTCCTTTTATTTTACTTATATAGTACAACAGTTTACTTTATTTACACCACTTTAATAAGTCTTATGTTTTACTATCAAATCGCGTTGCTTACTTTACGGCGGTTAATCACAAACTGAACTCTCCATTCCAAAGACTTCCGCTATTTATACCAACTCACCATACTCAAATGAAGGTATATCTAGCGAATTCAAGAACCTTCTAGATGTTGTTGTTGGTGCTTATCTTTGTAGTGTTCGAGACAGGAGAATTATCTTTTCTGGTTACTGGTTTAGCGAGCTGGTACGTTGTAACAATGCATACTTTCAGGCGCAGCACTAACCGCCTGTTATTTACATACTGTTAGTAGAGTCATTAACAGCAAGCAAAAGCTTTTACTTATTCGTAACAATATGTTTGTGTTCATATTTAATAAAAATTTGTGGAAGATATTGGAAAAATGTTAAATGCCTGCAGCTTTATTGTTAAGTTGTCTTAATTTAAATTATTTTCATTAATATTTATTAACTATTAATATTTATTATTAATTATTAATATTTTCATTCTCGAAAAGTAAAACACGGGACAGGCAAAGACGAACAGAAAATCACGAAAAGCAGAAGAGTAATGATGAACAAATTTGAACCAAAATATACATAATTATTATATTAAAATAAGTTATTTTAATACTAAAAAAAAACATTTCAAATTATGTTATTTAATAATTGATTAAAAGATTTACAAAAAATTTTTTGCATAAAACAAGCAAGTGATCTGTGTTCACATTCATTTCCCTAAGCGTTGCTTGCAGAACACCATTCCTGTGATTTAAAACCATATCGAATTGAAGTGATATCAGAACAGGCCTGAAGATGTGAAAAATGTTGTAGACATTGTAACCAGAAATATACTAGGTTAGGACCCAGTCGCACAAGTCATATTCACTTCACTTAGCATTTTTGACGGCACATAATAAACAAACTAAGTACTTTCTGTAAGATTTTAGTAAATTTGTATGTATAAATGAACACAACAACTTGTACGAATAGGATACAAAGTTATCTATGAAAATGTAAATAAACTAATTAGTCAGAAACCAAAATTAAGGTTTTATATAAAGTCAACCATTACAGCCCTGTTTGCGATTAGAAGCCGACACGTGAACACCAATTACAAATATAAAACTGGTCAAAACTCAACAAGACGATATTTCGTGATCACCTGTACAAATTATTAAAATGCTCATAACTTCTAGACGGTACGTCTAATCGCAAAAAGACGCTAATTTGTGAGCACTGGCGAATAATATTAAAATGCTCACCCATAAGTGCTAAATGATGCGTCTAATCGCAAAAGGAACGTTATTTCGTCATCACCGGTAACAAATATTAAAATGCTCATAACTCCTAAACGTTGCGTCCAGATTAACATAAAGGCTCATAAATCCTAAATGGTGCGTCTAATCGCGAAAGGAACGTTATTCGTCATCACCGGTAACAAATATTAGAATGGCCATAACTCCTAAACGGTACGTCTAATCGCATATCAAAATGCCCACAACCTTTAAACGTTGCGTTTAATCGCAAGAAGGACGTTACTTCGTGATTACCGCCAAAAATATTAAACGATACATCTAATCGCAAACAGAGCGGTATTTCGTGAGCACCAATAACAATTATAAAGATGGTCGTAACTCCCAAACTGTGAGCCTAATCGCCAAAAGGGCGGTATCACGTGATCACCAAAGAGAAATATAAAAATTAGACGCACCAAAGTAAAAGGGCGGTATCTCGTGATCACGTTTCAAGATCACCAATAACAAATATAAAAATGTCCACAGCTCCTAAACGGTGCGTCTAATCACAAACATAAAAATTATCATAACTCCTAAACAGTCCTTATAATCGCTATATAAAGTCCGTATATAAATACAAAAATGGCTACAGCTCCTAAACGGTTCGTCTAATCGCAAAAAGGACGGTATTGCGTGATCACCATTTACAAACATATAAATGGTCATAACTCCTATAAATGCAGTTACACCTACCAAGATTATCGCTTTTTCGAGATTATAAATGTCAAACTCCATAAAAAAACCTCGATAATCCCGAAAATGCGATAATCTTGGTCAATGTAAATGCCGTATAACGGCTGTAGTAGACTATTAGAGAAATAGTTGGATATGTTTCCATTTGGTGAGACAATATGTAACAGTGTAAACTTGAGGAGAACGATTTGAAGACACAATTTTGACAGATCTTTTAAATTTCTCTAATATTTTGATTTTGCTCAAAAATTATGCATTTTGAATGAAACGAACAAAACCAAAGAAAACGGCAATAAAAGATTTTATTTCGTCACTTTTTTCAAATGTTTCGTGTTTGTTCACAATTTGCCGTTTTCTGTATTATATTTTTAATTTATAACTGTTGTATTTTGTTTGTCACAGACAGATGTTTTTGTATTCACAGACAGATGTTTTTGTATTGTCCGTTTGCAATTATATAAATGGCCATGACTCCTAAAGAGCCAGTATAATCGCAAAACGGACGTTATTTCCCGATCTCCAATGACAAATATAAACGCGGGAGCAAGGATCGAATCCACGTTCTCATGTACAAGAGACGTGCACACCACTCTTGCACCACCGACGGCGTTTGCAATTAGGAGATTTAAAGTTCACACAAAGTTATATTCAAAGTTCGTACAAACTTATTTTCATCAATTATTCGAATAATTTGTATTTTTATGATGAAGGAATGTTACGATTAAGTTAAAGCTTGTATTTACTCTTAATGACCAAATTAACATAATGTAAAAACAGGGCGATAAATATTGCGCCTGAAAGTATACCTTGAACCAACGTCTTGAAGTTAAAATGCGGGCTTATTTTTCAACACTTATTACTGTTGAGCATGGAAGTGTCCACACCATCACATCAGTAGCAAATAATATGACGGGGAGCTAAACAATCTTGATATTAATGACCTATGGCTTCACAGTTCCAACATTTAAGCATTTATTGCCTCTATATCCTCTTCAAGCTTTTTCTCAAAATCTACTCACACCTCATTCACATGCTTTCTAACGCCGATTTTTTAACGATGTGGTCATTGTCTACAGTCTTCATGGAACTTTTCGTGCTTCCTAACTGCTGAACGCAAACTAGAAAGGTTAGCAATATTGATATGATGTAGTTCAGATTGTTACGATTAAGAAAAAGTTTTTACTTACTCTTAGGGCGAGTTTCACACTCGTCATTTAAAAGCTCAATTTTAAAGCTCTCAGAAAATTTTCATATTAGTAGGTGTGTTCGAGAACATGATAATTTGTACAAATTATTACTATTTCTTACTTGATAGTGTTCGTTTACTCCAAAAAGCCAGTGACGAGAGAGCCAGAGAGAGAATATTTTGACAGTTCAATGATAGAGAACTTACAAGTATTTACTGGAGAAATTTTTGCCCGTAAGAATATGCAAGTAATAACATATGTTTTAAAACATATGTTTTATGTAAAGAAACAAAATTAGGACGTAGAAAGAATATGAAATAATAAATTTATCAGTGGAATTTTGGTTTTTAAGAGAAAATATGATTTTTGAATGTTTTGTTATAAATCTTTAAGTATTTCTGTTGAAAAAGAAAACAGTTTTGGTGATTTGTAATGTTTTGTTCGAATTGCGTTTGTTGGTTCTTCCAATGTTTACATTGCATATCAGCTGTTTACATACAAAGTTCTTATTTCTTGTAAGTTTTTATTGGATGTCGTTCGCGTACTTTTTGTTATATTTTTTACTCAGAGAGCAAAATCATTCTTACTCATTGTTACGAATAAGTAAAAGCTTTTACTTGCCCTTAATGACTATACTAACATTATGTAAATAACAGGCGGTTAGTGCTGCGCCAGAAAGTATGCATTGTAACAACGTACCAGGTCGCTAAACCAGTAGCATGAATTCGCCTCAGTTAAGATAATTCTCTACCACTCGAGATGATTCTACAAAGATAAGCAACAACAACGACTAGAAGGTTCTTGAATTCACTAGATATAACTTCATTTGAGTATGGTGAGTTGGTATAAATAGCGGAGGTCGTTGGAATGGAGAGTTCAGTCTGTGATTAAACCCCGTAAAGTAAGCAACGCGATTTGATAGTAAAACATAAGACTTATTGTAAAGTGGTGTAAATAAAGTGGTGTAAAATAAAAGGAAGTTAAACCGTTGTAATTATCGTAATATAAAACGAACCTTGTTTTATTATTGGGAATAAAAAAACGCAAAATGCACGAATAAGGATAGATAATAAGTTTGAAGAACTTAAAGTTGAACATCTAAAAAAGGAGTTAAGTAAGAAGAACTTAAAGTTGAACATCTAAAAAAAGGAGTTAAGTAGAGCTACAGAGTCGGTTAATAGAAGAATTTAAACGCCGAAACATCGACATTGACAAATATAAGTTCGAGTGCAAAGACGAAATGGAGGTTTGTGCAAAAGAATCAATTGCAATGTTTGCTGCCATGATGGCCAAATTGGACGAGAATTCTAGAATAATGAACGAGAAATTGAATGAAAATTCTCGAATAATGAACGCGCAACTTGAAATGAAATTTAACGATAATTCTAGAAGTATGGACGAGAAACTTGAAAATAAATAATATTTTAATTGTTAAATATTGTCTATATCTCCTGATGATGCTACACAAAGGAGTAGCGAAATATCGAGGAAAATAAATACTACAACAGCAAATCTGACCTCAAGCTCGAAGAATATTGATTATTTATTATTCAATAAACATCAAATGCCACAAATGAGAAACTGCAAGAAATCTCTGAAGTTGTGAGTAATATGGAGATTCAAGTGAACGATAAATTCGAAAAGGTTGAAGAAAAAATCGAGGAAATGGGGCAGAAGGTTGAAGAAGTCGAACACAAGTTCGAGTAAGTTGAACGGGAACTAAAAAATGATGTAAGCGAATTGCAAAGGAAAATGAATGAACTTCAGCTACAAGAGAGGCTAGTGCGAGTAATTTCGGAAGGCTCTAGTAGATTGACAGCTCCCAGTTTCGATGGCTCTACACCATTCGACGTTTTTAAATTCCAATTCGAAATGGTCGCAATTAAGAACTTGTGGAACAGCAATGACAAAGCAGTAGAGCTAATATTAGCACTGAAAGGCAGTGCAGCAGAAGTCCTTTAGAGCATTTTCGTCAGTGCCAGGAACAACTACGAGGATATACTGGCTGCGTTACAGCGCAAGTATGGTGGCGATCACAAGAAGGAATTATATCGCATGGAATTAAGCATATCCTAGAGAACCCCAAACTTTCTTAGAACAATTTAAGATAGAGGCATTTGTTAGGGGCATGAACGATATGCGGTGTTTGCCTCACAAAACGCTACATTTGTGGAAACAGTTTCATTTGCTTTGGCGGATGAGACGGCGAGGGTTGTTTCCAGTCAACAGACACATCAACATTCGCTGTTAGTGAACTAAAAGAAGTGATTCGGATTCTCACGAAAGCGCTATGGCAAGCAACAAAATTGAAAGGTGACAATCGTGGAGAACGTGGCCATATAGGGCGGGACTGTAGAGACCTGAGAAAACGTTCAAGATCTCCAGCGATAACAGCCGATACCGGACGAGTAAATGACATCCGATCCCTGCGAATTGAATCGGACGACGAGTGGTTCACGGCACAGAGAAATGATCCTGTATTGGCAAATATTATTTTGGCAAAGGAAGAGGATAGACAATTAACGCGGAATGAAATCGCTTCAGAAAGCCCCGTTTTAAAATCATATTGGGCCCAGTGGAATAGCCTGAGATTGCTAGATGGCTGTCTATACCGTGTATGGGAAAGTGAAGATGGTAAAACGGAGAAGAATGAGAAAGGTCGTCAGTAAAGATAGAAAATTCTGGGACGAACGTATACCAAAATTCCTTCTAGCATACCGGTCGGCCACCCAGGATACTACTGCCCGAACACCAGCTAGTGCCGTCTTCGGGACAGAGTTAAAGCTCCCTAGAAATTTGGAGTTTGGCAACTGCCTAACATCCGACAGTGGGGAGAATGATGGTATCCCAGGAGAGCTTAGCGAACTTCACGAGTTTGTTCGCAACAGAATAAAGATGGTCAGTAACAAAATGAAAGCCAGATACGACCGAGCGGCAAATTCAGAAGGATTCTACGAAGGCCTGCTAGTTTTACTGTTCAACCCACAGCGCAAGAAAGGTTTATCTTCAAAACTTCAGACCCACTGAGAAGGCCCTTACAAGGTTGTCAAACGAATAAATGACGTGTTTTATAGAATCCAGAAAAGTCAAAGTCCAAGAGCTAAAATGAAAGTCGTGCATTTGGAAAGACTAGCCCTGATTGAAAACGGAGGGTTGAGCCTGCTCGTCCCGAGCAGGCTTATGTGGGGGGCAGTGTTACGAATAAGTAAAAGCTTTTTCCTGCTCTTAATGACTACCAATATTATGTTAATAAACGGCGGTTAGTGCTGCGCCTAAAAGTATGCATTGTAACAACGTACCAGCTCGCTAAACCAGTAGCATGAATTCGCCTCAGTTAGGATAATTCTCTACCATTCGAGATGATTTTACAAAGATAAGTAACGGCTAGAAGGTTCTTGAATTCGCTAGATATAACTTCATTTGAGTATGGTGAGTTGGTGTAAATAGCGGAGGTCTTTCGAATGGGGAGTTCAGTTTGTGATTAAACCCCGTAAAGTAAGCAACGCGATTTGATAGTAAAATATAAGACTTGTTAAAGTGTTCTAAATAAAGTAAACTGCTGTACTATATAAGTAAAATAAAAGGAAGTTAAACCGTTGTAATTATCGTAATTTAAAACGAACGTTGTTTTATTATTGGGAATAAAACAACGCAAAAAGGACGAATAAGGAAATTCGTAACAATATGTTGGGAAGCAAAGGAAATGAGAAACAAAGCAAAGTTTTTTTTGGTTTTGAAATCCTAATCTGAATGTTTTGAATATATGTATTGAAAAGCAATGTTGATTCAGAGGGTTTCTATGGCACAGCTGTTCGAAAAGGTACTAGGGAAATGATGTAGAATGAGAGACCAAAGAAGACAGGAACTAAGTTTGAATAGTGTTTATTGTTACTAATGATAGCTAAATTATATTTTATGTTGTTTGCATTGAACGAAAATACGCATCCCCTTTGAAATCGATCCGTTTTATGTCTAACCAAAGTGTAAAATTGGTAAAAAAAAAAAAAGCAGCAAATCGAACTCGATGAAATGGCCTACTACCTCGTCGTCATGAAGAGGCAGCGAAGAGAGTAATAGAGGCTCTTAAGTATTACTCTCTGGTTGGTGCGTCATGATTTTCCAGATGACCTTGTAATGCAATGAACACTTAAGGTTTCCCAATTTTTATGATGCTGAAGGCTCCACTGATTATCCTCTGCTGTTGCAGCTCACTACTGCACAAAAATGCAGCTGCGAAAGTGGTTTGTCTTTTTCACTTCTTTCGACCATAACATGCAGTTTCCAAGCATTGATCATCATATTATCCAGCAAATTTATAAACAATGGCCACCACCATTTCTTGGCTCGCACTGAAATTCAGTAATTGGTCAAAGCGTTGTCCCCATAGGTCGACACCACCCTTATTGTATTACGATTATAACTTGTGGCGTTTGTTTTTGAATCCATTTCAACAGATCTAAAAGAGATACACTTTCACCCTTTGTAATCTTCCCTGGTAATTTAGTTCCGCCTATTCGGTTACTAGGAACACTTCGTGTTAAAATAAATAAGTCTTATATATTTATAAGTTTTATGAAAAGTGAGCGAAATTTTCAGTTCATGGAATTTTCGGTATTTTTTATACACATACTTCTTATGCCAACAAAAATTTCATAAAAACTGAAAACCGGGCTTTCAGCATACAAAAAATTCCATCGTTTCTCGATTTGTGAGTAAAAAGAGTTTCTGTATATCAATGCGAAAAGAGGCAACACTGATGACCTTTTTATAGTGCGAAAAAGAACAACAAACAGAAGTTTGGTAATTTGAAAACCTCCTTACAGTTTGTATTGGAATTTAACCCTCCAAGTAGTCTCTTGCAAATTATAAATTAGTTGGCATATATTCCACTATATTTAATTTTTTGATTTTTTTGTAATATTTAGAATAAATTAATTGAAATACGTAACGAAATGGTATAATTCTTGACTTCTTCATTTAAAATATAAATTCTTAAAATAACCTAATTTAGTTTTTAATTGATTCTTGCTTAGTTGGTTTGAAATAAATTTTTTTTACCTTCATTTATATATGTATGTATATATAGAAACAAAACCGTTTTTATGTCATTAACCTCAAATTGTTAAACATATTGAATTTGTATAAATTTCATGTATAATTTTATTAGTTGAGTAGTTTGATTTCATACTTCAAACTTATTGTAATAATAACATGTTAACATGAGGAAAACACGTCATTTAGTTATATCATTTTATTTTTGTAATTTTAAGAATTATATGTACATATTATATCAATTTGTTGTAGTATTTTGTAAACGAATATGGCCCAAAGGGCTCGGTTGCTATACGAATACCAATAAAATAAAAAACCTTTTGTAGAAACAATATTGTCACATATGGCAACCCTACCGAACCTTCATGCATGACAAAATTGGAAAAAGTGTCCTTTAGAAAATGATTGTGTTTTATTTGATATTCTGAAAGTGCTTAAGTGTGAAAATTAAAGCGTTTTTATGTGATTTTTACAGAGAAAACTTTTCAAAAACAGCAGTTGCAGGCGAACGGGGGTTGCAGACAAACAAATGTAAACAAACTTTGACATAAGAGGAAAGCTGGGCTAGTGCTTCAGTTTTACTTTTTGGCCAATGACTCACAAATTCTTCGATTTAGACATACATCGTCACCTCATTATTGGTTTCACCCACCGACCATTTTTGAAAAAATTGAGTTACGAATGGATTATATATAATATAAATGTCCTTCTAATTCAGAAACTCGTTAGTTCATTATTCGGGACTTTTAGAATACTAACCTAAGATATCAGTTGAATTATATATTAAATTGTATTAAATTAGTTGTCTTTTCAAAAACACGTGCCATCTGGCGGTATGTATTGATTGTAATGTATTGGTTCTTTTGTTTATTATTGTCAACATCAACTGATGTCTATAATTTTGAAATATAATTATAATAGTTTTGCAACGCATTATGTATTTGAACGTTCCATTTCTAATTTTATTATTGTAAATAAGAATTTCAGTGCGTAAATTGCTTATATTATTTATCATTTATTGTTATATATGTATGTTTTCTGTCTTATCGGATGGCGTATTCTACGTTAAACTTAATGGCCGTGTCTCTGACACAGCCTGCAGCGACAGTCCGTGGCCGAAGGCCTCGGACAACTGTCTGCTGTAATTTTTATATTTACCAACGGCATTTGATTCAAGTCCGTTTAAAAAAAATATTATGTTCAATTTTTTTAAACTTAATTTAATTTATGTATTTTAATTAATATTTTTATTGAAATAAGTTCTGCGAATGTTGAGAGGGCCGCCCTAATATTAAAAAAGGTTTACCTTATCGAGTCTTCGCATTAGCATCCGAGCGTTGTGTGAAAGCTTTACGCTTTACAATTCAAAATTAATGTTACAACAGCTTTATTGAAGCTTTCGCAAAAAGCTTTATTACGTTAGCTTACTGTTTGTTTCACTTTTTACTAGATACATGTTGCCAAGCAACATTAGCTTGCTGTTCGTTTCACTTTTTACTAGATACATGTTCCTAAGCAATGTTGAGCAACCAAAAACACTCAACCAAACACCACACATATGTTTGAGTGTATGTGTTTAAACAATTTTCATTTGAGAAATTAAAATACTAGAAATATATCAACCAATATGAAATGTATATCAAACGAAAGATAACATCTTCATTTACCTACAAAAAAAATTTTAAAAAAATGCATCTAGCCGTTTCCTCAAATTCAATGAAATAAAGATTACAACAATAAAAACCTGACTTGACTCCTCATACCGTAAGGTAAGATGTATTCTACGTCAAAAAAAAATTCAGCTCTATCCGTCGAATGCATTTCATCCAAAATTGGCAACTACTTATAAGCAATGAAATGCAAAATACTTCCATCTGCCTATCCTCGATCGACATTTTTCTTTAAATTTGTAATTTCTACAACTAACGCGAAGAACTGTGGCGTGTTCAATTTGACAGCTGAAGTGATCAAAAACGTTGCACTGCGTTTTATAAACTGTCCATTAATTAACGTAACTCAACGCAGGCAGTCACCGAAAAGCTGTAACGTTTTATAAACTACCAAAACGACAAAAGTAACGTGAAGTGACTGATTCACGACTTATAGAATACCACCCTTAAACTTCTCGTTACGGACTCTGTGGCATATGCGTCAAACTAATAATAAGGTGACGACATGTCTCCTGAGGAGATCCTTATATTCCGTTTGTTGGCAAGAGTTTGTTTCGTGTTGCTGATCACAAAAAATTACAAATGCAATACATATGTCGTTATACACAAATTTTTGCTGTACTTTGGTGCTGTAGTAACACAATTGTTCTATTTATTTTAATATTTAATTTAAAATCTATATTTTCGTTACATTTTCAACGATACTGTACACATTAATTGAATTTTAACTTATATTTTCTACATAGATCCATTTTAAAACAAATTTTGATTTTGTTTACAGCTTGGTTTATTTACAGTTTGCAAAATGTGTTGCTTTTTTCTCATCCCATCAAAAATCTTTTGCTGCTTTTCCGATTTCATTTGTTTCTAATTTTATTATGTTACAATAGTTACAATTCAGCCTGAAACGGAATGGAATGAAATTCTGCTCGATTGAAAAATCCTTTTTTGTTTTGTTTTCCTCACGCAATCTAAACCTATTGTGATTGGGTTTAATCACCTTGCACCCATAGACTAATACATACATAGATACTTTTATTCTCTCAATAAATTAAACGTCATAGGTACGGTGGAAACATGGGTTCAATAATACCAGATAGAGGCAATAGTAAACAACGTTCAACAAAGGAACCACAACCGAATATCGTCTAGCTGAGCTAAATACAATACGATAAAAGTCTACAAAAAAGTGCAAAATACATTTAAATTTTTCAGTTCTACACCAAAACGACATGAAAAAGTTAATTGAACATATTTTGTAACTCCACCTGGTGTAAGTTAATTTTAAATTTAATTGTTCTCATTTCCACAAACCTACGACGAAGAGTGTGAAATGAAACGTCAGATGAGAGAATAAAAGTATATATGTATGTATTAGTCTATGCTTGCACCTTTTCTCATGAAAAAAATTCCGATAGCAAAAAAAGATGCCAAAGAGCACCTAAATTAATGGCATAATGAGAGCCAGAGAGCCAAAATTTTGACAGTTCGATGTTAGAGATCATGATAGAATTATCTATTATTTAGTCGCATTAGCAATTCCATGGTTAAGCTGTCAAAATTAGCTGAATAATGAAAAACATTATGTACAATGTACAATGTCTATGCTATTAAATTGCATTTTGATTGAAATTCTTTCAATTTTATTAAGAAACAAAAAGAAACAAAATCGAATTTGACAGCTTACCCACAAAAAAGATAAAAAAAAGCCACAAATCAGCTGGGCTGATGCGTTTACCCGACAGATAATTTTACCATGTTAAGCTCCGTATTCAGTTTTTGCGAAATTTTCGGCTAGCAAATATTTAATTTTTAATTCATCTAAGCACTCCATTTTATTTTGAACGCATGTCGTGTTGCTTTTAGTTGTTAAAAATATAGAAATAGCAAAATTCCGGTTCCAAACAATTACCAAACAATTGGTTTCGTGGGAAATAACTCTGACGTAACAACCATGTACATAATTGATTTTGCCTACGAAAGAGCTGAGTACCAAGCAAATGAAAAGTTATCGAAATTCTCGGTTCATGCAATATTTTTTATACAGGTACTTCTTATGGTAACGAAAATTTCACAAAAACTGTATACCCGGCTTTAGAGATCATTCAAATTTTGGTTGGAGAAATTTCAGCCAACAAATATTTGCAAGAGAGAACAGCTGTTTGAAATCAGCTGTTTTATGTAAACAAACAAAATTAACAACGGCGGAGTACAAATATTTTTTTTTAATATTTTATTTAATATACTTACATTACTAAAATTTGTAAAGAAAATGGGGCTGAAGTTAAGGGCCATGGGCAGGCAAGAAAACATTTTTTTAAAAAAACCAAAATTAAAGAATGTGAGAAAATGGAAAACTAGCCGTCGGACGGACCTTTGGGACCCACAGGGTATGGATTAGTGTGGGTACTTCAACGAAAGGCATTCAAGTCACGAATTCGGCGGTATAATTTGTTTTCGTGGGATGTCTGTAAGCCCTTATAAGTCCACTTTGCACGTACAGTGCCCATGCGATTGGTTATGATAACCATCCAGAAAAATAAACTTAATTAAAAAAATACTAAATCCTTGTACGAAATTTTTTATTTATTTTTTCTCATTTTATCGGTCGAGAACTCGATAACTAAGGTATTTGCACACTTTGCAGGGAAACATTAAAAACCCAATTAAAATTACATTTTTTGGTCGTTTTTGTCGTGTTACTTTGACATTCATTATAAAACGCGTTAAACAAACATATTTTAAAAATGTTATCGTTCGATAACTCGATAATTAATGTAGTTATCTAAAAAATGTACCTAAGTTTTTCTTATAATTTTCACATTTACTATCTAACGCGTTAAAAAACAATTTAAAAAATGTATCGTTCGATAACTCGATAACTGGAGTAGTTATCGAAAAAACTTATTTAATGTTTTCGTCTTATTTTGACATTTACTATACAACGCATTCATTCACCTATTTTGAGGCCCTTTTTTGGACTCTGTGGGCCCCATAGGCCCGTCCGACAAATTTATATTTTTTCGTTTCCTCTGATTTTACTCTATTTTTGGTTTTTTTTTGCCTGCCTCTGGTCCTGAACTTTTGCCGAAAATGGAAAGCAATAATATGCAGTGGCATTCAACAAATTCTGGTGAACAGACTACGTCATAATTGCACAACTGGCACAGTAGATATGTATGTATAGTATAGCATAGGCTAAAACTGCATCAGCTGCTTCCTTGCAAATTTTCTAGAAGTCGTTCCCGTACTTTTTGTGCAAGTTTCATAAAGAGAATAAAAAGTAAACGAACAAAGCTACTATTGAAGAAATTGGAGCAATAACACCTGTAATACACCAAAATGTTATGCAAAATCAGGGAGTTTCTATGGCACAGCTGATCGAAAAGGTATTAGGGAAATGATGTAGAATGAGAGACCATAGAAGACAGTGATTATAGACCATGCAGCACACCAAGTTTAAATAGTGTTTGATTGATACTAATGACAGCAAAATTATGTTTTATGCTGTTTGCATTGAAGGAAAATACGCATTCCCTGTCCGTATTGGCCCTACAACAGAGTAAAATACAAAATCAACTCGAACTCGATCAAATGGCTTAATGGTCGTCATCAAGAGAACACGAAGAGAGGCATAGCGGCTCTTTTCTATTTCTCTTTGGCAAAATGCGGTTAAAATATCACAAATTTGCGCAGCAGCCAGAGGCGGCTATTTAGCCGATATTTGAAATCATACATAATTGTTATAAAATATTATTAAAAAATGTTGTACCATTTCTGATTTATTAAAAAAAAAACATTGGCCTGGAACATAAAGAACACCCTGTATTTAACACAATACTTTTAATAATTTAACCCACATAATGTCATAAAATTTCTCAGAGAAATATTCTCTCTCGATTTATTAATTACTCTATGCGTTTTGTATGAGAAATAATTTTGTTTCGAGGTTTACTATGCAAGTATTCGAGTTCTTGCGCGTTTACATGAGTACCACTAATGTTTTAGTTTAATAAATATGTACATAAAAACAAATACTTACTATTTATTTATCCCATAAGACAATTCGATTTATAAATTAGTTAACTAGAGGAGCGTCAATTATGATCAACGTAATACATTTGTTGTTCTTATTTGGAAGTTGCACTGATAATCTCTGTTGGTGTTGCGGAGTTTAAAGTTGCACAATTTATTTATATCACTATTAATCTTTTGTATTTTTATTTTTTTTTATTTATTAACACAATTTGTTAGGAGTACATAATAATCTTCAATGTCAAATTGAAACCATATTTTTGAGAATTATTTAACTTGACTGTATTATTATTTTTTGTTGAAATATTTACGACATTTACTAATTTGTTTGTTTACAATAAATTTGTTTAAAAATTTTATTTTTTTTTTCGATTTACAGGTAAAATACACAATTCATTATTATATGTATTTCTGTTCTTGTTCTCTAACCGGTTGAAAATAAATTAAATGTTTTAATTTTATTTTTAAATTTTTTTTACTAAAACAACCACCAAACTTATTTATTCTTCTTATTTGCTTCTTCTGTTTGTCCTTCACTTAGCCTACTAAATCGTCTTCCTTATTTTTCCGTGTGTCCGGCTGTGTCTGTTTGTCATTCTAATATTTTGTTGTTTTTTGTCATGATAAAAATACTCATGGTAGACGCAGGAGGTGTTGTTGTAGCTGATGGCAAATTGATTGCAACAACAACATATATTTTGTTTTTGCTTCTCACTTACGTTGTGACAAATCCAACGCATACGTAAGCCAACAATAAATGTTTGTTTACATACAAAAACAAAATACATGTGAACTTGACAGTTCGACAGTGGTTTGCATTGTAAACAAAGCAAATCAGCTGTGCTTATGCGTTCACCATGTTTTCCACATTCAGATTTTGCTCCTGTGTCCTCAGGGTACAATAATATGTAAATGGTAAGGTCGTTTGAACAGATGTTTTATTTTTTTTCATGTGATTTTTCGCTTCAGTTGTCAAACTCACACATATTTTGTTTTTGTACTCTTGTTCTGTTGGTATGTAATTATTTGGGGTTTGACAACTGAAGCGAATATAACAAAAACAAAATGCCTGTTGTTGGTGTCTACAACAGCAACAACGCGACCTGCTTTTACCATGTAGATATTATTGTACCATGTGTTTGCTTTTATGTTTCCAAATACCAAGATGTATTTACAACAGGTTTTAGCAGGTCACACTCTTCGTGATGCGGTCGGTGTGATAGAGAGATGTTTGACGAAAAGTGACATACACCAGGTGGAATTACAATAACTTCTTGCTTTCATTTTTCATGCCATTTTGGTGAAAAACTGTGAAATTTAAATGTGTTTTAAACTTTTTTATTGACTGTTATTGTTAGCATACATTTGTGTTGTATTTAACACACAAAACGAAATGCCGTTGTTGTTATTTTGTTCGTTGTTTTGAACCATTGCCACTATCTGGTATTAGTAAAGCAATTCTATTCAACATCAAACGTAAATATCACACCAGGCCAAATGTCATAAATTTGGTGGGAGAACTAGTAGATCTACTATAAGTATTAATCTATGGGTTATAGTTGTAGAGTTTGTTTTGTTTAGAACACGCGTTACATAGATACATTTATTCTCTCAATGAATTAAACGTCATAGGTACGGTGGAGAGTAAACATTGGATGGTGGAAAACATGGGTTCAATAATACCAGATAGAGGTAATAGTAAAAAACGTCCAACAAAGGAACAACAAGCGAATTTCGTGTTTTTGTGGAAAACTAGTTGTGTTAAATACAATACAAATGTATACCAAAGATAAAAGTCAACAAAAAAATGCAAAATACATATACACTTTTCAGTTCTACACCAAAACGACATGAAAAAGTTAAGTGAAGATATTTTGTAACTCCACCTGGTGTAAGTTAATTTTAAATGTAATTTCTCTCATTTCCACAAACCTACGACGAAGAGTGTGAAACATGGTACCATGGTACAAAGAAATGGTAGAAGCACTAGCCCAGCTGATTTGAACTTTTTTCTGGACAGAGTGTGAGTAAGTTTTTCTCTTATGTCAAAATTTGTTTACATTTGTTTGTCTGCAACCCCCGTCCGCCAGCAACTGCTGTTTTTGAAATATTACTCTGCAAAAATTACATAGAAAAGTTTTAATTTTCACACTTAAACACTTTCAATATATCAAATAACACTCAATCATTTTCTAAATGGAACTTTTTGCAAATTTGTTTACATTTTCATAATTTTTCTATCAGCTGACTTGACACAACACAGACACTGAGCAAAAACAAAATGCCTGTTGTTTTTGGCTTGTTGTATTTGTTGTCGTACTGCATCTACCATTATATTTCTACCATGGTGTGAAATGAAACGTCAGATGAGAGAATACATGTATCTATGAATGTATTCGTCTATGGTTTTAATAAATGAAACAAAAACAGCGATAAATTGCAGTCGAATTTAGTGTTAAATTTGACAAAAATGTCAGCAGCAACAATAGAAAATACAAAAAAATTAAAAAATTACATCTTGGCGCCGGAGCTGTCCATACATGAGCCTTTGCCCGATATAATACCTCGTAAATACAATGCATTGAATCTGTTGCATCTGCCACGGGGACCGGCTAGTACCAAGTTGGTACCCAAAAGGAATTTCGTTACCGGTGAGATATCGTCGTTCGTGGAAGTCGACTTGGAAGATGTAGGAGCCAATGCAAATAACTCGACATCAATGCGACGAGAACCCGGCCATTTGGATGAAGCAACAAGAGGGTCCGCCATGAATTATCCATTTTGGCCAGGAGGTTTGGATGAACCAACAAAAGAAATAAAACGTTTGGAAGTGGATGGTTTTGAAATTGAGGGTGATCTACTCACAACACCGCCGGGTTTTAAAGCCGGCTATGATTTTTCTAAGAGTGATCTGTTTAGGGAAGAGGCTTTAAAATCATATAAGGCCAAAGTAGTTGAAAATGTAAATCTTTTACAGAATCTGGAAGAAGACTTGGACGTTCAAGAATGGTTGAAAATCACTCAAGAAGATCATGTTGAAGATCAAGGTAAATCAACAGCGCCGCCGTCTGAGTTCAAAGATGTGGATGATGATATTATGACCAGTGAGTTAAATCCTGTGCTGGAAATATCTACAGCCAAAGATACATCTTCGACTACCACAGAATGGGCGGAAATGCTGGATATTTCACAGCCTATAACAGACTTTAATGAGAGAATACCCAGTCCAGCATGGAAATTTCCTTTTGAGCTGGATACATTCCAAAAACAGGCCATTATCAAGCTGGAGGAACGTCAGTATGTGTTCGTCGCAGCTCATACTTCGGCCGGCAAGACGGTCGTGGCAGAATATGCCATCGGCTTATCAAAGAGAGATCTGACTCGTACCATTTATACGTCGCCCATTAAGGCTTTGTCCAACCAAAAGTATAGGGATTTCAAGAAATCCTTCCAAGATGTTGGTCTCATCACTGGCGACTTGCAAATCGATCCCACAGCCAGTTGCTTAATAATGACCACGGAAATTCTGCGATCGATGCTTTATTGTGGCAGCGACATCACACGTGATCTGGAGTATGTTATATTCGACGAAGTGCACTACATCAATAATCCCGAGCGGGGACACGTCTGGGAAGAAGTTATTATACTGCTACCAGATCACGTTAATATAATTATGCTGTCCGCCACGGTGCCGAATACAATGGAGCTGGCAAATTGGGTGGGCAGCACAAAGAAACGTAAAGTCTATGTGGTGAGCACCCTAAAGAGACCTGTTCCTTTAATGCACTACCTGTACACTGGATCAGGGGGCAAAAGTAAAAATGATATTTTCCTGCTAGTCGACGAGCAGGGACGTTTCATGCAGGATAACTATGTGAAGGCAGTGGAAAAGAAAACGGCAACGCAGAGTAAATGTAAACAAGGCTCAGGCCCGAAAAATCAAACGACTTCACCAAAACAGGATCAAACTACTTGGATAGGTTTGATTGACTTTCTAAAGCGAAACGATAACATGCCTGTTGTGGCCTTCACTCTATCACGCAAACGTTGTGACATGAATGCACAGGTAAGAGTGCACAATACATTGGATTTAGGGGTAAATAATAATATTGTAAAAGTAGTACATATCGTCGATGCGCCAGCGAAATGGGTGTCTAATTTTTTGACAACATTTTTAATGCACAGTTGAAAACTATTTGTATTTATACATACACTCACGTAGCGCTTTCCTATATGGTACTGGCAAAGACAGTTGTAGAACAAATGTTCGAAGAAAATTTTAGTGTTTTGCTTGGCGCAGCAAACGATATGTAGCAACTCAATACAGTGGTGGTCACGGATTTAAGACACGACATGACACGAAGTTACTAATGCTAATTTTTACATCCCTACAAGATCAAATTAGATATTGTTTATTTTTCAGTGTAGCTTGTAAGGTTAAGAAAAAGTACCATTACTTGGTTTTGTATATTTTTACAATTACAAACACGTGCATTAGAAGCTGACCACGAATGTAAAACAGAAATATTTGCGTGATTGGTAGTTTTTAATCCTAATGAGTAAAAGTAATTACTGTTATATTCGATGTCACGTTGGGATACATCAAAATATTAAGTTAGAAATGGACAGAGATGCTTGGAGTTCGGATCGTAAACTGATCCATCAAGTGAATACCGATGTGAAAATAGTACTTCAGATTTCCAAGCTACTTAAATGGTCCAGATCCAAGATTTACAACGCACTGGAACACATCAAACAACATGGTACTATCAAAAATGTCAAACAGCACCCTAGAGCCCGAAAAACTACATCAAGGGAGGACAGATTAATTTACAAAGCAGTTGTTAAATATCCTTTCAAGAGCTCAAGTAAAATTAAAAATGAGATTTCATTGGATTTTGGTATTAATATATCTTCCAGGACAATAAGAAAACGTCTGAATGAGAAAAACGTACGTGGATGTAATGCACAACGTTAACCACTTTTGTTGACAAAATATTAAATCCCGACTAGCGTTTGCATGATAACATGTCAATAAACCGATGACATTTTGGAAAAACATACTTTCGAGCGACGAGTCGATTTGTTGCCCCTTTGGTTCTGATGGAAAACAATACGTATGGCGTCCTCCAAACCTGGATCATCATCCAAAGTACACCATTAAAAAGGTTGCGCATGGTGGTGGCAATGTCATGATGTGGGCGGCATTTTCCTGCCACATGTTTTTCATAACATTACTGGGATCTACAAATTTTTCGATAAAAAATAAATTAAAAAGTAACAATTTTCAGAAATTATGGTGTGTCTTAAATTCGAGGCCACCACTGTATATGTTTGGATAATATATTTTTATAAGAAACGTTGGTTTGCAGACTTAAAGTTTCCTACAGTTTCTCTCTGCTTCATTTTTGCTACATTAAACTAATAAACTTAATGATACATTAAACTAACCAATTCATTATATAGGGCTTGAATCTTTCACGTATCTAGGTTAGCTTATGTTTAGGACACGTAACAAAAAGTGGCAGTCGATGACTGCATGTTTATATCTACACTCGGAAGTCAGTCGACGCATTGTGATTATCGAATAATGTAGAAAGAAAAGAAAGAGGGGGCTGAGCCTCAATAGATAGATAGATATTATGATAGAAATTTGTAATTACAAACTTTCCGACGTTTTCGTTTCCTCATCAAAATTAACCCGACACTTTTCTACATTTGTGCAAGTGGTTTTGTATAAAAAAAATGTTTTACCGGTGGCTGTGCAAGTTTTCAAGGTTTTTGAGTTCAGGTCAGGCCACACATATGTAAATCCAACTTGGTTAGGGATTGCAAGCGGATATTGAACAGTGTAGTACTCGACTAGCTAAGACTGCTGGGCTCCGGGAAATAGTGATGTCACAGGGAATGCTGAAGCAGACTGTCTTGCTAGAGTAGGATGCACTTCGGCTGGTTGCCTCTGAAAATCCACCGATCTGTTGCTTGTATGGCTTGATCAGTCGCTGTACGAGATCAAGGCTGCATGGCTGGCCGGAGTGAATTGCAGGATTTCAAGAGACATGGCCGGCAGTGGACTCAGGGAGGACTAAGACGCTCATACGACTGGGCAAGGCTGATGCTGGAGACTTCACTCACTTACTGCCGAGCTTGTTGTGATGAAGGAGAGGTGGAGACCATTGAGCACCTTATCTGTCAATGCCCAACGTCGCCGTTGCTTTGGATGGTTTCAGGGACCTAGACACTTTGCGCGATGTGGACATCGAGAATTTGTTGGAATTTTCACGTGGTCCGCCATGGATCCGGGCAGGCGAAACCTTCGTCCAATGATTTGTCTATTGGTTCTTTCTACCCCACTGGTAATCTGGAATGGTAAACCTTGACCTGCACATGTGGGTCCTCATCTTGGATAGTATTGTATGTATTGATCAGGGCTTATTAGGGGATATATACAGGGTGGTTCAGTTACGACTGGACAAATTTCACCCGCGTATTCCTTGGCTCATTTCATGAAAATATGTCCATCTACGACCATCCCCGAAAATGCAAGGGGCGAAATGGTAGCGGTTTAAAATTTTTGGATCGGTGGTAGGAGGGTACTAGGTAAAATTGCTAAGTTCTGAACCAGAGGTCGGATTTTGTTTGTTTTTGGGCTTGATGGAAAGGCCTTTAAGAGACCTTTCAGAATCATTAAAAAAATTGTAATCGCCGAGATACGGAGCTTTCAAAGGTTTCTCATCCAGATCCAGTCGTGACTGAACCACCCTGTATTTATATACTGGAAACATAACTTAGTGGTTCTTCTGTTTGTCTATCTATTGGAATTTTCACTATTAGTGGGTCTTGTCCCATTCTCTCCTTTTCTATATATAAATTGCCTATCACAATGGGTCGACCGACTTCGGAGCGTAGCGACGATAAGAAAGTTATTAACTGTCTTATATTGTCACGAGTCCTAAATCTAACGATCGAACGAATCGGCCAAAATTTAAACGTAAATAATACAAATAATATAGATCAAATGAGTTAGTTATTTGGGGTAATAATAAAGTGTTGCTTTATGAAATTCCTAAAAGAATTACCACATTCAATCCATGAAATTTTGTTAATTTGCGTTTTAATTTTGGCCGATTCGTTCGTTCATTCAAATCTGATTTATGAAAACAGGCCGATAATCTTTTCAATTTCCTTTTGTATTTAACGGTTAAGAGTTTCGAACAAACTTCGTAGGCACTATTTGCTCCTATATAGTGCTCCTGCTTTCTTTAAGTCGTTTGTACAAAATTAATATAGTGTTTCATTTTAGGCATTGAACTCAATTGATTTAAATACAGCCCGTGAAAAAGGCGCTGTGGAAATTTTCTTTCAACAATGTTTGTCGAAATTGAAGCCTCCTGATAGAGTATTGCCGCAAGTTTTACAAATGAAGAACTCTTTGGGCCGTGGAATAGGCGTACATCACAGCGGCATATTGCCAATACTCAAGGAAATTGTTGAAATGCTATTCCAAGATGGTCTGGTGAAGGTACTCTTTGCTACCGAGACATTTGCCATGGGCATTAATATGCCCGCCAGAACAGTTATATTCGATTCACAACGTAAATTTGACGGCACAGAAGTAAGAAATCTCAAACCTGGTGAATATATACAAATGGCTGGTCGTGCCGGGCGAAGAGGTCACGATAAACATGGTTGTGTTATATTATTGTGCAAAACTAATGTTCCGCCAGCTCAAGATCTTAGATCAATTATATTGGGTAAACCGGAAAAATTGGAATCACAATTCATTATACGTTACGCAGTAATTTTGACGTGCCTTAGAATTGAGAGCATAAAAGTGGAGGACATTATGATGTTTACATTCAAGGAGTTCAATCAGAAGTTGCAATTACCTGCCCAGCAGAAACAATTAGAAGTGGCACAAAATAAATTCTCGCAAATGCCCGAATTGGGTGAACACTTGCAACCTCTTTGTAAGTTCTACGATTCGGCCGCGAAGTATATAACGGAGAGGCAAGGACTGATGGTAAGTTAAAATTGTTCGTTCGTTACACTGACGTAAGTGTTTATTAATAGAAATGACATTTCATTATTAAGAAATCTTTAATGGCTCAACCGAAAATCGTGAAAGAGCTTAAAGTCGGCCGCATTGTGTTGGTAAGCAAGGGAAAGCATTACAATAAATTAGGAGTTTTATTGTCATCTAAAGCGGTGGTGGGAAGAACCACAATGTATCGGGTGCTAGTTTTGGACCATCAATTTAAAAACACTGACAAGGTAGTTAGTTGCTTGCTTGTTAATTACCAAAAATTATAATTTTACAGAATTGTTTTTGTGTTAGGATGAATTCTACAGGGGAGATAATTATTACAAAATGGTGTCGCTGAGTTCACAGTTTAAATTCTTTCATCCTGAGGGTACTGGGGGTCACACAATCTTAGATTTACAACCAGCTGATTTTGTGGAAATCACTAAAACTGCCCTGAAACTCGATGCTGACACAATCATTCGGAATTGGGAGCAAAGACAAATTGAACGTTTCAAGGATTCAGCACCTGGTGCTTCGTTTATTAAACTTGTAACTGAGTTGCATCAGTTGAATGAAAATTATATACAAAACCCAGATTCGCTGAAATTCCAAAATATTTATAAAGAAATCAACGTCAATGCTGATACGGAAATGGCTCAGGTACGTTATCTCGAACATTTATCCAAACAATTGCAAGAAGTGTTGCCTCATACAAATATTGCGGGATTTGAGCAAGAATTTGCTATAGTCTACGAACGTAAGGTATTGGAACACCGCATAGAAGAACTCAAATTCAAGAATTCTACAAAAAATCTATCGCTTTACCCGGACTATTGCAACAAGTTAGAGGTGCTGAGAGCGTTGAAATACATTGATGAATTCGATGAGGGTGAGTTGTTACACTTTAATGCTGATTATGAAAACATTTTAAAATTATTATCATATTTATAACTAATTTTGTTAACGTTTCAGTGACCTTAAAGGGAAAAGTCGCTTGTGAAATGGGTCAAAATGAGTTACTGATTACCGAATTGATATTATGCAACACGTTTAACGATCTTGAACCAGCAGAGATTGCAGCACTTCTTTCTGGGCTTGTTTTTCAGGCGAAAATACAGGGTCAACCGGTTATACCGGAAAAACTCAAGAAGGTATAGGAAATGTAAACTTGAAATCGTTACAACAATGCATATTTATCAAACCATTCTAGTGTGTCAAAGAGTTCGAGGACATCAGTAATAACATTTTAGCTGAAGAATTACGTTACCACGCTGTAGCAGAAACTGAGGAACGTTTGAATTTTGGTCTATTAGAAGTCGTTTACGAATGGGCTCGAAATAAGGTTTGTTCTTTGTATCCATTTGAAACCACGCAATTTGTAACTCTAAATTGATTTTAGCCATTTGCCGAAATAATGAAGCTAACTGAAATACAAGAGGGCATTATTGTGCGATGTATACAACAGTTGGATGAGACAATGCGTGACGTAAAGACTGCCGCCATACGTATTGGCAATCCGGCATTGCAGACAAAAATGGAAGAAGCTTCCAATACCATAAAACGTGACATTGTATTCACAGCTAGTTTATATACAACCTTCTAAATGCGATTTCTCGAATGATGCAGTCATAAAGGGTGTCCGAAAATTCAATTTCAGATTTGAATTTCGGCCCATGCATGGTAGAACTATCTATTAGGTAGTCGCATTAGCAATTTCGTGGTTAAGCTGTCAAAATTAACTGAATAATGAAACTGAAAAATGTGAAAATATTAATAAGATTATATTACTTGATAGAAAGTCTATGCTATTAAATTGCATTTTGATTGAAATTCTTTGAATTTTATTAACAAACAAAAAGAAACAAAATCGAATTTGACAGCTTACCCACGGAAAACATGAAAAAGCCACAAATCAGCTGGGCTGACGCGTTTACCCTGTAGATAATTTTACCATGGTGCCATGTGTGCGGTATTGTTGAACGCTCAATTAGAGAATATCAGGAGCGACATGATAATGTTGTATTGTTATTCCTAAATTGAATGATATGGATGTGGGTTTATCATGGCGGTGCCACATTTCATACATCCCAAGTTGCATTTTGGGATACCCTTTATAATGATAAATTTCTCAGATGCTGTTTCAAGATAAAATTTTGTAAAAGAAAATTGCTAAAAACTTCAAAGCAATCATGTGTTTATATCACAAGAAGTTTTAAACAATTCTCTTATTCCGAAAGTAAAATAAAACACAACCTGGTGAAAGAATTATTCTCAGCCATCTCTCATCCACTGGGTTAATTTTTTACAAATTTCCTCACTAAAACTAAATTATGCAAACATTAACATATTTTTTTTTATAATAAAGTTTTTTTTATTGTTCTTTTTCCATTTAAAATAAAATAAATGTACGTTATGTTCTGTATTTGTTTTGACATGTGATGAAGAGACTGGAGTGTGCACACATTTTCTAACATAATCATAATTACATGCAGCATCGCCAACTTATTTCTTGCCCCTAAATTATGATTGGTGGAGGTTAATGTCTGGTAGTACTTAGAAAACTATTTAAAATTATGTGTTTTAAAAAAGACAAGTGGATGCCAGGAAAATATCAATATCAAAAAAGCCGTTTAGAAAATCTATAGGAAACATTCATCAAATAAGACGCCAACGATTTGCTATATCATGTATGTCTCGTCGCTTCTTTCGTGAATAATATGGTAAAGGTATGTGTGTACGTTTTGTATTCGGTAATAGTATTTACCGTGATTCAGGCTTAAATTTCGGTGGTACCATCAGACCTTGCATGCGCTTTTGTTTTTTAGCCTTCTTTGCTTTGCCAGATTGGAAGTCGTGCCAACTATTTACACGACTTTGACGTGATTCCTCAAAGTTCTTTTGCCATTCTCTATCTGCTAAGCGTTTATCCTCTTCTTCAATTTCTGCCTCCCTCTTGCGTTTACGCTCTTCCTGATCGCGCTGATCTAGTTGTTGCCGTCGGCGCTCCATGTCCGCAAATAGTTTCATGACCATAACATAAATGGCATGTTTGTATTTAGCAGGATCATCTTCGGGTATAATTTCGAAGCGGTTTTCTTTCTTTATCTTTTTGCGTTTCTCAGCAATCTGGAAATAAATACAAGTGTAGATTTGAAAATGTTTATTTGTATGCAGATCTTACCATGTGGTCTGTTCTCTCCTTGGCCTCTAGGTAGACATCTAAACATTTCTTGCGGGTTAAGTCATTTTCAAGGATCTTCCAAGCTCTATTGATTATTTCGAACGCTTTTTGCGCTCGATCCATGTCACCTTGGTTCTTATCTGGATGCACCAATATAGAAAGTTGCCGATAGCGTTTCTTAATCTGGTCTACGGACACTTCGGGTTCAATTTGCAGCACTTCGAAGGGGTTGAGATTGAAGTATGTTGAACCTGGACGAAGTAAACGATCAATTTGTTGAGTAGAAGTTAAAACGGAATCACGTTTTTCAATTTCTTTAACCTGTGAATAATATGGCAAAATTTCTTTAGCATTTTTGTAAATATATTGCTATGAATCAAAGAATTTGGATACAATAATGTGTCTGTTGTATAGTTTCGATGATAACATACATAGAACGAGGGCGTCATGATAAGCCTGGTAAAAAGTGGAAAATAATAGAGGGAAACAACTTTAAAACCATATTGTCATATTTGTTTTAGGAGATAAACATATTATATCAAGTGTTTAGTTGTTAAAGTAATAATGACGATAAATATAACGTAATATGCTGCTATCAGTCAGTTTACTATGAAATGATGGGTGGGCTGTCTAATTGGTAATTACGATATTTGACCTTACCTTTCCATGTGCTCAAACGATGGAATGATTGATTTGTATGTCTTTGAACACTTAAACTAACCTTCTATAAATACTTGAAGAATATATTCAGTAATTGTAATGTTTTCGATTGGGATTTGGAATTTCTTGCTGTGCGATGCTAAAAGTGGTTTACGAGTATCAAAAGCCCGTTTTAAAAGACGATTGTTGGTGTATTGAAACCTCTCATATTGGTAATTAACATATGCCAATGAACTGAAAAATATGACTGAATAATGACCCTCAAGATGCGAATTTTAACAAGTATTTTCCAAAAAAAGAAATGTGATGTTCGAATAATATTTGCAACATTATGGTAAGTAACTTACCAATAAAGTAACTCTTTTTAGAACGTTAATACTGCTAACTACGGGATTTCTATGTTGTTTTCTGTTCATAAGCAGGGATTTATGCTAACTCTAAATCATTTCAGAACTTGTTCCCACCGTGTGTTCGATCGATTTTGTAAACTTTATAGTAATTAAAGCAACTTCCAGGCGTTAAGATGGTACATTCCTTTGTGTTGAGTTTTGTCCTCTGCTCTGCTCACGATTTGGAACTGATGTGAATTTTTAAACTAACTAGGCTTCAATATTTTGTTAGAAGTAGAAAGTTGCTTAAGATTAAATAGATCATCCGAAGCGTAGAATCTGGCCCATTGGTGTTTCTTCCGCCACCCGTAAGCTAACATCTGTTTTCCACCTATGGGCTGAGTCGTTAGCATATTTACACGCTATCATTTGTGGACGAGTAAAACTTCGGGTGGATCCAGGACAACATATGATTATCTAAGAACCCATGTTGAAGTCTATGAAAGTGATATCAACAAATTGTACGATATAGACAAACTGGGCTTATTATTTCGTTATATATGTACATACATTTCATTAGTAATCAACGATTTAATTTACTTGAAATTAATTTAAAAGTGATATAACCTTTTCCTGACAGTGGTACTTCTACGAGTTATATAGTGTTTAACTGGAAGCCAAGGTTGAATGTCCTAAGGCCTCACACATAATCGAGCAACAAAATTAAAGAATAATCATACTTTTTTTTACCATTTCCCTAATGATTATTTTTCAAACGCCAATCAAGAGTACAATGTAGGGCTTAATTAAGAATATCTTAACGTGATTCCATATACCCGTTTCTATGTTATATCATTAACTACCGCCCGGGTAGTACACCACAAACTATGGTATTATGTAGTTAAGGAATTGTCATCATATCAATCCAAGCATAAACCCTAAGGTTCAGACTTGAAAGCCTAAGCGACATACATACTTTAATCACTGAGTTCGAAAATAATTTGTCATAATAAAAATATTCCAAACCAATCAATCAGCTAACAGTGCAATTCACAATTATTCCGATCAAATGTAAATTTCTGCATTACTTTGTCCACACCATGTTTGGTAAACATCCTATCTGAGTGTGTTACGATTCATTCACATAAACAGTGAACAGAGAAGAGGACACTATCTATCAGTGTCATTGATCAGTTTTCACCAGACTTTCTCATGCCGCCTTTGTGTGCAACAGTAGAAGTTGGCTGTGGGCGACAGACATTTACTTACTTCTGTGTAGAAATCATCAAAGGATTCCTTTGATGTACTGGGCTGTTCCGATGACATTATGTTTTACCGTAGAGCTGCGTTAATGATAAGAAAATAAATAAAAATAAACTTGATAGTGCAGTTTATATTATACTAAAATTAGAAAATGCTTCGTTGTTCTTTGTTTGCATATAAATTAAAGGATAAATGTTTTTCACTCAGCAGGATTTGTAAATTAGCACTTAACACTTATTATTCGTTTAGAAAAATATAAAATAATTTACTTTTGTTTGCCACCGCAGGAAAAAAAAACTTTATTTAATTGTCAAATTGCTTGACAAAGAGAATGAAGTAGAAGTAGAGAAACAGTCTTACTCTGGATATAAGTAGTAGGTGGATAGCAAAACACTGATGGCGTTAAAATTACACAGAAAAAAAACCTTGCGTAAAATTCCCCAAATTTATGGTGTGATATCAGATAATGCGCTGGGCAACATAGGGTTAGCTATTTAATTGGGCAATATTACCAATAAACGTAGGCAATTTCACGTCGGCAAACCATGCTGAAATTTGCCTTGGAAATTTGTAGATTTACCCAATGCAAAAGGGCACCGATTGCAAAAAAAATCTGGGGCTTAACCTAGAATAGGTCGGCAACTCGACTTCGGCTCTAAACTTTTACCATTGGATAGAACTTTTAATTTTAAGTAAAACAAATTAAATAAAAAAAACAGCGGCAACACCTATTTTCGGAGCTATGGGTTCCCTAAATTCGGACATATAGGACGATATTTTTGTTTATGTAAAAGGAGCCGAAATAAACAAAAAAATTAAATAAATTTTTTCGATAACTGTCTTAGATATCGGATGATTAATTTTTAAAAATATCGTTTTTTTCAATTTCAACATTTCACAGAAAAAAATTTAGGTCTTAATAGAAATCAAAAAATAAGCCGAAAAAATTAAATAAATTCTTTCGATAACTATCTTAGTTATCGAGATCGCAACAAAAAAATAAAAATTACTCCTTTTACACAAAGCAGTGGTCAAATCGGTCCCAGAAGACGGCACCACATTCGTAATACCATCCCGTATGCCCGAACTTGGGGGCACGTAACTCCCAAAATAGGGGTTCCCCCCGATTTTTTTATTTTACTTTTTTTACTGAAAATAACGTTCCCTACACCCAAAAAAAAGCTAACAATTTGGACGTGCCGATCTATACTAGGTCTGTTCCCAATATATTTCTTTTAATTTTGTTTATTTGTTTATACATACATATATTAAACATAGATGTTAAAAGCATGCTCATGTATACCGCATTTCAGCTCAAAAGATTCTAGAATCGCCTTTGAAATCTTAAGTGTTTAGTTAAACATATTTTGACATTCGAATTGATTTCGCTTCATTTTGACAACAACTTGTTTACAAGCGTTTATTTTGTTTACTCATTGAAATTCTTACTTATACTATTAACCATAGAATAATACATACCATAGAAGCTTTTATTCGCTCAATAAATTAAACGTCATAGGTACGATGGAAAGTAAACATTGGGTGGTGGAAAATATGGGTTCAATAATACCAGATGGTGGCAATAGTATACAGCGATCAACAAAGGAACAACAACCGAATTTCGTGTTTTTGTGACAAACTAGTTGTGTTAAATACAATACAAATGTATACCAACGATAAAAGTCAACAAAAACGTGCAAAATATATTTAAATTTTTCAGTTCTACACCAAAACGACAGGAAAAAGTTAAGTGAACATATTTTGTAACTCCACCTGGTGTAAGATAATTTTAAATTTAATTGCTCTCATTTCCACAAACCTACGATGAAGAGTGTGAAATGAAACGTCATATGAGAGAATAAGTTTATCTACGTATGTATTATTCTATGCTATTAACATTAGAAACGGAATATTAAAATAAACAATGAGTTGCAAAACTATTATTATTATATTCATAAAGGATAAACATCAGTTAATGTTTAAGACATTATTTAAAAAAAAAAATACCAATAGATCAAATGCACGTGTTTTTGCAGACACCATATTTAGTATAGATCTGAAAATTTGTTAAGCCTCAAATAAACGTTCAGTCTGACTAATCAGTTACCCGTGTACGTGTTGATGTACTCTTGCCCATTCATTATACATAATTTTGCCTCAGTCAGTCATTCATTCTGTGCTTTTGTAGAGGGAAGTTCGTTATGAATATTTCGGACAACGTAATAATTGCAGTCGATCTAGCTGTGGGAGCAACAAAAACAAAAAAGAAAAAGTCCAAACGAAATCGACTTTGGATGAAGGAATGGTATAAAAAGAGACCAATATTCACTCATCAAAATTAGTTAGATGCCTGTCTTTTTTGCCTGTCCATATAATTTTTACTTTTAACATCCAATAAAGAAGTTAGCGAACGGTATACTTCTATAAATTCAAGACGAAATTGTTTTTGTTCTTTTTCGGTTTTATCCGCGCACAACTTGTAGCTTCGATCGATAAATGCAAATGATTTTGCTACACACGATACTTCAAATGCGCATTTGACTGATACATCAAGGCAAAATATCAAAATTATTTTGATATTTCGCTTGACTGATACATCAGTCGTACATGAGTACAGGAGATCCTGGGTTCGATTCCTGCTCCGACCACCTTAAAATTTCTTTCGACGACGGTCACCTCGCCTAGTAACGGCGACACTATCGAGTACTTAGCCATGAAAAAACCTCTCAAAATACCGTTCGGAACCGGTGTAAAACTGTAGGTCCCAATCAGTGAGTATAAAACTATAAAGCGCACAGCTCACTGATTGTGAGAAGCTCTCCCCAATTCCTTCATGGGATGTAATGGGAAACCATTTATTTTTTTTTTGATACATTAAACGAAAATCGTTTCGATTTACCGCACACATACTTATTTTCACTAACACAACCAACTGATTAATTCATTCAGACTGAACGTTTATGGGGTCCTTTAGACAAAAATATAATAGGTTAATCATAGACGAATATAGGCATAGATACATTTCTTCTCTCATCTGACGTTTCATTTCACACTCTTCGTCGTAGGTTTGTGGAAATGAGAGAAATTAAATTTAAAATTAACTTACACCAGGTGGGGTTACAAAATATGTTCACTTAACTTTATCATGACGTTTTGGTGTAGAACTGAAAATTTTAAATGTATTATCCACTTTTGTTGTTGACTTTTATCGTTGGTATACATTTGTATTGTATTTAACACAACTAGTTTGCCACAAAAACACGAAATTCGGTTGTTGTTCCTTTGTTGGACGTTGTTTACTATTGCCTCTATCTGGTATTATTAAACCCCATGTTTTCCACCATCCAATGTTTACTTTCCACCGTACCTATGACGTTTAATGTATTGAGAGAATAAATTTATCTATAACTATATTCGTCTATGAGGTTAATTTCAGACTTATAACAATAACAATAACATTGTCTAAAACAACACCCTCAAGAAAACTTTATACAATCTAAATAATTATCTTCTTGTTATATAAAGCAACTATGGTATAGAGAAGAACCTATGGAAGACCTAAAGAAACTATGGTATAGTGAAGAAAATTTACTCATGGAGTGGAATGCCAACAAAGAAAACGAGTGAAGCGCGTCGTTTCTCTGCTCTCTTACTCTCTTCGTTGAAAATTTCAATATACGAGCAGTTTTATGATGGTGTTTTTATATATAACTATAGAAATTCTAACCATATTTAAATAAAATTACGCATTTCTTTCCCGCGTCATAACTTGATTATTTCATACTTTTTTTAAATATGGTTGGAATTTCTATAGTTAGATAGAATAACATCATCAGAAAACTGCTCGTGTATTGAAATTCAACGAAGAGAGTAAGGGAGCGAGCAGAGAAACGACACGCTTCACTCGTTTTCTTTGTTTGCATTCCACTCCATGATTAACTTTTGATTAACAGTTATAGTCCTAAGAACACTCTCTGTCATGTTAGTAATCAAACATCTATGTATGTACATTGAAGAAATAAGTCTCAATAAACGTTTTACTTACTTTGCTTGAGTTGATTAATTAACCGACTTTCTCATCTTGTTTAGGCTCCTGTTTTATACGCGTAAATGTAAATGGGTATAAGCAGAGAGTAATATTAACAGTGATGGCAACTCTGCAGGAACGAAACACGCCGTCGAAATACCAAAAAAGTGCTAAAACGCGCCGCGCCAAATAACGAAAACAACTGGAAAAATCCCGAAAGTACTAAAACGCGCTTAATAAATAAGTGGTTTCCAATAGGCACCGGTAGATTTTGACAGTCCATGGCGGCTATGTTGTTTCATCTATTGTCAGTTCCTGTTATTTATTTTCCAGGCAATAGAGGGAAATCAAAATGGCAAGTTACAGCGCCGAGCAATACGAGCGAATAATATAAATTTAATATCAAAATGGGTGTTCCCTTATGGCGATGACACCCATTTTTTAATCAACCGGTACATAAATCAGCATTGCCGGATTTAGGGCGATAGCAGTCATTACAAATTGACAATGTACACACAGAATGCCATTGGTCTGGATTGTGGTCGCTCGGTACTTCTTCGAATACGATGATGGCATTACTATCACCGTCAAATGAGAGCGCTACCGATCACGACATATGTTTCCAAAAGAATGTCGCTACTTGATACACAACATTGGCATTCTGCGCGATCGATTTTAGGGTTATCGCATGCAGAGGCGACGTGAAATGGCCACAGACACCGTGCATTTTAGCAAGTTAGACTTTTTCTTGTGGGGTTTCCATAAGTCGCAGATCTATGGCAATAAGCCAGAATTCAGCTTGATCTATGCGCCAGATATCGAAAATGTTAACCCTCGGTTTCGCGCCAACCACCGAAGCCCCGCCGGTCATTTGAACGAGGGCATATTCGTTGATACACAGAAACAAAACCTAGTGTAATGTTATCTAAATTCTTGGTCTGATATCAGCCAATACACTTGGCAACATAGGGTCAGCTATTTAATTGGGCAACATTACCAATAAACGTAGGCAATTTTACGTTCACCAACAATATGAAAATTTGCCTTGCATATTTGTAGATTTACACAATACAAGAAGGGCAATGTAGAGAATTTATTGTAGGTGAATTAGATTAATTTCAATGTGCAATCTTACCATATGTTCTTCTCTTTTTTTCATATTTGCAGAAACATATTTTGTTTTTAATTGAAGTATTTATTGCATTGTTGCTTACAATAGTAACATTTAAATAAATTATAACATAATCACCAATTATCAGGCTCCTTAAATGTAGTAGCACTTCTCGTTTGTCACTGCGGAAGACTTCAGCCATGTTCCCTGCGAAGAAATTTATTAATAGCGGCATTCATGCAAACGTGAAAGCCGAGAACTTTTGCTCAGCGCAAGTTTCCCTCGCACCGTTGCATGAGGCACCAAGTACAGTTGCTCAGCGTATTTGTGCTCAAAACCTATCAGCTGACCAAGATGGATACATAAGGTGGTAGCAATTGCATGTATTATGTATGTGTACTTTTTCTACTGTTCTAGTGCTATCACCTTATTTATCCATCCTAGTCAGATGACAACGATATGTCAAAAGTTTACACGTTTCTCCATCCCACGTTTGCGCAGCAAATCTGACTTAAAGACTTTCCACTTTTGTGCAAGTCGCTTTGTATGGGAAATTTCTTTGTTTTGACGTTTGCCGCGTAAGTTTGCGAGGTTTACGCGTTTACGAGGCTCTTCGAGTTTGCATGAGGACCACTAATGATTAGATAAACGCATCAAATTTTTGGGTATCAAATTTGTTCGTTTCTACAAAGGATATACATTTCTATTCTTCAAATGGCTAAGAGATGTACATTTTCCTGTTGCTTATTAAAACATGTTCGACACTTTTCCATTGATCAATATACATATATGAGACACCAGCAACACAACTCACTTTTCCATTTACAAAAGTTCTACAATATATACCTTTCCCCAGTAGAAATGTATTCTTTGTTAAAAACACATGCAAATTAAATTTTTACTTACATTTCTTTATGAAATTTGTAAATTCACACTTTGTTTAAGAAATTTATTAAAACGGACGCATAGAAACTTTGGCAAATTTCATATTATGTTTTTCTTTTCACAAATAATGGATTTGAGGTTTATATTCGCCTCGCTCTAACGCACGGTGTTTAGTCGGAATGTTGCTGCCTCGCCACAGATCTTGACATTCAAATAAGAAACAGGAAATTTGCCAACATTCATATGCAAAATTAGCATTGTTGTTGGTAGTGTGTTTTGCACTTTGATGTAGGCAATAATGCTACCTTTGCTTGTCTTCATACCCAAACTAGACAATAAGGGTGTTTTTTGAATCCATTTAGCTATCGCCACCTACGACTTTCCAAATAAAACGATCCACACTATACTACGAAATGAGGCAACATTTACTGTAATGGGTGAAAAAATATGCGATACGGCAATGTGATAGTGCCAACAAATACATGGTAGCAGCAGATGTTATTGTAGTTTGCAAGCAGCAACAACAGACATTTTATTTTCGTTCATTCGTTTCAGTTGTCAAACTATACACAAATATGTACCAACAATACAAGAATACAAAAAAGTATAAAAAAAATACGTATGAGGTTGATAAATGAAGACATCAACCGCAGACTCCACCTAATTGTCGGAAAATCTTTCACAACCGAGCCATTTTTTTCTAGTTTGGAAATAGAAAATAGTCAGAGGGAGCTAAATCTGGCGAATCAGGTGCGTGATGAAGCAATTCGATTCAGGTGCGTGATGAAGCAATTCGATGTGTGAACTGGAGAAGGATAAGCCATGGTACGAAAACCACAGAAGGATAAGCCATGGTACGACGAAGAATGTCGCATTGCAACTGTTGAAAAAGACGCTGAACGTATGGCAACGAAACAGTCAGTTACAACGCGTGCTGCGAGTGAGTGGTACAAGAAGCTAAGAAGGGAGGAAAACCAACTATTTAGGCGGAAAAAATGGCAGTGTGAGCAGAGAGAGAGAGTGAAAAAACCCGAAATATGCAGGATGAATGGTGAATCCCGAAAGTTTTTCCAGAGGGTAAGAAGATCAAATAACGGGCCTAATAATGGGATGCCCTCCTGCAAGACGAGAATGGGAATCTGGTGACTGAGAAGCAGTGTGTGCTCGAAATGTGGAGAGACCACTTTTCAGCATTACCACTGAAGATCAGGAGGTAACGATAGTGGAAGATAGTGTAGATTGTAACCCCCCAACCAAGACGAGATTAGAACGGCGATCTCCCGCCTTAAGAATAATAAAGCCGCTGGTGCGGATGGCCTACCCGCTGAACTTTTTAAGGCAGGTGGCGAAGGGCTGCTAGCTCACATGCATCAACTTATATGCGGTATATGGCTGGGTGAATCTATGCCTGACGATTGCAGTCTCAGTGTATTATGTCCTGTATTCAAAAAGGGTGATCCGTGTGACATTCTGTATCAAGCGAGGACAAGGCGACACAGTTTCGTGCAATCTCTTCAACATATTAATGGAGATTATAATGATAAAAGCTGCAGTAAATGCGAACAAGAACATTAACACGAACAGCCATATGTTGCTGGCGTATGCTGACGACATAGACATCATTGGGCGAGAGGTTACTGCAGTATTTTCAAGAATCGAAAAGGAATCAGCGAAGGTGGGTCTGGCTGTTAATGAGGGCAAGACAAAATTGATGGTGTCAACGACTAGAGAAACCTCTCGACTTGGTCCGTACTTGAACGTTGACAACCGATTTAATTTTGAAGTGGTATATGAATTTGTCTACCTTGGATCCGCCGTGAACAAGGACAACAACGTCAGCCTGGAGATAGATAGGAGAATTGTACTTGCAAATAGATGCTATTTTGGGCTCAACAAGCAGTTTAGGAACTAAGGCCTCTTTCTACGGACAAAAGTCCAGCTATATCAGACTCTAATTTTACCTGTCTTGACATATGGCTCCCAAACTTGGGTCATATCGCAAGCGGATAAAAACACCAGGGAGTATTCGAGAGAAAAATTCTTCGTAAAATACATGGTCCTGTTAGGGAAAATGGCGAGTACCGACGTCGATGGAACTTAGAGCTATATAATGTGCATTCTGACGTGGAATGAAATTAGGTCAATTGCGTTGGCTAGGCCATGTAATCAGAATGGATGAAGATGAGCCAGCGCGAAAGGTTTTTTGATAACGTACCCGATGGAAGCAAGAAAAGAGAACGACCCAGACTCCGCTGGAAAAATAAGGCAGAAGAATCCCTCCGTATCCTAGGTTTTACCAACTGGCGAGAAAGGGCGAAGGATAGAGCTAGGTGGAAGAATATGTTGAAATTTGTTTAATTTGTTTGTTTAATTAATAAGTGTAACACGTCTGACCCATAGAGTAATCTCTTACTAGAGAGAATATTTGACTCATCTGACGTTTCCTTTCACACTCTTCTTGATGCGGTCGGTGTGATAGAGTGTGATAGCGGCAAAACGAAATGCCGCTGGTGTTATTTTGTTCGTTGTTTTGAACCATTGCCTCTATCTGGTATTAGTAAAGCAATTCTTTTCAACATCGAATGTAAATATCACACCAGGGCAAATGTCATAAATTTGGTTAGAGAACTATTAGGTCTACTATAAGTATTAGTTTATGGTCTGACCTCATGAGGTTGTAAATAGTCAATAAAATTAAAGTAGCTGGAGCATTGTCTTTATGAAACAACACTTTTTTTTCGCCAAATGCGGCCTTTTTTCCACAATATCATAACTTAAACGCTGCAATATCATAATATTCGCAATTGATGGTTTTTCCTCTCTGAGGATAATCAATAAAAATTATCCCACGCGTATCCCAAAAAGCAGACTCCTTGCCTGCAGATGGAACCGTCTTCGCCTTCTTTGGCCACGATTCTCCTATACCAGTCCACTGCATTGACTGTTACTTTGTCTGAGGTGTGAAGTGGTGGACCCATGTCATCGACCCAACATCGCCAAACACTGTACTGAAACATCTTTATGTTTTATAAGGTTGTCACTTTTCACCAATATATTTTTTGCCAAACTACTGGCACCACCATCAACGTCAGATCGGGTAGTTTTGGGACCGCCTCTTAGAAGTACATGTGTGCAAATTGGGGTGTCGCTGAGGTTTATTTTATTGATATTCAATAGTAATATAAGGTTCGTTCCCGTACTTTTTTAATAGTAAAACTAGTAAAAGAGAGTTTCACCAGAAATAACAACAAATTCTCTCTGAGAGACTAAGTTTCAAAAAAGTACGGGAACGAAAAAATAGTAAATGTGGTAAAACTTATGTCAGAAATGGGTCCACAAGATGATCCTCGTCAGAAACGTCCAACCGAAAATACCCCGCACTGCTGGAATCGACCACAGCGATATTATATTATGTATTTTGGTTTCTGTTTACAATAAAAACAATCAATTGCCGATATTAAATAATTTTTTTCAATTTATTTTGACAATTCAATAGAGAATGGCAATTTACTACTTTTACTCGGTAAAATTCTTCGAGTAAAAAGCTGTAAAAGAAAACGTCATGTTTTTCTGTTCTCTCTTAAATTTTCTTACTACTTTTACTATTTTCTTGAGTACGGGAACGCTTTTTCGAGGAAAAGTCGTAAAAGTGGTAAAACTAGTAAGTTGTAGTACATGGGGTAAACTCATTAGGACAACTGATTTGAACATTTTTCTTGCTTAGGTATTTCTCTTATGTCAAATTCACATGTATTTTGTTTTTGCACCTTTTTGTTTACTTTAACAGTAGCTATTTGAGAGATTATGGACACCAAACAAAAACAAAATGACTGTTTTTGTTGCAACAATTCCTGCTACGTTTATCTTACTTATTTTACCATGTTGTAGTACGTACGGGAACAGAACTGTAATCTCAATGTCTGCTCTTTAATGCATTTCAGTACTACTTGTGAGGAATTCACCTGCAGTAATTCGGTTTATCTGATAATGGTGTATTATGAGACAGATTTTTCGCCATGAACCAGCAAGTGAACTCCTATTGGTATAAAATATGCCATCAGTAGTAACAGAATTTCCTGGTATTTTCAGATGCGTACTTACTTTTCTAAATATGTTGAAAACAAAAATAGTTATTCACATTTTAAAACTAAAAAAATCTGACTTTTTTACTAAATTGACATTATCTTCTAAAGGTGCAATTTCGGGCGGACAGAAATTTCCTTGCAGAAATGGTGAAAGCTCTTGCCTTTCTTAATATTGTTACGAATAAGTAAAAGCTTTTGGTTGCTGTTAATGACTCTACTAACAGTATGTAAATAACAGGCGGTTAGTGCTGCGCCTGAAAGTGTGCATTGTAACAACGTACCAGCTCGTTAAACCAGTAGCATGAATTCACCTCAGTAAAGATAATTCTCCGCCCTTCGAGATTGTTCTACAAAGATAAACAACAACAACAACATCCAGATTCTAGAAGGTTCTTGAATTCGCTAGATATACCTTCATTTGAGTATGGTGAGTTGGTATAAATAGCGGAGGTCTTTGGAGTGGAAAGTTTCAGTTTGTGATTAAACCCCGTAAAGTACGCAACGCGAATTGATAGTAAAATACAAGACTTATTAAAGTGTTATAAATAAAGTAAACTGTTGTACTATATAAGTAAAATAAAAGGAAGTGAAACCGTTGTAATTATCGTAATTTAAAACGAACCGTGTTTTTTTATTGGGAATAAAACAACGCAAAAAGGACGAATAAGGAAATTCGTAACATTGGTGTCAGAAGTGAAATTACGAATTAAGGACAACGATGAAGTTTGGATCAACCGACAGCTGGTAATAAGGTAGAGCTGCAGAGGCGATTAATAGAAGAATTCAAGCGCCGAAACATTGACATTGACAAATACCAGTTTGAGTGTAAAGAAGAAATGGAGGTATCTGCAAAGGAAGCAACTGGTAATATGGATGTTTCGACAATGTTTGCAGCCATGATGGAAAAATTTAACGAAAACTCTAGAATTATTAACGCGAAGCTGGACGAGAAATTTGGTGAGAATTCTAGAATCATGGACGAAAAACTTGAAAAGAAATTTGGCGAGAATTCTAGAATTATGAATGAGAAATTTGGTGAGAATTCTAGAATTATGAACGAGAATTCTAGAATTGTGAACGAGAAATTGAGCGAAAATTCAACAATAATGCAAGAGACATCTAACGCCACAAATGACAAACTTCGACAAATTTCGGAAGTTATTAACAACATGGAAACACATGTTAATGAGAAATTCGAAAACTTCGAACAGAAGTTCGAAGAAGTTGAACAGAAGTTTGAGAAAGTCGAAAATGATGTAAGTGAATTGCAAAGAAAAATTAATGAACTTCAGTTACAAGAGGTGCCAGTGCGAGTAATATCTGAAGCCCCTAGTAGATTGAAAGCTCCCAGTTTCGATGGCTCTACACCATTTGACGTTTTTAACTTCCAATTCGAAATGGTCGCAATTAAGAACTTGTGGAACAGCAACGACAAAGCAGTAGAGCTAATTTTAGCACTGAAAGGCAGCGCAGCAGAAGTCCTTCAGAGCATTCCCGTCAGTGCCAGAAACAACTACGAGGATATACTGGCTGCGTTACAACGCAAGTATGGTGGCGATCACAAGAAGGATTTATATCGCATGGAACGAAGAGGCCGAGTGCAAAAGCATAATGAATTACTTCAGGACTTCGCAACCGAGGTGGAACGTTTGGTGTTGATGACTTATCCTGGTGAGTCCCACCCACTATTGGATCAATTTAAGATTGAAGCATTCGTCAACGGCATACGTGCTCCTGACATAAAATACGTGACTTGTGCCACACAAAAAGCTACATTCGCCGAAACCGTTTCGTTCGCATTGGCACAGGAGACAGCGAAATTTGTGTCCAAGCCTCAAATACAAAGAGTTAGAAAAATTGAAATGGAGACGGAGGCAGGAGATTTGAAGGGTGCCATAAACGATCTTAAAGAAATGACCCAAACCCTCAGCAAGGCGTTATCAGGCAAGAGTAAGCCCAGACCAAAGTACCACAATTGCGACAAACCTGGTCATATTTCACGAAACTGAAGAGAGCCACGAAAAAGGTCAAGATCGAGCTCACCCCAACGTGGCAATAAACGGGCAAGTTTTACTATACAAAACGAATCTCCGTTAAACTAAAACGAGCTAGCCCAGAGGGGCATGGACTGGCTCCCGCAACCGAGGGCCCCACGATCTCCATCTCAATAATACAACAGAAAAACAACAACCTCACTGTCTACGGAGCTATCGGTGGTCGGCGGCGCATATTGACTATGGACACAGGCGCGTCACAATCTATCATCAGATCTGATTTGATAAATGGACCAATGGAATCGCTACATGTTGTAAGACTCCGCACAGCAACGGGTGAACCAGCAACTGTACATGGTAAAGTTAAATTGAAGTTAGCCATTGCCAACATGAGCATCGAACACGTGTTTATTGTCGCCGACATTGTAGATGAAGTGATAATTGGCGCAGATTTCATGATTGCCCAAGGCCTCAAGTTAGATATGGGGCAGCAAATTTTGACGTGGGCTAATGTGGAAATTCCACTCAATGTGGGATACGACAATACAACACCGATTAAAAGGCTGATCACCCACAAAGATGTAATATTGCCACCAAAATCAGAAACCATAGTATGGACCCGAATGGAGGGAGATAGTGAGATCGGCGGTTTGTGGGTAGTTGAACCGGCAAGTATAAACGACTATAACATCATCACTGCCAAAGCTCTAGTAAAAACTAATAATGAAGGATACTTGCCTGTCCGAGTTCTAAATTTGTCCAACAACGAAGAGGTGATCGGCGACCGCACAGAAATTGCAGAATGTACACCAGCCGAGGCGGTCATCAACTGTGAAGTTAATTCTGACTGCAGCAAACTATCAGAAAAGGAGCAGAAAGTGCTGGAGTCGCATCTCAGTGAGTGGGTGCGAGAACTAAAGCCTTCTGATAGGAACAAAGCAAAGCAATTACTGTGGCAGCATGCGTCTGCCTTCGCCCTGAAAAAAGAATGCCAAGGTAGAACATCAATGGTAAAGCATGACATCAATACAGGGGAAGCGAGACCAATAAAACAGGCGCCCAGAAGTCTTCCACTTGCAAAAAGAGATAAGGTGAAGAAACTGGTAGCTGAAATGCAGAAGGATGGTGTAATCGAACCTTCTTCAAGTCCATGAAGCTCGCCGGTGGTACTAGTTAAGAAGAAAGATGGAAGTACCCGATTTTGTGTGGATTATAGAAAGCTCAACGACGTCACCAAAAAGGACAGTTATCCACTACCAAGAATTGATGACACATTGGATACGTTGTCAGGAACAAAATGGTTCTCCACGCTGGACTTGCAAAGTGGTTATTGGCAAGTAGAAATCAGCGAGAAGGACAAGGAGAAAACTGCATTCAGCGTAGGGGATGGTCTGTGGCAGTTTAAAGTAATGCCATTTGGACTATATAACGCTCCAGCCACCTTCGAGCGATTAATGGAGTGCGTGTTGAAAGGACTTCATTGGCGAACATGCTTGGTGTACCTAGACGACATCATTATCATGGGGAAAACATTCGATGAACACCTGAAGAATCTTAAAGAAGTCCTTCAACGTATAACCGCGGCTGGGTTGAAACTCAGCCCGAAGAAGTGTTCTCTGTTCCAGAAAGAAGTAAAATACTTGGGACATCGAGTGACAGCAGATGGCATTTCCACCGATGAAGACAAAATCCTGACAGTGAAGGATTGGCCACGACCGCAGAATCTCCATGAATTACGCAGTTTTCTAGGACTCTGTACGTACTACAGACGGTTTGTGCCGGGTTTCGCCACAGTGGCTGCAAGTCTTCACGAGTTGACAATGAAAAATCGGCCGTACTGTTGGAGCGAAAAACAAGAAGTCATTCCACCAACTGAAGCAATATTTATGCACGGCTCCTTTGCTTGCATATCCAGTTGCTGGAGAGAAATTCGTGTTGGATACTGACGCGAGTGGTTACGGAATAGGTGGTGTGCTCTCGCAGGAAATCAATGGCCAAGAAAAAGTTATTGGGTACTACAGCCGAATACTCTCAAAGCCAGAGAAAAATTACTGTATTACGAGACGAGAGCTACTGGCAGTCGTAGAGTGTGTCAAACACTACCACAAGTATCTGTACGGCCAGCCTTTTCAGTTAAGAACCGATCATGCGGCGCTAAGATGGCTACTGCAATTTAAGAACACCGAAGGCCAACTTGCTCGTTGGATTGAAAGACTGCAGAGCTATGACTTCAGTATTGAGCATAGAAAAGGAGGAAAACACGGTAATGCAGATGCAAACACTGCTCAAAAGCAGAGGTGAAAGAAAACATCATTGACGTACGTCTGCTTCGACTGGACTCCAACGAAGACTGGTCAACAGCACAAAGAAGCGACCCTATACTGACAAAAATCATTTCTGCAAAAGAAAAAGGTGAAAGACCAACACGCAATGACATCGCCTCAGAGAGCCCCCTAATGAAAGCATACTGGGCCCAGTGGAACAGCCTAAAATTATTGGAAGGTTGCCTATACCGGTTATGGGAAAGTGAGGATGGTAAAATAGTCAAAAAGTTAATAGTGGTACCTGCCTCCAAGGAAAAAGATAATGACAGAATTCCATAATGGCCCGAGTGGAGGAAATCTAGGAATAACCAAGACCATTGAAAAGCTAAAGCAACGGTTCTACTGGATTGGTTGTCAACAAGCGGTAGCCGATTGGATAGCAAACTGCACCCAATGCATGACAGCTAAGGGACCAACGCGAAGAAGTCATGGCCACATGCAGCTATACAACTCAGGTGCACCCTTTGAGCGTATAGCTATGGATGTGGCTGGTCCATTTCCAGTCAGTAGCTCTGGAAACCAGTACGTCTTAGTGGTTATGGATTACTTCAGTAAATGGCCCGAAGTATACCCTGTTCCAAATCAGGAAGCGAAGACTATAATTAAAGTGTTTGTGGATAACTGGATATGCCGTTTCGGTGTCCCCTCGGAGCTCCACTCGGACCAGGGTAGGAATTTTGAATCGACCATCTTCAAAGAAATGTGTGAGTCATACGGTATTCGGAAAACAAGAACAACACCATTGCATCCTCAGTCTGAGGGAATGGTTGAAAGATTCAACCGAACTCTTGAAGAATACCTAAGAAAAGTAGTCAGCGCAGATCAAAGAGATTGGGATGAACACATACCGAAGTTCCTTTTGGCATATAGGACGGCCACCCATGACTCCACTTCGCGAACACCCGCTAAAGTAATTTTCGGAAATGAGCCGAAGCTGCCTGGAGATTTGGAGTTCGGTACCATACCAGCGTCTGGCCCTGCGAACAGTGATGTCAATTACCATGATACGGGGGATCTTAATGATCTCCATGAATTTGTGCGCAACAAATTAAAAATGGTCAGTAACAAAATGAAAGCCAGATACGACCGAGCGGCAAATTCAGAAGGATTTCATGAAGGCCAGCTAGTTTAACTGTTCAACCCACAGAGCAAGAAGGGTTTATCTCCAAAACTTCAGACTCACTGGGAAGGCCCTTACAAGGTTGTCAAACGAATAAATGACGTGGTTTATAGAATCCAGAAAAGCCAAAGTCCAAGAGCTAAAATGAAAGTCGTGCATTTGGAGAGACTAGCTCTGTATGGAAAACGGAGGGTTGAGCCTGCTCGGGACGAACAGGCTTAAGTGGGGGGCAGTGTTACGAATAAGTAAAAGCTTTTGGTTGCTGTTAATGACTCTACTAACAGTATGTTAATAACAGGCGGTTAGTGCTGCGCCTGAAAGTATGCATTGTAACAACGTACCAGCTCGCTAAACCAGTAGCATGAATTCACCTCAGTAAAGATAACTCTCCGCCCTTCGAGATTGTTCTACAAAGATAAACAACAACAACAACATCCAGATTCTAGAAGGTTCTTGAATTCGCTAGATATACCTTCATTTGAGTATGGTGAGTTGGTATAAATAGCGGAGGTCTTTGGAGTGGAGAGTTTCAGTTTGTGATTAAACCCCGTAAAGTAAGCAACGCGAATTGATAGTAAAATACAAGACTTATTAAAGTGTTATAAATAAAGTAAACTGTTGTACTATATAATTAAAATAAAAGGAAGTGAAACCGTTGTAATTATCGTAATTTAAAACGAACCTTGTTTTATTATTGGGAATAAAACAACGCAAAAAGGACGAATAAGGAAATTCGTAACAATATGTATTACATTCATTAGAATCGTTTGTTGCAAAAAGTTATTTTGGTTCAGTGATTTTTTTTTTGAAATATTTACTACAACTAAACTATGTTTGGTACAAACAAAAATTAAACGTTGTATTATAGCCAAGGCACTAATATGTAACTCAAAAGCTGTATGAGATACGGTTTAAGAAAGTCGAAAAATAAATCAAAATTTGGAAGTTTCAAAACATGGGACAAGTGGAAATTTGTAAATCAAAAAAATAAACAAATTTTTTGTGCGCTTTGTGAACAATTACGTTATAATTTACCGAAAAAAACAACCTTTCGTTTTCTTTGACAATAATAAGAAAGGCAGTCAGTCAACTTTGGGTTAATTTCTAAAATATATCCAATTCGCCAATTTTCAATGTTAATATTTCAAAATAATCCTTGACTCCATATAGATCTCAAAAATGTTTACTAGATCAAAATATATCAAATTTTGGCCATAGGGTATTGACCATAAAGAAATGAAGTATAGAGACGCCAACTCTCTCAGTAAATTTATGACATTTGGTGTGTTGCCGATGGCCGGTTCGATGTTGGAAAGTATTGCTTAATAATATCAGATAGAGTCAATGGCTCAAACCATCCAACTATAAACTGGCTACGGCATTTCGATTTGTGCGTTAAAATGTTGGTGTAAATACACCACGAATATATACTAACAATAGAATATATCCAAAAAAGTTCAAAATACGTTTAAATTGCACAGTTTTTCATCAAAACGACATGAAAAATTTAAGTCAACAATTTTTGTAATTCCACCTGGTGTAAGTCAATTTACGTCAAATAACTCTCTATCGCACCGACCGCACCACGAATAGTGTCAAAGGAAATGTCAGATGAGAACAATGGCAGCTTTATTCGTCATTACTCTATGGTATTGACTTTGAACCACTGTGCGTCGTATGAACTTTAAGCTGTATGCCCTGTTTCCCCACATCGACGACCTTAAGCAAATCAAAATAGATCATTTATGTGGCTAGGACATGCCAGAAGAATGAATAGAGATGAACCCGCGTGACAATTATACAAAAACGACTCGAAGGCAAACATATCCGCTGGAAGGATTAAGTGGATGAATCGCAGCGAAGGCTAAGTGTTACGAAATGTATAGAAGAACGATCCGGTTGGGGAATCATGTTACCGTCTTCGTGAAAGGCCCCTTATCCAATCGGGGTGTTAGTAGACATTAATCATACACAATCAAGCATAACCTTTGACATTTGGTTAAGTTTAGTCACAGGGAGTTAAATTTTTTGAGCAATTCTCATAGTAGAGGGTGTTATTAGGTCTATGACATTTTAATCAAATAACGCAAATTCTTGCATCAGAATTTCTAGACTATGGTCAGGCGGATTTAAATTTATTTTCCGATAACATTTACATTTTATATATTGAACTACAATAAAGAGGGGGTTTGCTTTATGTTCGAATATTAAGTAATATAAATTACAAATAAAAAATGTCTACAGCTGATTAAAAGCCAGTCAGTTTTTTCTTAAATATATGTAGATCAGACTTTTATACATAGCAACTGAAACAAACAGAAAGTTGTTGCGTCCTTTTTGGTATACAAAAAGAAAAAATATTAGGAAATATGAAGTGAAATGAAAGAAAAAAACGATAAAACAAAAGATACATTCTGGATACTTTTAAAATTCAAAGTCGATCTAGTCGCGTTCATCCGCCTTTTGAAAATACTCGTTTTTCTATAAATTGAGATATATGGTGAAAATTTCGTGAATGGGGATTTTTATTATAATCCCCTAGAATAATCAAAAAAAATTGCTTAGGGCGAAAACCACAATCATCATTTCGAAGACCACTTTGAAAGCTCATGACAGCTGACATAGAAACCGCATTTAAATGACGAACATTGACAATTTAAAGTTAATTTAAGTGTTAAATGACATATAAGTGCCCACTGTGAAAATCAGCCTTAGTTATCGACATAGCTTTATTCCATTAGACATGTTTTTTGTTCTTGCCCAAAAAGACAACACAATTCTTACAGGCAAGTATGAACCTTTTATCACCAAAATATACAAAATTTTAGCTTTCCGTCTCCAAGAATTCTACCAGCATGTTTAAAAATATTTATTTTTTTCGGATACACATACAAGCATAAGTACCAGTTTTGTAGATCAAAACTCTTTAGAAAAATATTATAATAAAGCTTAAGCTTTAAAATGACTTGAGAAACTATAGAAAAACGCTTTTAAATCATTGTAGAAAAATCAAAAAGGAACCCTGGTGAAAATATTACTGAAATAATAATTTAACAAGCTGTATTCTTGTATACATGGGACTGTCCTTGGAGGTGGAAAATTTCTGATAGCCATTCACTTGGGAGTGGCCAGAAATGATTCCTTCATTGGGCAGTCTAAGCAGCTCACTACTTCCATGCAGTATGTCCTGGGCAATGGCTTATCAGAAACCTCCGATAGCTAGCTAAAGTGAGAAGGCGAAACGAATGAGCAACCTGAGTGGTAATGCGATCATCAGGATTATTAGGTGACCCTGTCACTGAAGCTCTTCGAAGTAGTGGACATATTCTTCTGTCCTTTGAAGGAGGATGAGCCAACACCCCTGGCCAACGGCGGATCAAAATTGAAGAAACTAAAATTCAGTTTCGACACACTGCATTCTGGTCAGCGTCTGATCCATAATGGGCGGCTGAAACATAATCATCCTGGCAGTAGGTAAAATGCAAACCACGGTGGGCTGGGTTTGCCTCCCGCCACCGTTATATTGGCAATGAAAATACACAAGAAAAATAATGAACAAGGAAACCCCTCAACTGTTGACGACCCTCGCAAACGTTATAAGGACCATAATTTAAGGATATGTAGCTGGAATGTGCGAATGCTATACAGGACGGGTGCCACTTTCCAACTGGCAGATGTCCTCGGAAAATATAAAGCTGACATCACAGAGATCCAGGAAATGCGATGGACAGGATATGGTTGCACCAGAAAGAAAATCTGCGATATTTACTATAACTGCCTTGAGCGAAAGCACGAATTCGGGTGCGGATTTATAGTTGACAAGAGACTGCGACACCTAGTTTCAAGGCTCAACCCAGTGAGTGACCGCATAGCCACAATTCGCTTCAAAGCGAAATATTTCAACGTCTCGTTAATTTGTGTGCACGCACCAACAGAGGATAAAGATGATGAGGTCAACGAAACATTTGATGATCGCTGCCTTGACCACGACATTAAGATTGTTCTAGGCGATTTTAATGCCAAATTAGGAAAGGAAAGTGTCTTCGACCAACCATCGGTAATCACAGTCTACATAATACCACCTCCAATAATGGAATAAGACTGATAGACTTCGCCTCTGCAAAGAACATGGTAGTTAGTAGCACACGATTCCAGCATAAGGGCATACATAAGACGACCTGGATATCTGCTGATCAGTGGACGAAGAACCAGATTCGGACTCTTCTAGTGTATTGGACTCGGATAATTACCTGGTGACTGCGAAAGTTCGCACAAGACTGAGCAGGGCGAAAAATGTAAGAAGCCGAACACAGGAAAAGCTAGATTTTGACACGCTACATATACCGGAGATATCACTGTCTTATCGACAGAAGCTCGCTCTCCTGCTAGGGCAGAACACCCACCCCCCTCCCGAAGACCCAGATGCGCCGTGGAAGCACATCACCCATTCTTTGGAAACCGCTGCAAGGACTAAACTTGGCTATTAAAAACCGCAGAAGGATAGGCCATGGTACGACGGAGAATGCCGCATTGCAACTGATGAAAACGACGCTGCACGAATGGCAACGAAACAGTCAGTTACAACGCGTGCTGCGAGTGAGCGGTACAAGAAGCTGAGAAGGGAGGAAAACCAAATATTTAGGCGGAGAAAATGGCAGTGGGAGCAGAGAGAGAGTGAAAAAAGCGAAATGTGCAGGATGAATGGTGATCCCGCAATTTTTTTCAGAGGGCCTAACGGGCCTAATAATGGGCTGCCCTCCAAGGACGAGAATGGGAATCTGGTGACTGATAAGCAGTGTGTGCTCAAAATGTGAAGATCCCACTTATCAGCACTACTCCACTCAGATTCTTCAACTGAAGATCAGGAGGTAATGATAGTGGAAGATAGTGTAGATTGTACCCCCCCTCCAACCAAGGCGAGATTAGAACAGGGCGGATGGGCTACCCGCTGAATTTTTCAAGGCAGGTGGCGAAGGACTGCTAGCCCACATGCATCGACTTATATGCGGTATATGGCTGGGGGAATCTATGCCTGACGATTGGAGTCTCAGTGTAGTATGACCTGTATTCAAAAAGGGTAATCCGTGTGTCTGTTCCAACTATAGCGGTATCAGTCTTTTATCCATCGCGTATAAGGTCTTGTCGAGCGTATTATGTGAAAGCCTAAAGCCAATTATTGAAAACCAGATGGGGCCTTATCAGTGTGGTTTTAGACCAGGCAAGTCTACGACTGACCAAATATTCACGCTACGCTAAATCCTGGAAAATACCCACGAAAAGCAAATCGATACATACCACCTTTTTGTCGACTACAAAGCTGCTTTCGATTGCACCCTTATGGGGAAAACTGTATGAAGCTATGTCTGAACTTGTGATACCGGCAAAACTGAGCCGCCTCTGTAGAATGACGCTGACCAACACCAAATCAGCAGTGAAAGTGGGGAAAGGCCTCACTGAACCATTCTGTACCAAGCTAGGACTGAGACAAGGCGACACAGTTTCGTGTAATCTCTTCAACATCTTAATGGAGATTATAATGAGAAAAGCTGCAGTAACATTAACACGAAAAGCCATATGTTGCTGGCGTATGCTGACGACATAGACATCATTGGGCGAGAGGTTACTGGAGTTTTTTTAAGAATCGAAAAGGAATCAGCGAAGGTGGGTCTGGCTGTTAATGAGGGCAAGACAAAATTAATGGTGTCAACGACTAGAGAAACCTCTCGACTTGGTCCGCACTTGAACGTTGACAACCGATTTAATTTTGAAGTGGTATATGAATTTGTCTACCTTGGATCCGCCGTGAACAAGGACAACAACGTCAGCCTGGAGATAAATAGGAGAATTTTGCTTGCAAATAGATGCTATTTTGGGCTCGGCAAGCTGTTTAAGAACAAAGCCCTCTCTCGACGGACAAGACTATATCAGACTCTCATTTTACATGTCTTGACATATGGCTCCGAAACTTGGGTCAAATCACAAGCGGATGAAAAACACCTGGGATTATACGAGAGAAAAGTTCTGCGTAAAATATATGGTCCTGTTAGGGAAAACGGCGAGAACCGACGTCGATGGAACCAAGAACTATACATATAATCTATATTCTGACGTGGACATAGGTAGACGAATCAAATTAAGTCAATTGCGTTGGCTAGGCCATGTAATCAGAATGGATGAAGATGAGCCAGCGCGAAAGGTTTTCGATAAAGTACCCGATTAAAGCAAGAAAAAAGGACGAACAAGACTCCGCTGGAAAGCCCAGGCAGAAGAATCCCCCCGTATCCTTGGTGTTACCAACTGGCGAGAAAAGGCGAAGGAGAGAGCGATACACAAGAAAAATAATGGACAAGGAAACCCCTCAACTGTTGACGACCCTCGCAAACGTTATAAGGACCACGATTTAAGGATATGCAGCTGGAATGTGCGAATGCTATACAGGACGGGTGCCACTTTCCAACTGGCGGATGTCCTCGGAAAATATAAAGCTGACATCACAGAGATCCAGGAAATGCGATGGACAGGATATGGTTGCACCAGAAAGAAAATCTGCGATATTTACTATAACTGCCTTGAGCGAAAGCACGAATTCGGGTGCGAATTTATAGTTGACAAGAGACTGCGACACCTAGTTTCAAGGCTCAACCCAGTGAGGGACCGCATAGCCACAATTCGCTTCAAAGCGAAATATTTCAACGTCTCGTTAATTTGTGTGCACGCACCAACAGAGGATAAAGATGATGAGGTCAACGAAACATTTGATGATCGCTGCCTTGACCACGACATTAAGATTGTTCTAGGCGATTTTAATGCCAAATTAGGAAAGGAAAGTGTCTTCGACCAACCATCGGTAATCACAGTCTACATAATACCACCTCCAATAATGGAATAAGACTGATAGACTTCGCCTCTGCAAAGAACATGGTAGTTAGTAGCACACGATTCCAGCATAAGGGCATACATAAGGCGACCTGGATATCTGCTGATCAGTGGACGAAGAACCAGATTCGGACTCTTCTAGTGTATTGGACTCGGATAATTACCTGGTGACTGCGAAAGTTCGCACAAGACTGAGCAGGGCGAAAAATGTAAGAAGCCGAACACAGGAAAAGCTAGATTTTGACACGCTACATATACCGGAGATATCACTGTCTTATCGACAGAAGCTCGCTCTCCTGCTAGGGCAGAACACCCACCCCCCTCCCGAAGACCCAGATGCGCCGTGGAAGCACATCACCCATTCTTTGGAAACCGCTGCAAGGACTAAACTTGGCTATTAAAAACCGCAGAAGGATAGGCCATGGTACGACGGAGAATGCCGCATTGCAACTGATGAAAACGACGCTGCACGAATGGCAACGAAACAGTCAGTTACAACGCGTGCTGCGAGTGAGCGGTACAAGAAGCTGAGAAGGGAGGAAAACCAAATATTTAGGCGGAGAAAATGGCAGTGGGAGCAGAGAGAGAGTGAAAAAAGCGAAATGTGCAGGATGAATGGTGATCCCGCAATTTTTTTCAGAGGGCCTAACGGGCCTAATAATGGGCTGCCCTCCAAGGACGAGAATGGGAATCTGGTGACTGATAAGCAGTGTGTGCTCAAAATGTGAAGATCCCACTTATCAGCACTACTCCACTCAGATTCTTCAACTGAAGATCAGGAGGTAATGATAGTGGAAGATAGTGTAGATTGTACCCCCCCTCCAACCAAGGCGAGATTAGAACAGGGCGGATGGGCTACCCGCTGAATTTTTCAAGGCAGGTGGCGAAGGACTGCTAGCCCACATGCATCGACTTATATGCGGTATATGGCTGGGGGAATCTATGCCTGACGATTGGAGTCTCAGTGTAGTATGACCTGTATTCAAAAAGGGTAATCCGTGTGTCTGTTCCAACTATAGCGGTATCTGTCTTTTATCCATCGCGTATAAGGTCTTGTCGAGCGTATTATGTGAAAGCCTAAAGCCAATTATTGAAAACCAGATGGGGCCTTATCAGTGTGGTTTTAGACCAGGCAAGTCTACGACTGACCAAATATTCACGCTACGCTAAATCCTGGAAAATACCCACGAAAAGCAAATCGATACATACCACCTTTTTGTCGACTACAAAGCTGCTTTCGATTGCACCCTTATGGGGAAAACTGTATGAAGCTATGTCTGAACTTGTGATACCGGCAAAACTGAGCCGCCTCTGTAGAATGACGCTGACCAACACCAAATCAGCAGTGAAAGTGGGGAAAGGCCTCACTGAACCATTCTGTACCAAGCTAGGACTGAGACAAGGCGACACAGTTTCGTGTAATCTCTTCAACATCTTAATGGAGATTATAATGAGAAAAGCTGCAGTAACATTAACACGAAAAGCCATATGTTGCTGGCGTATGCTGACGACATAGACATCATTGGGCGAGAGGTTACTGGAGTTTTTTTAAGAATCGAAAAGGAATCAGCGAAGGTGGGTCTGGCTGTTAATGAGGGCAAGACAAAATTAATGGTGTCAACGACTAGAGAAACCTCTCGACTTGGTCCGCACTTGAACGTTGACAACCGATTTAATTTTGAAGTGGTATATGAATTTGTCTACCTTGGATCCGCCGTGAACAAGGACAACAACGTCAGCCTGGAGATAAATAGGAGAATTTTGCTTGCAAATAGATGCTATTTTGGGCTCGGCAAGCTGTTTAAGAACAAAGCCCTCTCTCGACGGACAAGACTATATCAGACTCTCATTTTACATGTCTTGACATATGGCTCCGAAACTTGGGTCAAATCACAAGCGGATGAAAAACACCTGGGATTATACGAGAGAAAAGTTCTGCGTAAAATATATGGTCCTGTTAGGGAAAACGGCGAGAACCGACGTCGATGGAACCAAGAACTATACATATAATCTATATTCTGACGTGGACATAGGTAGACGAATCAAATTAAGTCAATTGCGTTGGCTAGGCCATGTAATCAGAATGGATGAAGATGAGCCAGCGCGAAAGGTTTTCGATAAAGTACCCGATGAAAGCAAGAAAAGAGGACGAACAAGACTCCGCTGGAAAGCCCAGGCAGAAGAATCCCCCCGTATCCTTGGTGTTACCAACTGGCGAGAAAAGGCGAAGGATAGAGCGAGCCAGTTGGAAGAATATGTCGAAATTTGTTTGTTTAATTAATATTTGTAAGGCGTCTGACCTCATGAGGTCGTAAAATAGTCAATAAAAGTAAGTAAATAATTTATCTATGGAAGAGACAATTGACGGACAACCCTGTTTCATGTATTCTCATAGTGCTTGTGATGTAAAAGCAAGGTAACAATAACCGATAGACCGAATTAAAACGTTTTTATTTTAATGTGTCAATGCATTTTTTGAAAATATTTAATCATTAATGGAAAGAAATATGCAACAACAAGAACAATTAATATTTGTTATCTTCGTAAATTTGAAAGAGGTTTCAAATATTCATATCGAATTGGATTTTGTTGTTGGGTAGTCGAATATAAAACCGTATAATGAGTTGTTGCTTCACTGTTTTGATTTTACAGAGTTAAAAATTTGTAAAATTGGAACGAAACTATTTAGGTGGCTTGGCAAAATAATGGAACCTTATAAACGCTGCAAGTATACACAAAACAATTCCGCGTGTTTATATGGCATAAATATTTGTGTATTGAACGCGAGAAATGTTAACAAATTAATTTGTGTTGTGTATAATGTCTGATAAAATAACCTTAAACAAGGGTAAAACGTTCAACAACAATGTCAACCTTAGAGAACTCTTAGTAGCGGCATTTGTCGATTATGAATACAATTACTGTGATTTGTCTTCGTAAACCTTTAACAAACCTATGACAACTTTTTATGAATAAAACCGTTCACTAATGTTTTGAAAACTTTAATTTTTTCATTATACTCGTACTAGATCCTTGAAAATGATCAACGAAGTTGGTCGAAATATTGGATAAAAATAAACAAAATGTGGTAAAAAGACAAACATACAACATTGTTTCCTTTTTCTTTCCACGACCTCGAGCCAATACTAAAATTTAACTCACAATAATTTATATTGTCAACAATACATACAGCTAACGTCCTATAAATTGAAATACGATAAATTGTAATCTTATGCAATCGACATCTTGAAACGAATGCGTTCTTTATACGAGTATGAATGGACGAAACTAACAACTACCGTTTATGCAGTTATCTGGCATGGGCGTGAGATAATAGAATCAAATATACTTCCACTAGGTGACTATGACTATTAATACAACTACAACTGAAATAAGAGACCGCTTATCTAAGTGCATAACGCAACAAGGCTCTCATTTTGAAAATTTTCGTTAATTGAAAACATTTAAAAAAAAAATTCGTTTTCATTTCAAACGAAAAAATAAATTATTTAAAATCAATTTTGAAGCAATTTTCAATGATATTTCTTTTTCATTTAAAAAGTAGATTATGCATTTATTGAAAATGCATTCAAAAATGCAATTATTTTAAACACGAATATCTCGAAAACGAAGCCACCTAGGCAATTGGCGTAAGAACAAACATTGTAGCTTTTGTTCTCAGCTATCACGTGTTTAAGTTTAGACAAAAGTTTAGGGGACACCCTGTATATGTAATTTCGTATTTTTGTGTCAAAGTACGTCGCTACAGAGAATGCCAAAAACTAAATGTGATTTTTGTTAATAAATACGAAATATATAATTCCTACTATAGATCCCAAACCAAAAAATTTGTCCTCATTTTTAAAACAGTCCCCAAATTGGGGATACATCCACTAAACTGACAACACTGCTCGTATGTTTTAAATTTGTGATAGAGAGAGAGTGAGCAACGAATTTGGTTTGCCGGCTCCTTATTTAGGGTCAAAACATAATCAAAAACGCTACAGACGACAACGCTTTTTATACATAGGTTTCTTATGGCAGGGGAAAATTGTCACGAAAATCCGTTGCGACTGACTACTCTCCACTAGAATGGAATCTTTTCTAATTTCTTGGCGGCGCTCTCACTAAATCTAAACAGGATGTACAAATAGAGAAGAAAAAACCACCGCAATGTGGCAACCCTCGTAGAAGAGAATCAAAAAACGAGTGAAGCAGTATGAAATAATCAATAATCAAGAGAAATGCGTTTGAATGAATCGCGTCGACTTTTTGGTTCTCTTCTACGAGAGTTGCCACATTTCGGTGTTTTTTTTTCTCTACTTGTACATCCTTTTTGCGAAATCTCTCAACTGAAAGGATGAAGTTGCCACATTTTCATGAAAATCATTAGAGCAACCAGAACATGTATACAGCCAAATAAGTTCTTAGTTGATTATAACCAAAATTTCAACCATGTCGTAGGTGAAATTCTCCCAACTATTTAGGAATAAACATGTTAACTAAATTGGCAGTTGCTGTCAATGACACAGTTGATTTCATAGACTAATACTGATAGTAGACCTAATAGTTCTCTCACCAAATTTATGACATTTGGCCTGGTGTGATATTTACGTTCGATGTTGAAAAGAATTGCTTCAATAATACCAGATAGAGGCAATGGTTCAAAACAACCAACGAAATAACAAAAACGGTATTTCGTTTTGTGTGCCAAAATTATTGTGTTAAATACAACACAAATGTATGCTAACAATAACAGTTAATATAAAAGTGTAAAACACATTTAAATTTCACAGTTTTTCACCAAAACGACATGAAAAATTAAAGACAGAAGTTCTTGTAATTCCACCTGGTGTAAGTCACTTTTCGTCAAACATCTCTCTATCACACCGACCGCATCAAGAAGAGTGTGAAAGTAAACGTCAGATGAGCCAAATATTCTCTCTAGTAGTATTCTCTCTAGTCATAGGTAAACGTCATAGGTACTCTATGGTTGATTTTAACAAAAATGTTTTCAACTGTACTGTAAACCGTAATTTGCTATTTTTAAAGACTTTATAAAATTATACAATCTCGATAATTATAGTAGATATTAACAACATTGAAATTTTTCTTCCTGAAGTATGTTCAGCAGGGACGCGTCTTCTGCGTTGTTTATTGCGTGTCTGGTGTTCTGTCTGGTTCATTGGTATTTCCACCACCATCTTTGAATGACAACCTTTTAACACCGGAAATATTACGCAAAAAGTATAGCTATATTAAAAAAGTGGGCGCTGCCCATAGAATAATACATACCATAGAAGCATTTATTCGCTCAATAAATTAATCGTCATAGGTACGGTGGAAGGTAAACATTGGATGGTGGAAAATATGGGTTCAGTAATACCAGATAGTGGCAATACAGGAACCAGATAGTGGCAACAAAGGAATAACAACCGAATTTCGTGTTTTTGTGGCAAACTAGTTGTGTTAAATACAATACAAATGTATACCAACGATAAAAATCAACAAAAAAGTGCAAAATATATTTAAATTTTTCAGTTCTACACCAAAACGACATGAAACAGTTAAGTGAACACATTTTGTAACTCCACCTGGTGTAAGGTAATTTTAAATTTAATTGCTCTCATTTCCACAAACCTACGATGAAGATTGTGAAATGAAACGTCAGATGAGAGAATAAGTTTATCTACGTATGTATTATTCTATGGCGCTGCCCAACAAGGTTCAAATAAATTTAAACAAATTTGTCTAGAGTGATAACATACGAGGAATAAATCGCACATTTGGAATCGTACTTGCATTTGCTTGTTCCGAGGTCGCCACGCTTCATGGTTCCGATCGTTAAGATTTGTGTTTTCCCGCTATTTAGTCTAGTTGGTCCATTTAATTTTGCTATTTACTTCTAGTTTTAAATTAATTTTACTTGTACTTCTACGTATTTTGACCAATGCAAGCAAATTTCCAAACCAGATAAATTGCAAGAAAAAACCTAAAATTTTAACAATACAGCTTTTCTCATAATGATCTCCATTATGATGTTAAAGGGATCGCACGATAGGGTGTCGGCTTGCCTGAGGCCTCGCTTAGTTTCGGTTAGGTAAGATCCTCACCCAGGATTCTGCGCCACAGAGCAAGACAGATTGTATTAGAGTCTGGTATAGTTGGACTTTTGGTACTCGAGAGAGGGCTTTATCTCTGAAGTGCTAGCTTAGCCCAAAATAACATCTATTCGCAAGTACAATTCTCCGCTTGGTCTGTTGTTTTTGTTTACGGCAGATCCGAGGTATATAAATTCGTCCACTACCTCGAAATTATAACGGTTATCAACGTTCAAGCTTTGTTCTAATCGCGTGGAGGCCCTGCTCGTTAAAATCATTAATTTTGTCTTGTCCTCATTTACTGCCAGACCCACTTTTGCTGACTCCTCTCAATTCTCGAAAACACCGCAGTCACCGTAGCATGTGACTTCTGCTGCTGATGGTTTTATTCATGTTGACTGCAGCTTTTCTCATAATAATTTCTATTAAGATGTTAAAGAGATCGCACGATAGGGTGTCTGAGTCCTCGCTTAGTTTCGGAAGGTTCGGTAAGATCCTTACCGACTTTCACTGCGGATTTGGTGTTCGTCCAGTTTTGCAGGAATACCAAGTTCAGACATTGCTTCGTAGAGTTTCTCCCGTATAGGGCTATCGAAGGCCGCCTTATAATGGACAAATAGATGATAGGTGTAGTTTTTTTTCGTGGGTCTTCTCCAGGATTTGTCGTAGCGTGAAAATCTGGTCAGTTGTCGATTTTTCAGGCCTAATTTTTTTAGATCGGGATTTTCAATCAAAACTTAACATGTACTCTTTTCCTTTGGACTTTTTGAAAAGGTTAACATATTTATCGGATCTTTTCCATAAGTGGTCTCATGTGGGATTTTTCTGTAATGCCATTTTTTTCCTGCTAAAGATTATAATTCTTGGAAAGATTATAATTCTTCGTCATCTCCTAAAGAAGACATTTCCACAATGGTCCACGCTGAAAACAGCGGCCCCAGCAACATATAGCAGGAACCATGCACATGTTTGCAAGCATTGTTTTCACGAATTGAAGATCTGCTTCTTTTTTGCTTCTTTGTTGTCTGTCACGTTTTTGGTTTCAGTAGTTTTCAACAAACAAATGCATGTGTGGGCAACAAAAACATGTGTTATAACTTATTAACTTATTGTGTCTCTAACTTGTAATATTGTGTTTGGACACAAGTACTATATTATATTTGCGACAAGCGACACGTAATATTTTCATCCAAACAAAAAAAACGGACCGATTTTTCAGGGTGCAACAGTAGGTGTTTTTTTATAATTAAAAAATTCAATACATGCATAATTGTTGCTTTGAAGCTGTAAGTGACAAACTGAATTCCATTAAACGTCCTTCAATAAGTTTTCTGATGTTCCAGCCTTATTTAATCGTACTAGTCCGATATTAAATAATTTTTCGTTTAGTACAAATTAATTGTGTCTAATATAAACGCCTTGTTGTCAATTTCAGACCATTATTTTTTATCGGTCTACATGGAGGCACAATATTTGGTGCCCCTTGATCCGATAATGTTTTTGATAGCACAACCCAAACTAAGAATGAACAATTCAAAATGTTTTGATAACTCGCTTAATTATCGAGATATTTGGGATTGAAATTTAGGTAAATCTATGTTTTTATAATATTGGAGATCTGAACAAATGACAAAAATATGCCGAAAACCTGTATTAGAGGCATCCCAGAAAAGAAAAATCCCTAAAGACGTCCATGCTGAAAGCTGTAATAGACAAAAACTGCAGAAGACAAATTTTAAATTTTAACTATAAGTTTTAATTGCCATCTGTATAAATAATTTTACTCTAATACTTACATTTTGATTTTTTTCACTCGTTATCTCTTTTTCCCTCGATTAAATTGACAACTTTTTCAATAGCAATACACTCAATTGATGTGTTTTGTACTTTTGGGTCGATGCGCGGCAAATGCGCGGTTGCAACAAATGTATGAAAAACGCATAACGCAACCATAAACCTTTCAGTCACTAAACTTTCTTCTCCATGACAACTCCAACCCCCAGTTGCATCGACAACCCCTGGTACCAACGTATAGATACTTGTTAGAAACCTTAGCAGACCCGATAGAGGGTTACCCTTTTTTCGACACCTATCTGGCTAAGCATATACACAGATGCGCTCCAACACGCTGCTGATAGGGCCAAAGGTGTATACACTTTTTTGGTGTCTGCCGAAGAACATGATGTGACGGTGGTATAGAAATCAGTACACATTGCGATTTCTTAAAATCTAACCTGATCATAGTAAAGTGACACCTGCTACTTGAAGCTTTCATCTAGCAAACGATCGTAATCCAAAAACCCTGTATAACGAACGGCAAGGACCAAGGAGTAAAGGCAATAGAGAACGTAAGCATTCCCAGAGCTTGGACAACGTTACTGCCAGCCCGGAGCTGAACGGATCCAATATTTTGTTAGCCGCATCGTACATGCCCCATGAATAAAAAGGATCATGGGCGCAAGAGACCAATTGTTATCATATCCCTTAAAAAGTCTAATAGAGCTTTAAAAAACGGCAGGTACCACAGTGGTAGTACGCGCGGATGCAAACGCACGACATCCGTTATTGGGTAGAACTGACACAAATGAGAGAGGTGAAACAATCATTGAGGGACATGGGACTGTCCGTGGATGTGGAAAGTTTCTGATTGTCATTCACTTGGGAGTGGCCAGAAATGATTCCTTCATTGGGCAGTCCAAGCAGCTCACTACTTCCACGCAGTATGTCCTGGGCAATGGCTTTTTGGAAACCTCCGTTAGCTAGCTAGAGTGAGAAGGCGAAACAAATGAGCATCAAATCAGGTTTAGTAGGTGACTGATGTCACTGAAGCTCATCAAACAATCGGGCATATTCTTTTGTCCTTAGAAGGCGGATGAGCCAAATATATGGGCCAACGGCGGATAGAAACTAAAAGAAGAAAATCCAGGTTCTACATATCGCATCCTGGTCAGCGTCTGATCCATAATGGGCGGCTGCATCAAATTATCCTGGCAGTAGGTAAAATGCAAAAACACGGTGGGCTGGGTTTGCCTCCCGCCACCGTTCATAATGAGAGTGAAAATTCGTAAATGAAAAAGAAAACATAAACAACCCCTATTTGTTGACGACCCCCGCAAACGTTATAAGGACCACGATTTACGGATATGCACTTGGAATGTAAGAACTCTATATAGATCCGGTGCAAGTATCCAACTGGCAGATGTCCTCGAAAGTTCTAAGGCTGACATTACCGCTATCCAGGAAATGCGATGGACAGGACATGGCTGCACAAGATAAAGAAACTGCGATATATACTACAGTTGCCATGAAAAAAACATGAATTTGGTTGCGGATTTGTAGTTGGCAAAAGACTGCGACATCTAATCTCTAGGTTCAATTCTATGAGTGAACGAATAGCCACAATCCGCATAAAAGCGAAATATTTTTATATTTCCCTAATTTGTGTGCATGCCCCGACAGAAGAGAAAGATGATGATGCCAAAGACATATTCTATGAGCTCCTAGAGGAAACGTATGACCGCTGCCCTGGCCATGACATTAAGATTGTACTAGGAGATTTTAATGCCAAAGTAGGAAGGGAGAATGTGTTTAATCCAACTATTGACAATTTCAGTCTACATGTTGACAGTTCCGACAACGGTATGAGACTGATTGACTTTGCCGCGGCAAAAAACATGGTCATTAGTGGTACAAGATTCCAGCATAAAGACATCCACAAGGCTACTTGGGTATCCCCTGATCAAAGAACTAAGAACCAAATTCATCACGTGGTAATTGATGGAAGGCACTCATCCAGTGTAATGGACATACGAGTGATCAGAGGAGCTAACATCAATTCTGATCACTACCTGGTAGCAGCAAAGGTTCGCACAAGATTAAGTAGAGCGAAAATCGTACGAAACCAGACGCAGAGGAAGCTGGACATCGGAAAGCTACAATTACCAGAGGTAGCCACAGCCTACTCAAGGAAGCTCTCGCAACTTTTGGCACAGAACCCACCCCCTCCCGATGACGATCCACATGGGCAGTGGAAACCCATATCCGGCTCTATAAAAACTGCCGCAACAGCCGTACTTGGTTTCGAAAAACCGCTTCGCAATAAACCGTGGTACGATGAAGAGTGTCGCATTGCAAATGATGAAAAGAACGCTGCACGTATGGTAATGCTTCAGTCAATTGCAACGCGAGCTGCAACTGAGCGGTATAGGGAGAAGAGAAAGGAGGTAAACCGTCTCTTTAGGCGTAAGAAACGGCAGTGGGGAAAGCGCGAGAGTGAGAAAATTGAGACATACAGAAGGAAGAACGAAGCCCGAAAATTCTACCAAAAAGTTAAAAACGGAACTAATGGACATGGTTCAGGGCCCCCTTCTGTAAAGACAAGGACGGAAATCTCGGCGCAGATGTGCAGAGCATGTTGGGAATATGGAGTGAGCATTTCTCCGGGCTACTAGTACCTGAAATATCCAATGACGATGGGACAATCGATCACAATATGGACGACGATGTCGATTGCCCCCCTCCTAACCAAGACGAGGTCAGAACAGCTATTGCCCGGCTTAAGAAAAACAAAGCCGCAGGAGCCGATGGATTACCGGCGGAGTTGTTTAAGGCTGGCGGCGATGAGCTGATAAGGTGCATGCATCAGCTCATTACCAAAATTTGGTTAGATGAATGCATGCCCGGCGATTGGAGTCTCAGTGTACTATGTCCCATATTTAAAAAAGATGACCCGAGTATCTGTGCCAACTACCGTGGAATAAGCCTTTTATCCATAGCATATAAGGTTCTATCAAGTATAATGTGCGAAAGACTAAAACCAATTATCGCTGACCTGATTGGACCATACCAGTGTGGCTTTAGGACTGGAAAATCGACAACTGACTAGATTTTCACGCTACGCCAAATCCTGGAGACAACACACGAAAAACAAATCGACACCCAGTGGCGGATCCAGGATTTTGATAAGGGGTGGGTCCAAAATTTTTTTAAGGGGGGGGGGGGGGTAGACATTTTTTCCTTGAGATATATGCATAATTACCACGTATATACAGGTCACCATAACGGCTGGACTACCGTGTTATAGAATAGCCATTGGTGCTGTCCAGTCGTTATGGCAGTGCATATAGTTTGTTCGCAAATTCAAACTGCGCGCCAACCTAGTCGCGATGACAGCGCCGTGAGATTTTTCTTTAAGTTTTTCCGTTGATATTTGCGCCATCTATGAGCGTGTTTGAGCGTATTTTAATCAGAGTACGAAAACAAACCAAACATTTCGCAAACGTTTGCAAAATGTAAAAAACTTTTCAAGTTTTTTTTAATCGTTTTGTACATAAGCAAAACAAAACACAAAAACTTTCAAGTGAGAAAGAGCGAAAACGAAACAATTAAATTTTCACTCATCTTCATGGTTTAATTTACAGTTTGAATCGTACATTTGAGTACAAAACAAATGCAGAAATGTATTTTTGTTTTATTCACTTTTATTCACAAAACGTTTCAATATTGTTCTCATTCATTCCTTTTCCAACTGCGTACGTTTATAGTAGTGTATAGTTTACGCTCACAAGCAAAAACAATACAAAACTAAGTGGCACAATCGTCCCCATTGTTTATGTTTTGTTTTTATTTTACTCACTGCAAACAACAAAACAAAACGAAAGCAAACGTTTCGTTTTGTTTGTTTTCGTACTCTGATTTTAATTATTTCTTTGTTTCTTTCAACACGCATAGTGTAAACATGCCGAAGTTGACAAGTGGTTAGTATAATTTCAAGTGAGAAAAATCTCTTTTCAAGTTCTCTTACTGAGAAAACACGCCTCACAATATGAAGAGGACATTGTTTTCCTATTTCACCCGCCTTGATCCAGAATCAGAACCAGAAACAAAGAAAAAGGAAAAACAGGTAAGAAAAATTGCAATAAAAAAATGATAAGTATATCGGAAAAGCTACTATTTTTGCACAATGTATTCATATAATTTATAATTTCAAAAAAACTGAAGATTCTCATTAGTTTTTAGCTAACCATATTTTTTTGACACAGATTGAAAATGCAGAGAAGCTTAACCTCGAAGAAAATCCACCGGAGACTGGAGGACAATCGACTTCCGAAGATACGTCAGTTCAAAACAAACAAGAATTGCTTCCATTCAAAAACGACATCGCTCTAGCCACGTCTAATGCTTCAAATACAAGAAACGCGAGTGAAATCCTGAACATTATCGACGACTCGTGGGTGCCACCAGCTAATTTTTCGTTCCCGACATCAACTGCCAAAAATTTATCTTTTCAAAGAAAATGGCTTGAGGAATTTCACTGGTTGGCATATTCTGCGAAAGAAAATGGCGCATATTGTAAGTGCTGCATAGCTTTTGGCGTGAAAACCGGTGGAATACGCGACGTACGTCTGGGGAAACTCATCAACAAGCCGTTCAACACTTGGAAGCACGCGAAAGAAACTTTTCGGAACCACGAAAAACTTGATTACCATAAAAAATCCATCGTTGCTTTTGAACATTTACGCGATATTCAGCTTGGCAAAACTAAATCTATTGATGAACAACTCGATAAGCAGAAAGAAAAAACTAAAGAAGAAAATTACGAACGACTGAAACCCATAGTTAGTGCAATAGTTTTGTGTGGACGTCAAGGAATTGCACTTCGTGGCCATAGAGACGATGGATGTTTGTATAATGAAGAGGAACCTGACGCGGATGATAAAACTGATGGAAAATATTCGAACGAAGGAAACTTTCGTGCAATTTTACGGTATCGAGCTGAAGGTGACGAAACACTCAAGAAAAACCTTTTGTCTGCTCCGAAAAATTCAACATATTTGAGCAAAACCATTCAGAATGAAATTATCGCAACTTGTCATGAATTGATCAGAAAAAAAATCGTTGATCGAATAAATCAATCGGAAGGATTCTCAGTTTTAGCCGACGAATCGACTGACATTTCAAGCATATAGCAATTTTCCATTTGCACACGATACTTGGATTCACAAACAAATATTTGTGAGGATTTCCTCGGATTCGTTCCCGTCACTGACGTTTCTGGACAAGCTCTGGCAAATTCCATCAGGAATTATCTGACCGATATCGGCGTGGATTGCTCATTCATGTACGGCCAAGAATACGACGGAGCTCCGGCAATGAGTGGCGAATTTCATGGAGCACAGGCTTATTTGAGGTCTCATTTTCCTCTCGCAATTTATGTGCATTGCGCCGCACACAGCTTCAGTTTGACCATCAATGCAGCTTGCGAAGTATCTGGTATCAAAAACGCGTTGGGAACTATCGGAGCAATTCAAGCATTTTTTCACTGGCCCAAGAGACAAAGCATCTTGAAGAACGAAATTTCAAAAATGACAAAATTTCAAAACAAAATTTTTTAATTTAAAAGAATCAGAGAAAAATCACTAATAGACGACTTATTGACAATTAATTGAGTAAGAGATTTTTTTAGTGCAATTTGGAACAAAGTAAAATAAATAATATCCATTGAAAATCTAAATAGAAGGAATTTTTGCAGATCATAAATGGCAGAACTTTCAAAAACGTCAACAAAATCCTACGAGTTTTGGCGGTGATACCCGTGACCACAGCAACTCCAGAACGATCATTTTCGACTTTGAGGAGAATGAAAGATTATCTGAGAAACACGATGGGTCAAGAGCGTCTCAATGGTCTTGCATCTTTGAACATTCATCATCGCATAACTTTGACTGAAGACGAAATTCTCAGAAAGTTTTTTGAAAAGCCTCGAAAATTTAAGAGTGACTAGAACCGTTTGTGGATCATATATTTTTTCTTGATCGGTCATATTGATTATCTTCGTAATTATCTTCTTCGTAATTATCTTCTATTGCATTTATTATTCGAAAATAAATTAAAATTTGTGTAAAACATTCAATAAATTACGAATTTTTATTAATAACTTTGTGTTTCAACTTCACCAACATGCCCAATAAAAGCATAAAATTTGAAAGTATATGATCCCATGGGGGGGGGGTCCGGACCCGAAAAACCCCCCCCCCCGTGGATCCGCCACTGTCGACACCTATCATATATTTATCGATTATAAAGCGGCCTTCGATAGTCCGATACGAGGGAAACTCTATGAAGCAATGTCTGAGCTTGGTATTCCTGCAAAACTCATACGCCTTTGCAGGATGACCTTGACGAACACCAAATCCGCAGTGAAAGTTTGTGAGGATCTTACCGAACCTTTCGAAACTAAGCGAGGCCTCAGGCAAGGCGACACCCTATCGTGAGATCTCTTTAACTTCTTAATGGAGATCATTATGAGAAAAGCTGCAGTCAACATCAATAAAACCATCAGCAGCAAAAGTCACATGCTGCTCGCGTATGCTGATGATATAAGTATATATCATTGGGCGCACAATTAGAGAAGTTACTGCGGTTTTTTCGAGAATTGAGAAGGAGTCAGCAAAAGTGGGTCTGACGGTAAATGAGGACAAGACAAAATTACTGGTTTCAACGAACAGGGCCTCCACGCGATTAGACCAAAGCGTGAACGTTGATAACCGTTATGACTTCGAGGTAGTGGACGAATTTATATACCTCGGATCTGCCGTGAACAAAAACAACAACGTCAGCCTTGAGAATTGTGCTTGCGAATAGATGTTATTTTGGGCTAAGCAAGAACTTTAGAGATAAAGCCCACTCTCGAGTAACAAAAGTCCAGCTGTACCAGACTCTCATTCAACCTGTCTTGCTTTATGGCGCAGAATTCTAGGTCCTATCGCAAGCAGACGAAACATCTGTAGGAGTCTTCGAGAGAAAAATACTCCGAAAAATTTATGGCCCTATAGTGCACAACGGCGAGTATCGGCGACGCATGAATCATGAGCTGTATGAGCTTTATCCTGACATTGACATAGTTAAGCGGATCAAGATAACGCGATTGCGCTGGCTAGGCCATGTCAGTAGAATGGATGAAGATGAACCAGCGCGAAGGGTTTTCGAAACCGAACTCGAAGGAAGACGAAAAATAGGAAGACCAAGACTCCGCTGGAGGGATCAGGTTGACGAATCCCTGCGTACACTTGGTATTGCCAACTGGAGAAATAAAGCAAAAGATCGAACTGGTTGGCGAAATATGGTATCTTCGTTTTGTAAGGTCCCTGACCCCCCGGGGTTGTCTGAGACCGGATAAGTAAGTAAGTAAGGTTTGCCATTTCATCATGGAAAGAAATACGAACCAACAACGAGTCGAACTTATTAAAATTTACTACCGAAATTTGGAGTCAGTGGCCTCAACTTTAAGAGCGCTACGTCCAATTTATGGTCGTCATAATCGTCGTACCAGATCAACAATTGAGCGTCTAGTGGAAAAATTTTAATCCACAGGCACAGTACAAAATGTTCCCGTGCCAGTGAGACAAAGAAGTGCCCGTAGTGTCGAGAATATTGCCGCCGCTGAGGCTTCAGTTGAAGAAAGCCCAAATGTGTCTCTCACACGTCGTTCTCAAGCGTTGGGCATCTCTGTGACGTCGTTGTGGCGAATTTTGCGAAAAGATCTTGGCCTACATCCTTACAAGATCAAATTGACGCAAGAACTGAAGCCGCTTGACCACCATAAGCGTCGTATGTTCGTGAATTGGGCTGAGCAACAATTTTCATCGGAAAATCATCTTCAGCGATGAGGCTCATTTCTGGCTGAATGGCTTCGTCAATAAGCAAAATATGCGTCATTGGTCAGACAATAATCCACAAGTAATCCATAAGTCATCATTGCATCCCGAAAAAATTACGGTTTGGTGCGGGTTATGGGCCGGCGGCGTCATTGGGCCGTACTTCTTCCGTGATGATCAAGACCGGCACATTACTGTGAATGCGAATCGCTACCGTTCAATGATAACCGAATATTTTTGGCCCCAATTGGATAATATGGACTTGGAGGACATGTGGTTCCAACAGGACGGCGCCACAAGCCACACAGCGAATGCCACAATCAATTTATTGGAAACCAAGTTTGGTGAACGTGTTTTCTCACGAAATGGCCCAGTCGATTGGCCGCCTCGGTCGTGCGATTTGACGCCGTTAGACTATTTCCTGTGTGGCTACGTCAAATCTATGGTCTATGCCAACACTGACTAACACTATCGAAATTGAATAGGTTCTGCGGGAGATTAGCAGCATGATAGGAACTGTAATGGGTATTGTCTGCTTCTGTCATGGGTATATTAAGAAACCTTTCGTTTATCTCCTCCGGGTCTGATATGATTTTATCCTGCTTGTTTCCATTATTCACTATTCCAATTTCCCTAATAGTTTTCCAGGTATTTTTTGATCCAATTGAATTTTCAAATTTCTCGGCATAATATTTTGACTTGGCGTTTCGTATGGCCTTAGTTACAATTTTCCTGGCGTTACGATAAACATTATATAGATCATCAGTCTTAAAACGCTTCCATCGAGAATAAGCATGGTCACGGTCTTCAATAAGTCGCTTAACTTCAGCTGTAAACCAGGGCTTTTGACGGTTACTCACCTCCTTCGTTTGAAGTGGTACTATTGTATTATATAACGTTGTTATATATTGTTCCAAGAAGGCCAGCTGATCATAAATACATGGAATTACAGTTGGATTGGAACTCAACTCAGGCTGAAGTATTTCGTCGCAATGTGAGGTGTACTGACATGTCGTTCTATGAAAAGACATGGAAGGGCTATTTGGGATCAGAATCATCTATGGCATATAGAATGTAGCGGACAGGGCCACGAGTGCGCTCAACAAGTCGCTAAAAATCTCTTGCCCAGGAACGAAGCCAAGGGTTTGAAAGTGTCCCTGGTGGAATAAAGAACTTGCGGATATAAGAAAGTTATGCCTGCGGTTATTTAATAAAACCAAGTCCTCTAGAGACAAGATGGACTGTAATAATTACAAGGTTGAGTTAAGGCGAATGCTTTCAGACATACCAAGGGAAAGTCGTGGATGCTCTTCTATAAATCAATAGAAGATACATCCGAGTCCTCGAAGCTACGGAAAATTCACGACGATAGGGTACCTGAAAGATTTTTCTGGGCAATGGACAAGCTGCAGTGGACATTCGCTCAATCTCCTTATGGACACTCTTTTCCCTGTCAACTCGCTGAACGACAAAACCCGCTATAAGTGAACATACTCCTCATGGAGCAGAGATTGCCATTCAAATTGTTATTAAATCCAGGATGAAATGGACTATCGGAAGCTTCAAACTATTTATGCCTTCAGGTTGCGGACGATCTATTTAACACTTGACTAACAAAGTTATATATCACGGTTATAAATTTCAGATACATACCTGGAGGGATATAGGGGTGGTGCTTATTCCCAAAATGGGAAAGGCCTCCCATACAGCTCCTAAAGACTTTAGGCTCATAAGCCAGTCGCGGTTCCTACTGAAGACATTCAAACGGCTGATAGACGGCATTGTAGTAGAATACATAGAGAAATCGTTGGCTGCTAAGGGGCTTATGTTGTAGCCTTATTGTCATTGAGGGTGCGTTTAATAAAATTTAGGTACGAAAATTGTTGCTTATGCGGACGACGTGGCAATAGATACATAAGGGGCATTATAAATTTAAATATGTAAAGGAATATGGAATAAATCAAATCTAATGCTAAACAAAAAATGCAGTCCCCTTAGGGTACGGCAGGTTGGAGAGTAAAAGTGGGCTAGTTGTAAACCGGGCCAAGACCGAGCTAGTCCCTTTATAAAATACCTATCTGATGATGATAACCTTATACACCTGCAAGGGGACTATAGGTTATAAATAGGGTTTTCTCCGAGAATTGTTCAATGAATCTATACAGTGGTGTCGAGACCGATAATGCTTTATGAGGTTATCGTGTGGTAGTAGGTACTTGAGAAGCCCATCAATTGTGCACTGCTTACTAGGGTTCAGACATTGGCGACGATGTGCACCACTCCCACTGATGCACGGTGTGTAATGTCATATTTGTATCCGGTGGACATTACAGGAAGGTAGATTGCTTCTAAATCTGTCATCAAAATAAGTCAATTCTCACAATGGGGCATGGTCAAAGTTGGTCATGGAACAATGCTAGCTGGTGCGCCGAAGGTGCTTGTCGACTACTCGAAAGCGGAATCACTATTCGATCGGATATATCACACTCTCATAGCGAAAAGAGATTCCCGGTAATCCAGTCCCTGGCAGCAGTATTCCTTAAATCAACATCTGGCCAGCAATGCCGCATATCTCTTATCGATATGGCCCAGCAATATGATATTCAACGCATATGGATCATAGACGAATACAAACGTAGATAAACTTATTCTCTCATCTGACGTTTCATTTCACACTCTTCATCGTAGGTTTGTGGAAATGAGAGCAATTAAATTTAAAATTATCTTACACCAGGTGGAGTTACAAAATATGTTCACTTAACTTTTTCCTGTCGTTTTGGTGTAGAACTGAAAAATTTAAATATATTTTGCACTTTTTTGTTGACTTTTATCGTTGGTACACATTTGTATTGTATGACCGTCGGTGGTGCAATGGGTAGTGTGCGCGCCTCTTGTACAGGAGATCCTGGGTTCGATCCCTGCTCCAACCACCTTAAAAATTTCTTTCGACGACGGTCACCTCGCTTAGTGACGGCGACACTATCGAGTATATAGCCATGAAAAAGCTTCTCAAAATACCGTACGGAATCGGTGTAAAACTGTAGGTCCCAATCAGTGAGTGAAAACTGGAAAGCGCACAGCTCAGTGATTGTGAGAAGTTCTCCCCGGTCCCTTCATGGGATGTAATGGGAAACCATTTATTTTTTTTATTTTTTTTATACATTTGTATTGTACTAGTTTGTCACAAAAACACGAAATTCGGCTGTTTTTCCTTTGTGGATCGCTGTATACTATTGCCACCATCTGGTATTATTGAACCCATATTTTCCACCATCCAATGTTTACTTTCCATCGTACCTATGACGTTTAATTTATTGAGCGAATAAAAGCTTCTATGGTATGTATTATTCTATGATATGGATAGAAGGGCACAGGGACATTTTGCAGAGCGGATGAGCTGGTCAGACTAGGGATCACCTTGCATGCTCCACAGGAATTAGAACGTGTTGGCATGCGCCTAGCGTCTTGTTATCATATCCAGCAAGAACGCTACTATATGATTATGCATGAGAGGTAGACGGAGAGCGTAGAAGAGCGCAATACACATCTGGGCGACAGTGTATAGAAGATGCATGAGCCTTCTGAATCTAGCTATCCAGGCCCAAGTATCTAGTCAGCCAAAGTGTATTGTTGCGGTTGCACAGTTGAAAATTCTCCATTTAAATGGACTTTAAATGCCCGATATTTCTCATTAAAATCTCATTTAATATGAAAATTTTATATAACCTTTCAAATTGAGCTTTTAAATGACGAGTGTGAAATTCACTTTTAATTTTTGTAAATGAGATTAAAAGCGGCCAAGTAAATTACAAACGTTCATCATTCGTCCTAAACTACATAAGATATTGGTAAAACAATTGAGTAGGAAATACTCATTTTATAACATGTAAAATTACAATAGGCGACAGAACTGCACCCTTTGTAGTACCTCCCATTTGATGCGCAGTTTGGGAGTCCCCGCATGTCTGTGGCCACTGGAAAAACTGTTCGAAACTCAAAGTGCATTTCCTCGAAGCAGATAAGAGGAACATGCAATGCATAAATTTCTTGTTCAAATTAATTTTACGGTCTGCATGAGACTGATAATAATAGACGGCGGCGGTCAGTTGTTAGCAGCACAGCACATGGTCAAAGAATTGCCACATTTTGCTACGAAATATTAACTGAAATACAAAAGATTTATAATTATTTTGCCTAATTGGCAAACTACGGCATTGGATATTTCAAAATACTTAAAACTTGAATGTTTCAACATTTTTCCGAATTCACGTGAGAATATCTACATTTTTCAAAAACCTGTAAATTACTCTGCTAGTACCTTTTGATTCTTTTTATTTTATAAGGGAAGATCTTTGACATACTGTTCCTCCGGTACTCGTATTTGTTTTGAAATGGAAGAACAAACACCTTCAGTTTGGTATGAGTATCATTGAAATGAAACTTAGCTAAATACTCTCATTGGCCGATGCAAAGCTTATCTGTTGGTGACTCCAAAGGTCATGCTTTCCTTCTGTTTGTAATTTGGAACTACAGGCGATGTGTTGGTATATTATGTTCGGCGATCCGGATAGTGATGTTGAATTGGATAAAAATCAAAATTTTATTACATTTTATTCTACTAAATATAGGGAAGCTCCCAACACTTGCTCTTTATAGGCTACCAGATTGGGTCATTCCGGCCTATCCTGCTAGGTAATGTCTAAAACATTTGATGTGAAATTTTAGTCGAAAGCAGGTTATCTCTTTCCCATACCTGATCGACTGTTGGAGTTTTCATGGAGAATAAAGTTTGGTGACTGGGCGTATTAGAATTGCGCTATGCGGTTTTCATATATTTGCAACCGCGTATCGAAACAAAAGTACAAAACACATCAACTAGAGAGCATTATTATATAAAATTTTGCCAATTACGTCGAGCAAAAAAGGGATAGCAAGTGAAAAAAATCAAAATGTAATTAAAACGCAAAAATTTAAAACTAAAGATTTTTCTCGTTCTACATGAATACTCCAACTAGTTCAGTGACTTTCCAAGGTAACCGGTGAAAATAAAACAGCTGTTACGCGCCCTTATTGTATTATTCAATGTTCGAAAGTCTCGTAACTTTGTGACAGTCGCAATATAGTCAAGAAAATACTTATCTCAGTGGTAATGCAGTCACTGATACGTCTCAGGATTATTAGGTGACCCTATCACTGAAGCTCTTCAAAGCAGTGGACATATTCTTCTGTCCTTTGAAGGCGGATGAGCCAACACCCCTGGCCAACGGCGGATCAAAATTGAAGAAACCAAAATCCAGTTTCGACACACTGCATTCTGGTCAGCGTCTAATCCATAATGGGCGGCTGAGACATAATCATCCTGGCAGTAGGTAAAATGCAAACCACGGTGGGCTGGGTTTGCCTCCCGCCACCGTTATATTGGCAATGAAAATACACCGAAAATATAATGAACAAAGAAACCCCCCAACTGTTGACGACCCTCGCAAACGTTGTAAAGACCATAATTTAAGGATATGTACCTGGAATGTTCGAACGTTATACAGGACTGGTGCCACTTTCCAACTGGCGGATGTCCTCGGAAAATATAAAGCTGACATCACAGCGATCCAGGAAATGCGATGGACAGGATATGGTTGCACCAGAAAGAAAAACTTCGATATTAACTACAGCTGCCATGAGCGTAAGCTCGAATTTGGGTGCGGATTTATAGTAGGCAAGAGACTAGTTTTAAGGTTCAACCCAGTGAGTGACCGCATAGCCACAATTCGCATCAAAGCGAAATATTTTAACATCTCGCTAATTTGTGTGCACACACCGACAGAGGATAAAGATGATGAGGTCAAAGAAACATTTTATGAATGCCTGGAGGAAGTATATGAACGCTGCCCTCACCACGACATTAAGATTATTCTAGGAGATTTTAATGCCAAATTAGGAAAGGAAAGTGTCTTTCGACCAACCATCGGTAATCACAGTCTACATGATACCACCTCCGATAATGGAATAAGACTGATAGACTTCGCCGCTGCAAAGAACATGGTAGTTAGTAGCAAACGATTCCAGCATAAGGACATTCATAAGGCGACCTGGATATCTCCTGATCAACGGACGAAGAACCAGATTGATCACTTGGTAATAGATGGCAGGCACTCTTCTAGTGTAATGGATGTATGTGTCGAATGCCAATATCGACTCGGATCATTACCTGGTGGCTGCGAAAGTTCGCACGAGATTGAGCAGGGCGAAAAACGTACGAAGCCGAACACAGGAAAAGCTGGATATTGACAAGCTACAAATACCGGAGATATCAATGTCCTATCGACAGAAAATCTCTCTCCTGCTAGAGCAGAATACCCCCTCCCGAAGACTCAGATGAGCAGTGCAAGCACATCTCCCATTCTTTGGAAATCGCTGCAATGACTGAACGTGGCTATCAAAAACCGCAGAAGGATAAGCCATGGTACGACGAAGAATGTCGCATTGCAACTGATGAAAAAGACACTGCACGTATGGCAACGAAACAGTCAGTTACAACGCGTGCTGCGAGTGAGCGGTGCAAGAAGCTGAGAAGGGAGGAAAACCAACTATTTAGGCGAAAAAAATGGCAGTGGGAGCAGAGAGAGAGTGAAAGAACCGAAATGTGCAGGATGAATGGTGAATCCCGAAAGTTTTTCCAGAGGGTAAGAAGATCGACCAACGGGCCTAATAATGGGCTGCCCTCCTGCAAGGACGAGAATGGGAATCTGGTGACTGAGAAGCAGTGTGTGCTCAAAATGTGGAGAGACCACTTTTCAGCACTACTACACTCAGAGTCTTCCACTGAAGATCAGGAGGTAATGATAGTGGAAGATAGTATAGATTGTGGCGATCTCCCGCCTGAAGAATAATAAAGCCTCTGGTGCGGATGGCCTACCCGCTGAACTTTTTAAGGCAGGTGGCGAAGGACTGATAGCCCACATGCACCAACTGATATGCGGTATATGGCTGGGGGAATCTATGCCCGACGATTGGAGTCTCAGTGTATTATGTCCTGTATTCAAAAAGGGCGATCCGTGTGTCTGTTCCAACTATGTCGATCGTATTATGTGAAAGACTAAAGCCAATTAATGAAAACCTGATTGGACCTTATCAGTGTGGTTTTAGACCAGGCAAGTCCACAACTGACCAAATATTCACGCTATCGATACATACCACCTTTCTGTCGATTACAAAGCTGCTTCCGATAGCCCCATACGGGGAAAACTGTACGAAGCTGTCTGAACTTGGTATTCCGGCAAAACTGATTCGCCTCTGTAGAATGACGCTGACCAACACCAAATCAGTAGTGAAAGCGAGAACTTAGACAAGGCGACACACTTTCGTGCAATCTCTTCAACATCTTAATGGAGAGACCATTAACACGAAACGAAAAGCCATATGTAGCTGGCGTATGCTGACGACATAGACATCATTGGGCGAAATTGGCGAGAGTTTACTGCAGTATTTTCAAGAATCGAAAAGGAATCAGCGAAGGTGGGTCTGGCTGTTAATGAGGGCAAGACAAAATTGATGGTGTAAACGACTAGAGAAACCTCTCGACTTGGTCCGCACGTGAACGTTGACAACCGATTTAATTTTGAAGTGGTAGATGAACTTGTCTACCTTGGATCCGCCGTGAACGAGGACAACAACGTTAGCCTGGAGATAGATAGGAGAATTGTGCTTGCAAAAAGATGTTATTTTGGGCTCAGCAAGCAGTTTAGGAACAAAGCCCTGTCTCGACGGACAAAAGTCCAGCTATATCAGACTCTCATTTTACCTGTCTTGACATATGGCTCCGAAACTTCCGCAGAGCTATATAATCTGCATTCTGACGTGGACATAGCTAGCCGAATCAAATTAGGTCAATTGAGTTGGCTAGGTCATGTAATCAGAATGGATGAAGATGAGCCAGCGCGAAAGATTTTTGATAACGTACCCGATGGAAGCAGGAAAAGAGGACGACCAAGACTCTGCTGGAAAGACCAGGCAGAAGAATCCCTCCGTATCCTTGGTGTTAACAACTGGCGAGAAAAGGCGAAGGATAGAGCCAGTTGGAAGAATATGTTGAAATTTGTTTAATTTGTTTGTTTAATTAATATGTGTAAGACGTCTGACCTCATGAGGTTGTAATATAGTCAATAAAAGTAAATGAAGTGTTAGAGTAAAATCCCAATTAAATTTCAAATTGTTAAAATTAAAAATTTCTCTCATTCACTACAAGTTTTCCAATTATTCCACGGGTCAGTGGTGCAAGTAAACAGCTATTGCGTTTATAAATTGCACTGTGGACCGTCGCAGCACGCTGAAAAAAGCGGAACACACTCCAAACATTCATACGTTTGAAAATCCCAAACTCACATGTATTTAAATGGAAACATTAGAATATTTACATGCAAATATGTATGCTTTTACGTGGAAACATATGCGTGCTTCATCCCAAACAAACATAGACTTATGTGGAAACATTCGCGTGTGTCCTCCAAAATCGCCATATACTTTCGTGGAAACATGTGCGTATTTCCTCCCAAACATATTAGAAACAAATTATTTTTTGATATCAATATGTACATTAGGGCGGGTCAAATTGTATGGAACGATTTTTTTGATGAAGCGTATAGCAAAAACGTAATCTATTGGTGATTCTGAGAAATTTTGCTCAAGAGACCATAGCTCTAAGTCGGATTTGGAGCCCCCCAAAAGGTATTTTTATCACCTTTCAGAATCTGTATTGAATTTATTACCTTAAAGTTAATTTTAGGCTATTTTTCGACAAAAAATTCCTAATATCTCTACTAAAAATAAAAAAAAATATTGGTATCAATACAGATTCTGTGATAAAAATACCTTTAAAACAAGCCCACATTGAGAAATCTACTATAATTCTATCCGATTTTATGACGAATTTAATTAAATTATTCTATGTACAAGGTGGCGCAAAAGTAAACTTCCGATGTTTTTTGGCTGTAATTTAAAAAAAAAGGGGAAACTTTGATTCTTCTTGTGGATAATTTTTATTTGGTCTTTTAATTTTTTTTACATCAAGTCGAGAATATGATGTCATGTAAATGGCCGCCGCCACAGTTGATTGTCATTTGAGCCCTTTTTATGGCATTTTCCATCACTTTGGCCAAAACTTCCGGCGATACGTCCTCACATTCTTGACGGATATTGTCTTTAAGAGCTGCAAGAGTCTGAGGCTTGTTGACATAAACCCGCGACTTCAAAAAGCCCCACAAAAAGAAGTCTGGAGCGGTCAAATCAGGCGATCTTGCTGGCCAGTGCAAATCGCCAAAACGGGAGATTAGGCGCCCGGGAAATGCATCCTTCAGCATATCGGTTGTGGCGCGTGCAGTGTGTGCCGTTGCACCGTCCTGTTGGAACAACATGTTTTCCAATCCCAATACATCAAGTTGCGGCAAAAAGAAATCGTTGATCATTGCTCTGTAGCGTGGCACGTCGTCTGGTCGATGTCGACGGCGCTTCCATGACATCCTCGGCTACAGCAGCAATATTCTCTGCAGAACGGCTACTCCGGGGTCTGCCACGCCTGGCAGCGTCTCGTGTTGTGCCAGTCTCTTCGAGGCGAGCGGCTAAACGTCGCAGTGTTTCACCAGTAGGCGTTGGACGGCCAGGAAATCTGCGACGAAATTCACGTTGTTGCAAAGTCACCGACCGATTATTGGTCAAATAAATAGTCAGCAATATTCCGCATTCTGAAGCAGTGTAGCGTAACATTGTTTATTAACGTGTATTTCGCATGTGTTTACTACACAAATGTCAAAACAGAACTGACATTAGGGGCCAATCGCAAAATTTATAACATTTTCTGATAGGAGGATTACTTTTGCGCCACCTTGTATATATGGAAAAATATATATTTTGAAATTTTGGGGGGCTTCAAATCCGACTTAGAGCTATGGTCTCTTGAGCAAAATTTCTCAAAATCACCTATAGATTACGGTTTTGCTATACGCTTCATCAAAAAAAAATTAACCCGCCCTAATGTACATATATATATTATTATTATAAATAATTTTACCAATATAAATCTACATTTATAATCAATTAATAAAAAAAACTGTAAGATTTAAAACGTCCCATTTTACATTTACTAGCATTGAATTCGTTATATTTTTATGAAATTAGAATATGCTGCTCTTTTACTTCTCATTTCTTTACAAGATTTTTTTTACAAGATTTCAACTTCGCCAAACACTACAACACTTTAAATCACGATTATCACTATGCATTGGTACGTACACACACAATATTCTTACATATGTTTATACAAGGTTCGTTCATTTAAATTTCACAAAAAGCACACCGCTCTGATTCTCGCTGTAACGGCTCGGGCAGACAAAACAAAGACATCTCATTGTTGCTCTTTTCAGTTTTCTCCTCAAAATAGTTTATCACTTTGGTAGCACTTTTATCTCCGAAAGCCATATACAAAAACCAAAGCACCATCACAAACCATTTAACCGTGCGAGCCCTTATTTTTTCTGTTTTTACTGATCACAAATATGTTCTACTAAGCGCCGACCAAATGCATTTGATATCCTCTATCCGATGAACCATTGACAACTGAGTGCAATAAACTAAAACGCAATACATCAAAAATAAGAAACATTCACTTCATCTGCAATTTACACATATATTCAGGAATATTTATGAAGCACTGACTGAATGAATAATGGCAAGATACATTTACACATTTACAAGTAAGACTGTGAATAATATCTCTTTGTCCCTCTTTTATAATCTTGCTCTCGAAAGAGCATAAACAGTGCAATAAACAAATCTATATTTGTATCATAAACACAGATATATTTGGATCACAACCGCATATATTATAACATTTTAATCTTTGTGTCTCCAACATGTAATCTTTATTAGCAAACACCAAAACTCACAAACCGAACAACAAAAAAGACAATTTTTTAGCGTGTAATATACAATTTTTCCACAGCATGCTTACTTAATCAACCAAGTGCATTTGTTATCCTCTGTCCGATTGACGACTGAATACATGAAACAAAAACGCAACAGATGTAAAAAATATTCACTTCATCTGCAATTTACACATGCATTCAGGAATTTTTATGAATCACTGACTGAAAAATAGTGTAAAAATACAGCTACATACATACAACTTTCACTGTGAATAATCTCTCCTTGTACCTTTTATTCTCTTGCTCTCAATAGATAGTAAATAGTGCAACAAGGACGGCTGAATTTGTATCCCAAACACAGATATACTTGGGCCACAAACACATATATTATAACATATTTATCATTTTGTCTCAAACGTGTAATATTGAATAGCAAACACGTTGTGTTTGGACACAAGTATACTACGATATACTTGCTACAAGCTCCAAATATTCGTTATATTTACATCCAAAAACGAAAGAAATTTGATGTTATCACGTGTTTGGAACCCTAGTACGAACAGATGTATTTCTTTGGGGTATTTTGAAGGGTGTGAACTTGAGATCGGCGATGATTTAATCACATCGATTAAAAAATGACGGGTAAGTGCTGTGATCGGATATGTCGGTATTTCAGTGTTGTCGTTCAGCAGTAATATAAGAGTATGCAATAGGTATGCACTGTTAGCAGTAATATAAGAGTATGCAATAGGAATATGACCTATGTATGAGAAATGCTACAAAAATAAATAAAATATATTTAGATGAATAAAGATACCATTGACATTGCAACTCTTTTGCAGTCTGTACGCTTCCAACAAAATAATAACATGCATTTCTCAACGATTTCATGGTGTAATATGGGGTCAAACGAAAATGATCTAGCCTAATATGGGGACTAAAGGCGACCACCTCGTTTAGTTCGGGACCGGTGTAAAACTGTACGTCCCAATCAGTAAGTGTAAAACTAGAAAGCGCATAGCTCACCGGTTGAGAGTGCCTTAAGGGGATGTAATGGTAAATTAAGCCCTTAGGGGATGTAATGGGAAACCATTTTTAAGTAATAGTTATGTTTTTTCATGGATTGGAATAGATTTCAATATCAGAGTAAGAGATGTTTTACATTGTACTGAATTATTTGTATAGCTCTTTCTGCATATATTATTACCCGGCTGATTTAAAATTGCAGAGTCTCTTATGTTAAAAAAAAAACAGGGGGATGTTCTTTCAAACAGGATTAGAGATGTATACCACGCAACACATATATATTTTCAGATTGCAAGTAATTCACCACTGAATTTTGGCATAAGTATACAACTCAAACTAGCAAATATGCGTCTGGTATTCCAGGGATCATAACTTTGGGAGGAGGCACAGATTTTAAATGTATATAAGCAAACTCATTAAAAACCACATAATGCCTAAACGCCACCCCGACCGAGCTCAAACAAATATTATATTAACAGTTTTTTTTATTATTTTTTACATTGGTTATAGCCAACCTTAAGGTTCCGCAACAAAATTATAAGAAAAATTTGGCGACGATTTTTCCATCCAGTAATTCTTCCACACCTAGTCTCAGCATCAAATCAATATTATGATGCTGGCAGCCAACATATTACGCCTGATATAAACCAATGGTTTGGTAGTGTCTCTGCAATAAAGTAACAAACCCATTTTTATTGCCTTTATTAACACTCGCTGTATCGGACACTATAATTTTTGTTGATTTCCAAGGCAAGATTACGGTATCCGCGGCCCCTGAATCCATTAACTGTATTTTGTAGAACACCTCAATCTAAGCCGAAAAAATTTTTAAAAAAATTTATCGATAACTCGCTTAGTAATCGAGATATCTGTGGCTAAAATACAAAAACCCCAATATTTTTTGTAATTTTAAGCCCGCTATTCAGGTTTGATGCAATTTTCGTTGCGATATTAAGTGCGTGCATAAAAAAATCGAATATTTCGATCACTTTACGTTTGCCTGGTACTCAGTTTGCTGCGAAAATGTCGTAAGTAAAATCAATTACAGGGTTGTTATGCCCAAGTTGTCTCGTATGAAAACAAATGATTGTCAATTGTTTGGACCGACATTTTGATTATTTTAACACAACAATGGTAATACCACATGCGTTAAAAATAAAATGGAATTATTATAAAATAATTAATGGAATTATTTATAAAATCCTCTATCTGGTTGGGCTATCTTTCAACAGAAAAAAAACATAAGTTACCTGCCATCCGGCTGAGCAGATTGAGGTTATGTGAATTTTTTTGTATCTCTGTATCTCTGCGATTTGACTTTTTTCTACTTTTTTTATTGATTCTGAAAGGCCTCTTAAAGACCTTTCCAACAAGCTCCAAGGCTCAGAAGTTAGCAACTTTACCCTACTACCCTCCGACCGCCAATCCGAAAATGTTGAACCCGCTTCCATTTCGCACCCTTGCATTTTCGAACATGGTCCTAGCGGACTTTTCTTCCTGAATCACCAAGTATATTGGAAAAAGTCGAAAAGTTTACTTCTCATTCCTTTGAAGAATTCAAAACGTCAACTTTTCGAATATTTTTAAAAGTCAACTTTTTGTATCTAAATTGTCCACTGATCATCTAGGGCGAATACATTATATTTAGGGTACATCACAGTATTCGACTATAATCAAACATATTGGGAAATTATCTCGAATGTGAGTCAGTGGAATAAAAAATATGCACACACATATTTATGTACATACTTACATACATACGCTGTGTAGAATACATACTAAGTACAAACCATAAGTACAGATTCTAAAGCGTGAACAACAGCAGAATCCGAAGACTCTTCAACTTCAAAATACATACGGGTATATTTATGTGCAAATAGTCTTGGATCGGACGTTGAAAGATTCAAAACATAAACCAAAGTTCGTGGAAAAATTTTGCATTTTAAAAGCAGGAATTAGTGATACGAATATTCTTTTTAATACGTAGACATCAAAATCAAAAGGCTTCAGTGATATTATAGGACTTCTTCGTAAAACTTTACGAATAGAACTGAGTTAAAGCTGCAGACACAGCACAAGCCGATCTTTACAAAATCTGTAGGAGCATATTGAGTTTCCTATAAAATAATGGGTTAGTAGAAGAGCATTTTAAATTTTAATTCAATTTCTATTGAGCGCTTCCAATTTAATTTGTGGTTATATATTAAGCTAACACACCGGGTACAAAATTCCATTTGGAATCAATAGATCGCATTGGTAGTATTCCCCTAGTCGAGACGAGTTTAAAACAAGTGGAGATTATATATGGCAAAATCAAGACAAGTAATCGGCTAATTAACTGGTACTTTGATACTGCGGAGTACACTATAATTTCGGCATACGAATCGGTACAGCCAGCTGTTAAACTCTTCGAGTCACCTCTGAAGCGATTGGACAATGTCATGTGCAAGAGTTTGGATATTTTAGAACAACGCATTCCCCTAGTTTATTTACCGCCTGAATTGGTAAGTTACGGATTACATATGCGATTTATACTGATGGCTGGTAGAAAGCCGACTATTAATTAGACCATTATTTTGGGCTTAAAGATGTATTGGAACACCAAGGAATACATGGCGGACCATTTGGTGAAGCCAGTGTTAAAAAGAGCCGATTCCGTTAAGCAAATCAGAAATGCGGTTCTCGACAATCCTATTACCACGTTTGCAGCTGAACGGCTAGACGGTGCCTTGACAGCTGGTGATAAATTCGTCGATAAATATTTGAATCTCATAGATGGCGAACCCGATCAGATAGATGGTAAGTATAGTACATGTTGTTATTCATTTTCAAAATATCAATATATGTACATATAAAAGTCCTAAAAATTCTTAAATCTCAAGAAAATCGTGGAAAAAATAAAGAAAATACAACTAGGCGTGGTTATCGATTTCTCCAGATTCGTAGAACATGATTTCTATAATCTTTTGTTAATTCATTCTGTTTTGTCGGTTTTTTCGTGTCTACAGAATCGTGCTAGACACTTGATAAGAAATTGAAAAAAATAATAACCTTAACATTAAAATGAATTGAATTGAATTGAATTAAAACAATTGCAAAAAAATGGGCCTTGGAAGTAGCAGAAGGTCGGCAAATTAAAATTATCTTTGTTTATTTCAATGGTTTTATAAAATTAAAAATTTCAAAGATTTATCTAATATATTAATTGTTAACGGAAGATGTATAACAATTGCACTCCACCCACTCGAAAAGCGAACGAAAATTTAAGTTGCCGAAAATGTGTTTGCTTATGTTCCTGTAAATCTTAGGGGTAACGATATTTTCATTTCATCAGCGTACTATGCTTAGATAGTGAAGTTTTAGGACCATGTTTGGTACGATTATCTCCCTTTCAAACCAAAGTTAGGCAGATATCCTTATGCAGATACTTAGCACAGTATGCACGGCTTTTCGGAGGTACTAAACCAACCTACTACTGGACATAGAAAATTCACCAAACTGTTTTTTTTAGTTTAGTTCGAAAATGTGAAAAACTTGTTTGCCAGTCGATCATCCGAGATATAAAACACAGAATCAAAATTGTTTACAAAAATAAATATATATTTCACAGCGCTACATCCCAAATGAACTAGTGTGCGTTGTAGCCCTAGTTGAGGAGATTACAATCCATTTTTCAAAAAGTTCAATAGTTCCCTTCATTTTCGATTACTTTTTATTTGTGGTCACTCCGAACTCTGGGACCAAACTATATCCGTCGCGTAGAGATTGGTTTAAAAATGCAATTTACGTCTTTTTTGGAAACGCCGACCAGAATAGCGGGACAAAATTAGTATTGATTGTAATCACTTTTTCCATAGCACTTATGGTTAACGAGATAAATAAATAAATGGTTTCCCATTACATCCCGTGAAGGGACAGGGGAGAGCTTCTCACAATCACTGAACTGTGCGCTTCTCAGTTTTCACTCACCTGCAGTTTTACACCGATTCCGAACGGTATTTTGAGTAGCTTTTTCATGGCTATATACTCGATAGTGTCGCCGTCACTATGCGAGGTGACCGCCGCCGAAAGAAATTTTTCTTTAAGGTGTTCAGAGCAGGGTTTGAACCCAGGATCTCATGTACAAGAGGCGCGCACACATTAACACCGACGAGATTGTAGATACGACGGAAGGACAAATTCGCCAAAGTACAAATGTAATATTTTAACGTCTACAGGCGATGTGTGATCCAAACCATTCAACTTGACTTTTTATTTATCTGAAATGTTGATCCTAACCAGTTTCGTGTTTGTTTCTGGACAATTATGGCTTTTGAGACATCATTTCGTTACCTTTCTAAAATATGAGGCATAGTACACTGAGATTCCAATCGGCGGACATGTATGAATCTAACCAAATTTTGAAAATGAGCTGATGCATGCATCTTATCAACTCATCGCAGCCAGCATTAAACAGCTCCGCCGGTAATCCATCGGCTACTGCGGCTTTGTTATTCTTAAACCGGGCAATAGCTGTTCTGGCCGGGCAATAGCTGTTCTGACCTTGGTAAAGCCCTGTATTCAGTTCTTGCGAAATTTTCGTAAGATATTTTGTCATTTATCTCTAAACGGAAAATTTTCTTGCGGAGAGTTACCACATATCTGTGATTTACCTTGCAAATATATCATTTATAATTCCTCTACGCGCTCCATTTTATTTTTAACGCATGTCGTGTTGCTTTTAGTTGTTAAAATGTAAAAATTCCGTTCCCAAACAATTATCAAACAATTGATTTCGTACGAAATAACTTTGGCGTAACAACCCTGTAATTGATTTTGCCTACGAAATTTTCACAAAGAGCTGAGCATGAAATGAAAATGAAAAGTGAGCGAAATTTTCGGTTCATGAAATTTTCGTTATTTTTTTATACACGTACTTCTTATGGCAACGAAAATTTCATAAAAACTGAATACCAAGCTTTAGCAGGGAGTCAATCGACGTCGTCGTCCAAATTGTAATCGATTGTCTCATCATCATTGTATATCTCAGGTACCAGTAACGTGCAGAAATTATCTCTCCATATTCTCAACATCTTGTGCATATCTGCGATGAGATTTCCGTTCTTGTCTTTACAAAAGGGGGGCCTATACCATGTTCATTAGTTCTGTTTTTGAATTTTTTGTATAACTTTTGGGCGTCGTTCTTCCTTCTGTATGTCTTAATTTTCTCACTCTCGCGCTTTTCCACCGCCGCTTCTTACGCCTAAAGGGACTGTTTACCTTCTTTCTTTTTTCCCTGTACAGCTCAGTCGCAGCTCGCATTACAATTGACTTAAGCATGCGTTCTTTTCATAATTTGATATGCGACACTCTTCATCGTACCATGGTTTGTAGCGAAGCGGTTTTTCAAACTTTCTATAGAGTCGGAAATGGGTTTCCACTGCGCGTCAGAATCGTCATCGGGAGGGGGTGGTTTCTATGGCAAATGTTGGGAGAGTTTCCTTGAGTAAGCTGTGGCTACCTCTGGTAATTGCAGCTTTCCGACATCTAGCTTTCTCTACGACTGGTTTCGTACGATTTTCGTTCTAATTAATTTCGCTGCTACCAGGTAGTAATCAGAAGTGATGATAGCTCCTCAGTGGCTGCAGTGGATGAGTGTCTTCTATCAATTACCACGTGATCAATTTGCTTCTTCGTTCTTTGATCAGTGGATAGCCAAGTAGCCTTTATGCTGGAATCTTGTACCGCTAACGACCATGTTTATCGCCGCGGCAAAGTCAATCATGTAGACAATAGTTGGATGACACATATTTTCCCTGCCTACTTTAGCATGAAAATCTACCAGTACAATCTTAATGTCATGGCCAGGGCAGCGGTCATACATTTCCTCTAGGCGCTAATAGAATATGTCTTTGGCATCATCATCGTTATCTTCTTAAGGGGCAGGCACACACATTAGGGAAATATAAAAATATTTCGCTTTTATGCGGATTGTGGCTTACGTTCTCACAGGATTGAACCTAGAGGCTAGATGTCGCAGTCTTCTGCCAACTACAATCCGCAACAAAATTCATGTTTTTTCTCATGGCAACTGTAGTATATGTTGCAGTTTTATTCCTGCCTATCGCATCTTGCATTTATTTCACATTTGCTAAGAATGGACGTTTAAATCAAACTAAAAAGTATAATTTTTGAGATTTCCAGTAAACTAATCAAGTCTCGCAATATGGGATGCTATTTTCGAAATCTGCAGGTAAAACTTGATTACATTCAACACTAATTTTGCCCCAGTAGGGTCAGAATTAGTGTCCAAACCCGTAACCGAAAACCCAATTAATAGGTTTTTTTTGGTCAACTCAATTTGTGTCAAATGTCCTGAAAAAGTTTAGTAATAAGTGATACGATTTTCAAATTTCAATACAATTTTGGAATTAAGAAGATTGATTTATATTTTCGAATATAATTTTATGATTCAATAAGTTCTAATAAAGGCCATGACTCACTATCAGATTTAGTCTTTGGATCTGTCAAAAATCGTATGTGTGCTGAAAAAATAGGATAGTCAGGATTGTATGCGAATAAGTATGAAAGAGAAACGAAAATAATTTTGACAGGTCTGTTAAATTTGCTCATGTTTTGAAAAGTTGCAAAAAATTAATATTTTCTCTGCGATCAGGGTTGCGTTTTGGGAGACAGCTGATACAAAACGCCAGCTGATACAAAAATAGACGCGCAATTATTCTGTTAAAATTATATCAGTTTTCGTGAGGTAGTTGTGCAAAAGAATAAATAATAGTTGTGCAAAAGAATAAATAAATGAATATGTCGAAAAATATTAAAGTGTGTATGTTATAAATACAAACGCAATCAAAATATCATCAAAAGCAATCCAAAGAACCAACGTGATGTTGAAAAAATATGGTTTTGCATCATTTTTGTGTGATGGTCTGGCATCCACAACACACTTGGATCGGATTTTTTCAAGTGTGATGCGATTATCTTCAAGTGTGATAAGATTCTGTCAGATTATTTTTTGAATAAATCGCACCACTATCTAGGATAGTGAGTCACGGCCTTAAATGACATTTGCAAACAATCTTTTTATTCAAATTTTATAATGATTTTATAAGCTTAATTAAGCTTTTCAAACATTTTTTTTTAACTTCCAAATTTAATTACTTTATAAACAAAATGTTTTAAACTTTTTATATTTTTTTTTTTTACTTATTTGTTTTAATTTATTTTTTTAAAACTTATTTATTTTAATACATAAAAATTTCTACAATTTAAATATGATTTTCGAATTTTATAAATAAATGTTTTAAACTTTTTACATTTTTTTAATTATTTATTTTAACTTATTTATTTTAAACTTATTAATTTTAATACATGAATATTTCTACAACTTAAATATGATTTTCGAATTTAAATCGGTTAGATGCGAAAAATTGAATAAAACTTATAAATTTTATATTACACACGCATTCCAAAGTTGAATACGATTTAAATTTTAATTTAAAATTAAAATGTGATTGTCAAAATTAAATAGAGTTTATATTTTTGAGTTTTGCAATTGGTTGCTGTTGGAGTTGAGAAAGGGTTTGCTAAAATTTAAAACCGAACCCGTGTTTCTTAAAAAACTGATTTTTCGAACAAACCGAACAGGTTTTTAAAAAATTCCTGTTTTTTTGGACGCTCTAGTCGGCGCATTTAAACAAAAACAAATAAAATTTCTGCCCTTTTAATCGTCATTTTCTAAATAATGGACGTACTGGGAAAAATTGGATGCCAGTTTTTATATCACAAGTCTCAACTCTACGCGACGCATATAGTTTGATCCTAGAGCACGGAGTGACCATAAATTTGTTCCGGAATTTTGACATTTCAATTATTTTACGCATAGATTAATTTATACATAGATTTGTCAACTCGCTCATCGGTTTAATGATTGAAGGGAAACGAACTTGTGGAAGTTTGAATGTCAAGAGAAGAATTCCGTCGCTGAGGTTTGATAAATACAGATGAAATTGTTACTGTGAATGTTCAAAATATGTAAATATACATCCGAATGCACAAAACTAAAAATGGAGGATTTTATTCGATGTTCGCACAATTGCTTGTAATTAAACAACAAAAGAGCTGACAGAAATACGTTTCCTCATTGAAGAAGCGGAGGAGAAACGTCAGATGAGACGAATAAAAAAAGTAACACAACATGGGTTACAAGTAGTATGTAGTGCGAAGAGGAATTATTAACGAAAAACGGTTATTAGCGATAACATTAACATTAAGCGTGTTTTGGTTACACCGCTTGCTTATATGTATATTCGCTTGTTTTGTATGAAGCACTTAGCGAAGACTTAGTGAGAAGTTAGCGACGAGAATCATTTTCGCTAAGTTTAAACAATTTGACATCTTTTAGCGTTTTCAACCCTTATTCATATTTTTGAATAAAATTACTTATCGCTAAATTGCCGTTTTCTTTGAAACTTAGCAAGCGACAATCGCTTGCTTGTAACCAAAACACGACTAATATTCCAAAATATGGAAAAGGAAACAATTTCTACAACAGATTATAAAATTAGCTAAAATGATTCGTGTCGCTAAGTTTTCGGTAAGTGCTTCATACAAAACAAGCGATTGTATAAGTAAGCGGTGTAAACAAAACACGATTAATAGCTTTGTTCTCATAGAAATTGGTGTCATTTTGCCATAGAAAAAGTAAACAAGAAAAATCGTACAATTTTTTTCAGTTCTATTACAATCTTTTCTCAAACTTTTCGCAACCCTTTTCTTTTTTTGTTCCTTTAAGAACTCTTTTCTCTTCATTTGGATCCTTATTTCGATATTATGGAACCGTTTTTGGTTCTTTTGCAACCGTTTTCGGTTCTTTTGGAACCGTTATTCGGTTCTTGTAAGAACCGGTCCCGTCGGGTCTTTTAAACAATTCCTCGATTCTGTTCATCACTACTGGCAACGATTCCAAGCATAGTCCTGGCTTGGTTAATGAATGCCTGCTGTATAATGTGCGATCAAAGCTGGATCACCCTCCGCAACCTCCAGATCAGAGAATGACAACAAACCACCCCAAATACTAGTGCACCGTATAGATATCGGGTGTTTTTGACACACAGGTGTTTTTAAGCACAGTAAATAAGATGCGAACACTCACTCAGCAAACATTTTTGGGTAATTAGACGCACAAGTGTAAATCTGGTGCAGTTTATTTTTTGCATGTGTACATGTATTAGGTCAAATAGAAATTCTCGCGTAGAACAAAGAGTGGAAAAGAGAAGACGAGACTCAAGACGTAAAATGTTTTCGGCGACATGGATGTTGCTGTTTTTCTTATGTGCGTCTTTAGTTTATTTGCATTTTGCTGTACTCTCTTGTATGGCAGCAGTTGCGGCAAAATGTCAATGCGTAATAGTATAAAATAAACACATTGCATACAAAAAAATTATTGTTTTACTGCTTAATTGTGTATTTCAAGTTTTATTGAATATGATATCAAAATCATATAGTAATAAAATAATATTTCTATTCTTACATTTTCAATTTCAGACTTTAATACAATAATACAAATAATATCACATTAAATGGAACAATTCATTTCAATTTTAATTTTTTTTTTTGGTTTTTGTTTTATTTGCCAATAAATTAAAAGAGTTGGAATTCAAAATAAAAAAATAATTAAGAAAAAAACTTATTCAGTCATAGAGTAATACTTAAGAGCCTCTATTACTCTCTTCGCTGACTCTTCATGACGACGAGATAGTAGGCCATTTCATCGAGTTCGATTTGCTGCTGTATTTACCAATTTTACACTTTGGTTGGATATAAAACGGAGAGAAATCAAAGGGAATGCGTATTTTTGTTCAATGTAAACAAAATAAAACATAATTTAGTTGTATTAGATCCTCGTTATGTTTAAAGTTGTAATTTCCTTTAAGGCTATAAGAGATCAGTTTTCTCCGGTTAGTGAAAAAAATGTAAATGCTGCGGGTGGGATTCGAACTCACTTTCACTGGATGATCATAATTTAGCTGTCATTAGTATCAATAAAAACTATTTCCCTAGTACCTTTTCGATCAGCTGTACCACAGAAACCCCCCGATTCTGGGCTGTCTACAGATGTTGGCCCTAACCTATTTCTCTTTTCTTTTATTACGTTACCTGCCAAAGAAAACACTCTTTCAGCTGCTGCACTACTCGCAGGTATTGACAGAAGCTGCAATGCTACTTTCGACAAAAGAGGGTAACATTTTTCATTTCTTATTCACCAATCAATTACTTCGAAATCTTCGCTTATAGCTACTGTTTCTTGACAATATCTTTAATTTTCTTCTAATGGTGATTATTTAGAGTTGTAATTAGAAGTTGCAACCAGCTTTGAGAAAAATAATGTTGTTTTGGGCACAGACGTTTGGCTTATTCATGTAGAAACTACTATCCGTAAGAGAGCTTCCTATTGGAGAGGCATCACATTTTTCCATTTGGGAAATAGAAACCATCTTTATGTCAAATAAATCGTTCCATTGCATAAGTGCCGTGCAAGCTTGTGCCATATGCTTAAATTTTCGTGCCAAATTTTAGTAACATTTATAATAATTTTTTCTTTTACTAAAGCTATCGATGAAATGCCTGAAATATGAGGATCGCATAGCTCTGTAATTTTGGCAATCGATGGCAATAACATAATACATAAAAACATAAAACATAATGATGGCAAGCTACACGTTTGTAATTCCTTAAAAATTCGTTCGAAATTTTTAAGCAATCCTACCAAAATAACAAGCGTGTTTTGGTTACACCGCTTGCTTATATAATCTCTTATTTTAATTTTCGCTAAATTTTAGCAAATTTTTTTTGACATCTTTTACCGTTTTCAACCCTTTTTCATATTTTTGAATGAAATCACTTATCGCTAAATTGCCCTTTTTGTTTACAACTTAGCAAGCGATAATCGCTTGCTTGTAACCAAAACACGACTATTTAATGCAGATATATTTACATGTGTAAGTCTTTGGGCCTGTTGATTCTCACTTGATATTTGACTAGCAGTGGCCCAGTTATCGGCGAGACTTCAGCATGGTGTAGTTTTAATTCCATCGAGTAGGACTTGCATTTTTTAAAATTGTGTTTATGTATTTATGTTCCAAATTTGCCTTTTTAAAATATTTCACGATCATTTTGCATGCGATTAATGTTTCATCAAGCACCATTGTTTCTTCGAAAGATCTTTCCAAAACATTTGCAAATAAGTGGCTGCTACAATTTAATCGAATATTGTTCTCCAATGCTTTTGTAATATTTGCTAATCTATCTCAACATTAAATTGTGAAAACAAGTTTTTAGTTTTTAGCAAAATGTTTCCACCAGTCGATTTTAATCGCAAAACAATGTCATATACGATAGCTTGCAGTTTTTGTTCATAATGGAGAGTGACCCCCAAAATAATTTCGATTACAAATTTCCGATATCCGCAGCTTGTTTTATGTCGTTTGAGATTAGCGCCCTTTTTTCTTCAACTTCTTTTTGCACATTTCGACTCAATGTTGTTAGACTGGGTAATAAGTCATCCACATCAACGCTATCCCCATAGGTTGCATATGTTTTATACAAAAATTAACCATTTGTATAAAACCAGAACCGACTACTGCCGAGAACGGGCGACAGTCTTGCACAACCCATTGTGTGAATTTTTCATTGGCTTATTTTTTGTCGCTTTCTGAAACTTGTTTAAGTTTTCTTAATGTTCCAACATTTATAGCAAATTTGATGTTGATTAGTAATACATTTGAGCACTTTTCGACATGTGCTACAGAAAATCCATCTTTCTGCAACAGTTCCGTCTGTGTATTCCAACTGTGTATTGTCCGGCATCAATTTCACTTTTAATTGCGTCCGTCGTTTCTGACATTATTGCGTGCCATCCTACTTCACCACATAACAACAACACCAAAAGAATGTGCAAAAATTTGCCCAGAAATAACAAAAAAAACTAGCCTTAACCATGCCTTTTCGTCTAAAAGAAGTAATAAAAGCAAATGGTGGCCCAAAATATGTATTACACAGCCTTTACACGATGCCAATTTTTAACCATGCAATTTCCGTTTGTGGATATTGGGTGTAGAGAAGCAAGAAAGGAGGAAAAAATGGCACAAAGCGCCACCGCACTGGGTTTCAGGCAATTTTATTGCAATTCTCTTTGTGCTCTTTCCGCATTTGTTATGATTTTGACCATGGTAAAATAAGTAAGGTAAACGCAGTAGGAATTGTTACAACAAAAACAGGCATTTTGTTTTTGTTTGGTGTCCATAATCTGTCAAATTCTACATGTGTGTATGAACTGTAAAAGTAAACTAGTACAAAAATAAAATACATGTGAATTTGACATAAGAGAAACACCTATAAATAAATAAATAAATGGTTTCCCATTACATCCCATGAAGGAATTGGGGAGAGCTTCTCACAACCAGTGAGCTGTACGCTTCATAGTTTTTATACTCACTGATTGGGACCTACAGTTTTACACCGGTTCCGAACGGTATGTTGAGAAGCTTTTTTCACGGCTAAGTACTCGATAGTGTCGCCGTCACTAAGCGAGGTGACCGTCGTCGAAAGGAATTTTAAGGTGGTCGGAGCAGGAATCGAACCCAGGATCTCCTGTACAAGAGCCGCGCACACTAACCATTGCACCACCGACGGTCACAACACAAGAGAAACACCTAAGCAGGAAAAATGTCCAAATCATCTGTTCTAACGAGATTACCTTACTTATTTTACCATGATTTTGACATTTGATAATATTGTTTTTGTTTTTTATTCTACTTTTTCGTATGTTGTGTTACATTGTTAGAGGTTACGTGAAATAATTTAACAGAAGTTAATAAAAATAAAAAGAAAGTTCAACATAAAACTATTTATTATTTTTTTTCCTTTGTATTCTTTTTTATTGAAAATAAAAAGTTAAGTTGGGTATAAACTATTTTAATTGTAATTTTTCTAAAATATTGAAGGAATTACAGTCGTATGTATGTTGACCTACGTAACCTCACCTGATCTCCAAATTATAGTCAGTTTGGCGTTTTCGTTAGCAGCAAGCAAGCGGCAATCGCTAGCTTGTGATGAAACCACGCCTATTATAAAAAATTGTATAGTCTACTTATTTTAATTTATTATATGTACATTATTTACGATTGCAGCACCAAGTGAAGACGATACTAATGTTGATGCACAAAACGAAAAAGGCGCCATAAAGGCAATTCATCACGGAAAACGCTTCTCGCGTAAACTAAAACGACGCCTGACTCAAAGAACTCTAGCGGAAGCTAGGGCATTGAAGAAACAAAGCAAGGAAGCAATTCACATTTTGTTTTACGCCGCTGAACTGGTATAGGGTGACACAGTGGCAAAAATAAATGTTGTATTTGTTTACATAATATTGTTTGTCATATATTTCAGATTGCTACGGACCCAAAATTGGCTTTACAAAAAGCCAAGGAGCTTTGGGATTATTTAAGTCTAGATGAGCCAGAAAATCAGGCTAGACCTGTAACATTAGAGCAACTGATTGTTCTACTTACCCGAGAGTCTGTTAGACGTTTAGTTCACGTGGTAAATTTCGGTGTACATGTTGCTGCTAATATTCCCAAGTAAGTTTAAAAATATTGTGGTACATAATCACGACGCTTAATTTGTAAGTAACGTCAAACTGGTTATACTAAACAAACGAAGATTCGTTTTGTATTGAACAATTATTTTGTACTGAACATATAAAGGGTTTTCCAATTTGAGTGATATGATTTCTAAGTGACGTTGCGGCCATGTTTTCCTCATTGTTTGTCTTTGTTTCCTCATTGTATTCAGTAATGTTTACAATTTCATCATGGAGAGATATACGCAAGAACGTTTACAATTTATTTAATTTTTTTTATCAAAATAATCATTCTCTAATTGCAACTTTTCGTGCAATTTTGCCATTTTATGGCGAATAAGACAAAGAACCGCTCGAAGTAATGATAATATTGCTGCCGTTCAGGCAAGTATTGCTGAAGACCGCAATTTATCGATTCCAAGACGTTGTCAACAATTGGGACTGTCTCAAACCAAAACCTGGCGGAGTTTTAGAAAGGATTTCGGCTTGCATCCGTATAAAATTGTTATCACTCAAGAACTGAAGTCATTGGACCTTTGCCATTGGCAACAACCGAATTATTGCGTGAACAGTTTGGAGATTCGATTATTTCAAGAATTTGTGACATTGAATTACTATGAATTACACTATACTATTTCTTGTGCGATTATTTGAAGTCATTGGTCTTTAGCAATAAACCAGACTCTCTTCAAGCTTAACAAGTCAATATTGAACGTGCTATTCATGACATACGACTTGATTTAGTGAAAAAAGTGCTCGAAAATTGGGTTCATTGAATTCGTTCCTGCAAAAGAAGACGTGGAGGCCATTTGAAAGACGTTGTATTCAGAACTTATTTGTATCGATTGTACTTCACATTAAATAAAACACATTTGAATTTCCTTAACAATTAGTGTGTTTTTTTAAAGAAATCATATCACTCAAATTGGAAAATCCTATACACATAAATAAATACATTACAGGCACATTTACTTGATTTTGAACGCTCAGTTGATTTTTTTTATCACACGACCCCGTAGGTGGACATCTCCCGCGGACGGTCAAAATCACTGCGACCGTCGGAGTCCACCCACAAGAGCTTTCACTGTACATGGTTCCTGCAATATATTGCTGGATCCGTGTATTTCAGCATGTGTCAGCTTGAAGCAGTGGTTCCTCCTGGATCACTTTGAACTTTTGATAAATACGAAATCGGGTCGCAACGTTCTGTGTTGATTTAATCTTTATTGATAATTTTCATCATCGTCATTTGCCAACAAACTCTCGTTCTCATCACATACAACGTCAACTAAACTGTGTACACTGAGTAACTATGCAATGGACGAATACTTTTGACGACCACCTGTTGTTTTACTAATAGGCAAAATACACGACACAAAATGCTTGCACAAAATACACTTTGCGCAAACTAATATATTCACTATACACGACACAAAAAATGTTGCGCAAAATATTATTGCCAGTCACGTTTTAACACCCGACGGAGATGGATGCTAATTGTGTTTGCCGTCGCCGTCGCTTTAAAAAAGATCCTCTTCTTTTAATTTCCTTTTCTTTTAATTTTTCTACTAAAATTTCGTATGCGCTGTTTTTTTGGACCCTGTTGCAATATTCCTTACTTTTTACTTTCCATAATGAAGACAAGTTTTCATATTCTTCTATGAATTCGGTCCAAAATATTTTATCTTCCGCCATTGTTTTGCTCTTACTTCATTGAAAACTTTTCACAACTGACAGAGAGTTTGCGCAAAATCCCCACACTTTACACAAAGCGTTTGCGCAAAACGCACAAAAATCAAAACGATTTGATTTTTACACAAAATCTGTGCAAACAGCACAACCAGTACTACACACAGCACAACGGCTTGCGCAAAGTGTCATTTCGCAAGGTACATTTCGTAAAACTTAAAACCTTAAAACTAACGGCTTCATTCATAAAAAGTTGTGAGAGGTTTGAGAGACAGTTTATCATACAAGAAAACGAATCTCAAACCTCACACAACTTTTTATGAATAATGGTTCACAGTAACAATTTCATGTGTGTTTATCATACGTCAGCCACAGAATTCTTCCCTTGACGTTAAAACTTACATCTTCCACAAGTTCGCTTCCCTTAATTCAGTAAACCGATGAGCGAGTTGACAAATCTATGTATAAATTAATCTATGTGTATACCAACAATTCAAGAATACAAAAAAAGTACAAACACAAAATAAATATGAGTTTGACAAGTGAAACGAAAAATTACATGGACGTAATTAAATCACCTGTTTAAACGACTATACCTGATAGATAATTCAACCACGATCATTTACCGCTCGTCATTGTGAAAAATGTAATTCCAATTATATTTTCAATCGAAAATAACAATAGATCCCTCAAATTTAGAGATATAAAAATATACGTAGATTTCCATTAAATGAAATTACCATGTGTAGGTTACTTTGCAATTTTTTTTTTGTTTTTGAGTATCTCCTTTTTGATAACGTAAGAAATGATACAAAAAAAGTATCTAAGATACAACATTGTCATTGCTCAATTCGGAATTTAAGTGAGAAATTGAAATGATGCTTAATATCGCTTAGCTGCCCTGTACTAATTCAGCTATAATTAACTTTAGCGGGTAAAAAAAAACACAGTGAAAAAAAACAGTGAACGCATGTTTCAGTTTTTCAACATCTTCCATCCGTTCCCCTAAAATGTACACTACTGTGAATAGGCTACAAGAGAGCGATGGGATCTTGTATATATTAGTTGTGACTCTTTTTTTACAGCTTTGGTTATCGATTTTGCCCAAATTAAACACTTTGGAAATTTCAACTTTGTATGGGAAAACTTGGCTGATTTGAATACAAACGACAAAACTGGAGATAATCACGTACTATATTGGACCATAGGATAACTATTAGTCTCAGAAACAAAACTAAAGCGTCGGATATGCGAATAATGTCCCTGTAGGAAGCCTGGGGTCAAGTGTCTCCACGCCACCACTTTTGTCGACTATTATGGTGCCTTTTTGTTGGCATTGTCAACGAAGCGTCTACACTTTTTACTTTCCCTTTGATGGGTACAGCTGCAAAGCTGTGCTTCTTCTTCTCTATCTTCTTTGATTGAAAATACACGTGGCTGGGCGGAAAATTAAAGTTAAAAAAAATAAAGAAAAGTGAATTGAAAAAGAAAATAAACTCGTAATTTTAAATAAAAAGAAAAAAACCCAACACAAACAAAAAAATATCTAATTATAACAAAATAAAGTCACCTGTGTCATCTTATACCTCTTCCAATATTATTACTGTGAATTTTTAGTAAAAAGTTCCAAAAGTGTAGACTACAATTATTAAAATTTACTACTGAATCTCTGGCTACAATGTCTCCATGTGGTTCCATAAGAACCAACTAGTCAATAGTTCTAAGGTCAGTAGTGCTCTAAGTCTACAGCAGAGCTTTGCCTGGAGCATAATTGGTCAGTAGTACTGGTGACAAAGTCAATAGTGAATCAGTACAGTTTTACTGTCGACATTTTCTTTTGGGATAATATTTTTGTATTATTTGAAGCCCACTTTGGCGAATATTTTGAATCCTTAAATACATCAAATACTCGTATATGTATGCCAATGTAATACGGCGTCGCATTCTCTGGATTAAGGGTGAATTTTTCTTACGGAATTTAACATTTGTACTTCTCCCATTGTGGCCGTCGGTGGTGCAATGGTTAGTGTGCGCGACTCGCTTAGTGATGGTGACCCTATCGACTACTTAGCCATGGAAAAGCTTCTCAAAATACCGTTCGGAACCGGTGTAAAACTGTAGGTCCCAATCAGTGAGTATAAAAAAAACTATAAAGCGCACAGCTCACTGGTTGTGAGAAGCTCTCCCAAATTCCTTCATGGGATGTAATGGGAAACTATTTATTTATTTATTTGATTCTCCTATTGTTCTAATCTCCTTCTGTGTAAATGCTACATAACCTAATTTTCATGCTTTTAGAACGGTCGCTCATACATCTACTGAAGTTGCACATCTTATCATTTACTTCAATAATCGATTGATTAACATCACGAAATTGAGTAAAGTTCGGAATTTGTCTAAAGAAGAAGCCCAAACATTAATCAAGCGTATGCTAACCTTCTATGGTAACCTACAAAATCTATCGAATGTATATTTGGTAATTATTAAAAACAAATGTCTTGTTTATTTAATTTCTCCTGATTTTTTAATTAATTTATTCTTCCGGATTGCTGTTTCTAGGAACGTTTAGCTACCTTCTTATCAGGACGCATCGAAGCCGAGAAAGTCTCTGGCAATCGGGCAGCCGCCACTTCAACCACCTCAGTCCCCACTACCAGACGACGCATGAACGATGTTCAGGATAATAATACGCCTACGCCTTCGTCTTATAATAATATAAATGGAGTTTACTGAGAAGTAGAGTTTTTTATTGCAGTCGTATCTTTGTTTCTAATTATAGAATTCTATTTTTGCTTTCACATTCGTACTAATAATTAATTTATAACAAATCCGTAGCATTTACATGCTTGTTTCGTGTCTGGTTATCTCGAATTGCATATTCGAAATGCAGACAACTCAGACTTGACGTGTTTGCATTTTTAGTTGTGCTTAATTCATAAGAGAATTGTGATTTTATGTCTTTATTACATCTTTAAAAAGTTATGCAGATAAAACACGTATGTATGTATGTAAATATAAAAAATAAACGCATATGAACTTAAAATATATGGTATTAATATTGAACTGGAAAATAAATTAGACTTGTACACTGAAAGAATAACGCTTCATCGCATGGATGAAACATTTTCATTAATGTTTTTTCGTTGCTACAATGAAAAGTCTGGTATATCCGACAATTTGGTAGCCGCTGCAACGAAATATTTCATACATGATTTCATTGACAATTTTTCATTTCGTTGCTGCAAGAACTTACATTTCATTCGTGCAACAATTGTATTGAATTCGAATTTTGTAGAAAAAATGGGTCAAAAATTAAAACAAACGTAAGTGCTTGAGATTTAAACTATTGATATTTGGTTTATCTCTTACTTTTTATAGTTTATTTTTATTATTTATTTATTTTTTTTTTTTTTTTTTTTTTTTTTAAGACCAGCACTCAGGGGATGCCCCCTATAAATGCAATGCATTGTGCTGGCGACGGAAATTTAGGTAGAGGAGGGTGGAAAGAGGGAGTAGTGCTCATTTACATTTGCCTTGAATCGCTGTATGTCACAATTGGCGGGAAATACACTTGCGGGAAGTTTATTCCACATACGGACCGTACGACTGAAGAACGAATTTTCTCTGTAGTGTGTTGTGCGATCGACTGGCCAATAGATAGTAAACGGATGGGAGTTCCTTGAAAGCCGCGTACCTCTGCCAAATGTCCTCACATCTGGTATAAGTTGACGGATGTCCGAGGAACACGCACCGTGAAAATACCGATAGAACAGTGTCACGCAACCCACATTACGCCGATGCTCAAGGGAGGCAATAGAGCTGGACACCCTACTGTCCCCTATCAACACCTTTGCTCTCCTTTGTACACGGTCCAGCAACTCCAAAGATGACTTTGGAGCACCTGCCCATATATGGGAGTTATATTCCATTCGCGGCCTGATGTAGGTGGTGTAGATATTAAGGAGATCAGATGGAGTGAAGTACTTCTTGCACCGCTTTAAAAAGCCTAGGCACTTCGATGCATCTTTCGACACTTCAAATACATGTTTTGCCCAGCGAACATCACATTGTATTTTCATGCCCAGAACATCAAGAGCGTCTGATTCGTCAATATCCACACCATCCATAGATAATGACGATACGACTGGGTCAGCTGTCCGCTTGTGCGAAAGCAGACAGCACTGGGTCTTCCCCGCATTAAAACTTACTCTATTCAATCGACCCCACTCAACAATGGCCTCGAGATCGCGGTTGAGTGTTTCATTCATTAATTGACGTTTATCACTAATTTCCTGAAGATTTGGCCTGTGGTCGAATGAATATGAATGACAGAGATTACTGTCATCCGCAAAACAGTAGATTTGGTTCACAGTCCGACCCAGGAGATCGTCAATGAAAATAAGAAAAAGAGAAGGAGAGAGAACAGAGCCCTGTGGTACCCCTGCCGTTAATTTATGTTCATCGGAAGAGATGCCATCTATAACAACTCTTATAGTGCGATCTCTGAGAAAACTCGATATAAATCGAGTGAAATTATCACCAACACCAAAAGCAGCCAGCTTCGACAAGAGTGCCTCATGCCAAACTCTGTCGAAGGCCTTGGAAATATCTAGAGCCACCACCTTACTCTCACCAAGCCGGTGGATGGATCGACTCCACTGTTCCGAAAGGAACGCCATCAGGTCTCCCGTAGATCTTCTCCTACGGAAGCCATACTGTCGATCATTAAGCAGGTAATTTGACTCGAGATACTTCACAAGATGGTGGTTAACCATGCTCTCCATAACTTTCGAGAGCGCAGAACTAATAGCAATTGGGCGGTAATTGGCGGGGTCACTTGCATCACCTTTTTTGGGAATAGGCTGGACGTTGGCTACCTTCCAACACGCCGGGTAAACTCCAGCGCGGTATGCAAGATTGAAAAGGTTGCGCAGTGGGCGTGCCAGCGTTGAAGAGCACTTACTTAGGACCAGTGCTGATATACCATCCGGACCCGGGGATTTACCTACGTCGAGATTCGCGAGAACCTTTTTAACTCCCCGTGTTCGAAAAAATATTTCAGGCATGAAGCCAGATACGTTATCTACCACGGGGAGTGGTTGATTGCTTTCCGGCAAGGAAGAATTCCTTGCAAACATTTCAGCCAAAAGATTTGCTTTATCAACCGGTTCAGTGAATAAGTGGTCATCTTTGACAAGAGTTGGAATAGAAGAAGAACTATTCTTTATTCTTCTCGCAAATGACCAAAAGTTCTTACTTCCCCTAGGGAAAGAGAGGACATTAGCACGAATACGCTGTTCGTAAAGAAATTGTTCGCGTAGAAGTACTTTGGCACATTCTGATCTTGCCTGCTTGCGTAGCATTTCAGTGTGGACGTTTTTATTTCGACACCATTCACTGAATGCTTCCTCTTTAGATCTGACAGCATTCTTGCATGTCTGGTTAAACCAGCATTTTTCATATTGTTTAACCGAAATGTTTTTAGTCGGAATGAATGACTTCATACCGATTAAAATTATCTTTAGAATCATTTCAGCAGCAGCATCAATGTCATTATCTAGAAAGCAAAGCTTCCAGTTGAAATGCTGATAAAAACTGTTGAGCTCAGCCCAACGTGCCTTTTCGTAGGAAAAAGTTGTTCGCTTCGGGGCTGAGTTTGAAACGAGTCGAAGATCTGAATACGAGAAGGATGCCGAAATGACACAGTGATCCGAATTACCAAGAGGTGCAAGAGTGATAACTTCATACTTTTCAGGGTGTGAAGTTAAGAATAGGTCAAGTAAATTACGATAGTGCCCCTGAACGCACGGAATGTGCGTCGGTTCATTCACTAATTGCGCCAGGTTGTTGTGCGCGGCGAAGAGCTCAGCGTATTTGCCCTCCGGAGTTGTATGGTTCGAATGGGTTAGCCAGGCGGAGTTATGGACATTAAAATCACCTGCGACAGCAATTTCACTGTCCGGATATTTCTCCAAAATTTTGGATATGGAGTCAGAAAGGGCGTCGAAGCCATTAAAGGATGCCTCCCTTTCCGCATTGGGACTTCTATAAAGAAATCCAAAGTGAAGGACATGTGTTCCAATCCTAAATTTAACCCAAAGGGAGTTAAATTCCGGATCTTCGGAGTCCAAATGACGCTGACTCTGAAACACTATGCCATTTTTTATATAAACCACAAGGCCTCTGTGGGAAACAAAAAGAGAAAGAACGTGATACCCAGGAACGTGAAAATCCTGTGGATCAGAATCCTCACACACCTGGGTCTCACAAAGAGCTAGAATATCAGGCCGGTGAACATTAATATGGGAGTAAACACTAAAAAAATTCGTTCGCAGCCCTCGTATGTTGGCAAAGTGAAGAGAAAACTTACCTACCATTGCAACACACAAACAAAAATCAAAGCAAAGTCAATGCTATGTGCTATTTTGGAGGTTTGCCAACATTTATAGTTCATGAAACAATTTCGTTATTGCAACGAATCTAATTTTTTTGAAGATAAAGAGAGAACAGCAGTCAACAAATTAAGTACGCGTAGAAAAGAGGCCAGCAAGAGAAATGGTGAGTGTGAGTGGTGGGTCATGTACACATCTTAAATCTGTTTCATTTCAACAACCGAAAGTGGTAGACATATTTCTCCGCCGGAATAATTTAAATAAACCTGTTAAAACAGACTAATTACTTATACTTAGTAATAATCTTTTATTGTGAAAACTAAATTGTATGAATTTATGTATGTGTTTGCTGTGACCTTTTGTGTAACTTGCGAATCTATAAATTAAATAGATAAATAAACAGAATGCAGGGAGCAACACGCCAGCAAAGAAAGTGACGCATCGATAACAGAAAAACTACCCCGAAATATATAGCTGATTATTTGTTTATACACACACATGAGCGTGCCGATACAAATCGCAGCAAAATGTTGGTGTTTTTGTGTTTTACCCATAATTCGGTCGTGGTTGTTTCGTTGACTTGGCATTTGGATTCGAAGTCCATGAAAACAACAATTTAACGTACTACCATGAAATGAATCCAATCGAAAGTTTAACAAATTTGTTTAAAATAAATAAAAGAGCAGTTGAAGGAAATGCTTACAGAGCGATCACTGGCTTAATGACGGGGAGATGTGGCGATACTACAACAACAAATACATAACGGGTTTTTCAATAAGAGCGCTACAAAAGTTTTTTTAAATAAAACAAATACCAATGAAATTCTTTATTCCTGTGAAAGTACGTTCGATGCCATTATGTATGGAACTCGATTTCTTTTGCATGGCCACCACGCGCACGCTTGCAGAAGTCCAGACGCTGAACCAAATTTTCGACGGTTTTCAAGCATAAATCGGCCGATACTGCTGCAATTTCACGTTCGATATTCGTACGAAGTTCATCAATCGTCGCTGGCTTGTTGGCATAGACCATAGACTTGACGTAGCCCCACAGGAAATAATCTAACGGCGCCGAATCGCACGACCGAGGCGGCCAATCGACTGGGCCATTTCGTGAAATAACGTTCACCAAACTTGGTTTCCAATAAATTGATTGTGGCATTCGCTGTGTGGCTTGTGGCGCCGTGCTGTTGGAACCACATGTCCTCCAAGTCCATATTATCCAATTGGGGCCAGAAATATTCGGTTATCATTGAACGGTAGCGATTCGCATTCACAGTAATGTGCCGGTCTTGATCATCACGGAAGAAGTACGGCCCATTGACGCCGCCGGCCCATAAACCGCACCAAACCGTAATTTTTTCGGGATGCAATGATGACTCATAGATTACGTGTGGATTGCTGTCTGACCAATAACGCATATTTTATTGGTGAAGCCATTCAGCCAGAAATGAGCCTCATCGCTGATTGTTGAGGCCTCTTAAAGTTGGCCTCTTAAAGTTGAGGCCACTGACTCCAAATTTCGGTAGTAAATTTTAATAATTTCGACTCGTTGTTGGCTCGTATATCTTTCCATGATGAAATGGCAAACCTTACTGAAGAGAAATGTCAAAAAAGCGGGAAAAAATATGGCGTCGTTTGCTGTCCCTATCGATTTACTTTTGTAGCGTCTCTGTTGAAAACCCCTTTACAACAACAATTGCATAATTTAAGAAAAGAATGATGTGGTTCTGTGTTAATGGAAGTTGTGAACATGGATCAATTGCTGTGATAAAACCCATAGAGGAGTATAGCTTATGTTCATGGTAAGTACAGACATAAATAGATATGTACATATATTAAATATAGATCGTAATAATAAAATCCTCATATTTTTTTTAATTGCAGCACCTGAATACAACGGCCACAATAACGCTCAACCCCTCAACTACACTAATCTTTCTCCAGACGAGTGGAATGGATATAATATATTTAGCAAATTAAGACCATTTTCGAAACAACAATTCCAATTTTTTTTTATCAAAACACATGCAATGTAATACTAACAGTGTACTTATTTACAATTGACAATAAATAATTTCAAACACACATTCATTGCAGCAATGGAACAAAATCATTGCAGCAGTGAATCAACTTCATTGCTGTAATGAAACAAATTCATTGAGGCAATGAAATAATTTCATTGGAAGGACGATACTTATTCGTTGCAACAACGAAACCAATTCATTACAGCAATGAAATAAATTCATTGCAGCACCGAAACAAATTCATTGCAGCAACAACATACTTTCATCACATTGATGAACAATTTGCAGTTGATGAACAGACTTTCGTAGCGGGAATGAAACTGTACGTTAGCTCACTTTCGATGACAAAAGTTGTTGGTGTGATGAACATTTTCATCACTGTGACGAAGCTTTTCCATTCAGTGTACCGTTTACTATTTATGAAAAATATTGTTTATTATGAGTCGATTTGTTATGGATAAAAAAAGAGAATTAATTCCATTTTATATTCTTCATATGGATAACACATTTTAAAACTATTCTTTTTCTGTGCTTCCACACACAAAAATTAAACTTTTCAAATACATACATATTGTCGCGTATTTCTAAGAAAATTGTGTAAGGACCTTCGGGCCTTATTCATAAAAAAAACAATAAATTGGATCTAAAACAATCTGCAGTTATTCAAAGCTTTAAGAATTAGTGAAGGTTTGTTTCATTAGTTCCGTAAACATAATGCATATTTTAACTAGGGAACAAATAATTGTACTCTTACAGTGTTACTTACTTACTTACTTATCCGGTCTCGGACAACCCCGGGGGGTCAGGGACCTTACAAAACGAAGATAACATATTTCGCCAACCAGTTCGATCTTTTGCTTTATCTCTCCAGTTGGCAATACCAAGTGTACGCAGGGATTCGTCAACCTGATCCCTCCAGCGGAGTCTTGGTCTTCCTATTTTTCGTCTTCCTTCGAGTTCGGTTTCGAAAAGCCTTCGCGCTGGTTCATCTTCATCCATTCTACTGACATGGCCTAGCCAGCGCAATCGCGTTATCTTGATCCGCTTAACTATGTCAATGTCAGGATAAAGCTCATACAGCTCATGATTCATGCGTCGCCGATACTCGCCGTTGTGCACTATAGGGCCATAAATTTTTCTGAGTATTTTTCTCTCGAAGACTCCTACAGATGTTTCGTCTGCTTGCGATAGGACCCAGGATTCTGCGCCATAAAGCAAGACAGGTTGAATGAGAGTCTGGTACAGCTGGACTTTTGTTACTCGAGAGAGGGCTTTATCTCGAAAGTGCTTGCTTAGCCCAAAATAACATCTATTCGCAAGCACAATTCTCCGTTTGATCTCAAGGCTGACGTTGTTGGTTTTGTTCACGGCAGATCCGAGGTATATAAATTCGTCCACTACCTCGAAGTTATAACGGTTATCAACGTTCACGCTTTGGTCTAATCGCGTGGAGGCCCTGTTCGTTGAAACCATTAATTTTGTCTTGTCCTCATTCACCGTCAGACCCACTTTTGCTGACTCCTTCTCAATTCTCGAAAAAACCACAGTAACTTCTGTAATTGTGCGCCCAATGATATCTATATCATCAGCATACGCGAGCAGCATGTGACTTTTGCTGCTGATGGTTTTATTCATATTGACTGCAGCTTTTCCCATAATGATCTCCATTAAGATGTTAAAGAGATCGCACGATAGGGTGTCGCCTTGCCTGAGGCCTCGCTTAGTTTCGAAAGGTTCGGTAAGATCCTTACCAACTTTCACTGCGGATTTGGTGTTCGTCAAGGTCATCCTGCAAAGGCGTATGAGTTTTGCAGGAATACCAAGCTCAGACATTGCTTCATAGAGTTTCTCCCGTATCGGACTATCGAAGGCTGCTTTATAATCGATAAATAGATGATAGGTGTCGATTTGTTTTTCGTGTGTCTTCTCCAGGATTTGGCATAGCGTGAAAATCTGGTCAGTTGTCGATTTTCCAGGCCTAAAGCCACACTGGTATGGTCCAATCAGGTCAGCGATAATTGGTTTTAGTCTTTCGCACATTATACTTGATAGAACCTTATATGCTATGGATAAAAGGCTTATTCCACGGTAGTTGGCACAAATACTCGGGTCACCTTTTTTAAATATGGGACATAGTACACTGAGACTCCAATCGCCGGGCATGCATTCATCTAACCAAATTTTGCTAATGAGCTGATGCATGCACCTTATCAGCTCAACGCCGCCAGCCTTAAACAGCTCCGCCGGTAATCCATCGGCTCCTGCGGCTTTGTTGTTCTTAAGCCGGGCAATAGCTGTTCTGACCTCGTCTTGGTTAGGAGGGGGGCAATCGACGTCGTCGTCCATATTGTGATCGATTGTCCCATCGTCATCGGATATCTCAGGTACTAGTAGCGCGGAGAAATGCTCTCTCCATATTCCCAACATGCTCTGCACATCTGCGACGAGATTTCCGTCTTTGTCTTTACAGAAGGGGGGCCCTGAACCATGTCCATTAGTTTTTAACTTTTTGGTAGAATTTTCGGGCTTCGTTCTTCCTTCTGTATGTCTCAATTTTCTCACTCTCGCGTTTTCTCCACTGCCGTTTCTTACGCCTAAAGAGACGGTTTACCTCCTTTCTCTTCTCCCTATACCGCTCAGTTGCAGCTCGCGTTGCAATTGACTGAAGCATTACCATACGTGCAGCGTTCTTTTCGTCATTTGCTATGCGACACTCTTCATCGTACCACGGTTTATTGCGAAGCGGTTTTCCGAAACCAAGTACGGTTGTTGCGGCAGTTTTTATAGAGTCGGAAATGGGTTTCCACTGCGCATCAGGATCGTCATCGGGAGCGGGTGGGTTCTGTGCCAAAAGTTGCGAGAGCTTCCTTGAGTAGGCAGTGGCTGCCTCTGGTAATTGCAGCTTTCCGATGTCCAGCTTCCTCTGCGTCTGGTTTCGCACGATTTTCGCTCTACTTAATCTTGTGCGAACCTTTGCTGCTACCAGGTAGTGATCAGAATCGATGTTAGCTCCTCTGATCACTCGTACGTCCATTACACTGGATGAGTGCCTTCCATCAATTACCACGTGATCAATTTGGTTCCTAGTTCTTTGATCAGGGGATACCCAAGTAGCCTTGTGGATGTCTTTATGCTGGAATCTTGTGCCACTGATGACCATGTTTTTTGCCGCGGCAAAGTCAATCAGTCTCATACCGTTGTCGGAACTGTCAGCATGAAGACTGAAATTGCCAATAGTTGGATTAAACACATTCTCCTTTCCTACTTTGGCATTAAAATCTCCTAGTACAATCTTAATGTCATGGCCAGGGCAGCGGTCATACGTTTCCTCTAGGAGCTCATAGAATATGTCTTTGGCATCATCATCTTTCTCTTCTGTCGGGGCATGCACACAAATTAGGGAAATATAAAAATATTTCGCTTTTATGCGGATTGTGGCTATTCGTTCACTCACAGGATTGAACCTAGAGACTAGATGTCGCAGTCTTTTGCCAACTACAAATCCACAACCAAATTCATGTTTTTTTTCATGGCAACTGTAGTATATATCGCAGTTTCTTTTTCTTGTGCAGCCATGTCCTGTCCATCGCATTTCCTGGATAGCGGTAATGTCAGCCTTATAACTTTCGAGGACATCTGCCAGTTGGATACTTGCACCGGATCTATATAGAGTTCTTACATTCCAAGTGCATATCCGTAAATCGTGGTCCTTATAACGTTTGCGGGGGTCGTCAACAAATAGGGTTTGTTTATGTTTTCTGTTTCGTTTTTGTATTTTCACTGCCATTATGAACGGTGGCGGGAGGCAAACCCAGCCCACCGGGTTTTTGCATTTTACCTACTGCCAGGATATTTGATGCAGCCGCCCATTATGGATCAGACGCTGACCAGGATGCGATATGTTGAACCTGGATTTTCTTCTTTTAGTTTCTATCCGCCGTTGGCCCGTATGTTTGGCTCATCCGCCTTCTAAGGACAAAAGAATATGCCCGATTGTTTGATGAGCTTCAGTGACATCAGTCACCTACTATACCTGATTTGATGCTCATTTGTTTCGCCTTCTCACTCTAGCTAGCTAACGGAGGTTTCCGAAAAGCCATTGCCCAGGACATACTGCGTGGAAGTAGTGAGCTGCTTGGACTGCCCAATGAAGGAATCATTTCTGGCCACTCCCAAGTGAATGGCAATCAGAAACTTTCCACCTCCACGGACAGTCCCATGACTCTTACAGTGTGTGTTGTAAAAACAAGATAAACAATAAGCGATCGATCGAATTACAAAAAAAAATTATTTAAATGTGTCAATACATTGTTTGGTACATTTGAAACATTAATGTAAAGAAATATTCTACGAAAGAACAGTTTATATCTTTTTTTATTATTAATTGTGGAATAGGTTTCAAAAATTCGTATCGAATTGGATTTCAATTGTTTCAATTTCATTTTATTCCAATTTAAATAGTACATTTAGTGAAAGTCCTTAGACTGTCATAATTATAAGTTCATAAGACCGTTGGCCGGTACTAATCCTTAAAACTAAGGTCATTAACACAAGATATGGCCGTCGGTGGTGAAATGGTAGTGTGCGCGTCTCCACACGAGAACGTGGATTCCATCCCTGCTCTGACCACCTTAAATTTCTTTCGACAGCGGTCACCTCGCTTAGTGACGGCGACACTATCGAGTACTTAGCCTTCTCAAAATACCGTGCGGAACCGGTGTAAAATTGTAGGTTCCAATCAGTGAGTGTAAAACTAGACCGCGCATAGCTCACTGGTTTGTGAGAAGCTCTCCCTAATCCCTTCAAGGGATATAACGGGAAACCATTTATTTATTTATACCCAAAAAAGGAATAACAAAAAAGGCAGGAAATTCATCGAAAGAGAATAAAAATTTGGAGACCAACCGCCTTATTCGTAAAAAGTTGTGAGAGGTTTGAGAGACTTTTCTTGTATGATAAACTTTCTCTCAAACCTCTCACAACCTTCTATGAATCAGGCCGTACAACTTACAACTAACTTAAAATTAGAATATATGTACATATTTGCAATGTCCCAAAGGCCAACAAAAGACCAGGATATCCTGGGCATTGATTCCCGCGTAATCGCGCGAGAACTTGCCTATCCTGTCACGGCAGGATATAAAGTCCATGCCAAAGAGTCGTTTGCAGCCAGCATCGACGATCCCAAACTGTACCATGGCCCCTGGCAGCGTTACCCCGGTGGGAGCAGCTGCAGAGTAATGTTCGCCCCGCGGCAGAGATGCCTAATTGCGGAAGCCACCGAGGGCTGCAGCGATATAGGAAATGCCACCAGTAATTCGTCCACTATTGCGAGGAAAGCCGATTCCAGGAGCGGCAGACTGCAGACTTCTAGCTTCGGCCTTCTCACGCAATAGTTTCAGTCGTAGTGGGCACTCTCTAGGGCTTGTAGCCATCGACAAAACAATTAAAGCATCTGGCCCCATGATCCGGCTTGAGGACAACTGTACCCGACTTGAGGACAAGCCACACCAACTTCTTTGCTGAGGATGAGGCACTTGCCCGGACCATGTGACCCGGCACACTTGCAGCAGAAGTGGGGCATGCCGCAGATGTGCAGAGCATGTTGGGAATATGGAGAGATCAGTTCTCCTCGCTAGTGGTACATGAAATATCCAATGACGATGGGACAATCGATCACGGACGACGACGTCGGTTGCCCCCGCCCTTACCAAATCGAGGTCAGAACAGCTATTGCCCGGCTTAAGAACAACAAAGCCGCAGGAGGGGGATGGATTACCAGCGGAGCTGTTTAAGGCTGGCCGCGATGAGCTGATAAGGTGCAGGCATCAGCTCATTAGCAAAATTTGGTTAGATGATTGCATGCCCGGCGATTCCAGTCTCAGTGTATTTAAAAAAGGTGACCGAGTGTCTGTGCCAACTACCGTGGAATAAGCTTTTTATTCATAGCATATAAGGTTCTATCAAGTATAATGTGCGGAAGACTAAAACCAATTATCGCTGACTTGATTGGACCATACCAGTGCGACTTTAGGCCTGGAAAATCTACAACTAACCAGAGATTTTCACGCTACCACGAATCCTGGAGTAGACCAACGAAAAACAAATCGACACTTATCATATATTTGTCGATTATAATGCGGCCTTCGATAGCCTGATACGGGGGAAACTATACGAAGTAATGTCTGAGCTTGGTATTCCTGCAAAATGACCCTGTCGAACACCAACTCCGCAGTGAAAGTTGGTAAGGATCTTACGGGACCTTTCGAAACTAAGCGAGGCCTCCGACAAGGCGACACCCTATCGTGCAATCACTTTAACATCTTAATGGAGATCATTATGAGAAAAGCTGCAGTCAACATGAATAAAACCATCAGCAGCAAAAGTCACATTCTGCTCGCGTATGCTGATGATATAGATATCATTGGGAGCACAATTAGAGAAGTTACTGCGGTTTTCTTTCGGGAATTGAGAAGGAGTCAGCAAAAGTGAATTTGGCGGTAAATGAGGACAAGACAAAATTAATGGTTTCAACGAACAGGACCTCCACGCGATTAGACCAACGCGCGAACGTAGATAACCGTTATAATTTCAAGTCGGTGGACGAATTTATATACCTCGGATCAGCCGTAAAAATCGAACATTTGCAGACGCGTCGCCGCCACCAAAACTTTTTTGAAGCTCACGCCGCCGCCGATATAAATGGCTCTTATGTGAGCCAATTTTATTGACTGGCCCGATTTGACTCACTCATCCAATTTTAAAGGTTTAGTTATTTCAAAAACATCCCAAATTTGAGCAAGACTGGCAAAACCAATAGCCGCCAACTTAATTTTTCTATTGTGTTGTCTGTTGTTTGTTTCTCTGCTGATATTTTTTCTGTCAGAATTTGGACGTAATTTTGTATAAATTAAGAAATTTGTTGCATTCTTCAAATCGAAACTAATTTATTGCATATAAAGTTATTTTAAATATCATAAGTGCAAATTTAAAGTCTATTTTTCAATTCGCCTATCGCTCATTCTATTCCATCCTCTATCAAATTTGCAGCTAGGAGGTCGACAAGCGGTGTCATCGAAACCCCCTGAGTGTAAAGGGCGAAGATGAGGGAACAAGGTTATCGCGGCCAGGTTAGCGATAACCTTTTTCTCTAATCTTTGTCGTTTACACCACCCAATTTGAGATTAAATTGATATTTCAGGTGGAAACTCCGCGCTTACACAAACTCTACGCCGAGACAAAATTATCGAATCTGGAATGTTTTTGAAATAACTGAATCTTTAAAGTTAGATCAGTGGGTCAAATCGGCTCACAGTTTAAACCAATAAGATCCATTCATATCGGCGGCGGCGTGAGCTTCAAAAAAGTTTAGAAAGGTCTTTGGAAACTATATGTGCCTATATAAATATATTTGTTTTTAGTAACCCATTGGGGACCAATAAAAAAACCTATTTTTTAACCTCACTTTTTTGATAAACATGTATTTTTTTTCCAAAAAATACGGACGCCCAATGCCGGGAAAATATGACGCTCGATATAAATAACATAAACATGTGGTTGAAAATGAATAAACTTAAACTAAATGAAAAAAAGACGAAGACAATGGGAATTAATATGATTAGCGATGAAAATTTTGAAATAAAAGGTGAAATTATTGAAAAAGTAAATAAAATAAAATACCTTGGTTTTATAATAGACGCAAAACTACAGTTTAAAGAACATATTGAATATATATGTAAAAAAATTGGCAAAAAAATTGGTTTTTTCAAAAGAATAAGAAATAATATTTCCAACATGACTGCGATACACATTTACAATACAATGATAAAACCTCACTTCGAATTTGGATCAACAATTTTATATACATGCTGCCGTGAATCCCAATTGGAAAGGATGCAAAAACTACAAAATAAAGCAATGCGAAGTATTCTAAAGTGCAATCGATATACACCCATACATACAATGCTTGAATGTTTAAAATGGCTTAACATAACACAAAGACTTAAATTAAATACCCTAATATTTATACGAAAAATGAAGCAGGGCAACGCACCAGAATATCTATGTGAACAAATAAACTACGTAGGCGAATTACAACCGTATGGACTTAGAAATTCTGAAGACTTCAGACTAAACCGAGTAGTGACGACAGCAATGCAGGCAACACTCTTCTACAAAGGACTTAAATTTTTTAACACACTACCAAATTATATAAAATCTGAAACAAATAATACTGTATTTAAAAGAAATTGTGTATTTTTTATAAAAAACAATAATATTTAAATTGTAATGCAAATATTTTTGAGAATTTGTTGTATGAAAAGTATTTTAAATACTAAATAAATGAATGAATGAAAAAGTATACTAGACGCCCATACTAGGCAAGTCTTCAAACCCTTTTTAAGTTACCATACTCATCTATAAGCCTTCAATATATTCATTTTAAAAAATAATTTAGCTCAAATTAACCTTACTTTTTTCGCAAGTTTTTTTTTCCAGTTATCGAAAAAATTTATTTAATTTAACACCAGCTTCATAGTATTTGTGTGATATAAAGCTTTCTGGCAATGGGCACGACGTCAGGTACTGCACTTAGTGCTATCCTGAACATCTGTACTCCTGATATCATGGACGAATCGGCAGCCGCTACATCCCTTGTGAGAATCAGAGATTGCGGACACACTGAATTACTATACCGGATCAACTCTATTCTCGTAAAAACGGACTACTGTATCCCCTACCTTCTACCAGCGACAAATCCAAGGACTTCTATTCCGAACAGGAATACCTGGGAAAAGTAACTGGAAGGGGACACCAGTAGTATCATATTTTTCACGGATGGATCAAAGTTGGACGAGCAAGTAGGCTATGGGGTCCATTCACCGGACCTAAATGTAAATGTATTTTAGGCGGAAATTACCGCCATACTGGAGGTTGCTGAACTACTGAAAAGTAGTGTCACAACCATAGAATAATACATATGTATGTACATAGATAAACTTATTCTCTCATCTGACATTTCATTTCACTCTTCATCGTAGGTTTACACCAGGTGGAGTTACAAAGTATGTTCACTTAACTTTTTCCTGTCGTTTTGGTGTAGAACTGAAAAATTTAAATGTATTTTGCACTCTTTTTGTTGACATTTATCATTGGTATATATTTGTATTGTATTTAACACAACTAGTTTGCCACAAAACACGAAATTCGGTTGTTGTTCGTTTGTTGATAGTTGTATACTATTGCCACTATCTGGTATTATTGAACCCATATTTTCCACCATCCAATGTTTACTTTCCATCGTAACTATGACGTTTAATTTATTGAGCGAATAAAAGTTTCTATGTATGTATTATTCTAAGGTCACAACCCTCCGGAGAATATGTATCTACACAAACAGCCAGGCTGCCATAAAATCCCTGGAAGCCATGTTTGCTACGTCCCTGACGGTGAAAGAATGCCACTCATCACTTAGGGTGATGGCAGAGTATTTTGACATCAGGCTCATCTGGGTACCGGGACACAGCGACATTCCAGGCAATTGCGTAGCGGATGCGTTAGCTAGACAGGGCACTACGGCACAGGTTCTTCCGGCAAAAGAAGGTGTTAGTATGCCAATCTCTACCTGCAGTTTGCAGATCAGGCAGTGGGCCGATAATATGTTCAAAGACAAGTGGAGACTTACTTCAACTTGCAAACAGGGTCCTCTGGCCGCAGGTAGACAGGAAGAGGACTAGGCAACTACTTAACTTTCCGAGAGGCAGGTTATCCACAATGATAGGAACACTTACGGGACATTGTCTTGTAGGAAAACACGCCCTAAGATTGGGACATAGAAACTCCACTCTCTGTAGATGCTGCATGGAAGCTTTCACTTGGATTGCCCTGCTCTGGCAGGACTGAGAAGTAGGATATTCGGAACACATCTAGTTAGCACCGTAGCCCTACAGGATATTCCTGTAGGTCTTATGGACAAATTTATTGAAAGGGCAAATTGGCTGGACGACTAGTCAATAGTTGCTATGGAGGAACCTGCAGGTATCACAATGGGTTTCTTTAGCCTAAGTGTGCTAGACAGCGCGCGTAATTCAACAAAATCGCGTGATTTTTTTAAAGGGGAAAAGCGCCAAATGTTTATCGAAACTTTGAATATATCCGGTCTGTAAAAGGTTACTGGTATTATACCTTAAAAGAAATGTGAAAGTTTTGCCCATTATCGGAGTCTATCGAAAGAATAAGTATATAGGGCATTTTTTGGGGGCAAACAAGTTTAAAAAAAAGTGAGGTTAAAAATACTTTTTTTAGTGGCCCCCAATGGGTTCACAAAAAAAATATCTTTATATAGGATCTTATAGAGTTTCAAAAGACCTTTGTAATGACACTCATTTCAACCAGATCGGATTATAAATACTTCAGATATGAGCGATTACATACTCAAGCTGTAAAGACCTATATCTCTAGAAGTTGGACCGAGCGGGGGAAAAAACAATATTTTTTGGACACAGCGCAGAACCTTCTCTGAACAGTGAAATTTTGGTGTAGATCAGAGAATATTAACTAAAGTGTATTTATACCAACCTCATTATGTTAACCGGGGTAACAGCAGCATCAACAGCAGGGCACACTAATCACGGTAGTAGCAGTAAATATGTGTGTAATCATGTGCAAAATCGCACTTGGCTTCTGTCAAACTCAGCTGATAAAAATGTAAGCAAAATGTGAATTTTTGAATCAGTTGTGATATAATTGGAAAGAAATATTTGCCAAATTAATGAAGATTGAAATTAATAATTGAAATTGTTTGATGTTGCAGTTGAATTGGTTTTTCCCGGTGTGAAACTCTAACTCGTATTCGCGTCTGTTGTTTAATTCCGCGTCTGTAAACAACTTATAACCAAAAAATGTAAACAAATTTGACATTCCCAAGTGCGTCAACTGAAAAAAATCAAATCAGCTGTTCTAACGATACAACCTTGTCTTTCAACCATGATCAACAGCAATAGAAATAAAAATGTTAACGCCATCCCCTCGGTGTAACAACTACCTCTGGTCGACCACCAGTCAGTTCATATAACCCAAGACCTAATTTTAACACGTCAAGAATGTTATTGGCAGCCAAAGTGGAAGTCGTAATTCAAGTCCCAACCACTGCAATAGCTGTCCACTTCTTAAAGATGTAATCCCGATTCAATGGCTTCCATGAAATAATTCCTCCCTGCTCCATATGCGGATATAAGTCGCTGGCAGTTGGGAACATTTTTGCAAACTCTCAAGATTATTGTGTTAACTTTCTTGAGTGAAAAGTCTTACGAGATATTACTAGGTCAGGACGGACTGCACCGTTGTTCGTCTAACACACTCAATATTATGAGAGAGCACCATGGTACAATAATATGTTCATGGTAATGGCGTAAGAACAGCTGTTTTAATTTTTTTCATGAGGTTCTTCGCTTCGGCTGTAACACTCACATGTATTTTGTTGTTGTACTGTTTTGAATTCTTGTGTTGTTGGTATGCATTTGTGTAGAGTTTGACAGCTGAAGCGAATAGAACAAAAACAAAATGCTTGTTGTTGCTGCCTACAACAACAACAACGCGCGCTGCTATTACCATGAAGATATTATTGTACCATGGAGAGCACCTTGTCATTCCCAAAAGTCAGATTCCTTTAAACTTTCTTATGATCTCATGATTGCCCATTTTGTTGACATTGTACGCTTCTCCTGTACAACAATTCGTATGCTCACAATAATATCGTCCAATCCATTGGAAGGACAGAAGAGACATTTGGAGTCTCAAGCAAATTTTCACATCTGCTGAATTTATCCCTAGAATTCTTCTTTCATGGATAAATCGTTTACCACAGGTTGCTAAGCCATTTATCTTGATCTGTATTCATTCAACATAACTATACAATTTCTTCAAAAATCATTTGTACCATTTATCTTTTTTTTTACATATAAATACGTCGATAGTGTTGGTAAACGGAAGTTGGTTTTTTCGGTGGTGAATTTAAAAAAACAGCGTTGTGTACATTGATTTTTAAGAAATCAAGGAAAGTGACTAGATTTTACAATTGTCAAAATGTATGGGAAATCTTATAGATTTTGACTTGATTTGGACCGAAATCTTGAATCTCTACATTTGGAGTGAAGCATAAACGCAGCTTAAAATAACAGTGACGGTTATTTGATCGGTCATTTGACCGTCAGTGCTGATGGACCATAGAGTAATACTTAAGAGTTTCCATTACTCTCTTCGATGCCTCTTCATGTCGACGAGGTAGTAGGCCATTTGATAGAGTTTGCTGTATTTGACCAATTTTACACTTTCGTTGGACATAAAACGGACAGAAAACAAAGGGATAGAATCCCCCTGGATGGACACATGTGCCATAGAATCCCCCTGGATGGACACATCCATCAAAGTTTCTATCACGTTCTTATAACCACTCTAACGCAGAAGATTACTCATACAATTTTAATCTGTAATCCATCATTTACACCAAACAAGATTAACACATTTCGAAGGTTAACTCCGTTAACCCGTGCTAATCCGGAATATTACTCACCATTTTAATCCGAAGAAACTCTAGTTTAATTTATATCCTCATTTTAAACTGGTGTACATTTCTATGAAACGTAAGCTTGTTTTTTATTCCCTGCTAAACTAATGTTACGACGAATTTGTATGGAGTGCCGCTTAAAATCGCTTAATATCGATTAGTTCCCCATACAAAGTCGTCGAAAAATTTGTTTAGCAGGGAATAAAAAAACAGGCTTACTGTTAATTACGAAAAAGATGCAACCATAATAATGACATATGTATAAAAAAATCAACTGTTTGACAGACACAAAAAATCAACTTTGACAGTGGAAGCCGATCGAAAATTTTCCGACGCGTCGCCGCCACCAAAACTTTTTTGAAGCTCACGCCGCCGCCGATATGAATGGATCTTATTGGTTTAAACTGTGAGCCGATTTGACCCACTGATCTAACTTTAAAGATTCAGTTATTTCAAAAACATTCCAGATTCGATAATTTTGTCTCGGCGTAGAGTTTGTGTAAGCGCGGAGTTTCCACCTGAAATATCAATTTAATCTCAAATTGGGTGGTGTAAACGACAAAGATTAGAGAAAAAGGTTATCGCTAACCTGGCCGCGATAACCTTGTTCTCTCATCTTCGCCCTTTACACTCAGGGGGTTTCGATGACACCGCTTGTCGACCTCCTAGCTGCAAATTTGATAGAGGATGGAATAGAAGGATAGAAGAGAATGAGCGATAGGCGAATTGAAAAATAGACTTTAAATTTGCACTTATGATATTTAAAATAACTTTATATGCAATAAATTAGTTTCGATTTGAAGAATGCAACAAATTTCTTAATTTATACAAAATTACGTCCAAATTCTGACAGAAAAAATATCAGCAGAGAAACAAACAACAGACAACACAACAGAAAAATTAAGTTGGCGGCTATTGGTTTTTCCAGTCTTGCTCAAATTTGGGATGTTTTTGAAATAACTAAACCTTTAAAATTGGATGAGTGAGTCAAATCGGGCCAGTCAATAAAATTGGCTCACATAAGAGCCATTTATTGACTGGCCCGATTTGACTCACTCATCCAATTTTAAAGGTTTAGTTATTTCAAAAACATCCCAAATTTCTGCAAGACTGGCAAAACCAATAGCCGCCAACTTAATTTTTCTATTGTGTTGTCTGTTGTTTGTTTCTCTGCTGATATTTTTTCTGTCAGAATTTGGACGTAATTTTGTATAAATTAAGAAATTTGTTGCATTCTTCAAATCGAAACTAATTTATTGCATATAAAGTTATTTTAAATATCATAAGTGCAAATTTAAAGTCTATTTTTCAATTCGCCTATCGCTCATTCTCTTCTATCCTTCTATTCCATCCTCTATCAAATTTGCAGCTAGGAGGTCGACAAGCGGTGTCATCGAAACCCCCTGAGTGTAAAGGGCGAAGATGAGAGAACAAGGTTATCGCGGCCAGGTTAGCGATAACCTTTTTCTCTAATCTTTGTCGTTTACACCACCCAATTTGAGATTAAATTGATATTTCAGGTGGAAACTCCGCGCTTACACAAACTCTACGCCGAGACAAAATTATCGAATCTGGAATGTTTTTGAAATAACTGAATTTTTAAAGTTAGATCAGTGGGTCAAATCGGCTCACAGTTTAAACCAATAAGATCCATTCATATCGGCGGCGGCGTGAGCTTCAAAAAAGTTTAGAAAGGTCTTTGGAAACTATATGTGCCTATATAAATATATTTGTTTTTAGTAACCCATTGGGGACCAATAAAAAAACCTATTTTTTAACCTCACTTTTTTGATAAACATGTATTTTTTTTCCAAAAAATACGGACGCCCAATGCCGGGAAAATATGACGCTCGATATAAATAACATAAACATGTGGTTGAAAATGAATAAACTTAAACTAAATGAAAAAAAGACGAAGACAATGGGAATTAATATGATTAGCGATGAAAATTTTGAAATAAAAGGTGAAATTATTGAAAAAGTAAATAAAATAAAATACCTTGGTTTTATAATAGACGCAAAACTACAGTTTAAAGAACATATTGAATATATATGTAAAAAAATTGGCAAAAAAATTGGTTTTTTCAAAAGAATAAGAAATAATATTTCCAACATGACTGCGATACACATTTACAATACAATGATAAAACCTCACTTCGAATTTGGATCAACAATTTTATATACATGCTGCCGTGAATCCCAATTGGAAAGGATGCAAAAACTACAAAATAAAGCAATGCGAAGTATTCTAAAGTGCAATCGATATACACCCATACATACAATGCTTGAATGTTTAAAATGGCTTAACATAACACAAAGACTTAAATTAAATACCCTAATATTTATACGAAAAATGAAGCAGGGCAACGCACCAGAATATCTATGTGAACAAATAAACTACGTAGGCGAATTACAACCGTATGGACTTAGAAATTCTGAAGACTTCAGACTAAACCGAGTAGTGACGACAGCAATGCAGGCAACACTCTTCTACAAAGGACTTAAATTTTTTAACACACTACCAAATTATATAAAATCTGAAACAAATAATACTGTATTTAAAAGAAATTGTGTATTTTTTTATAAAAAACAATAATATTTAAATTGTAATGCAAATATTTTTGAGAATTTGTTGTATGAAAAGTATTTTAAATACTAAATAAATGAATGAATGAATGAATGAATGAAAAAGTATACTAGACGCCCATACTAGGCAAGTCTTCAAACCCTTTTTAAGTTACCATACTCATCTATAAGCCTTCAATATATTCATTTTAAAAAATAATTTAGCTCAAATTAACCTTACTTTTTTCGCAAGTTTTTTTTTCCAGTTATCGAAAAAATTTATTTAATTTAACACCAGCTTCATAGTATTTGTGTGATATAAAGCTTTCTGGCAATGGGCACGACGTCAGGTACTGCACTTAGTGCTATCCTGAACATCTGTACTCCTGATATCATGGACGAATCGGCAGCCGCTACATCCCTTGTGAGAATCAGAGATTGCGGACACACTGAATTACTATACCGGATCAACTCTATTCTCGTAAAAACGGACTACTGTATCCCCTACCTTCTACCAGCGACAAATCCAAGGACTTCTATTCCGAACAGGAATACCTGGGAAAAGTAACTGGAAGGGGACACCAGTAGTATCATATTTTTCACGGATGGATCAAAGTTGGACGAGCAAGTAGGCTATGGGGTCCATTCACCGGACCTAAATGTAAATGTATTTTAGGCGGAAATTACCGCCATACTGGAGGTTGCTGAACTACTGAAAAGTAGTGTCACAACCATAGAATAATACATATGTATGTACATAGATAAACTTATTCTCTCATCTGACATTTCATTTCACTCTTCATCGTAGGTTTACACCAGGTGGAGTTACAAAGTATGTTCACTTAACTTTTTCCTGTCGTTTTGGTGTAGAACTGAAAAATTTAAATGTATTTTGCACTCTTTTTGTTGACATTTATCATTGGTATATATGTATTTGTATTGTATTTAACACAACTAGTTTGCCACAAAACACGAAATTCGGTTGTTGTTCGTTTGTTGATAGTTGTATACTATTGCCACTATCTGGTATTATTGAACCCATATTTTCCACCATCCAATGTTTACTTTCCATCGTAACTATGACGTTTAATTTATTGAGCGAATAAAAGTTTCTATGTATGTATTATTCTAAGGTCACAACCCTCCGGAGAATATGTATCTACACAAACAGCCAGGCTGCCATAAAATCCCTGGAAGCCATGTTTGCTACGTCCCTGACGGTGAAAGAATGCCACTCATCACTTAGGGTGATGGCAGAGTATTTTGACATCAGGCTCATCTGGGTACCGGGACACAGCGACATTCCAGGCAATTGCGTAGCGGATGCGTTAGCTAGACAGGGCACTACGGCACAGGTTCTTCCGGCAAAAGAAGGTGTTAGTATGCCAATCTCTACCTGCAGTTTGCAGATCAGGCAGTGGGCCGATAATATGTTCAAAGACAAGTGGAGACTTACTTCAACTTGCAAACAGGGTCCTCTGGCCGCAGGTAGACAGGAAGAGGACTAGGCAACTACTTAACTTTCCGAGAGGCAGGTTATCCACAATGATAGGAACACTTACGGGACATTGTCTTGTAGGAAAACACGCCCTAAGATTGGGACATAGAAACTCCACTCTCTGTAGATGCTGCATGGAAGCTTTCACTTGGATTGCCCTGCTCTGGCAGGACTGAGAAGTAGGATATTCGGAACACATCTAGTTAGCACCGTAGCCCTACAGGATATTCCTGTAGGTCTTATGGACAAATTTATTGAAAGGGCAAATTGGCTGGACGACTAGTCAATAGTTGCTATGGAGGAACCTGCAGGTATCACAATGGGTTTCTTTAGCCTAAGTGTGCTAGACAGCGCGCGTAATTCAACAAAATCGCGTGATTTTTTTAAAGGGGAAAAGCGCCAAATGTTTATCGAAACTTTGAATATATCCGGTCTGTAAAAGGTTACTGGTATTATACCTTAAAAGAAATGTGAAAGTTTTGCCCATTATCGGAGTCTATCGAAAGAATAAGTATATAGGGCATTTTTTGGGGGCAAACAAGTTTAAAAAAAAGTGAGGTTAAAAATACTTTTTTTTAGTGGCCCCCAATGGGTTCACAAAAAAAATATCTTTATATAGGATCTTATAGAGTTTCAAAAGACCTTTGTAATGACACTCATTTCAACCAGATCGGATTATAAATACTTGAGATATGAGCGATTACATACTCAAGCTGTAAAGACCTATATCTCTAGAAGTTGGACCGAGCGGGGGAAAAAACAATATTTTTTGGACACAGCGCAGAACCTCTCTGAACAGTGAAATTTTGGTGTAGATCAGAGAATATTAACTAAAGTGTATTTATACCAACCTCATTATGTTAACCGGGGTAACAGCAGCATCAACAGCAGGGCACACTAATCACGGTAGTAGCAGTAAATATGTGTGTAATCATGTGCAAAATCGCACTTGGCTTCTGTCAAACTCAGCTGATAAAAATGTAAGCAAAATGTGAATTTTTGAATCAGTTGTGATATAATTGGAAAGAAATATTTGCCAAATTAATGAAGATTGAAATTAATAATTGAAATTGTTTGATGTTGCAGTTGAATTGGTTTTTCCCGGTGTGAAACTCTAACTCGTATTCGCGTCTGTTGTTTAATTCCGCGTCTGTAAACAACTTATAACCAAAAAATGTAAACAAATTTGACATTCCCAAGTGCGTCAACTGAAAATGGCTTCCATGAAATAATTCCTCCCTGCTCCATATGCGGATATAAGTCGCTGGCAGTTGGGAACATTTTTGCAAACTCTCAAGATTATTGTGTTAACTTTCTTGAGTGAAAAGTCTTACGAGATATTACTAGGTCAGAACGGACTGCACCGTTGTTCGTCTAACACACTCAATATTATGAGAGAGCACCATGGTACAATAATATGTTCATGGTAATGGCGTAAGAACAGCTGTTTTAATTTTTTTCATGAGGTTCTTCGCTTCGGCTGTAACACTCACATGTATTTTGTTGTTGTACTGTTTTGAATTCTTGTGTTGTTGGTATGCATTTGTGTAGAGTTTGACAGCTGAAGCGAATAGAACAAAAACAAAATGCTTGTTGTTGCTGCCTACAACAACAACAACGCGCGCTGCTATTACCATGAAGATATTATTGTACCATGGAGAGCACCTTGTCATTCCCAAAAGTCAGATTCCTTTAAACTTTCTTATGATCTCATGATTGCCCATTTTGTTGACATTGTACGCTTCTCCTGTACAACAATTCGTATGCTCACAATAATATCGTCCAATCCATTGGAAGGACAGAAGAGACATTTGGAGTCTCAAGCAAATTTTCACATCTGCTGAATTTATCCCTAGAATTCTTCTTTCATGGATAAATCGTTTACCACAGGTTGCTAAGCCATTTATAAACTGTGATCTGCATTCATTCAACATAACTATACAATTTCTTCAAAAATCATTTGTACCATTTATCTTTTTTTTTACATATAAATACGTCGATAGTGTTGGTAAACGGAAGTTGGTTTTTTCGGTGGTGAATTTAAAAAAACAGCGTTGTGTACATTGATTTTTAAGAAATCAAGGAAAGTGACTAGATTTTACAATTGTCAAAATGTATGGGAAATCTTATAGATTTTGACTTGATTTGGACCGAAATCTTGAATCTCTACATTTGGAGTGAAGCATAAACGCAGCTTAAAATAACAGTGACGGTTATTTGATCGGTCATTTGACCGTCAGTGCTGATGGACCATAGAGTAATACTTAAGAGTTTCCATTACTCTCTTCGATGCCTCTTCATGTCGACGAGGTAGTAGGCCATTTGATAGAGTTTGCTGTATTTGACCAATTTTACACTTTCGTTGGACATAAAACGGACAGAAAACAAAGGGATAGAATCCCCCTGGATGGACACATGTGCCATAGAATCCCCCTGGATGGACACATCCATCAAAGTTTCTATCACGTTCTTATAACCACTCTAACGCAGAAGATTACTCATACAATTTTAATCTGTAATCCATCATTTACACCAAACAAGATTAACACATTTCGAAGGTTAACTCCGTTAACCCGTGCTAATCCGGAATATTACTCACCATTTTAATCCGAAGAAACTCTAGTTTAATTTATATCCTCATTTTAAACTGGTGTACATTTTTATGAAACGTAAGCTTGTTTTTTATTCCCTGCTAAACTAATGTTACGACGAATTTGTATGGAGTGCCGCTTAAAATCGCTTAATATCGATTAGTT